>CAMZMU010000046.1:25120760-25771017 GCA_947311845.1 Poa pratensis | reverse complement strand
AAAAATGTGCAGCGACTTACGGGTGCGTAGCAGCTTTGAGTCGCTTTATATCAAGATTGGGAGAGAAAGCACTACCTTTGTACAGACTGTTGAAAAAATCAGACACCTTCGTTTGGGACGCAGAGGCTGATGAAGCTCTGACAGCCTTGAAACATCAATTGACAAATGCTCCAGTTTTGGCGGCTCCAAAGGATAAAGAGCCAATGCTACTATATATAGGCAAATTCCCGTGCTGTGAGCGCTGTCATGGTTGTGGAGAGACAAGAAAAGGAAAGGAATACCCGTCCAGGACCAGTATATTACGTGAGCGAAGTCCTCACAGCTTCCAAACAGCGTTACCCACAGTGGCAGAAGTTGGTGTTTGGAGTGTTCATGGCGAGTCGCAAGCTGAAGCACTACTTCCAAGAGCATCCAATAACTGTGGTTAGTTCAGCACCATTGGCAGATATCATTCGTAATCGAGAAGCTACTGGAAGAGTCGCTAAGTGGGCGATCGAGTTGGGACCACATCACATCAGCTACGAGCCGCGAACATCAATTAAGTCGCAGCCTTGCAGATTTTATAACGATTGGACAGAAATCCAAGTCGCTCCTAGCATGGCAGAAACCAAATACTGGACCATGCATTTTGATGGGTCAAGACAGTTGCAAGGCTGGGGCTGGAGTTGTTCTAACATCTCCCAAGGGAGACAAGCTGCGGTATGTGCTACAGATACACTTCAACTGCACAAATAACGTGGCAGAGTACGAGGCACTGCTTCATGGTCTACGTATAGCAAAGGAGATGAACATCAGTCGCATACGCTGTTTTGGCGATTCAGACTTGGTGGCACAGCAGGTCTCGGAACGTGGGATAGCAAGGATGAACATGGCTGCATATAGAAGAGAGGTGGACAGAATTGCTGGACATTTCACTGGATACCAAGTTGAACATTGATCGGAGACAAAATGAAGCTGCGGATGCCCTGTCTCGGCTTGGATCCAACAGACAGTCAGTCCCACCCAATGTTTTCCTGGATGAACTGCACAATCCATCAGTCAAGCCTCCAGCAGATTGACATTGCAGACCAGAGGATGACTTCAACTTTAGTCGCAGCCCTGCATGAACAGCCAGGATGGACAGAGCCATACATGGCATATTTAAGTCGCGGAGTGCTACCAGACGATGAATTGAGGCGCGCAAAATCATACGACGATCAAAGGCCTATACAAATCATCAACAATGAATTATACAAGCGCAGCGTGTCAGGAGCATTCCAAAGATGTGTTTCACCAGAAGAGGGACGAAAAATCTTGCACGAAATTCATTCAGGCGATTGTGGCCATCATGCTTCGTCAAGATCTTTGGTGGCAAAGGCGTTCCGACATGGATTCTTCTGGTTAACAGCATTAGCAGATGCAGAGCAAATTGTCAGAGTGTGCGATGGATGTCAAAGATATGCTAGGCAAGATCATATGCCAGCTCAAGCGCTTCGCACAATACCCATCACATGGCCTTTTGCCGTGGGGTTTTGACATGGTAGGGCCTTCAGACGGTCTTCAAACGGAAAAACTCACCTCTTGGTCATGGTGGACAAATTCACAAAGTGGATAGAAGCAGAACCTGTGGGAGATTGCGAGGCTGAAACAGCAGTCAAGTTCTTGAAGAAGGTCATATTCCGCTTGGGTACCCCATAGTATCATTACAGACAATGGGAGCAACACCTCTGAAGGGGCTACACAGATATTTTGCGCAGACAATGGGATAAGATTGGACCTCACGTCAGTAGCACACCCGCAGAGCAATGGACAAGCTGAGCGAGCTAACCAGGAAATTCTCCATGGAATTAAGCCGCGCCTTATTGAAAAGGTCGAAGCATCTCCAGGATGTTGGGTGGAAGAACTGCCAGCAGTACTATGGAGCTTAAGAACAACCCCTAACAGATCCACAGGATTTACACCATATTTCATGGTCTATGGAGCAGAAGCAGTCATGCCAGCGAATCATACATGATTCACCAAGAGTTGCGGCTTACATCGAGACAGAAAATGAGATAGCTCGGCAAGACTCGGTGGACACATTAGAAGAGGTTAGAGATTTGGCAGCATCAAGGTCAGCGGTATATCAACAAGACTGTGACGCTATCATGCCAGACGCATAAAAACCGCACCTTTCAAGAAGGCGACCTAGTACTGCGACTTAAACATGATCACAAGGGAATGCATAAGCTGTCCTCTCCATGGGAAGGACCCTACATCATCAGTAAGAAGCTAAATAATGGGTCATATTACCTGCTGGATGTAAGGGAGGAAAGCAGCGAACGCCATGATTTCGAGGATCGTCTCGAGGCACCTCGCCCTTGGAATGTCGCGCACCTGCGACCGTACTATACATAAGAAAAGGCTGATCAGAGCCAAGCATCATCCTTTCTAGCTTTATAGCTGAGTATCATTACAGCCACTCAGGGCTAGAACTTCAACTTTGGTCGCCACCTAGGCGCGACCTATGCAACATCTGATCGCCACCCAGGCGCGATCGACCCTTGTATCAGAAACCGGCCGCCACCTAGGCGTGGCCGTAAACTTTGTATCATCTCTGGTCGCCACCTAGGCGCGACCGACCCCATGTATCACCATGGATCACCACTTACGCGCGATCCAACCCTATGAATAACACTCGGTTGCCACCTAGGCGCGACCTTATGTGTCATCATAATCAAAGCTTATCATAGCTTAGCCTATCATGGCAATATCATCATGTTTCTTGGGGTCTTTGTTACCCTGAAACAGCCACTTTATTGGCAATTATCAAATTTGCCTTAAGTTGGATTGCTACTCGCATTATGTAGCCAAAGTACTGGGGTGTGGCGTCAATCGAGCTTGATTGCCTATCATGGCCGCTCTTGACCCTGAACACACATGTTCCTAGGAAATACTGAGTCGCGCGAGTGCCCACTTAAGGATTCAGATGGCCTAACTAGAGGTCGATGTACTGCTTATAGTACGGCAACAACAATTACAATTACTTGTATCTTAACAATTGTTTTATTCATGATATCAAGTTACAGGTGATGACCTTCAGAGTTTTCTGAGAAGAATTGAGATGATTACCACATTACATCCTCTCAATCCTCAGGGGCTACATTATATTATCATCAAAAATTTGAAGATGGGTCGTCATCAAGTTCTGAAGCTATCAGGCTGCTCAAACAAAGAAGCTCACGAAGTCAGATGATCATCCATGTGCGAGTCAAGGTCAACCTGCACAATTATAAGTCGCGAAATAAGGAAAAGCGCGGCCTAAATATTCAAGATCAAGGAATACTATGAAGATTCAGGCCACGCTTGGGGGCTAATGTCGGGGGAATACTTTCTGGATTGACTCGCGGCCCAGTGCGACTTACTTTACTCGCACGGACAAAGGCCCACTTGGGAGCAAGCCCAATATTGAACCGCCATAAGGGGAAAGTTCTAGAAGACATATCCCGAAGGACGTGAAGACCAAGTAGTCTCCGAGTAGGCCTCTGTGGACATATTCCTTGTGGGGAAAGTTTCCTTTGTAACCTAGCGAGCCTCTGTGTATATAAAGAGGACTCACATGACTTAGAATGGGTCGAGCTATCAAGCCCTAAACCCTAGTTCATACGGCGAGTACCAGATCGGATCACCTCCATTGTAACACCTTGATTATCATTCAATACCAATCTAGGGTAGGCAGGAAGTAGGTCTTTTACCTCACATTAAGGGGGCCGAACCTGGGTAAATCTGTGTTGATCTTTGTTCCTGCGATCCCAAGCTCGGAGATGCTTGACTCGCATAATCCCATACCTACGAAGTCATCTATGACACCTGACGTGACAAACCCACGACAGTTGGCGCCCACGTGGGGCTGCGGTCAAGAGCGTCACGTTCCGCGCAGGATCCATGAAGGGAGCGGAAGATCTTGTTGTTGGCCGTATCATCACGGTCGATGGCACACCTCTCATCGACGATTCAAGCTGGGGACCGGAAGCAGATTTCTTGGAGACCGGCCACGTCATCCCGTTTGGATCCATCAACGTCTTCGTTGGCTTCATCGGCGGCAGGTCCATTAACTCGGTCCGAAAAGGCGATTCAATAGAAGGAGTCGCCGACGATGGGGAAGAATCCGTCGAAAGCATGGACTCGCAAGAGTATGGGTCCATTATCTGCCTTGAAAAAATTGCTGGGGTTGCCCACCAGAAATCGCGTTATCACCAGATCAAGAGATGGCGCAAATTGCGGTTTACACGGCTGGAGTAGAAGGTGCATCGGAACTGCTGGAGAAACCGATGTATCGGCACTCCCGAGCAACCCACTTCTTGTCCCTTTGCCTGAAGAACGGTAAGGCCCGCTCCAAGCCTTGAGATGAAGCGCCCGAGTGCAGTGATGCACCCATTGAGGCGTTGTACGTCCTTGACCCGCCGGGGAGCCTCCATGCGCTCGATTGCCTTGATTTTGTCCGGATTCGCCTCGATCCCTCGGTGAGAGACCAGGAAACCCAGCAGCTTGCCGGAGGGGACCCCGAACACGCACTTGTCGGGGTTGAGCTTGAAGTTGACCCGGCGGAGGTTCTCGAAGGTCTCGTAGGTCTTGGATGAGGGAGTCCTTGTACCGGGTCTTGACCACGATGTCGTCGATGTACACTTCAACGTTGCGGCCCAGCTGTGACCCAAGGCATGCTTGCATTGCGCGCTGGAAGGTAGCGCCGGCGTTCCGGAGGCCAAAAGGCATCCGGGTGTAGCAGTAGCAGCCCTTGGGAGTGATGAAGGCCGTCTTCTCTTGGTCCTCGAGTGACATCATGATCTGGTGGTACCCGGAGAAGGCGTCCAAGAAACACAGCAGCTCGCACCCGGCCGTGGAATCCACGATCATGTCGATCCGCGGCAGGGGGAAAGGGTCCTTGGGACAGGCCTTATTCAGGTCTGTGAAGTCGATGCAGAGTCTCCACTTGAAGGTCATGGGCTTCGGTACCACCACGGGGTTGGCCACCCAGCTTGGGTGGGGAACCGACCGGATGACACCAGCTTCTATCAACTTGTCCACCTCGGCGATGATGAATTCCAGCTTTTCCTTGCTTTGGTTCCGGAGAACCTGCTTCACGGGGCGAGCCCCCGGATTGACCGCCAGTTTGTGCTCGATCACCTCCCTTGGAACGCCGGGTAAACCTGACGCCTCCCACGCGAAGACGTCAGAGTTTTCCCGAAGGAAGGCGACGAGCGCGCTTTCCTATTTGTCGGTGAGGCGGGCGCCGATGGTGATGGAGCGAACTCCGTCGCTGGTTAGCGCCACCTTCTTGGTCAGCTGCGGATCGCCATGGAATGGCGCCTTCTTGGGGGGAGTAGATGTGGAGCCCCCAGGGTGCCCTTCGCCCCCGGGGAGAGCCCCATCATCATCCTCCTGTACACCTTGAGGGACATCCGCCGTGATTGCCACCGTCTGGTTCAGCTGGTGAACGCAGTAGATAGCATCGTCGATGTCGGCCTTGACCTTGATCACCCCACGGCGCCGGAATCTTCAGCATGTTGTAGGCGAAGTGGGAGACGGCCATGAACTTGGCCAGAGCAGGTCTGCCAAGTATGCCGTTGTACGGTAGCGGAGTGTCGGCGATGTCGAAGACGATTTCCTCGGTGCGGAAGTTCTTGGAGTCGCCGAAGGTGACCGGAAGGGTGATCTTCCCGAGGGGTCGAGTAACACTTCCGTTCACGCCTTGGAACACCCCGGTGTCTTGCAGGCGAGACAGGGGATTTGAAGGATGCCAGGACCTTCGCCGTCAGCAAGTTGAGGCTGGAGCCTCCGTCGACCAGCATCTTGGTGACCTTGTAGTTGTGGATGACGGGCGACACGATCAGCGGCAGGGTCCCGACCCCGGCAGTGTTTGCAGGGTGGTCTTCTGGGTCGAAGGTGATGACTTGACTAGACCAGTCCAGGGGCTTGGACGGAGCAGAAGCAACCGCGTTCAGCTCCCGGACAAGTCTCTTGCAGGCGCCGTTGGAGGGAGGCAGAGAAGACCCTCCGTGGATGCACCCGACAACTCCAGTGACTTCTTGATACTTGCCGCCGTTGCCTCCTTGGGGAGCCGGAGCTTCCCCGTTGCCGCCGTGGGTGGCCTCCGGAGTGTGTACCCGCGACCACCTTGGCCGCCGCGTCCTCCTCCATGGCCCCCGCGGCCACCGCCTCGGTTCCATCCACGGCCGCCTCCGCCTTGGCGACCCGTGGGACAGTCACGAGCGATGTGCCCGGCAGTGCCGCAGTTGTAGCAACCGTCTTGACTGACCCCATCAGCTCGACGTTGCTCCCGGACGGCGAGGTTCTTGAGCATGCGGCAGTCCTTGAGCAAGTGGTTGCCTTCTGGATGGATGTGGCACCAGGGATCACCTTCACCTTCTTCCTCGGAAGTCGGCGCGGGCTTGGTCTTCTTCGGAAGAGGCTCGGTGACGAAGATCCGCTTGTCGGGTCCAGGGTCCCGCTTCTTGTTCTTGGCTGGAGCGACCTTGTCCTCGGGTTCATCCTCCCCGGGGAACTTGGCTCCTTCTTCAGCTCGAGCGCACCGATCTGCAAGCTCCCAGAGCTTACGAGCAGATTCGACACGATGGATGCTCAGCTTCTCGCGCATCTTGGGGTTGCGGACGTTGGCGTGGAAGGACTGGATCACCAACTCCTCCTTGATGCACGGGATGGTGTTCATCTTCTGGGTGAAGCGCTGGATGAACTTGCGGAGAGTTTCACCGGCAGCTGCTTGAAGTCGTGGAGATCACTGGGAGCCCCCGGGCGCTCGTACCCGCCTTGGAAAGCCCCCAGAAACTGCTCCTTCAGTGCCCGCCAGGAACGGATGGAGCACTTGGGAAGGTTGAGAAGCCAAGTCTGGGCGTCTCCCTTCAGGGCCAAGGGGAACCAGTTGGCCATCATGACCTCGTCGGCCCCGGCAACCATCGCAGCAAGAGAGTAGATCTGCAGAAAGTCCCGGGGGTTCGTGGTGCCGTCGTAGCGGAGAACGTCGATCTTGAATTTCTTGGGCCAGTTGAAGTGGCGGAACTCGGGAGCGAGGGCGAGGCAGCCTTCGGCGAGGTCGATGCCCCGATCTTCCCGGCGGTGACGTTCTCGGCGACGCTCGATGCGGGTGCGCATATCCTCGTTCTGACGGCTGTTGAGCTCGTCACGAAGATCTGGGTTGCGCGAGGTAGACGACCCGATGGAGATGGCCTCGCCGTGATCGCGGTTTAGCCGATCAGCCATCGGTGGCGCGGTGCGAGGAGGCGCCGTCTTGGCTTGACGTTCACCACGAGGCTGGCCTCGCGGATCACGTGTCTTGTCTTGTGCTGCTCCGGGATTGTCGACGGTGGGAGCTTGAGTGGGTTCGACCCACGGACCACCATCGGCGAAGTCGAGGAGCCTCTCGACGCGAGTCCTCCATTCTTGGTAGACCTTGGGATCGCCGCTGCTTGGAGGGAACTGCATCAGGGCCTTGGCAGCGACTAGAGCATCATGGCGAGCTTGCACGTCCGAAGGCGAGTGCGCGGAGGTCTTGCTCTTGGATGCTCGTGGATCCCCGCTGGGGCGAACGCCGTGGTTCCCTCCTCCAGCGGTGGGCTCCTTGCCGGTGCCGTTGCAGACGCTCTTCTCCCCCGAGCGAGGAGGAGGCATGGTGGCGCCCTTTGGAGCCGCCGCTCCGCCAGGGCCGTTGTCCTTGTCGTGACCGTCCACTTCGTCCGGCGCCACCCTCTCCATGGGAGGCGGGGACGGAGAGAGGCTCCGCCGTGCGCCAGCAGCACGTTCAGCTGAAGCTTGAGTGCGTGAGGGAGAGACCGGCTTGGACGCCGCAGGATCTCCCTTCTTCCTCGGAGGCATGCTTGACGAAGAACTTGCCGATGAACTTGATGAAGATGAAACCAGCGCTTGCGCCCCCTACCTGGCGCGCCAGATGTCGTGTCTCGTTGCACGGACACCGGGAGTATAGGATACCCCCTTTTAGGTTCGGCACGGGGCGCGAAGGAGGCTGAGAATCGTCTTCTTGGGCGGAGTCTAGATCAAGCTCTCCTCTCCACGATCAAAGCATGCAACCAAAGGGACACAAGGAGCTACCCAGGTTCAGGCCGCCCGGAGGCTAAAAGCCCTACTCCTGCATGTCTGGATTGATGGGTTCTTCATAGTGTGGCTTACAATGGAACCTCCCAGGGGTACCCGGAAGGGTTTTGGCTGGAGGTAGAAGAAGGACAGATCCTGACCCGGAGGAGATCACCTTCCTCTCTACCTTCGCAACCCTAGTCTAGTCTTGCTCTGGTTCTAGCTTGTGTTCGTCCTTGCTTCGACCTCCTCTCCTCCGTGCCTTGGTCCTCCTTTTATAGGCTAAGGGGTTGCCACAGGGTCACGTGAGGGGCGTGAGGGACCTTCGGGGTGAAGGACCCTCCTCATCTAGTTTAGGAGACGTGGCCTCTCCTCAGCCTAGCGTCTCCTTTGGGTTAGGTGGGAGCGTCCGCCTTGGGGTGGACAGGAGCTGACACCACCACGGGACGTGCTTCCCGCCCGCGCTGCCTTCGCCTTGCTTCCCAAATCTTCCACGGTGAGGTGGAGTGCTTATCCATAGGGACGTGGGGAAGTACCCGAGAGGGAGCCTGGCCTCCTGACGGGAACTCGGGCTCTCGGGTCCTTCCTGACCTTCTTGCCTGGTTCGGGGACCCGGAAGGTCCCCAGGACCGAGCCCTTAGTCGACGTAGGCCATGCGTGTCTTGACGGTGAACCCGCCAGCTTGACTTGAGTCTTGGTCTTGTCCATCTTCATCTTAGGCCCACATGGGGCGGACCCACTTTGGTAGTACTAGGGAACCCCATGTTCCACTGCTGCGACAGTAACACATGAAAATTTACTTGGAGTGGCAAGGAAATAACACATATAGGTAGTTATGGTGGACACAAGTGGCATGGATTTTGGCTCAAGAATTTGGATGCACGAGAATCATTCCCTCTCAGTACAGAGTTTAGGCTAGCAAGGTTATGTAAGAAAACAAGAATATCAACCAGTACACCAAGTTTTATATAACCAACATATTGCAAGCATTATAAAGACTTCATACCATCTTCCTTGTTAACCAAACCCTTTTATTAGAAAATATCTAGACCTTAGAGATACCACCCATGCAAACCAAATTTCAAAAACTTTACGATAGTTCTTCACTAATGGGCTTAACTTACATGATGCAAAAATTTAATCATGACCTAGTTGTTGACTCAAAACAATTGACAAGTATCAAATTATCCATATTAGTGATCTACAAGAGTATGCAAGTCTTTTCCATTATACCATTTACCACATGCAACATTTTCTGTTCCAACCAAACACCAATCAACTTATTTCAATAACTCTCCAAACAAGTATAAGTGAAGTAAGAGAGTACTTTCTTTAAAAGAACTAATAGCTCTGACAAGAGATACATGAAAATAAGAGCTAAAAGCTTGAACAACGCTAGATATGAATACTCAACAAATATAAGTGAAGAATAGGAGTATTCTCATGAAAAAGCGGAGTGTGTCTCTCTCCCAATCAAGAATGCTAGGATCCAATCAAGTTGGTCACAAAATAAAATAGCATACTGAAAATAAAAGCACACAGACGCTCCAAGAATAGCACATATGATGTGAAAGAATTAAAATATAGTTTCACTAGAGATGACCTGATAATTTTGACGATGAAGAAGGGGATGCCTTGGGCATCCCCAAGCTTAGACGCTTGAGTCTTCTTGAAATATGCTGGGAGATCCATGGGAGCCTCCCCAAGCTTGAGCTCTTCACTCTTCTCCATCCTATTATATCACTCTTCCCTTTTGACCCTTGAAAACTTCCACCACACCAAACTCAAAGTAAATCTCATTAGAGTGTTAGTGCACAATCAAAAACTCACATGTTCTGTAGACGCAATATGACCGTTACTTAAACATTAGCTACTGCCACTGATGTTATGTGAAGCTCTTCCACCCAAAAAAGAATTCCACCCAACACTAGTAAAAGAGAGAATGTAAAATAAAAGAGATAATCTGTTTAAAACAGAACAGTCCGCAAAGACGAATTTTTTCGAGTCACTTACGATGCTCAGATTGAAAAACTTTGAACTAATGAAAGATGCGTACATACATCAGGATTACGCACAAAAATTTAAAGATTTAAATCATTCTATTGATTTTAGATAATTAATACGGTGAACAGCAGAAATCTGTTCCTTCGCAGCAATCAAAATCTAGCATCATCTTATCATTAGAGACTACTCTTGGCACAACAATGCGAAAAAGTAAAGATACAGAGGAGTTGCTACAGAAGTAAACAACCTCCTTGACTAAAACTGAAAACAAAAGATAATGGGTTGCCTCCCAAAAGCGCTTTCTTTAATGTCTTTTAGCTAGGCTAGAAGATTTTAATGATGCTCTCATAAGAATAAGAGTTGAAAAACAAAAGAGAGCATCAAGAGGCAATTATCAAACACATTTAAGTCTAACCCACTTTCTATGCAAAGGAATCTTATAACAAAATAAATTATTGAAGCATAAAGCAACTAGCATAGATAGATGAACAAATATAACTTCAAAACTTTCAATATAAAGAGAGGTGTTTTAGTGACTTGAAAACTTCTACAACCATATTTTCCTCTCTCATAATAACTTTCAGTAGCATCATGAACAAACTCAACAATATAACTATCACATAAAGCATGCTTTTCATGATCTAAAAACACATAATTTTGACAATAGCAGTATAATTAATATTATCAGGCAATATAGGACCATCATCAAGAGAATTATCATATATAACAGTAGGGAGCACCATTTTATTTCCTGTTATTTCTTCTTTTATTGATTCAAGAAATTTGTTTACTTCAAATTTATCAAAAGGAGATATTTCAATAGAATCATGACATTTAACAATATAGCGTTCTTCCTCCTTAGGTAGGCATGGAGGGTAATTATATAACGTAAGAGTTAAAGAGTTACTATAATTGGAAGGTAGATCCTCCTTTTGTTCATCACTCGCTTCCTCTTTTTCATCCAATGAGGCTTCAGTTTCATCAATTTCTTCTCCCACAGGTTCCTGAAAGGCAACAAGTTGTTCTCGAGAATAAGTTTTCTCAAGAAATTCAGTAATATAGGGATTATCATTGTAATATTCAAGGCAATAACCAAGTATAGCAAAATTCTCAGATTTATAAGGAGAATCATCATCTTGAATAAAACCAGCAATTTCATAGGCACCCTTAAAAACAACAAATTCTTCAGTTTGTTCAAGATTACCAAAGTCATAGTTTCCTTTAGCATAAGCAGCCAAGGTTTCATTATCATTATAATCACATTGGAAAGGGAGGTGTTTATGCCTTCTACAGCAAAACGATTCATTAAAGCAGTAGGATTCATCATAAGTAGAGCACAAGTTTTTAGCAAAATAATTCAATCTATTTATTTGTTCCCATAGATGTACCCCTTTTTAGACAAGCGGTATTCCTTATAATAATTTTGTTGTTCCTCCGTGAACCCACTTAGCCAATAAGATTTTGCTTCAAAGAGAGAAGTCATTGATATCAAATAAACAACTAGACATAATAACGAACTGAAATAAACTAAATGCAGGAATTAAATTTTTTGTGTTTTTGATAATTTAAAGCAAACAAGATAAAATAAAAGTAAACTAAGCAAGACAAAAACAAAGTAAAGAGATTGGAAGCGTAAGACTCCCCTTGCAGAGGCCTGCTAACTCCCCGGCAACGGCGCCAGAAAATTATGGGGGTTGAAGGGGAAGTTAGGAGACTGCTGAACCGAAGTACTTCCACTCCCCGACAACGGCGCCAGAAAACTAGCTTGATGACGTGAAATTACACGTTCGTTGGGAGACCCCGAGATGAAGGTATGAAGCAGTGCAGCAGCAAGTTTTCCCTCAGTATGAAACCAAGGTTATCGAACCAGTAGGAGTAGGAGCACTTCAGAAGGTTGTTGGTGGCGGAATATGGCACAGCGCAACACTAGGAAATCCAGCGACCGACGTGGAACCTGCACACAACACAATCAAACTACTTTGCCCCAACGAAACAGGAAGGTTGTCAATCTTCCCGGCTTGCTGTAATAAATGATAAACGTATGGTGTGGAAAATAATGTTTAATTGCAGAAAGTAAAAGAGAACAATTGTTTGCAGTTGGTGGTTTTATCAGTGTAAAAGAATGGACCGGGATCCATAGTTCACTAGTGGTGTCTCTCCAAAAAGATAAACGACATTATGGGTAAACAAATTACAACTGGGCAATTGATAAAATATTGAGCGCATGACAATGCATATATATGAAAAGATGACTACCAAGATATTTAATTGGGCATTACGACAAGATACATAGACCGTTATCCAACCGCATCTATGACTAATAATCCACCTTCAGGTTGACATCCGTGTTCCCGTTGGTATTAAGTTGCAAGCAACGGATAATCACATTAAGTAATGTGCATAATGTAAACAAGTACACATGACCGTGGACATTGCATTGTTAGGTTATCCCTAGGGGGAGCAGCACATCCACAACCTTAGATGTTGCTGTCACTCGCCCAGATTACTGGAGACTAAACCCACTATCTAGCATAAATACTCACTCTTGGAGTTACAAGCATCTACTTGACCAAAGCATCTACTAGTAACGGAAAGCATGCAAGATCATAAATAACATGTAACATAGATTAATACTCAACTTGATCATAGTATTCAATATTCATCGGATCCCAGCAAACACAACATGTAGCATTACAATAAGATGATCTTGATCATGTTAGGCAGCTCACAAGATCTAAACATGATAGCATAAAGTGGAGAGACAACCATCTAGCTACTGCTATGGACCCGTAATCCAAGGATGAACTACTCACGCATCACTCCGGAGGCAGGCATGGCGATGTAGAGCCCTCCGGTGATGATTCCCCTCTCCGGCAGGGTGCCGGGAAGAGCTTCAGAACCCTCCCGAACTAGGGTTGACGATGGCGGCGCCTCTGGAACTTTTCGTGGAATATGACTCGGGTCTTTAGGGTTTTCGTGTCGGGGTGAATAAATAGGCCAAAGAGCGGTGGCTGAGGGCACCCGAGGGGCCCACACGCACCCTCGGCGCGGCAGGAGGTGGGGCCACGCCGAGCCCTTGTGTGGCCGCCTCCTGGCGCTCCTCCGTCTCCCCTTTGAACTCCGTGTACGTGTCGGTGAAATAGGGACCTCGGTTGATTTTCGTCCAATTCCGAGAATATTTCCAGAACAGCTTTTCTGGAATACAAAACAGCAGAAAACAGGAACTGGCACTGTGACATCTTGTTAATAGGTTAGTCCCAAAAAATGTATAAAAATGATATGAAGTGGATGCAAAACATGTAACAATTGGTATAATATCAACATGGAACATCAAAAATTATAGATACGTTTGAGACATATCAGCCCGAGTGGTAGTACCGCTGGGTCCAGCGGTAGTACCGCCGCGCGCGTCAGTTTTCAGAGCTGAGCAGAAGACCGTTGACCCAGACTTTCCGGCCGCAGCGGTAGTACCGTCGCCCCTGGCGGCAGTACCGCTACGGGAATCTGCGCGTCCCCAACGGCTATTTAATGGAGAGGCTATAAAAGGAGGTCTTCTTCACAAATGAAGACTAAGCTTCTAACACTCTCTCACCTCCATTAAATGCAAGCTTCCTCCTCCTAGATCTCCCTCACCAACCACTCAATCAAGCTAATACTTGGAGAATCGAAGGAGGAGACCCCGATCTACATCTTCACCGAGCCGATTTACATTTCCCCCTCATTCACTTGAGGGACCTTTTGCTAGGGTTTCACTTTGGAAAACCTAGCTCCTTGTTGTAATCACTTGTTGGTCTTGTGACAGATTGTAGCTATTCGGGAGCCCCCAATTCAGTTGTGGGTGTGTGCCCCAAATCGTTATTGTAAAGGCTCCGGTTTCCACCTCGAAGGAAACCGATAGTGGAAGGTGAACCAATCCTTTGTGGTGCGGTTCATCGGAGAATAGGGTGAGCTTGTTGTGGTGTTGAGCAAGCCTGTGGTTGCGAGCTCACACCCCTCCAACGAGACGTACTCCCCTAAAAAGGAGGAACTCGGGAATACATCCGTGTCTACGCGTGTTTTCACTTCGGTTACCTCTATTCTTGTTTACCGTCTTTACCTTGTATATCTTGTATAGTTGCTAGCTTGTCATATAGGTAAATTCACCGTAGTTGCATATCTAGAGAATTTACCTTTTGTGTCAAGCCTAATTTGAAAAAGTATTAAATTTGAAGTAGCACCTATTCACCCCCCTCTAGGTGTCATATGATCCTTTCAATTGGTATCAGAGCCTCGGCTCTCTTATTGGGCTTAACCGCCTAAGAGAAGTATGACTTTGGGAGAGGATCCTCTGGAAGGCCAAGGTACTCCAGCATCCATGGCCGATTTCAGAATGATGGAAACATCATTGAGATCGTCCATGGATACCCAATTTAGTGCGATACATGACATGCTCACGAAACTCACTTGTACCAAGCCTCCTTCGGAGACTTTCCCAATAGAGGACCCCTTTTCTTCCAACACGGGTGATTCCGATGAAGGAAAGGGGGAAAAGAAAGGGGATGAAGATAACGAAACCGACCCAAAGAAATCTTCTTCATCCATACCCAAGCCCGTAGGTGGGAAGGCCGAGTACCATGAGGTCTCTCATTTGTACTCTCCCGTCCACCTATCCCTCATCCTCGCATAAACCCTTTAGGTCCTCCACCTAAGCTTAATGCTTTAACTTTTACTAGTTGGCAACACTCAATGAGATCTCATGTCAACAGTGCCTCTATCGAGCTTTGGAGGATCATTCAAGTGGGATACAAGGCCGTGGATCCAAACAACTTGACAAGACGAGAGGTGGTTGATGCTCAACTCAATGCCACCGCTCTACACATTCTTGAACTTGCCGTTGGTGAAAAGGATCTTCATCACATTCAACGTCTCACCACCGCCAAAGAAGTTTGGAATTGTCTCTCTGAGGTGTTCCTTGGGAATGAGAGTATGAAGAGGAATAGATTTGATGCTTTGAACAATGATGCCGAAGGCTTCTACATGCTTGATGGTGAAACTCATGAAGAGATGTATGGAAGACTCAAGACCCTTGCCCAAGCTTTTTATAATGTTGGGGCAAAGTATGTGGATGATGCTTGGATCAAGAGGAAGTATGTGAATGCTCTCATGCCCTTCGAGCCCGTTGACTAGAAGGCTCTACAAGGAAGACACAACTACCTTCAAATGACATCAAATGAAGTTATGCAAGCCTTCAAGGTTGCCACCAAGAATACTCAAGACAATCATTCTAGGGCCATGGGAATAAAACAAGGTTCTTCACTTGCTTTGAAGGCCAAAGTGGTGTTCCTTGACAAAAGTGTGGAAGTTGAGGAATGCCCAAGCAACATCCTTCCCAATGATCTCCAACAAGCCTACCATGATCACTTGGCTCTTGCTTCAAGAGCATTTTGGCATGACCCAGCCAAGGCAATGGCTCAAGTTGATCTAAGGAACAACCCAAGTGGAAAGAAGGAGTTTGCAACCAAATCAAGGACATGCTTGACAAGTATCACTTTATCAAAGATTGTCCCTATGAGAATAGAGAAGAACATGGTGGAAGGCTTGTCCCCAAGGATCAATCAAAGACCGTTCAAAGGAAGCCATTTGTCAATAAGAAGCCATTCTTCAAGAAAGCATCAAGGATTGTGTTGATGACTGAAGAGGAGTATCCTTCCGACGATTCCGAAGAAGAAGAAGAAACCACTCGTGAGGTGGCCGCATTGGCCATTACCTCAACTTCACCACCTTCTCTCTTTGAATCCCCCAATGAAAACATCTCCATCAACACCGCTCGTTGCCTCATGGCCAAAGCTACCGAGGTATCATCTTCTACTCCCAAGACTATGCATGAAATGGATGATATCTCTAGTCTTGAGATTAAGAAAGAACTTGTTGCTTTCGATACTTTTGTGGCTAACTTGAAAGGTGAAGGTAAGAAACATGTTGAGTCTCTCATGAGACAACTTGGTGCGGCCGAAGACCTCCTTGAGGTCAAGGGTAAAATTGAGAGAGAGGACTCTATCACTATAGCATCCTTAAATGCTTGTCTTGAAGAAGAGCATGAGTATAGGGTTTCTCTTGAAGGCGAGACTTGAGTCCCTTGATGATACTAATGATGAAATAATTGCTAAAATCATTAAGTAAATTGTCGGGGGAGTACCCCCGGGTAGGGTCAAGGCTTGGCATGAGTGGAGTTCAAAGGTGTGCCGACGTACGGAAATTGCCGAGCTGTTTGGATCTGGGAATGTCCGAGCTTCGTCTTGACCTGGAGAGTACATGCCGACCTAGCTTGGACCAGAGGGGTCCGAGGTATCCCGTTGGCATGGGCCGAGGGGTCCGAGCTAATACCTCGGTGTTATGGTTTGGGTTGTGAGTGCCGGATGAGCTGTGGGAAGGAAGTGAAGTCCGACCTGGTAAAAGATCTTATGCGCAGGAGGCCATAGCTCGGGCAGGAGTCAATGCTCCAGTCACTTCCCCCTGACACGGGAGCGTCTGTCACGGAGCGTGGCAGAGGCGTGCCCCGGGTTCAGCGGGACAGCACGTCTCTGACCGCTGACCCCTAGAGTTCCGAGGTCAGGGCTACGAGGTAGCTCGGCGCGGCTACGTCCTGTCTCAGTCAGAGGGGACATCCTAGCTCCACTGTGGTGATGCAGGGGATGGGCATGTCATGTCTTGTCCCTGACAGGAGTACAATGATGATCAAAGCAGAGGCATGGCTACAGTACTCGGCGAGGGGCACTATGGTAACCCGGCTAGCCTATATAAGGGGCTTCTACCCTCCTGTGCTGGAGGACGACGAGAGGGGAGGACGAAAACAAAGAAGAAGAAAGAAAAGAGACCCCGGCACCCTAGTTGATTCTCCTTGTAACTTCATCTCCCACCTCAAGCTCTCACCCTTGTACCATCACACAGCTCGAGGAGCGACCTGTACTAGTCATCTTGTGCTATATACTGACTAGGATAGTGCTGCAGTAGGGGTGTTACCTCCGCAAGAGGGCCCCGAAGCAGGGTACATCGTGGTGTTCTTCGTGTTCTTGGTTGGTTGGTTTTCAGTTCGTGTTCTTGCGGTTTTTGGTGTGTTCTTGCTTGTGCACTTCAAGAGTGCATAAACCCTCCCCGGATTCCCCCAACGACCATTCGGCCCCATCTTAGCCATACCCATGGCATCTGTCGTGATCCCACCACGACAGTTGGCGCCCACCGTGGGGCAGATTGAGGCGTTGGAGGGAGTATACATCCGGACGGGCTCAGGCGAGCGTGTTCTTTCCGGGCTCATCGCCAAGATCGGTGAGTTCAACTTCGTCAGCGACAACGCGGGGTGCTTCGCCGGCAAGCCCTTCCCCGAGCATGGCTTCACCATGATGCTCGGCAGCTTCGTCACCTACGTTGCTGTCGAGGTTGTTCGCGAGTACCCGGAGCAGGTGCTCGTGGACGACGAAACTCCTCTCCTTGCGGCGCTAGGTCGGCGTATCACTCGCCCTGAGAGCTGCGTCGAGGTGATGATGACCGGTACGGTGGATGCCGCTGGCAGAGGAGATGCCAGCAGATCCAAGCCGGCCGAGGTTGCGGCTAAGGTGAGAGCTGCAAAGCCCAGGCTAGAGAAGGAGTTGCCTGGCACCCCTGAGGTGCAGGGCCGAGGTGCAGTCCTAACAAAGATAGCAGAGACACTAGCAGATCCTGTAGATCCCGGAGTAGATATAGTGATGACTGCGGCCGAGCTAGAGGAGAAGCGTGTCTTGTTGCAAAAGGAGGCTGTAGCCATGATAGCAGCCCGAGATGAGTTCAATAGAGATCTGCGTGAGTACAATGCAGCGAATGGCTTCACCCCGGTTGCAGCTGATACCAGTAGGTTAGCCGGGGTGCGGCAGAGAGGCAAGGGGCTCAATGACGAGATGAACAGGGAGGCTCGACCTACCACCTCGGCTAGGAGTGAGAGTCGCGTGTCAACTGGAAGGCCGGTGTATAGTTCCCCTGCCAAGAACCTCAGAGCTGCCGAGGCAGGCAGGGCCGAGCTATCCGGGTTGACTGGAGATGCATGGCGTGCGCAGCAAAAGCGAGTCAATGAATTGGTCTATGTAGCTAACCAGCAGAATGAGGCTCTCCGCAGAGCCGGGGCTGGTGATTCGCAGATGGTCTATTCAGCTAGGCCCGTTAGTCAGGTGTCCAAGGGGCAAGCCTCGTCTCCACTCGTCGGAGGAGCCGATCGAGCCCGGAGTGTCAACTCGGGTCAGAACAAGCAGCTGCTGAAGTATGATCCGGTGTTAGCAGCAAAGCAGAAGGTGGGCCAGGGCAATGCTAGCCGGGCTAGGGGTAACTCCGGCCAGGGAAATCAGAATGGTGGGCAAGCAGCATCGGCTGGCCGAGGTAAACCACCTCCGCCCCCGAGGTATCAGCAACAACCCCGGCCGCAGGAGCAGTATCAGCCAGAGCCGGAGTATGCTCAGCAACCTCAGAACGTCGGTCAAGGCGATGACCGATACGATGATGGAGACTCGGCCATGGCGCGGGCCGGGTATCACAGAGTGGATGGGGCGTTGGGACCTCGGATAGGAGCTCGGATGTTAGCTCCGGGCGACGTCCGCAACAAGCTGGATAGAATCTACTTGTCCGAGCAGTTGGAGAGGAAGGCCCTCCTGGTCCGGCATGTTTCGGACCTCGGATCATGAGGGAGCCACCACCACCAGTATCTCAGTTCCAGTTAGGTCGGAACGCCAAGCCATACAATGGGAGCACCAAGCCACAAGATTGGTTGACAGATTATGTATCCTCGGTGCACATAGCGGGGGGCAATCGCCGATGGGCGGTCCGGTATCTCCCGCACATGTTGGAGGGTCCAGCTCGGATCTGGCTGAATAATTTGCCGGAGTATAGTATCAACTCCTGGATAGACTTGGAGCTGGCGTTTAACAGCAACTTTGCTAGTACCTACAAAAGGCCAAACCGACCTCAGCTCCTGGCAGCATGTAAGCAAGATGATCATGAAACTGATCGGAGTTCTTAACTCGGTGGAGCAATGTCCGGAATTCCTGTGAAGGAGTTGTAGAGGCCCAGGCCATCTCCTGGTTTGCAGATGGTTGCCGACATGGCAGTATGCTGTGGCAGAGGCTACAGAGAGATATGCCGAAATCCCTTGCAGAGGCAATCCGGATTGCGGATTCTTATGCTCTTGGTGATCCGATGCAGCCAGCAGCCGAGGCAGGAGCACGTAACAGAAGAAGGGAGCCAATAAATAACCGGCTCGGACCGAGGTATAGTGACCGCCAAGAGCTCGGGCACAAGAGGAGGGAGCCGGACTACCCGTACACCTCGAACCAAGTTGCAGCGGTGAACCCGGATCAGCCCGAAGCTGGAGGTGTCCAGAGGCCGAAAATCAGTGGTCCGGCATTTAGTCCGAACCCAGAGCCACCCTTGACTTATGAATCAATGATAGATGGTCCTTGCCGTTACCATACGACCGATCCGCGTAAGCCAGCCAACCATTCAACCCGGCAGTGCAGCTGGCACCGCAGATCAGGGAAGAAGGGGCAAGGGCCGGAGGAAACAGAGGAGGACCACCTCAGAGATTTCAGCCGAGGTCTAACCCGAATCTGTCCGGAGCAAATGTTACCCCAATAACCACTGCACCTCCTCCGAGGCCTGCAGCAGCAAGACCGTGAATGTGGTGAACGTCCGAGGTAACAACAACAATGGTGGTGCCGGACCAAGCCAGCAGTATGAATACCCCGGAAATGACTATAGAGAGGCTCATGCGAGCTATGTGGTCTTTGTGACCGAGCCCACTGACAAGAAGAGTGTGCAGAGGCGTGCCATGGAGGTGAATGCAGTAATGCCGGTGGTGCCGACCTATATGAACTGGTCTGAGCAGGAGGTCACTTGGAGCAGGAAAGATACACCTCGGATCATGCCGAGCCCTGGAAAGTATGCCCTGGTGGTAGATCCGACGTTGTGTGGGCCTACTAACAATGTAAGGTTTACCCGAGTTCTGGTGGACAATGGCAGTGCCATCAACATCATGTACCGAGACACAATGGTGAAGTTGGGCATATCGCCAAATCAGTTGATGCCAAGCAGTTGTACTTTTCATGGGATTGTGCCTGGCGTTTCCTGTGCACCCATGGGCAAGATATGGGTGGATGTAGCATTTGGAACCAAGGATAACTGCCGAGTTGAGAGTATCGAGTTCGAGGTGGTGGACTTGGAGAGTGCATACCATGCATTGCTTGGAAGGCCAGCTCTGGCCAAGTTCATGATTTCCACCCATGTGGCATACCTGAAGATGAAAATGCCAGGGCCCAATGGGATCATAACCATCTCGGGTGATTACAAGCGAGCCATTCAGTGTGCCTCGGCGGGGTCTAATCTGGCCGAGGCTTTGGTGATTGCAGCTGAGAAGAAGAAGCTGCACAAGTGGTGGCAATGGCGCAGTCCACGCAGCTCGGCTGTCCGGACTGATGAGCCCGGACTCAGCTGCTGCGTTCGAGGTGCCCAAGGAGACCAAGAGATCCCCATTGACCCGGAGCACCCGAGCGCATGGCCATCATTGGGACCGGGCTGGGCGAGAAATAGGAAGGCGAGCTCTGTCACTTCCTCCGTGAGAATCGGGATATCTTTGCATGGTCAGCTAAGGACCTGCCTGGTGTTCCGAGGGAGTTGGCAGAGCACTCTTTATTTGTCAGGCCGGAGGTGAAACCGGTGAGGCAACCGACCCGTCGTCTCTCAGACGACCGAAGACAAGTGGTGCTGGACGAGCTGGCTAAGTTGCTTGCAGCCGGGTTCATAATGGAGGTGCTGCATCCGGACTGGATATCCAATCCGGTCTTGGTGGAAAAGAAGAAGGACGAGCCAGCCGTGGTCAAGGTGTGGCGCATGTGCATTGACTTCACTAACCTCAACAAGGCGTGCCCGAAAGATCCGTTTCCATTACCTCGGATTGATCAAGTGATCGATTCCACTGCTGGTTGTGAACTGTTGTCTTTTATCGATGCGTACTCTGGTTTTCACCAGATACCACTGAACCCGAAAGATCAAATAAAGACTGCTTTTATTACCCCGTATGGGGCGTATTGCTATCGTGTCATGTGTTTTGGTCTGAGAAATGCCGGGGCAACTTATCAGAGGTGTATGCAGAAATGCCTGCACTCTCAATGGGCAAAAATGTGCAAGTGTATGTCGATGATATTGTCATCAAAACTAAGGAGAAACATACTCTCCTCGAGGATCTCGAGGAGACATTTGTGAATTTGAGAAAGTATCGGTTGAAACTTAACCCGGACAAGTGCACCTTTGGTGTCCCGGCTGGAAAGTTGCTCGGATTCCTGGTGTCTAGCCGAGGTATCGAGGTTAACCCGGCCAAGATCCGAGCTATTGAGAACATGAATTACCGAAGTGTTTGAAAGATGTGCAGAAATTCACGGGGTGCCTAGCCTCGTTGAGCCGATTTGTAGCGGTTGGGAGAGAAAGCCTTACCTTTGTACCAGCTCATGAAGAAAAGTACCGGGTTTACATGGACCCCGCAGGCCGACGTGGCGTTCAGTGAGCTGAAAAAGATGTTGTCCACCGCCCGGTGTTGGCATCACCATTGCACAATGAGCCGATGTTACTTTACATTGCGGCCACAAACCGAGTTGTAAGTGTGGCAGTGGTGGTGGAGCGCGAAGAAGGTGGCAGGTCGGTGCAGAGACCGGTGTATTACTTGAGCGAGGTGATCTCTACCTCGAAGCAGAATTACCCTCACTACCAGAAGATGACGTATGGTGTCTACCTGGCGGTCAAGAAGTTGAAGCATTATTTCCAGGAGCATCCCATGACGGTGGTGTGCGAAGCTCCAATCTCGGAGATCATCGGGTGCAAAGATGCAACTGGCCGAGTTGCCAAATGGGCGATTGAGGTGTCTCCATATGCACCACATTATGAGAGAAGAGATGCAATTAAATCCCAGGCGTTGCCGGACTTCTTTTGTGATTGGGCCGAGATGCAGTATGAGCCACCCAGGCCGGACTATAATTATTGGAAAATGCATTTTGATGGGTCCAAACAAAGATCGGGCTGGGGGCTGGAATAGTCCTCACCTCGCCAAAGCGAGATCAGCTGAAGTACGTGCTGCAGATTCATTTCTCAGCATCAAACAATGTGGCGGAGTATGAGGCCTTAATCCATGGCCTCAAGGTGGCAAAGGAGATCGGTATCCGGCGTGTAGAGTGCTTCGGCGATTCCGACCTGGTGGTGCAACAATCTTCTGGAACTTGGGATGCTCTGGATGCCAACATGGCGTTATATCGGTTCCATGTGCAAAAGATATCCGGGTTCTTTGAAGGGTGTGAGTACAGGCATATACCTCGGACAGAAAAAATGCTGCCGACGTGTTGTCAAAGCTCGGTTCATCTAAGAGGCAGTACCACCTGGAGTAGCCCTGAATCACTTGAGAACTCCTTCAATCAAACCTTCTCCTGAATCCGAATCTATTTTCATCCCGGCGGAGCAAGAGCCCGGACCTGTTCCAATGGAGGTAGACGTCGGTGCGTTTGGTCGGACCCGGGGACTGCGTGGCAGAGCTCGGGGACTGCGCACCGAACCTCGGGGACTGCTCATCAAGACTCGGGGACTGGTCGCAGGATGGTGGAGGAAATAATGGAGGAGATTATGGTGGCCGAACCAATGGAGGTGGACGAGGAACTTTTTCCTTTGCACCCAGTGCCGGAGTGGGCGGAGCAAATCATGAAGTTCATAACGGAGGGAAGCTTGCCAAGTGACACAACCGAGGCTAGGAGAATCAAAGGAGGGCCAAGGCGTACACCATCATCAACAAGGAGCTCTATAAAAGAAGCGTAACCGAGGTGTTGCAACGGTGTGTCGAGCCAGCTGAAGGCAAGGAGATGCTTTTGGAGATCCACCAAGGAGAGTGTGGTCATCATTGCAGCACAAGAGCTCTGGTGGCCAAGGTGTTCAGGCATGGGTTCTATTGGCCCACTGCTCTTGCTGATGCAGAGGCCATAGTCCGGAGATGTGAAGGATGCCAAAGGTTTGCCAAGCAAACGCATATGCCAGCCTCGGCGCTCAAAACAATTCCTATCACTTGGCCGTTTGCGGTATGGTGTTTGGATATGGTGGGAGAGTTCAAACCAGCCCGAGGTAACATGACACACATACTGGTGATGGTGGACAAATTCACCAAGTGGATCGAGGTGAAACCAATCCGGAAGTTGGATGGTCATTCAGCAGTGACTTTCTTGAAGGAGATCATTCTGCGATATGGTACCCCCATAGCATTATCTCGGACAACGGCACGAACTTTGCTGTTGGAGAGTTTGCTCGGTTTTGCATGAACAAGGGAATCCGGCTGGACATAGCCTCGGTGGCACACCCGGAGTCTAATGGACAAGTGGAAAGATCAAATGCTCTAGTGTTGGCCGGCATCAAGGCTCGGCTCATTGAACCACTGCTGAAAACTCCGGGGTGTTGGATAGATGAGATACCAGCAGTACTGTGGGGTCTAAGGACCACGCCAAATCGATCAACTGGCTATACGCCATTTTTTATGGTCTATGGGGCAGAAGCTATGCTACCCACTGACATCGAGTATGATGCGCCCAGAGTGGCAATGTACACTGAAGCCGAGGCAAAAGAGGCTCGGGAGGATGCAGTAGATCTGCTTGAGGAAGCTAGAGAGTTGGCCTCATCTCGGTCAGCAATATACCAGCAAGGTCTCCGACGTTATCATAGCCGGAGTGTCAACCCTCGTGTGTTTCACGAGGGAGATTTGGTGCTGAGGCTGGTGCAGCGCAAGAAAGGTCGGCACAAGTTGTCACCTCCATGGGAGGGACCGTTCATTGTGAGCCGAGCTCTGCTCAATGATTCCTACTATCTAATAGATGCGCAGGAACCAAGGGAAGATGGGCTGGACAACCCCGGATCAGAGGTCAGGCGACCATGGAATATAGCTCTACTCCGACCTTTCTACTCATGAAAGGCGCAATGTATGTACCTCGGTTAATCCTTAATGAAATGTCGGCACTCCGAGGTTGAAGCTCGGGGACTGCCTCGCTCTTGTGCTTGTGTTTTATTTCTGTTTGTCAGTTTCGTTCATATGCCGAACTATTTTGAACCTCGTCTCAAACTTCAAGTAATGTGTGCTATGTAACTAATCTTGTGACTCGACTGGCATCTGCCTAAAAGGTAGTCAAGAGCAAAGATGAAAAAACGTGGGAGACATGAAAATGGACTCGGGGACTCGGTCCAAAAATATAGTTCGGCATGTGTCGTTTACTAACCCCTGTCTTTACCTTTCGTTTATGTCGGATGGTTTTGGAAACACACTTCGAGATTTGCTAAGTACTGTATGCTATAAACAACAATCTTGTGACTCGACTGTCGAACGCCTAAATGGTAGACAAGAGCAAAGAATGCCAGATATAGTAAACACGAAAGTGAACTCGGGGACTCGTTCCAAAAGGGTTCGGCATAAAGTTTAGAAAAGCATGGTTCGGATAGCAAGTTAATAGTACTGGTAGCAAGGCAAACTACTTAAGGTCTGTTACATCTGCACCCGGCATACCGGGGATTTAATATTTTGTTCGAGACAAGTTCAGGCCTCGGAAGAAGGAGCCTCGGGCGCGGGAACCACCTCGGGCGCGGGAACCACCTCGGGCGCAGGAACCACCTCGGTCGCGGAGGCAACCTCGGTTGTTGGAGTGGATGCCGGAGTGTCCGTCACGGGGGAGATCACCTCGGTGGCTACGGATGTGCCGGACTTGCCCTTGGAGTTCGGAGGTCGTCGAAGCTGAAGTCATCATCTGAGCCTTCAGCTATCTCGGTGGTGTTGCCGGCCTTGCCCTTGGAACTCTCAGGCTCGTCAAAGTCAATTCCCTCGCCCTCAGAACTTTCTTCACCAGACTCTCCTTCCTCGTCCGAGCTCTCTTCGTCCTCTGAGTTAAGGCGCCCTTCATTGAAGATCCGGGTGTTTGCATAGCTAGCAAAGAGGTCCGGAGTTGCCCGACCTCCCAGCTGCTGATGTCCGGCTGAGTGGTAGCAGCAAAAAGAGCTTGGGAGGTGGCGACCTGAGAGCTCGAGGGCGCGGTCTTGGTCAAGGTGGACCTCGGCGCAGACGCAGGAACGTGCGGCACCAGTTGGGTGCTCGCAGCCTTGGGTCCCGTTGGCGGTGGCGGCATTGGAGTTTGTTGTGGCTGTTTGGGAGGCTCAACAACAGAATCTTTCTGCTGCTGTTGGAGCTGTTGCTTCTGCTGTTGTTGTTGTTGTTTCTTCTTTTGTTGTTGCTGCTGCTGGTTGCGCGCAGCCTGAGACTTGGGGGAGAGCCGAGGCTCCTGCACGGTCTTTGCCGGAGTCTTGGCGCGGTCTGTCTCCGCATCTTTCTGAGGAGGTGGAGGAGTCTGACCTCGGCGGGGAGCAGAGCTCGGCGGTGGAAGTTCGGAGGAGGAGACGCGCACTGGGGAGGAGACGGTCTTCTCCGGGCTGGTAAGGTCGATGGACGGTCCTGGAGGAGAGGCTCTGGCGGGGCTTCCGAGATTGACCTCAACCTTGGGGTCTGAGTTTCAACCACTGGAGGCAGTGGTGAGTGTATTGAGCTGTGGCTCTGCTTGATCTGCCGAGCCGGGCTAGACAAAAAAGAGAAAGATTAAGTTAGAGTGTAAAAAACTTAACCTCGGAGCAGCGTGAGGAGTAAGGAGAAGCAAAGGAGGAGCAAACGTGACTTACACATCTTCCTCCACGAGGCCTCGTTTCTTGCGCTTCGCCGAGGTTTTCTTGGCACGCTTGGCTTTGGGCGCCGCAGTATCCGAGGTCTGGGAAGCCTCGGCATCCGAGGTACCAGGTCCTGAGTGCTTCCGGGAAGCTACAGACGCTCGATGAAAGTTCTTATATGTTGGAGGAGCATATGAAATGGGAATAATGTTGACAGGTTCCAGAATTTGGCAATCGTCATCGTCATCATCGTCGTCAGACCAGTCTCTGATGGAGGTGGGAACTTGTTTCTTACCCGGGTTGGAGGAGCCAGTCTTTGGGGCGGACCTCGGAATGGCCTTAGGGATCGGAAGGTGATCCTCATTGTCCGGGTCGTCAGTCTCCGAACCTTCCAGGGCGAGGCGGGCATGAGCTCAGTTCGACGGCTCAGGGCCGTCCTCGATCAGCTGCCGGGCGAACCGCTGCAGGAGTGGGAAAAAAGAGTTGAGTTAAGAAGCAACCGAGGTGTGCAAGACCGGAGTGTAAGCTCGGAAAGTTAGTAAAGTACTCACTTGCTCCGGAAGATTTTCTCTGTTGTGAGGCTCCACACCCCATGTCCACTCCTCGTCCATTTCAGTCTGGGCAACGGCTTTGACCCGGCGCCAAACTGAGGCCTTGGAGAGCGCTTTGCTGCTGATCTGGGTAGGATCGATTAGACCTTCCATATGGCAGATCTTATGGGCTCGTTGTTGGAGGGGGCTGACCCTTCAATCTACGAAAGTCCGGAGGATGTCATCGGAACTCCACCCTCTTTTCTTGAGATCCAGCATGTATTCATGGATCTCTTGAACCTCGGCGTAGGCGTCCTCCGGGTTGAAATCCCAATTGAGTTGTGCAGTGGGAGGGCCGAGCTGGAAGTCCGGAAGGTTGATTAGGTCGGCAGTACCGGGGTTCCTCACATAGAAAAAGGATCGATTCCACTTCTTGCAGCTCTCCAGGCCTTTGATCCGTGGGAACTCGGAGCCCAGCCGGGGTGAGATAGCAGCCGCCCCACAGGCAGTCATATCCTTGTGCACAACATCCTTGTTGGGGATGCTCTGTTTCTTCAGCTGGAAGTACTTGGCCCAGCCCTCAACGCTCGGCCAGAGGCCGAGATATCCTTCAGAGAAAGCTGCGTAGCACGACAGCTGTAGTATGGAGTTAGCTGGGAGGTGGTGCGGTTGCAAGCCGAAGAACTTCAGAAATTCTCGAAAGAACTTGCTGGCCGTTAGTCCGAATCCGCGCTCGAAGTGAGAGACAAACACCACTTTCTCGCCGGGGTTGGCGATCGGTTCGCCGTCCCCAGTGTGGAGCCGATACAGCAGTTCGGCTGGGATTCGATGAGTCTCTTTGAGCCATTTGATGTCGTCATCGGTGACGTCCGAGCCATCCCATCCACCTCTCTCGCTGATGGCCGACATGTTGGCACTTTCCTGCAGAAAAGGGAGGTTCAACCGGGGTAAGTACCTCGGACAGTTCAAGGTTCAACCAGGGTAAGTACCTCGGGCAGTTCAAGGTTCAGCCGGAGTAGATACCTCGGGTCATTCAAGGCAGCCGAGCTAAAGAATTTAGGCGGGAAACATGTTTCTACCACGGCGGGATACTAGCAAAGATCTACCGGTGAGCTAAAAAGGAAGATAAATTCGAGTTCAATCAAGGGGCAAACCTAAAAGGACAATGCTACGGGTGTGTCCGCTACAAGTCTAGACAAGATCTAAGTATGGCAAAACGAGTGCAAAGATAGAGCATCGGGTTCCTCAGATTCATCGGATTCGTCCAGATCCTCGAGTTCATCGAGGGATGAACCTGTTCATGGCGATGGCAATGGAGGGGAGATGAAGAACTCACCGGTGAGGTACTCAAAGATCGGGAAAGGATCGACGGCGGAGTGGCGGCGCAAGGCGCGGGGCGCGTTTCTGGCGAGGTTCTTCAAGGTAACGGCGTTGCAGAACGGCGGCGAGGTCTCAGTGGCGAGTGCGCGACGGCGGCGATGGAGGCAGAGTGCACGGTGCAGTGGGCACGGAGCAATGGGCGAGTGGGGAAGAAGACGATGAATCCCCCCCTGGGCCTATTTATGGGCAGCGTGCGGTAACTGCACGCGTTAACTGCGCACTACCGCGCGGTTATCTGGAAGGCACGGGATCGTGTGCGGGTAAGCGCACGGTGGCGCGGTTGGTGGCCGCACGATCGGCCACATCATGGGTCGCGGAGTGGCAACCGCCGAACCTCGGATTTCCTGTGCTGGTCAGCGCGAGAATCGAGGGGTCAGAGGAAGTCAAGTTGGTCAAGTACTTGAGTGCGCAGGCGCGCTGTTCGGTGGGTCCGGCTGACGAGGGCGGCGTGTGGTCAGGACCTGTCTTTCATAGGTCCGGATTTCGAAGCCCGGGCAGAGATTCTTCGCCACGTGCCTCGGAGAATCTTGATGCAAGATTGTGCTGAGTCAAATAGCTCGGAAAGTTCAGGATACATATCTACCTCGGATTAGGTGGTGGTATGTGGAAGTACCTCGGTGGAACTATGTTTGAGGTCGGTTTAGGTGGTGGTGCCTTGCTTGTTTTGAACCTGCTACGGCCCTCCATCCGAGGTCGTAGGACCGCACCAGCTTCGGGGACTAATGTCGGGGGAGTACCCCCGGTAGGGTCAAGGCTTGGCATGAGTGGAGTTCAAAGGTGTGCCGACGTACGGAAATTGCCGAGCTGTTTGGATCTGGGAATGTCCGAGCTTCGTCTTGACCTGGAGAGTACAGGCCGACCTAGCTTGGACCAGAGGGGTCCGAGGTATCCCGTTGGCATGGGCCGAGGGGTCCGAGCTAATACCTCGGTGTTATGGTTTGGGTTGTGAGTGCCGGATGAGCTGTGGGAAGGAAGTGAAGTCCGACCTGGTAAAAGATCTTATGCGCAGGAGGCCATAGCTCGGGCAGGAGTCAATGCTCCAGTCACTTCCCGCCTGACACGGGAGCGTCTGTCACGGAGCGTGGCAGAGGCGTGCCCCGGGTTCAGCGGGACAGCACGTCTCTGACCGCTGACCCCTAGAGTTCCGAGGTCAGGGCTACGAGGTAGCTCGGCGCGGCTACGTCCTGTCTCAGTCAGAGGGGACATCCTAGCTCCACTGTGGTGATGCAGGGATGGGCATGTCATGTCTTGTCCCTGACAGGAGTACAATGATGATCAAAGCAGAGGCATGGCTACAGTATTCGGCGAGGGGCACTATGGTAACCCGGCTAGCCTATATAAGGGGCTTCTACACCTCCTGTGCTGGAGGACGACGAGAGGGGAGGACAAAAACAAAGAAGAAGAAAGAAAAGAGACCCCAGCACCCTAGTTGATTCTCCTTGTAACTTCATCTCCCACCTCAAGCTCTCACCCTTGTACCATCACACAGCTCGAGGAGCGACCTGTACTAGTCATCTTGTGCTATATACTGACTAGGATAGTGCTGCAGTACGGGTGTTACCTCTGCAAGAGGGCCCCGAAGCAGGGTACATCGTGGTGTTCTTCGTGTTCTTGGTTGGTTGGTTTTCAGTTCGTGTTCTTGCGGTTTTTGGTGTGTTCTTGCTTGTGCACTTCAAGAGTGCATAAACCCTCCCCGGATTCCCCAACGACCATTCGGCCCATCTTAGCCATACCCATGGCATCTGTCGTGATCCCACCACGACATAAATAGATCGTGCCATTGCTAAATATAAAGTGATTAAAAAGGAGAAAGCCGAATTTGTGGTTGCTAATGCTATACTTAGTGAAGACATTGAGGAACTTGACAAGGCTCACAAGGCTTTGGAAAGTACTCACTCTCTTCTAGTCAAGTCTCATGAGCAACTACAAACTCAAGTTTCTAAGTCTATTTCACCTAGAACCTCTACTCCCTCTTGTGATCATGTAAATGTCATTGAGGAAAATGCTAGGTTGAAGGTTGAGCTTGCCAAGGCCAATAGTGCCAAGACCTCAATTCCCAAAGGTAAAGAAAAGGTTGTTGCTCATGTGGTTGAGCAAAAGCAACACAAAGGGAAGGAGGGTCTTGGTTATGTAGCCAAGGTAAAGAAGAAGAAGAGCAACAACAAGGCCAAGCCCGCACAAACCAAGACTCCCATTGCGAGTGGGAATGCCACTAGGGGCAAAACCACTCACAGTGACTTTGCGGGAAATGCTAATCCCCACTACATTTTATATGTTAATTATTATGGTGATGTTTATGCAAAATATGTTGGTCCTCATGATGGATATGTTGCTCATGCTATTTGGGTTCCTAAGACCCTTGTTGTTAACCAAAGAGGACCCATTGCAAGATGGGTACCTAAAATCAAGCAACGGGTGGTTGATAGTGGATGCACTAGTCATATGACCGGAAGCAAGGAGATCATGACGGAGTTGGGACCAAATACAAATCACTCAACCGTCACTTATGGTGATAAATCAAGAGCTGAGGTAAAGGGCCTCGGCAAGGTGGTAGTTGCAAATGATATCACCCTTGTAAATGTCATGCTTGTCGGGTCCCTCGGTTACAATTTAATGTCAGTTCGTGCACTTAATAAGATGAACTTTGATGTCCATTTTACTATTGATATGGTGGTACTCTTGAGGAGCAAGACTCTAAAGGTCATGTTCGTTGGGTATGTTGAAAATGAGTTGTTTGTGGTGGAATTTTTGAGGTCAACCAACATTCAAGCAATGTGCCTATTTGGAAAGGCCGACGTGGGGTGGTTGTGGCATCGCCGCTTGTCCCATGTCAACATGAGAACTTTGCAAAGTCTTCACAAGGGTGGCCACATTCTTGTACTAAAAGAGAATGTTTCTTTTTCTAGAGATCGTCTTTGTAGGGCTTGTGTTGAAGGAAAGATGCATGATTCTCCCCACCCAAGCAAGACCATCATTACATCAAAGAGGATATTGGAACTTCTTCATGTTGATATCTTTAGTGCCGTCTCTCAACCAAGTCTTGGTGGGAAGAAGTATTGCTTGGTGATTGTTGATGACTATTCAAGATTTACTTGGGTTTATTTCTTCAAGTCGAAGGATGAGAATCAACAAGCCGTCATCGACTTCTCCAATGAAGTTCAACGTCAACACAATGTTCCCATATTGGCCATTAGGAGTGACAATGGCTCCGAGTTCAAGAACTACACCTTAAATGAGTTTCTTAGTGAAGAGGGAATTCGTCATCAATATTCCGCTCCATATACCCCTCAACAAAATGGTGCAGCCGAAAGGCAGAACCGGACTCTCATGGATATGGCAAGGACATGTTGGCGGAGTTTAAATCACCACTCTTCTTGTGGGCCGAGGCCATCTCCACGGCGTGTTATTCATCAAACCGGCTATTCTTTCACAAAGGCAAGAAGCTAACACCTTATGAGATGCTCACCAGCAACAATCCCAATGTCGCCTACTATTGAATCTTTGGTTGTAAGTGTTTCTATTAGATCAAAGGTGTTCGCTTATCTAAATTCGAGTCTAAAGCTTTAGAGGGTATTTTTGTTGGTTACGGTGCCAAATCCCACACTTATAGAGTCTACGACAAATCCTCCGGGAGAGTTGTGGAATCTTGTAGTGTGGAGTTCGATGAGAATGACGGCTCCCAAGTGGCGCAATTTCATGTTTGTGATGTAGATAATGAGGAACCTCAAGATGCAATAAGAATAATGGGCGTTGGATTCTATCGCCCCATTGAGATCCATTATGAGCCTCCTCAAGCAAGTCCAAGCTCCACTCAAGTGGAGACCTCATCATCACAAGTTGAACCGACGTCGACTATGGAAGCAAGTGATGCACCAACCCAAGAACAAGTTCTAAACCCTCCTCAAATTGACCAAGTTGCTATGCAAGAACCAAGCTGTCCTATTGTTGATGCTAGCCAAGGTCAAGACCAAGATCAACCCTCTCCTTCTATTGTTGAAAATGTGCATAATGATGATCAAGATCAACATTCCGGTCAAGACGGGGACTCAAATGATCAAGATGATCAAGTGACACCTCCAAGATCCAATAGGGATATCGAAGACCGTCGTAAAGCAAGGGTTGCAAGAAACTTGGAAATAAAGAGTCATAAGCTAGAAGAAATTATTGGTGACCTAAATAGCAAGGTTACCACAAGGGGTTAATTGACAAGCTTTAGTGAGCACCAAGCACACATCTCCATGGTTGAACCGAAGAAAGTGTTTGAAGCTCTTGAAGACCCGGATTGGTTGGAAGCTATGCATGAAGAGCTCAATAACTTCGAGCGCAACAAGGTGTGGAAGTTAGTTGAGAAGCCCAAAGAGTGCCGCAATGTTATAGGCAGTAAGTGGATATTCAAGAACAAGGAAGATGAACATGGCATGGTTGTAAGGAACAAGGCAAGATTGGTTGCACAAGGGTACTCTCAAGTTGAAGGCATTGATTTTGGAGAGACTTATGCACCCGTGGCTTGCCTTGAGTCCATCCATATCCTTCTTGCATATGCATCACATCATAACTTTAAATTACAACAAATGGATGTGAAAAGTGCCTTTCTTAATGGTCCTTTAAAGGAATTGGTATATGTTAAGCAACCACCGGGTTTCGAGGATCCCAAGTTAGTTGGGAGGAAGAAGCAACGCAATGAACCCGGTGATGAGATTCAAGATGAGATTGATGGAGTTCCTGTGACTCGCCGGAAGTATCCGGCACCGGAGAAGACCTTGCCTTCCCAGAGCAAGTCTGCTAGTCAACTTGAGAACAAGGAGTTTGTAGCAAAGATAAGTGTTGACTGCTATGTGATTGAGAGGATGGATCAAATTCCTTCCATTCGGGGTAACAATCCCTTCTTCCACAACAAGTTCCAAGAGCAATGCTACAATGAGATTTTGTTGAAGAAGTCGGTGGATAACCATGTGGTGCAACACTTCATCAACATGGAGCACATGAGAGCCAAAAGTGACTATTTTGGAGAAGCTCTCGCAATTTGTGAGGAATTTGGTCTTTTACCTATGATGGAGTTGGAGCAAGACTTTGATGAGAAGTTAGTGGCTCAATTTCTTGCCACCGTTCACATGGGAAATGTGACGGAGCGTCGGTTGGTATGGATGACAAAGGACAAGAAATTTGAAGTCAAGTGGGCAGAAGTTGCAGCTATGTTTGACTATGAGGAGTTTGGTCTATTTGAGCCTGAAGATTTTGAAGAGACTCATTTTCGTGTGCACTACCCGGGGGTGGAAACTAAGGAGGTGGAATAGCTCTTGCCTTTGTATGACCCGGAGAGTGCTGAGAAATGGAAGGTTGGGCAGTCTAAAGGACTCTTTCCTACTTGGGACATCATGCATCGGATCTACCGTGAGACCATCAACCCCAAGGTGGGTAACTTTGGTGAAATTCATGGCTATCTCAAGAACTTGATGCTTCTCACCAAGGAAAGGGAAGGAAGTTGGATTTTATGGACTACATTTGGAATGAAATGTGGTTCATGATTTGCAAGAAGAAGAACATCGCCTTTGCTCCTCTCATAATGAGGATCATTATTTGGAAGTGGCTTGAGGAGAACCCCGTTGAAGCCCTTAGTTATTCGGAAATGTGGATCTCTCACAAGAGTAAGAGGCTCCTTGTCAAACCCACCCTAAGAAGAAAAGCAAGGAGGTGGTTGATGAAGCCGGTTCCTCGTCTGCCCCTAAGGTTGGACCCATGAAATGGATGGCGTGTGCTATGAAGAAGATCTTCCAAGTTTCCAAGGTGGAGAGGCACCAATATGAGGACTATGAGAAGAAGATGCATGCCCGTCTGATGCATGTAAAATGCATACATGAACTTTGCATTATATTACTTATATTTCAATCATATTTGCATCATATAAGGGTTATATCATTGTTTTATATTGATTTTGGGAATATTTCACAGTTTCCCTATTTTTCTGGAATTAACCCTGCACTGGCAGAAAACCCAATTTTCTATATTTTGATGTTTCAGGGACCCAAACGACGTCCAAATGAACTAATATTTTGCAGGGATCATTTTTTGGAAGGAACAAAGCGTATGAGCGAAGGAAGCGAAAAAATGGAAACCTGAGGGCCAAAAGAGGTGGGCCCACGTGGCCAGATTCCTTGGCCGCGTGGGACCCCCTATCCTGGGCCTCGAGCCTCCGATGCTGTCGATCTTCATCCACGTGCCTTCGTCTTGACTTAAAAACGACTATAAAAATAGTCCCCTGACGACTTTCGGATGGGAGGGCCGCAGAAACACAAAACCACGAAATAGAAGACCTGGAGCTGCAGATTGGAGGGGGAAAGCTCCGGTGGGGCGCTGCCGGGGTGGTCTCCATCTTCTCCAACATCTCCACCATCATCACCATGATGAAGGGGGAGTAGTCCACCCCTGGACTTTGGATTTGTGGTGGTAACTTGATCTAATCTCTCTATGTATGATCATTGTTGAAGTCCATATGATGTGCCTTGCATAAGTATGGATCTATCTATGTAATTCCTATGGTGGATATTGTGGTATGAGATGATATTTGTTATGCATTTACCGTTGTGTTGGATCTTTTATGACTTGTCATACTTTGGAGATATTCTATGATGCATGTGATGGTTCGATTTATGCATAATGCCTTGTTTATCCATGTCATGAGGTGATTGACACCACCAAGTGTAGATAGATGAGAGAGATGTGGTCATGCACACGAAATATGAATCATTGCACTAGTGTTTAGAATATTGTCCATTATGAAGTATGATGTATGTAGGTACGGGATGGCCGATGTGACAACGGCATATTTATTGAGTGACACAATATAGCCCAACATCCTTTATCTGGGGGTAAAAAGGAAGAAGTATGATGTGGGAGTGACAACAAACCACGTTAGCCTTACGAGGGTGACCTAGCAACACAAATGATTATTTTCTTTCAACTATGTGTTTTAGGACATGTAGCCATGATAGAAGTTTACCATTAAAGCATGACAATTGTGTGTACTTTTTATCTATAACATGATAATCACCATAGATAGAAGAGAGGATTGAGTGAACCCATGAACCCATGTCCATTGTTCCTATAAGAGAAAACCTTTGTCTTGTCCTCTTGCATTGAAGAGGATTGGGACACTTTTACATTCTTGTTTTGTTACATTAAACTTCCATCCATTAAATCAACCATCTTGTTCTTTAAACTTGTGTAGTGCATAATCAACTAAAACTTGTGACACTTTAGTTGTAGGGAATAGATAACTTTTCCTTCTTGCTCCTGTGGATCGATACCCTACTTCCACATTGAGAGGTGCTACAGTGATCCCCTGCTCTTGGGGGTTATCAAGTACTTTTCTGACGCCGTTGCCGGGGAGCGCAGCGCTTAAGTTTCTATTCTTGTGTGCACTAGACTTTAGATTTATTTTATCTTGTTTTATATCTTACAATCATCTAAGCTTGGGAGGTTCCTTTAAACTTGTTTGGTTGTGAGTTTCTCATTAGCTTTACTTTTAGTTATGTATCAGTTTATACTCTCCTTATTTGAAAAACACAAAAAAAAAGTTCATTTGTTATGTTCGTGGAATGTATGAGTCACGTACTTATGCAACCCCCTATGGTTGGATCAATTAATGTTGGTCAAAAAAGGTTTATAATGGAAGCATTAAATGTAATTGGCCATGGATTATGTAATGGGTATAATGTATCTTGCTGCATAGATCAATATCCACTAGTACAGAATGACACATCGGATACCCCTCTATGGCAACGGCAAGAGTTAGGCGACGGAAACATGAGCTCCGCGCGCTTCCGCGAGTGCGCGCGCGCTAGTCGGTCGATGGGCCTGACACAATGGTAACGGAGGCTGAAAAGATCTCCGTTGCTCATATATAGGCAACGGAGGAAAGAATATCTCCGTTGCTGATATTGCCACATCAGAAACGGAGATCGGTCTATCTCCGTTTCCCATGTGAAGGCACATTAAGCGGTTCCGGTATTAATATCTCCCACTCCAGTACTGTATCTCACTCTCTCTCTCAGTCTCACTCTCCCCAGTTCCTAACCCTAGCCGCACACGCTCTCCTCCTACTTCACCCATCGATGGCGAACCCCTCCGGCGCTGACGGAAGTTAGGATGGAGCATCTTCCTCCTCCCACCCTCCGAGGCGCAGCCCGGATCTCCCCTACAACTGGGGCGAGATCCCCGGCGACTGCAGTCGCGAGTTCATTCTGAGCCGTCAAATCCCATCCGGATCCACGGCGGCGGTGGCCACCGACGCCCGGATCTCATCCTCATCGTCCTCCTCGGACGATGAGGACGAGGATCTGGAGGTCGGTCTCCTCCTCTCTCGCGCCTCCTTTGAGCGCGAGCGCGCCGAGGGTGTCATTCGGGCGTCTGCGATGCAGAGAGCTATCCGCATCTCCGCCGCCTAGCACGCGATAGAAGCCGCTGAGGAGGCGTTGTTCCAGACGCGGCTCCGGGCGGCCATAGACCGCTCTCTTCTCCCTGGCCAGGGCCCTGGGCTAGATGCGGCGGCGGCAGCGGTGGCGGCGGCGGAGGAGGAGGATGAGGAGGAGGAGGAGGAGGAGGACGCTCCGGTGTTCGAGCAGGATGAGGTCTCCTCTGACGTCTCCTCTGGAAGTGGCTCCGGCGCCGACGCCTGGGACGCAATCCGCGACGGAAAGCGACCCCGCCTCGCCTAAGGTAAATGACCGCTCTGTTAGCTACTTATTTAGCTCGGTTTGCTCTGTTAGTTAGCTCTGTTCAGCTATGTATTTGCTATGTTAGCTACTTATTTAGCTCGGTTTGCTTTGTTTAGCTATGTATTTGCTATGTTAGCTACTTATTTAGCTCAGTTTGCTCTGTTAGTTAGCTCTGTTCAGCTATGTATTTGTTATGTTAGCTACTTATTTAGCTCGGTTTGCTTTGTTTAGCTATGTTAGCTACTTATTTAGCTCGGTTTGCTCTGTTAGTTAGCTCTGTTCAGCTATGTATTTGCTATGTTAGCTACTTATTTAGCTCGGTTTGCTCTGTTCAGCTATGTATTTGCTATGTTAGCTACTTATTTAGCTCGGGTTGCTCTGTTAGTTAGCTCTGTTCAGCTATGTATCTGCTATGTTAGCTACTTATTTAGCTTGGTTTGCTCTGTTAGTTAGCTCTTTAGCTATGTATTTAGCTCGGTTTGCTTTGTTTAGTGCTTATTGGCTCTGTTTATTAGCTTTGTTTGCTGGTTTTAACAAAGAATATTCGTTGTTTCAAGGGCTTGGTGGATGCTTGGTGACGATGCTGCTGCCGTGAAGACCTAGGAGCGGGGCTCCATACACGGTGCCGTCACCAGGAGCAGTACATTTTGCGCAGCAGGAAAGACAGTAGATGTTCGTCTGGCGGCCGTGAAGACATAGGAGCAGAGCTCCAGCCACGCGCACTAATGAACTTTTGTAAAGCAGGGCGTACAGGAATACGGTGACGACCGGCGGCCGTCTAGTCGCATGGAGCGGGGCTCCATCGACGGCACAGCCCGTCACCGTGTTTTTTTTGTTTTCCTGTAACCCTTATCAGAAATGGTTATTAGCAAAACTCCGTGTCTAATGTTAAATACATCAGAAATGGTTTATCTCCTCCGTTGCCATTGTGAGGCTTCACATCAGTGACAGAGGCGGGGACACAGACCCTTTCTCCGTTGCCGAAGGGGTTTTTGGTCCGTTTCCGATGTGTCGTTCTGTACTAGTGATCCTAAGCATCTTAATTTTCAATGCAAGCTTGAGAGTATGCCTATAATTGCCTCTTACCATAATAATGAAATTATGACCACTGATATGAAGGCAGCCGAGGAATTTACTATTGTAATGGGAATTCTTGAGATAGTTATGTTTAATATAGATAAAGCTCGTAGCCTCACACCAAGACTTGCTACAACACTTGAACAACTCTTGAAACTCTTTTGTAAGAATACCTATATCCTTGAATATTATAACAATCTTGTTGCTATCAAGGAGAGATCTAATGGCTTGCAGGAACAAGAAGAATATAGAGAAGAGGAAAAGGTATTAGAGGATTGCCCATATCCTTACTCACCATGCTATTTTGATTTTGATTCTGATTCTGATGATGATCAACACATTCAAAATGATATTATTATTGATAATAGCTTTGAAAGTGATGAGGAATTTGGTTTAGATATTCTATATGATAATGCTTTAGATGATGGTCCTATTTGAGAGCTAGGATCAAACAATAGTGATTTGCTGTCCAGAAAACAGATTCCTAAGCTTCACTGCGAAGAATGTTAAAAATCACAGAAGAGGAATTTTGACCTGATATTTTACGACAGCAATATTCAGTTGTTATTACACATTTCATTAGTTCAAAGTTTTCTGATTTGAGCAACATAAGTGCCTCTAAAAATTCGCTCCTTTCAGGCTGTCCAGTTTTTGACAGATTCTGTTTTTATTTTGCATTAGTCTCATTACTATGTTTTGTGTGGTTCTTTTGATCAAAGAGCAAAACATAACCTTAGTAACAGTAGTTAATGTTTAGAATCAACTCATTATATGTCTTTGCTGTACCTATGAGGATTTAATTTATGGAGACACTAACCCCTCTAATCAAGTTTTATGTTGAGTTTTGTGTAAAGAGAATTTTCAAGTGGAAGAGTTGAGGGTGATGAACAAAGATCAAGAGAGACAAACACTCAAGCTTGGGGATGTTACCCCTAGACTCACCCAACATATATCAAATAAGGACAAGAATTCAAGCTTGGGGATGCCAAGCCACCTCACTCCAACCATCTTGATATCAAGTAAGAAGCCTAGCTACATGGCTATAAAGAAAGCGCTTTACGGGAGGCAACCCGGTTGTTTTTATTTTTGATTTTCTTTGTGTCCTCTTGCTGTAACAAGAGACTTAGTTTTTAATTTTGTTTCTGGAATTTTTAATAAAGTGCCAAGTTTTACCCGTTTTGGTTTGAAAAAGTTGCTATTTGTATTCGGAGATTTTATTCCAGCACGAATCTGTGCACGGTATGATTTTTCATTTCTATTCTGTAACTCCGAATGAGCTGAAATTTGAACTGTAATTGCAACTTTTCATCCTCTGTAAGCGTGAATTTTTTCAGATTTTTTCGACATATTTAAGTAGGGTAGAAAAATGCGTTTTGCTGCTGCTGTTTTTTGGACAGATTCTGTCCCATTTTGTTTGATGCATTCTTTGAACTTTTAACTTGAATCTTTTTTATCCAATTGAGTTTATAAGTAGGCATACAACATTATATACTTTCTGGACATGTTTCACATTTTTGTTTAAGGATTTTATGCAGCAAGCAATTCATTTGTCTATCACTACTAATGTCACCCCACAGAAAAGAGATGGGAGAAACGGTGTTTTGAAGTTTTTTCACAGGGATTAGAGGAGATGCACCAAGAGTTATCCAAGGATGGTGAAGACCATAAGCTTGGGGATGTGAAGACAACCCCATTGGACCAACACACTCTCGGTTTGCACACGTCTAACTTCTGTTTTTCGATCAATGCACTTTATCGCATAAACTTGGAGCGTCTTTTATTTTTGTTATTTCGGTTTGGTTTTTATTTGTGAGACCACCACTTTTCATTTATGTTATGAGAGAGCTACTGGAAATTTGGGTTGAATTAAGTTGGATGCTATTAAAAAGATTGGGAAAGGGATGTTTGAGTTGATTCAAAAAGATACATATAGTTGCATGATTCATGTGCTTTTTAATGAGTATTAATTTGCAAGTGTTTTATCAAGAGCTATCTTTTATTCATGTTTTGATGCTGAATGTTACTTTACTTTGTTTAACATGGATTGATTAGTTCTATGGACACTTATGCATGCATTTAGACGGTCAACTTTCTCCCTTTTGCTAGCCCAAAAATTCCAACAAGTAAAAACTTGTTTTCCAACACCTTCAACCAAAGTTTTCCAGTGAGTCCACCATATCTACCTATTAGCTTAATGCTATTCCGAGTATGTTTATCATGTTATATTGTATTATCTATGTTTCCAAATTAAAATGCTTATGTTATTGATTGTTATGGGAAAGTTGGTTAAAAAGCTCTCACGAACTTGATGCACACTTTACTTTTATTGCACTTAATAAACATGAACCATTGTGATTAAAATTATGAAGTTGTATGCTTGACAAGAGTCTTGGTTGGGAGTTAGCTCATATGTGCTGTCACATGGCAAGCTTTCAACGTGCTCTTAATTATATTTAGTTGATATCATGTACTTTTGTTTATGGATGCTTATCATGGTGCCAAATAAATGCGGAAACTTAGTAAGTTTGAGGAGTTTGTATAAATGGCTAGAGAGACGCCTGGGCCGCTAACCTAAGCCATGCATCATTCATGGTGGAAATTTACAGCGTACCAAAGTGAACATTCAGTGATGCACGTCATAATAAAAAGCTATACAAATAGTAAATAAAAGAGTGCTGAGATTGTTCATTGTCTGTTTGTCTTGTCATTTTGACATGGGCTAGTTTCCATGTCCTGAGGCAAGAGGTACCCCAGTTGACGCTCTTGATGACGCTATTATATTACTTACAATGACTTTAACTTGAACTTGCTTTGTGGCCCGAGTTGAGTAACACCGTGGTGTAGGTACTCGTATTCACGGGGCATGAGGCATTCAACCCATACTTTGTCAAGCACACTACTCATATTTGCTTTCACTTTAAACTTTAACCATTCAAGATGCTATGATAGGGGTAATGAGAGCTCCACACCAATGGATACCACATTGCAAACATTAACTTAAGTAGAAGCATTTGGAAGCTAGATGAAACTTATTCATGTTTTACCTCTACTTATTTATATATCTTTCCAAAGTGTCCACCTTTTATATTCAGATTTACAAGAATACTCTATGACCATTATAGGATGTTTTTACTTTTTATTATGCATACATTTGGTCCATAGTACTTTCTTCTATGTTACACTTTGTGAATTATCATTGAACATCCTTACATTGAATATTTGATATCACTTCATAATCTATCTTGTATATTGCTATTCCTTTGAAGAATGAATCATTTGACTCTATGTAGCAATAGTAATCATCTTTGATATCCATTGATAGTATTAAAAAGCAAAGTCCATGTTAGTTTTATCACCTTCATACTCGAGGACGAGTATAGGTTAAGCTTGGGGATGTTGATGCATGTAAAATGCATACATGAACTTTGCATTATATTACTTATATTTCAATCATATTTGCATCATATAAGGGTTATATCATTGTTTTATATTGATTTTGGGAATATTTCACAGTTTCCCTATTTTTCTGGAATTAACCCTGCACTGGCAGAAAACCCTATTTTCTATATTTTGATGTTTCAGGGACCCAAACGACGTCCAAATGACCTAATATTTTGCGGGGATCATTTTTTGGAAGGAACAAAGCGTAGGAGCGAAGGAAGCGAAAAAATGGAAACCCGAGGGCCAAAAGAGGTGGGCCCACGTGGCCAGATTCCTTGGCCGCGTGGGACCCCCTATCCTGGGCCTCGAGCCTCCGATGCTATCGATCTTCATCCCCGTGCCTTCGTCTTGACCTAAAAACGACTATAAAAATAGTCCCCAGACGGCTTTCGGAAGGGAGGGCCGCAGAAACACAAAACCACGAAACAGAAGACCTGGAGCTGCAGATTGGAGGGGGAAAACTCCGGCGGGGTGCTGCCGGGGTGGTCTCCAACATCTCAACCATCATCACCATGATGAAGGGGGAGTAGTCCACCCCCTGGACTTTGGGTTTATGGTGGTAACTTGATCTAATCTCTCTATGTATGATCATTGTTGAAGTCCATATGATGTGCCTTGCATAAGTATGGATCTATCTATGTAATTCCTATGGTGGATATTGTGGTATGAGATGATATTTGTTATGCATTTACCGTTGTGTTGGATCTTTTATGACTTGTCATACTTTGGAGATATTCTATGATGCATGTGATGGTTCGATTTATGCATAATGCCTTGTTTATCCATGTCATGAGGTGATTGACACACCAAGTGTAGATAGATGAGAGAGATGTGGTCATGCACACGAAATATGAATCATTGCACTAGTGTTTAAAATATTGTCCATTATGAAGTATGATGTATGTAGGTACGAGATGGCCGATGTGACAACGACATATGTATTGAGTGACACAATACATGTGGCGCCCCGACCCGACTGTTATTCAGTGATGCTGTGTGTCACCGGTTAAGCGATACAACCGGAGGTTACGGGTTTACCAATCCCCGGCCAAAACCTTTGGCAGGCGTTGCTCGGAATGGATCATCGGCAACGCAACTCCCCGATTGATGCCTTAACACAGACACAACCCTCAACGTATAATAGAGAGATCAAGACTTGTGGAACAACTGGCACATCACAGACTCTACGACACAAATCATTATAGTTCAACTCTTATAATAGAGAAAGATAGCAAATGACAACCAGAGGTCACAGACCCAACATTACAACAAGCGGAAGCAAATTAAGTTGTTCTAAACAACAAGATCCAAATATGGCCTAAGAGGCCTACAGACAAACATCCAGCGCCAGCTGATCCGGAATGTCCCAAGCTGCCACCTGGGAACCCCAGACTACACGTCGACGTCCATAAAGAACCCACCTTCGAGGTCGGTGAAGTCCTCGTCTGAAACAAAATAAACGACGTTGAGTTCGACGAACTCGCAAGATTATATATAGAGCTTTAGCTCGATGAGGCTTTCAAAGTTTTATGGCTGTTTTGCATAAAGCTGATTTTATTTATAAAACACACCTCAATGGCATCGACTAATCAGAATATTTTTAAAAAGGTAAGAAGTAAACTCTTTTCTTCTGATCATCTTCAACAGCAACCACCATCAATCACTTCACCTGTCGACAAAGGCACCTCCCCGAATCACCCTCGAGGAAGTCAACCTTGCATCCTTGTTAGTACCTTTAGTACTCAGGTTTTAATCATTCCGTTCAAGTTATTCTATGGTCCCTGAATCCGGCACCAAGTCGTCCTTAACCGTGGACACGGCTTTTCGAAAAGATTTACCCTGCAGGGGTGTACAATGTTTGCCACACGTACCGTCCGGCCCATTACCTGCGCATTAGCTCTCTTCATTGGAAAGTCGGCTGGGTGGGAGCGGTGTCGACTTCTCCCTCGTTAAGGACTTTCTAGGATCATCAGTGGCGGCAGGACTGCCAGGATCACATCACCCCGCCCCACGGCCACTCATTTTCCTACACCACCATCCTCAATCCCAGTTCATACCACCATCATCACGCACGCGCAAATGAAAGCCCGAACTAGAGGACCCTGGCTAGCCCCGCCCGAGTTATTTAGTCTATGAGGGTTCCTGCAATTGCATAGGCCTCACGCATGGGTGCACGCTCGGTCTTGCCTCGAAGGGGAGAACTCGCACTTAGGCGGCGAGAACGAGACAACCCACCACATTCCATGTGGCCTCTCATCCCCGCCTTTAAACATGTTATTATATGTCACCACAACTTTCCACCATCATCCGAACATTCCACCACAGTTCCAACAATAATATACCCACCGGACGACTAAGCATTTCACTAAGCATGGCTAAGCATAATCATAGCGGATATAATTAACTCAGGCCAACACAACAATCCTATGGATATTAGGAGGGAAACAGGTAATGGCATCGGAAAACATAATGCATCTAATAGGATACTCTAATCCAACCAAATTGACATTTGGAACCACATGCAATATTGTAGTGGAGAAAATATCTGCGGAAAACATAGGATACATGCTCAGAGGGGGGGATTACGCTTGCCTTGTTCAACGGGCTGATAATACGGGTCGTCAGGGTATTGTGGAGAAACCCCGACTGCTTGATCTATCGATGCATAAGAACACCGGAAAGAACACAATCAAATATCACTCAAGCAAACCAAATGCAATGCTCATACACATGATGTCATGACAAGTTTGATGCACTGAAATTATTATACCCAATGTATCAATTTAAATGGGGTGCAAAATAATTGAATTGACAAGGGAGAAGAAAGTCCCATATTTGGTTTTAATGCTTTCCTGTGCTATGAATTCATGTAAACATGCATGTAAATGATGCTACTGATTAGGTATTGATTTGCTGAACATTTATCGCCATTCAACATCATTTTTGGAATTCTTTTGAATTAAATATGAATTTCCAAAGTGGCATTTCAGTACTGCCATTTTTAGTATTTTCAACATACAGAGGGTTTAAATTGGTCAATTATGTCCAAATAAAATATGGATGTGTAGAGGGTGTCAAGACAAATTTTTAGACACCTTATTTGCTCAATTTGGAATTACAGAGCTTAAGTTATGAATTTTCAAAGTTTGCTCTTTATTCTGCAATTTCTGTAATTAATTTCAGGAGGCAAATTATTTTATGTTAACATGTGTCAAGAATGACAGAAACATTTAGAGCACACTTTTCTGAACATCTGGAAATTTGAATCATCCAAATTGGAGCATTTTTCAATTTGTTATGGATTTTAGAATTAAAGATTTGAGCTGCAATTCTGTTTTCTTCCTTTTCTTTAAAACAGAGAAAACGGTGAAACGTTTTTCACCGGCCCCGTGGCTAGCCCAGGCCACTGACTAGTGGGCCCATGCCACGCTGGCAAGCCACGCAAGTGCGCGGGCCCAGCGGCCGGTTTGACCACGGCGAGGCGCGGGACGGCGCGGACGGGCGCGCGGCGGCGGCGATCACGGCCGCGTCGATCTACTGCGCGAGGGAGCGCGCTACAGACGGATTTAGACTCGCACGGACGTGGGGAGCACGAATACGGTGGCGCCGCTAGCTAATGGTCGCCGTAGCGACGGAATCATCCTCGATGGGCGGCGGCCGACGTCGGTCTAAGGGCGAAGCGTCGAACTACGGCGAGTTAGGGAGGGAAAAGATGTCCCCGTGGACGGCATGCTCACCCTAGATGCGTGGGAACGATCCGTTGGTGCAGAGGTGGACGGAGACGGCGGCAATCGACGGCGGAGCTCCGGTCGGAGTCGAGGAAGAAGAGGATGGCGGCGGCGGTTTGGGGTTTCCCCGGCTCGATTCCTTCGACGTGGTTGCAGAGGGAGACGAGGCGGAGCAAATGGTGGTGCTCGATCTACTCTTCGCGTGCTCAAACGACGGCGATGCTCGGCGGCGATCTAGCTAGGGTTCGGCCATGGCGGCGGATGGAGAACGGAGAGGGGGCGAGCGAGGGCTGTGGTGTCGAGCAGAGGGCGCGGGGGGCCTGGCTGCTCCTTTAAGCGCGACGAGGCGCAGGGAGGGGGCCCGGCATCGCCGTGTCGCCATGGCGCGCGAGGCGGTGCGGCTCGGCCGCGCGGCGTGCGTCGCTACAGAGGAGGACGGCCATTTTGCAAAGAACCCCCTGCCTGCATTTTTCCATTTACAAAGAAGCCCTTGGCTGTTTCTTTCAAATATCCAGTAGCTTTTCCCAGATTTAATTGAGGCACCTAAACAATTTATAAAAATTTGGGAAAATTCAGGGAGCCTCCCAACATCATGTAGATGCACCCCAAAAATTGGTGTTGCAAAATAAAAAGTTTTGAGCAACATTTGTTCATAGTGATTGTTTATGGCATTTTTGGGAAAACCAAAATGAAATTACTTTTGAATTTGTGAACCAGTGCAAAGTATTAAATCTTGAACCCTTGGAACTTCCTTGACAAATATGATTTGCATTTGTATTTGGGTTTGCCAAAGCAAGCACATTTGGACTTGCAAGGATTGAATTTAATTTGTGACATTGCTCCCATTTGTCATAATTTGTTTTACTCACTTGATTTCAACTTGAGCAATAAAACAAATGATGCCATGATGCATGTATAAGAAGCAAAAGTGAAATTTTGGTTCAAATTTTACAGTACCAAGAGTGGGGCTGTTACAATACAGCCCAACATCCTTTATCTGGGGGTAAAATGGAAGAAGTATGATGTGGGAGTGACAACAAAAAAACGCTAGCCTTACGAGGGTGACCTAGCAACTCAAATGATTATTTTCTTTCAACTATGTTTTTGAGGACATGTAGCCGTCATAGAAGTTTACCATTAAAGCATGACAATTGTGTGTACTTTTTATCTATAACATGATAATCACCATAGATGGGAGAGAGGATTGAGTGAATCCATGAACCCATGTCCATTGTTCCTGTAAGAGAAAACCTTTGTCTTGTCCTCTTGCATTGAAGAGGATTGGGACACTTTTACATTCTTGTTTTGTTACATTAAACTTCCATCCATTAAATCAACCATCTTGTTCTTTAAACTTGTGTAGTGCATAATCAACTAAAACTTGTGACACTTTAGTTGTAGGGAATAGATAACTTTTCCTTCTTGCTCCTGCGGATCGATACCTTACTTCCACATTGAGAGGTGCTACAGTGATCCCCTGCTCTTGGGGGTTATCACCGTCAAGCTAAAGTTTCTCGCCGCCGTGCTCAAGGAGAACAAGTGCAATCCGGCTCCGAGAAGAACATCACCTCATGGGAGGACTGGCAGGCTAAGGACAACGCAGGGAACTTGATCACTTGGGCTGACTATGAAGAAGATGAAGTCACCTCCCATCAGTCTTTCTAGTGACCGTTAGCATCGGTCTCCTCCCTTTTTGGTGTCTCGATGCCAAAGGGGGAGAGATCCCTAGTAGGCTGTGCAGGGATTTGCCATGTGGTGTAAGTCATGTGAACTCTGTTTGTTCCGTTTGTAACCGCTTAAATTCATGTCTTATGTTTGTGCAAGCTTATCCTATTATATATCCATTGCTTGCATGGTTTGTAAAATCTAAGGGAGTGTTGATCCTAGATATTGTGCATTTGTGTATTCAAAAACACCTTATGAGTAATGCACATGTCTAGAGGGAGCTGCGTCTAAATTTTATGAGCTTATTGCGTTGTGACTAATTGTGCTGTCATCAAACACCAAAAAGGGGAGATTGAAAGAACATCTCCAGTGGATACGGTTTTGGTGTTTGTAGCAACACAATTAGTCAGTCTAATGTGTCTTTGAACATTGCAGGAATTCTTAGATAAGACACCCGTTGAATCAAGCATGCAACAAGCTCTGCAGGAAGTCTTTTCCCAGGCAGTGGTAGTACCGTTGGGAGCAGCGGTAGTACCGTTGCGTGCTATTCCTGGGTGTTGATAAGTGCACAGAAGTTGCGTTACTGCTGGAGTACCGCCATAGGTACCGCCGTTTTCGGGCCTCGGGTGTCATCACCGGTACTACCGCCCGCCAACGGTGGTACCAGCCCCCCAGCGGTAGTACTGGCCCTCCAGGCAGTAGTACCGCCACGTTCATTTGGCAGCAATCTGGAGCCGCGACTGGGGTCTGGCTACCGCTCGCGGTACCGCCAGAGGTACCACCGTTTTCCGCCTTCGGGTGGTAACCCCAGTACCTCCAGCGGTACTGGTGCGGTAGTAGCGCGGGTCAGCGGTAGTACCGCCGGCTCCAGCGGTAGTACCGCCGCGCGCGTCAGTTTTTGGAGCTGAGCTAGAGACCGTTGACCAAGACCTTCTGGCCGCAGCGGAAGTACTGTCGCCCCTGGCGGTAGTACCGCTACGGGAATCTGCGCGTCCCCAACGGCCATTTAATGGAGAGGCTATAAAAGGAGGTCTTCTTCCCCAATGAAGACTAAGCTTCTGACACTCTCACCTCCATTAAATGCAAGCTTCCTCCTCCTAGATCTCCCTCACCAACCACTCAATCAAGCTCATTGTAACATCCCAAGTTTTTTCAAAATTTTAAACAATTCTGAAAAATCAAAAAAACTTTTTGAAAGCTATAAGTATTTTGATTTGAAAAGAAAAATCATGCATGCATTCATCTTTTTCTTGCATTGTTTGCATTTTGAAAATTTCAAAAGTGGGAAAGATAACTCCACTTGAAAACATATTTAAGAAAATATATTAATTGGCGCAAATTATGCCCTATATATTATTTTGATTATTAAGGATTTGTTTGTTATGTTTATTTTTGGGTTGAGACTCTTTTTTTTACTTATTTGGAAAATAAATTATTTTCAAATGTTTACAATTGTGGTATTTTATTTGATTTTAGTTAAGTCACAATATTTTGTTTTAAAGCCTATTTTTGAATTTGACATTAAGTGTCAAATTTTGCTTTTAAAGGTATTTAGAAATGTAAATTTTTGATTTATGTGGAAAAGTTAATTTTCTTTGTCTAAAAAGACATATTTTGATTTTACAAATTTATAGAATTTGGTTTGAGTCAAATTGGTTTTATATTTCAAAAGTTATTAATGTTTTCAGAAAACAGAAAAGAAAAACGTTTAAACAAAATAAAGGCGAGACCTAGTCTATTTGGGCCAAGCCCATCTCTCTCTCTCGCGCGAGCAGCCCAGCAATAGCCCACCTCGGCCTCTCTCCCCCTCTCTCGCTGACAGGTGGGCCCCACCTGTCATCACCATCGTGGCAACGGCATTTTCCCCAAAATTCGCTCGCGTTCATGGCAAGAAACGCCCGAATTGATCTGTCTTCAATTCGCGCGATTAAGGACGCGATTCCCTTTCCCCGTTGCTCCTACATAATCTCCTCAACCTCCTCTTCCATTTGCCCCACACCCGAGAGCTCGAGCGCCACCAGGCCACCCGCACGAGACCTCGCCATCCGCCACTGTCACCGCCGTGCTCTTTTTATTCCGGTGAGCTCCGGCCTCCCTAGCCTTCCTCGTTACTTCCTCTCGCTTCCCCGTGATCCGGCGCAACTTCTAACATTGTGTTTGCATTTTTTTCATGCCCCAGCGCAACACCCGCATCATCGACACCACCACCGTCCGCGGGAGCAACTCCGGCGAGCGAACCAAGTTGGAGAAGGGAGCCCGTGACTTCGTCGACCTCTCTATCAGCTACGCCTCGACTTCCTGATCACCGCGGTAGGACTCGCGCATCCCAATCCCTAGCTTTAAGTTTTCCGGCGAACTCCGGCCATGGCGCAACCATAGAAATAGGGTTTCGGCGAAACACCAGCAGAGACGCCAGTGACCAAATGCCAACGATAGATCTGGACCATCAGATCTAGATCTGACGGTCGTGTCTTATTCTTTTAAACGAACCGGTATCAGCCAATCATCCCACGCCATGTCACTGCCTAGTCAGCGCACAGTCAGCATCCTCGTCAACGGCACAGTCAGCAACCCCAGCCAATCAGAAGACGCCACATGGACAAGGACTTCAGAAGATTTTCCGATTTAATTTTCTATTTAGCCATTTTGCAGAAAAACCCCCTAGAACTTAGTTTTATCATTACTTTTTCTCAGTTTGTCCAAATCCAAATATTTTTATATATTTGGAATCCTTAGAACCAGTAGAAACTTTTGGCCGTATTACTTTTCTGTTTTGTCAAACTTAAATTATTCAAATTTCAAATTGAGAAGTTTGAGTATTTTTGACATAACTTTAGTTTAAAAATAGCTTTTTGAGTGAATCCAATTGCATTGGATCTGTTTAGTTGCCCTCTGTCCAGAAGAACTTCAGCCATATTTTTGTTAGTATTTTTGAATAACAGTAGCTACGAATTTGTATTTATGTAATATAGTTATTCCTTTTTTTTGAGTTGTTTAATTATATTTATTTTTAAAAAAAAATTCACATGTCCAAATCATGCATGACTTATTGATAATTATAAGAGTTGAGATGCACTTAGAAATACTTAGAAATTTTTTGCATCTCATGTTTGTCATCCTTTCCCTTAGAAATTTTTTGCATCTTATAATTGTCATATTTTCCTTAGAATATTTTGTCATATCATACAAGTCATTTTTCCTTAGAATTTTTGGGATGCTTGTATGTTTATTTGTGGTCTTTCTATGTGTTAGAATGTTCGGAGGGAAACGAAGGCTTTTGCAACTGCTACTCCTTCTCTCCTTGTTGCCAAGGCAAGTGGCACATTCATAAATCTCCTAACTATTTTCTATATGCATGAGTAGTTTATTTTCCTTAAGCATGTGTAGGACTTAGTAGTTTTGCAATGCAAGACATGTTTAGAATTTCCCTATTCCTATGTGTCTAGGTACCTATGAAATAACTTAGTAGAAATATTAATGCTAAGCAATTGATGAAAAGTTTTATAAAATGTTAAGTGGCTACTCAGGACCATGTCCATGGGGGTTTTCACTTAAGATAGTTTTCACTATACTTAGGACCATGGTATGTGGGGGTTTTCACCTGAAAGCACATCTACTATGTTAAAGAATCACCTGGGTGGAATTGGTTGTTTGGTTTATGTTGAGTGGCTACTCAGGACCATGTCCATGGGGGTTTTTACTTAAGATAGTTTTCACTATACTTAGGACCATGGTATGTGGGGGGTTTTTACCTGAGAGTACACTTGTGGACGGCCACCCAGGAACAAAGGGATATGAGGAAAGTGAAGGACTCAAAGAGAAGAACTCCAAGTGAAGAACTCCAAGTGAAGGTTGCAGCTGATCAAGGACATCAACGGGGGAATCCCAACATTCAAATTTCTCAAATAAAATTTTGATAGGTGAACAAGAGTGAGCTACTCAGTACCGTGTTCATGGGGGTTTTCACCTAAGATAGTTTTCACTATACTTAGGACCATGGTATGTGGGGGTTTTTACCTGAGGGTACACTTAGATGGGTGAGCAACTCAGGACCATGTCCATGGGGGTTTTCACCTAAGATAGTTTTCACTATACTTAGGACCATGGTATGTGGGGGTTCTTACCTGAGGGTGCACCTAGGGACGGGCCATCTTTTCGTTCACTGGGCTTACCAGTGTTACCATTAAAGATGTTGAAATGGTTTTATAAAGTGATAAGATAAAACTGGCTTTATGCAAAATACCCTTTAAACTCCACCAGCAAATATGCATATAGGTTAATAGAGTTATTCCACAAAGTGTCCACAAAGTGTCACTTGCCATTTCCATTTTTAATGGTTCTGTTCCACTCTGTTGCAAATTTCTATTTGTTGCAGATTGTTCTGACGATGAGAGAGTTTTCGTTAAGGGTTTCGAGTCTGCAACCAACATATTTCGCCTGTGGCACATGAAGATGATGGAGACTTCATGAAGAATAAATTTTCCGCTGCTTTACTCTTTCAAAGCTAGCTTCGTGCTATGCAAGTTGTAACGAATATTTTCCCAAGTACTGGATCCTCGTGTAATAATTTGATACTTTGTTGTGATATTCATCTTAGACTGTGTGTGCAAATGAATCGATCCAGGGGTTTGCACTATACACAGGGATCTTGCCAATTTTTAAGTGCAGGTCCGCTACAGATGGTATCAGAGCACTGTGTTGCCTGTAGGTTCGAAACCCTAAGTTTGGTTAGAAATAAGAAAGCCCATAGGACAAAAATGTATTTAATCTTCGTCTAAAACTTTTCTAAGTCATTCTTGTAACTATCTTAACTATCTGCCTCCTAAGTAATCTTCTCTTGTTTTTAGATGACCAGCCACACCGAATCCATCAAGAAAGGACCAGTGATGACCATGACTCTACAATGTGAGACTGATTTTCCAAAAGCACTTAAGGATAACATGAAGAGCTTGGGATTTGAAGGAGAAGCATTATACAAAGGATTTCCTTTCATGGATGAAGGTCAAGAGTACTGGTGGGTTCAACTCCATATATACAAGAGCAAAGATGATGACCACAAGACCAAAGGTTGATGCATGTTCACAAACCCAATACTCCACACATCATTCTTTGATTCCGCAAGAAGTGCAACATGGGAGGCCATCAAGTACCTTGGAGAAACACTTCGATTTAGGCTTCACAACACCCAGAAGTACCTTGTTAAACTCAAGAAAATAGAGGAGGATCTCGATGCACTCAAGAAGGAGATATACTAGACCACGTTCTATTAGAATAACGAGATGTTGATGATGTATTGACCTATCAAATTGTGGTATGGCAGTACCCATGTTTTATTTTCAGAACCCCGTGTGTTTGATTCCTTTCGACTAGACCATGTATTATTTGAAAAGTTAAAGTTGAGCTTGGTTTTATTGTTGTGTTTATGTTAAATGCTTGTATGGGTAGAAATTTTCTCCTAGAGCTGTCTATCTTTTACTCATCTATGCTAAAACCACAGATGCCTCCCTGTCGTGCACCTGAAAACAACAACAACAACAACAACAACGGCAACAACTCAGAAGCTATGATGCAACAGTTGATGGCAGCGCAAACTCAGCTGATGACTATGATGGCTCAATTCATGGCCAATCCGAATGGACCTCCACCACCACCACCTCCTCCCCAAGTGGACAGACTTGCCAGATTCCCGAGGCTTAGGCCTAACAAGTTCTCCGATGCAACGGAGCCAATTGTGGCAGATGACTGGCTGCGTTCTGTGCACAAGGATCTGGTGACTTGTGAGTGTACTGACCCTGAAATGGTAAGGTTTACCACTCATCTGTTGGAAGGACCAGCTGCTCAATGGTGGGAAACTTATCAAATCACCCACCCCCTGGACACTTTGACTTGGGATACCTTCAAGGAAGGCTTTCGTAATGCTCATATCTCCTCGGGCATTATGAACTAGAAGCAAGAAGAGTTCCGAAACCTGAGGCAAGGGAACAAGACACTTAAGGAATATATGGATGACTTTCATTCATTGTCTCGTTATGCTCTTGAAGACATTGACACTGATGGCAAGAGAAAGGGAAAATTTCTCAAAGGGCTGAGTGACGAGCTGAAGATTCCTTTGTCAGTCGCTTACGCTCCGAACTATCAGGCCCTCCTAGACCAAGCAATTATACTGGACGATAACATCAAGAAGGCTGAAAACAGGAAGAGGAAGCTGAGTATCAACAAACACCATTCTGAGCCCTCGTTCAAGAAACATTTCTCCCATGATGGTCATCGCCATAGTGGAGGAAGCAGCCATAATGGGGGAAGCAATTACAAGCATCTTGATTTTAACCATAATGGTGGATTCAAGGGAAACAATGGAGACCGCAAGGAAAATGGACATGCTGGCCATAATCATAACAATGGACAACACCGCTCAAATCCCGAGCACAAGGGGGATATCAGCCAAGTGCTTTGCTACAAGTGCAAGAACAAGGGCCATTATGCCAATGAGTGCCCAGCAAAGAAGGCCGAAGAAGCTTCCAAGCCAAATCCTTTCGATAAAGGATATGTGAACCATATCCATGTGGAAGGAAACTATAATGAGCCTAGTATGGTGAATGGTACGTTCTCAATCAAGTATCCAGTTTGAAGTTTGTTTCACTACCCACAAAAATCTTTTTAAGGGTGGTAGCCATACTGTCACAACCTTTCGCTAACCTTCTCGAATCTCGGGGATGAGATTCCTTTTAAGGGTGGTAGTCTGTAACATCCCAAGTTTTTTCAAAATTTTAAAAAATTCTGAAAAATCAAAAAACTTTTTGAAAACTATAAGTATTTTGATTTGAAAAGAAAAATCATGCATGCATTCATCTTTTTCTTGCATTGTTTGCATTTTGAAAATTTCAAAAGTGGGAAAGATAACTCCACTTGAAAACATATTTAAGAAAATATATTAATAGGGGCAAATTATGCCCTATATATTATTTTGATTATTATGGATTTGTTTGTTATGTTTATTTTTGGGTTGAGACTTTTTTTTACTTATTTGGAAAATAAATTATTTTTAAATGTTTACAATTGTGGTATTTTATTTGATTTTAGTTAAGTCACAATATTTTGTTTTAAAGCCTATTTTTGAATTTGACATTAAGTGTCAAATTTTGCTTTTAAAGGTATTTTGAAATGTAAATTTTTGATTTATGTGGAAAAGTTATTTTTCTTTGTCTAAAAAGACATATTTTGATTTTACAAATTTATAGAATTTGGTTTGAGTCAATTTGGTTTTATATTTCAAAAGTTATTAATGTTTTCAGAAAACAGAAAAGAAAAACGTTTAAACAAAATAAAGGCGAGACCTAGTCTATTTGCGCCAAGCCCACTCTCTCTCTCGCGAACAGTCCAGCAAAAGCCCACCCCGGCCTCTCTCTCCCTCTCTCGCTGACAGGTGGGCCCCATCTATCATCACCGTCGTGGCAACGGCGTTTTCCCCAAATTTCGCTCGCGTTCATGGCAAGAAACGCCCGAATTGATCCGTCTTCAATTCGCGCGATTAAGGACGCGATTCCCTTTCCCCGTTGCTCCAACATAATCTCCTCAACCTCCTCTTCCATTTGCCCCACACCCGAGAGCTCGAGCGCCACCAGGTCGCCCGCACGGGACCTCGCCGTCCGCCACTGTCACCGTCGTGCTCTTTTTATTCCGGTGAGCTCCGGCCTCCCTGGCCTTCCTCGTTACTTCCTCCCGCTTCCCCGTGATCCGGCGCAACTTCTAACATTGCGTTTGCATTTTTTTCATGCCCCAGCGCGACACCCGCATCATCGACACCACCACCGTCCGCGGAGCAACTCCGACGAGCGAACCAAGGAGGAGAAGGGAGCCCGTGACTTCGTCGACCTCTCCATCAGCTCCGCCTCGACTTCCTGATCACCGCGGTAGGACTCGCGCATCCCAGCTCCCTAACTTTAAGTTTTCTGACGAACTCCGGCCATGGCGCCACCGCAGAAATTGGGTTCCGGCGAAACTCTGGCAGAGACGCCAGTGACCATTTGGTCACGATAGATCTGGACCGTCAGATCTAGATCTGACGGTCGTGTCATATTCTTTTAAACGAACCGGTATCAGGCAATCATCGCACGCCATGTCACTGCCTAGTCAGCGCACAGTCAGCATCCTCGTCAACGGCACAGTCAGCAGCCCCAGTCAATCAGAAGACGCCACATGGACAAGGACTTCAGAAGATTTTTCGATTTAATTTTCTATTTAGCCATTTTGCAGAAAAACCCCTAGAACTTAGTTTTATCATTACTTTTTCTCTGTTTGTCCAAATCCAAATATTTTTATATATTTTGAATCCTTAGAACCAGTAGAAACTTTTGGCCGTATGATGCATGTAAAATGCATGCATGAACTTTCACTTTAATTGCTTATATTCCAATCACATTTGCATCATATAAGGGTTATATCAATGTTTTATCATGATTTTGGGAATACTTCATAGTTTTCCCATTTATTTGGAATTAACCCTGCACAGGCAGAAAACCTAGTTTTGTATTTTAATGTTTCAGGGACCCAAACGTCAACGAAATCACCTGGAAATTTACGGGCGTCGATATTTGGAAGGAAGAAGGACTAGGGAAAAAGGAAGCAAGCAAACGGAGACCCGAGGGCCAAACGGGCATGGCCCTCGCGGCCACAGTACCTGGCCGCGTGGGACCCACCCGTTCGGGCCTCGTGGCTCCGTTGCCTTCGATCTCTTCTCCACCGACATCGTCTTGACCTAAAAACGCCTATAAAAAAGGTCCCCCGTCGTTCTCTGGAAGGAGCGCCGCAAAAACACAGAAACACCGAAATGGAGATCAGGAGCTGCAGATTGGAGGGGGAAAACTCCGGCGGGGCGCTGCCGGCGTGGTCTCCATCTTCTCCATCGACTTCTTCACCGTCTCCATGATGAAGAGGGAGTAGTCCACCTCTGGACTATGGGTTTGTGGAAGTAACTTATGTATCTCTCCTCTCTTGAGCTTCACTAATTAGCACCGTATGAGCTGCTGAACATGATTACGGTCACCGTTGTAATACCTTTGTGGTGGATCTTTATGAGTTAATATATGTTTGAGATTGCAATGTTTGTTTCAGTTATGAGTATAGATGCATATTATGTACCCCGTTCTTGTCTACTTGTTTTGATCAAGCATGTTTATGAGAGCGTGTGTGGGGGAACGTGTGCATTAGTTGGAGTAACGGGGGGTGGCTAGTGCAGTGAACGTGAGAGAAAGTTCTGCGATCCACTTTGGTATCTTTACCTTACTTTGTTACCTCACTAGGGATAAACTAAAATACCATGCTACCGGGGATGTGGGCGTGACCATTGCTACTACTCCATGACTAGATCTAGCATGTTTTTATTTTCACTTCATGTCATGATACTTAATGCTATACTCTGAGTTATCTTAATTACTGAGGTGTTATGATTTAGTTCGCATCTTGGTGGAGTATAAGAGAGGTTAATAACCAAAAGATCTCTATGTTAGGACGTGATGCCCATATATCTAAGTAACTTGTTATCAAACCCTGTGTTGCAATCTCATATGTTAACTTTGTGTGTTCCATTGTCTACCACTTTATAAAGAGAGAGTGCATTTGTGAAACCATGAACCCCAGTCCATTTTTTATCATAAGAAACACCTTTCCAACACCATATACCACTTTTCTATTTTCAGCTATCATTAAATCCGAAAATACAAAAATACTTTTCATCTTGCATACATCATTCAAAAACCCAAAAATATCATTTATCATTGCATCCATCACCATTGCATATTTATTTCTTGTTTGCATTGCACAATTATCCTGATATCATTCTTACACCTTGTGCTTGACAACCACAGGTGAGGTTGAGGACCAAAACATCTAACCTTGTTTTATAGGTAACCAAAAGAAGGATAAGAAGATAAATCTACCACTGTAGATTCCCCGAGAGTTCGATATTAAACCCTCGAGTCACCCCTCGTGGGGAAAACTGTCTTCAACTATACTATACACTCTGCACTTGGAGTCTCAACCTAATCCCATTTATTTTGTGCAGGCATCAAGACTTGCTCATCGGGTATCACCGTATTACTTTTCTGTTTTGTCAAACTTAAATTATTCAAATTTCAAATTGAGAAGTTTGAGTATTTTTTACATAACTTTAGTTCAAAAATAGCTTTTTGAGTGAATCAAATTGCATTGGATCTGTTTAGTTGCCCTTTGTCCAGAAGAACTTCAGCCATATTTTTGTTAGTATTTTTGCATAACAGTAGCTACGAATTTGTATTTATGTAATATAGTTATTCCTTTTTTTTTGAGTTGTTTAATTTTATTTATTTTTTCACATGTTCAAATCATGCATGACTTAGTGATAATTATAAGAGTTGAGATGCACTTAGAAATACTTAGAAAATTTTTGCATCTCATGTTTGTCATCCTTTCCCTTAGAAATTTTTTGCATCTTATAATTGTCATATTTTCCTTAGAATATTTTGTCATATCATGCAAGTCATTTTTCCTTAGAATTTTTGGGATGCTTGTATGTTTATTTGTGGTGTTTCTATGTGTTAGAATTTTCGGAGGGAAACGAAGGCTTTTGCAACTGCTACTCCTTCTCTCCTTGTTGCCAAGGCAAGTGGCACATTCATAAATCTCCTAACTATTTTCTATATGCATGAGTAGTTTATTTTCCTTAAGCATGTGTAGGACTTAGTAGTTTTGCAATGCAAGACATGTTTAGAATTTCCCTATTCCTATGTGTCTAGGTACCTATGAAATAACTTAGTAGAAATATTGATGCTAAGCAATTGATGAAAAGTTTTATAAAATGTTAAGTGGCTACTCAGGACCATGTCCATGGGGGTTTTCACTTAAGATAGTTTTCACTATACTTAGGACCATAGTATGTGGGGGTTTCACCTGAGAGTACACATCTACTATGTTAATGAATCACCAGGGTGGAATTGGTTGTTTGGTTTATGTTGAGTGGCTACTCAGGACCATGTCCATGGGGGTTTTTACTTAAGATAGTTTTCACTATACTTAGGACCATGGTATGTGGGGGTTTTTACCTGAGAGTACACTTGTGGACGGCCACCCAGGAACAAAGGGATATTAGGAAAGTGAAGGACTGAAAGAGAAGAACTCCAAGTGAAGGTTGCAGCTGATCAAGGACATCAACGGGGGAATCCCAACATTCAAATTTCTCAAATAAAATTTTAATAGGTGAACAAGAGTGAGCTACTCAGTACCATGTTCATGGGGGTTTTGACCTAAGATAGTTTTCACTATACTTAGGACCATGGTATGTGGGGGTTTTTACCTGAGGGTACACTTAGATGGGTGAGCAACTCAGGACCATGTCCATGGGGGTTTTCACCTAAGATAGTTTTCACTATACTTAGGACCATGGTATGTGGGGGTTCTTACCTGAGGGTGCACCTAGGGACGGGCCATCTTTTCGTTCACTGGGGCTTACCAGTGTTACCATTAAAGATGTTGAAATGGTTTTATAAAGTGATAAGATAAAACTGGCTTTATGCAAAATACCCTTTAAACTCCACCAGCCAAATATGCATATAGGTTATTAGAGTTATTCCACTAAGTGTCCACAAAGTGTCACTTGCCAATTCCATTTTTAATGGTTCTGATCCACTTTGTTGCAAATTTCTATTTGTTGCAGATTGTTCTGACGACGAGTGAGTTTTCGTTAAGGGTTTCGAGTCTGCAACCAACATATTTCGCCTGTGGCACATGAAGATGATGGAGACTTCACGAAGAATAAATTTTCCGCTGCTTTACTCTTTCAAAGCTAGCTTCGTGCTATGCAAGTTGTAACGAATATTTTCCCAAGTACTGGATCCTCGTGTAATAATTTGATACTTTGTTGTGATATTCATCTTAGACTGTGTGTGCAAATGAATCGATCCAGGGGTTTACACTATACACAGGGATCTTGCCAATTTTTAAGTGCAGGTCCGCTACACTCATACTTGGAGAATTGAAGGAGGAGTTCCCGACATCTTCACTGAGCCTATTTACATTGCCCCCTCATTCACTTGAGGGACCTTTTGCTAGGGTTTCCCTTTGGAAAACCTAACTCTTGTTGTAATCACTTGTTGGTCTTGTGACAGATTGTAGCTGTTCGGGAGTCCCCAATTCATTTGTGGGTGTGTGCCTCGAATCGTTGTGGTAAAGGCTCCGGTTTCCGCCTCGAAGGGAACAGATAGTGGAAGGTGAACCAATCCTTTGTGGTGCGGTTCATCGGAGAATAGGGTGATCCTGTTGTGGCGTTAAGCAAGCCTGTGGTGGCGAGCTCACACCTTTCCAACGAGACGTACTCCCCTAAAAAGGAGGAACTCGGGAATACATCCGTGTCTCCGCGTGCTTTCACTTCGGTTACCTCTATCCTTGTTTACCGTCTTTACCTTGTGTATCTTGTGTTAGTTGTTAGCTTGTCATATAGGTAAATTCACCGTAGTTGCATATCTAGAGAATTTAGCTTTTGTGTCAAGCCTAATTTGAAAACGTATTAAAATTTAAAGTAGCACCTATTCACCCCCCCCCCCTCTAGGTGTCATACGATCCTTTCACATAACACTAAATATTACTCAACTTTACATGCCTACTAGTACAAGATTTATCCAATGTCCTCAAGAACTCAACGAACTATTCATGACACAACATATGGATCATAATAAGAGGTGATTTATAAATGAATAGGAATCTGGTCATAACAAGAATTCACGGATAAGAGCATCTTTAGCAGAACCCGCAAAAGGGGGAAACCCGCATAATAACCGCCCGCTGCGGATTGAAAACCGCAAAAAGGCAGAGAATAGAACCCGCAAAATTACCCGACCCGTAAAAGATTTTGTAGGGCCCCGTGAATCTAGCCCTCGAAACCGAGAATACTAGGTTTCCACCTCCGACCCACAGTCGGAACCTCATCCCCTTGTATCGTTGGCGCGAGGGAATCTTCAGCCCTTGAACTGCCGCCGCCGCCACCTCTTTCTCTTCCCCCACTCCGGCCACCGCGCGCCCTGCCCGGACTGGCCATGAGCACCTCCGACCCGTCCCTGGTGACCGTCCACGTTGGGGAGGCGCCATCGACAGATCCAGCGGGCCGCGGAGAGCTCAGCACCGCCGTCGCCACCGCTGCTCCATTGGCGGCGCCGATGTGGAGAAGACTGGGCACCGCAGGCGCGGCCCAAGTTTTGATTGCGGCTACGAACACGCACTCCCGCCGCCGCGAAGCCGAAGAGGCAGGCGGGCAGGAAGATCAGGGCCAGCGCCACCGCCGCCGCGAAGTCCAATGCGCCCGTCCTCGGCGACGGGACCGAAAGGTATGAATTTATTCTTCAAAATTGAGCTATCCACCGCGCCCGTCCCCGGCGCCGCTGCACCCATCCGCTCGGCAAGCTGAATTTGTTCTTCTTGCAGCATGCATGCTTTCATGGACATGCTTGGGTCGGTTGATATCGACAACCCTCCGCTCGGCAATTACGGCTACAACAAGGTCGACGGTGGCGTCGATGGTGGCACGGGCGAAGAAGACAACGAGGTCGAGGAAGTGGACGGGGCAGGCCTGAGTCAGAGAGGTACGAATTACACCATCTTGGAGGACCAAACCTTGGTCCGTGCTTGGGAGAGTATTTCTCTCGATGCAACTGCCGGCGTTGATCAAACCAAAGATCGATATTGGCAAAGGGTGGAGGACAAATTCTTCCAACTCATGCCACGCAATGGCCGAACGGTGCCCCGGACCTATCGATCACTACAAGGCCGTTGGGAAACTATCAAAACTTCATGTGGCCGATGGAGTGGATGATTGCAACAAGTGATCAATGCTCCTCCGAGTGGTACCGTAGAGGGTGATTGGGTGAGTTTGTTCACCATTGTTCACCACTTGTTCACCATTGTTCACCACTTTGTTCACCATTTGTTCATCATTGTAGGTCCGCATTGCGAGAGAAAGGTACTTGGACATGCCCGCATCCAAGAAGAAGCTGTTTGTCCTTGATCATTGTTGGAAAATTCTCCAACATAGCGAGAAATGGAAGTTGAGGGACCAAGAGCCAAAAAAAAAGGGAAATACGTGTTGAGGATGACTCGACGATGAACAAGGTGGGAGGAACAAGAACAAGCCCGAAGGCAACAAGAAAGCCAAGGAAAGAGTGGCGAAGCAACTTGAGGCAACAAGCTTGAGAGAGAAGCTTGATGAAATGGTGAAATCCAATGAGACCATGGTGGCCAAGACATTGGAGACAAAGCACCAATTGGCCGAGAAGAAAGCTCAAGAGAAGAAAGAAAAGTGGGAAGTGCTTCGTGAAGAAGGGAAGCGGAAGACCGAGATTGAGGCCAAAAGAGCCTCGACGGAGGAGAACAAGTCCGTGGCCAAGCTCTTGGCCGAAGATAACAAGATCATGATGATGAACCGAAGTGAAATGGATGAAGTCACCTTGGAGTGGCATGACATTGCAAGGAAGGAGATATTGCATCGAAGGAAACAAGCGATGCTAAAAGCTAGCGGTGGTGGAGGTCTCGGCAGTGGTGGAGGTGATGGTGCTAGCACGGTGTAGGGCCTTTCGATGATGCCGATGGTGTTTTGGAAGCAATTTTTTGGTCACACGGATGGAAAACTATGTTAATTGCCGTCTTTAGATTCAAGGAACTTTATTATTTGCTATATTAATGTCGAATTTGTAAGCAATTTGGCATACTACGACATTCATGCCTAATTCATGTTTTGCATATGCAGTTTCTGAATGCGGCGCGGCGGAGCAGAAACCGCAAAGCAGAACCGCAAAACAATATTTTGCGGTTCTGCTTTGCGGTTTCTGCTCCACCGTACCGCGTTTCGAGCCAAAAAACGCGAGTTGCGTGACCTGCAAAACTGTTTTGCGGGTTCACATTTTGCGGGTACTGCTAGAGATGCTCTAAAACTAAATATCATCAACTATAAAGGGTAATCAACACCAATAAAGTAATCCATGTGATATGTACAAGTTATGTATCAAGATTGAACAACGGGTCAGCATGGAGACGACGGTGGAGATAATGCTGATGGTTGTGATGATGGAGCTTATGATCCTGATGATGCATGGCGTGATGACGATTACGATTGCGACGATTTCCCTCTCCCGGTGGAAGTTTCCCCGGAAGTGGCCTGTCGGAGCTCTCTCAAACTCTGTTTGGTTCCGCCCTGAGACGGTGGAAAATAATGTGAAGCCTCCCGATAACAGTTAGGTCAAAGTAAAATTTTATGCCAAAGGGCGTCGGGAGGCCAGCCACGAGGCCCTCACGCGGGTCCCAATCATGTCCTGGCTCGGACCGTGGGCCCCACCTGCGTGGCCGCCTGACTTCCCTCCCGACTTCCATCTTTTGTCTCTATGGCTTATTTCCTTAGATAGAATTACTGTAATTGTCTGGGATTTTTCTGAGCGATGGAAATTGGGTAACTCTTTGGTTTCGTTTTCTCCTGTTTCGTAGACTCCAGTGTTTTCCCTTTCTTAACTGTAAACATGGAAAAATAAGATAAAACAACATAAGAATTGCACCCTAATAGTAATCTATAGTACAAAATAGTGATGCAAAATGGGCGTTTAGCTGCTAGATCTACAATGACGGGATGCCATGCTGCAATGGCAGGTCGCCAGATTTGCGAAAATGGGATGCCAGTGTTGCAATGCCATGCTACCGGTGCTTCTAACTGCATATCCATCTATTGCAAGTTGCCATTGTCATTGGTGTGAAAGGGATGCGCGCTACTCTAAGCACGTCTCCGGCGAAGGTCTTCATCTCCGGCAGTGATGGGGGATGTTTGCTACGCGAGCACACGCCTATACACACTATGATGAAAATAATGAAACACTTAATGAAATTTTTATTTTTATGCTGACACTATGTCTATTGGCACTCGTGAGTATGATTTTCTTATGACTTCTACTCATTGTAATGATCAAGTTTGGGGTGACAATTGGCATAGAAAAATTATATGGTTCTGATGATGAATCTTTTATTGATAACAATGATTACAATATTATTTTTAGATAAATGATTGCAATATTATTAGAAGTGGTTTTGAAGTGATCTCAACTTTTAGGCAGTATTGATCCCACTGTTTTGGAGAGTGATAAACTTAGACGGTTTCAAGTCTCATCACTAACAGCTTGCTCCAACCGTAGATAACCGAAAACCGAGAATATTATCTCGATTAACTAGAGAACTATCACCTATCCGGTAACATACATATACTTCCCACCAATGCCCACCTCAGACTATTCATGGATCTTTATTATTTTTCCTAAGGGCATACAAAATGACCCCTTTGTAGCACTCACTTAGGGCACGTACAACGGGGGCGCTTGTAGCGACCCTAGGGAATAAATTCCTGGTAGTTACGATCGATTCCTGGCGTAGGGTGGGATTTTTGGTTGCATCGACGCAAAACTAAGAGTCGGGCGCTAAGCCTGTTTTTTCCTGGTGCATGCCTGTTTGACGAACGATCTGGGGTCACTTAGCGACCCAATTAAGCGCCTAGCGTTGCAGGCTGGGACGCTTAGCTGTTAAATGATTTTCTACCATTTATTTTCTTGCACTTAAGCGCCTCTACAAGAGCCTGGCGTTGTGCATGGCCTTATACAGCGTGCAAATCTAGCTAGGTGCGACCCTCGTAAAACTAGCATATGTTTCACCAGATCAGACCAAATCAACTAACATCAGAATAACGCCCCCAAATGCGTTAGCCAAATTCAGGCAGATATATAGCTAGGAAGCGTGCATATGCAGCTCCTCCCTATTTAAATTTTAGGCTCCGTTCATGAGCACCGGCTTCTTCATTTCCCACGCCGTGAGCTGCGACACCTTGATGTCCGCCTTGCCGTTGTTGAAAACGTGAAGGTGGGCGTTCTTGCCCAGGGCGAGCGTCGGGTAGACCCGAGAGAGGATGCATGTCCTGCCTCCGGCTCCAAAGCTCTCCACGACAGACCGATCGATCTAGAGACAGAAAAGTTATGTGCGAAATGAACTCAGTATGAATGATGATCCATGAACTTCTGACTACTGTACATTACAAGCTGAAGAATATACGCGAATTAACATACCAGGCTTCTCAGAGATATCTTGCCCTTTGCTATGTCAATATCAACGAAACCCGCGAAGGTCGGCTGGTAGAGATTCGGGTTCAGAGATGACCTGCACCGGTGACAAAAGAAATCAACGTCAGGGCAATCGTTCTCACGAGTGAAAGAAACACACGAAAATTTCGTGCTGCGTCTGCCAGGTTTGCTTTAAATTTCGGGTGAGTGCAATCTCCTTTGTTATTAGAGCCTAAACAAATCAGCGCTAGCTAATGCGTGCACCTTAATTAGTGGCTGTGTGTTAGACGCGTATGATAATCAAAATTAAGGGGCAAATCAGAATGATTTTTTTAAGATCGAAAATCAGAATGATGAGATGCCATTAGTCGACGTACTTGGTGGGGTCGGAGCACATGAGCACCAGGGGCTTGGTGCTGTTGATGTTGCTTGCGGCCTTGAACACCCTGAAGAAGACCGCTGTCCTCTCCTCGAGTTTGGACGAGGCGAGCACCCACAGACCGAAGGGCCCCACGCCGCCTTCCACGTCAGCTCCCTTCACGCCGCACAGCTTCTGGGCGTCGTTGGCCAGCGCCGGGTCCAGCGCCTCCGCCCCCTCTAGGCTCGGCACCTCAAAGCTCACCTCGACGTCAGCCTGACGAACCAACAAGAGTGCACGGGTTAGTTAGTTATAATTGGTAGTAAGTTATAATCATCATCCCACTGGCAATTAGAAATTTAGAAGGGAGGACAAAGATATATTGGTCAAATAATTTGGATTAGCCGATCTAATTAGGTCAATGTGCCCATGACGACGAGTCTTTTTTTTAGTTAACGGAAGAACACATGCCACCTAGTTCAGAGATGAAAGTGCAGGACAGACCTACGGAGTAGAAAAGGCACAACAGAGGAAAGCGACGGACAATACAAGTAGTAGGGATCGGTGGACACTGCAAACTGGAAACTATGTAATTCAGAACAACCTCGGATAGGATTGGCGGTCCAGGATAACTTACACCCATTCAGCGATTAGTTCAGAGATTGGTGAGTAACTACTTCAGCAGGACAATAGTGCTTTTGCTTTTTGGTCTTAGAAAATGTCACCTTGATTGCACATGAACTAACTGAAAAAGGAAATAAAACTTTCTCTGCGCTAAGCACACTACTGACCTGCGCGGTTTGTAGCCCGGTGACCTCGACGTGTTCTCCTCGCTTGACCACCCGGTCCTTGAGACTCACCGGCTTTTTGCTCCTGAGAGCCTCGAGCTCCTCCACCGGCCACTGCATCAGCTGCCTCCCACTTGGGTCCAGCCAAACCTTCCTCGGAATCGCCTAAAATATCACACATACTTCAGTGAGTTAAGCTGAGATCACAGCTGTGCACCTGGACATCATATTGATTGAATGCATGCGCGCGCGGGCACCGTACCTGGATTCCAGCCCATCCCTTGGCGACGTCGTCGACGGCGGTGTCGGACTCATTCGCCCAGCCCCAAATGATCCGGCGACGCTTGGCCGGGTCATAGAATGACTTGGACGCGTAGAAGTTCCCATAGTCGTACCGCAGGTGGTGCTTGTCGCCGACGGGGTTGTCCGGCACGTACCGGTCGGTGGTCCGGTCGTAGGTGCCGACGGTATAGTAGTCGTACCGGCGCAGGTCGAGGCTGTTCTTCAGCACGTGCTTCACCCGCGGGCTGCTCATCACCGCCGTGTCGACCCCGTTCTGCCGCCCGTCCACAGTGACCGGATACAGGTCCGGACACTCCCACATCCCCGTCGGCGCCGAGTGCAGCGGCTTCCTCGCTCGCGTCCACCGCTTGAAGTCGCGGCTCCGGTACATGTACGCCACGCCCCGGGACGCACCCTCGAGGGCGCCGATGAGCATCCGCCAGTGCCCGTCGGCGTACCACGCCGTGGTCGGGTCCCGGAACTGCGTCGCGTTGACGCCGCCCTCCGGGACGATCACCGGGTTGTACGCGGGCTTCACCCACTCGCGGAGGAGAGGGTCCGACTTGTTCTTGGGGAAGGCCACGTTCTGGACCTCGTAGCTGATGTCCGGGCGGCTGACGCCCGTGTACATGATCACCGGCGTGCCGTCGGGCAGGATGGTGGCGGAGCCCGACCAGCAGCCGTGCTTGTCCGACTCGATGCTCGGCTCGATGGCCGTCTCCAGGGCCACCCAGTTGATGAGGTCGCGCGACACCGAGTGCGCCCACACGATGTTGCCCCACACGGCACCCTTGGGGTTGTACTGGTAGAACAGATGGTACCACCCCTTGTAGTACAACGGCGCTGCATGAATATACGCAGGAAATTTCATCAAACAAAAAACTCCCAACCCACATTCTCATGCAAGTTTTTTATGCCGTTCTTGTAAAGTTTATGAGCAGCAATATCTCAATTTCACATATAAACGAAGGTTTTCTTGCGCTGTATTATAGAGTGATTAAGCTTGCATGCGAGTCCAAGCATATGCATGCATGCCGTTCTTTGTATGTATGTGTTCTTTATTCCCCGCCAAAAGGCGTTACTGTTCAACGGGTTTGTAAATTGCAGCAACACACAGGGATTCTAGCAGATAGCATCAAATTCATGATTCATCATGCGACGGAGATGCGTAACAGGATATTTAAACGAACGAGGGAGAAGGACGACGTACCGTTCGGATCTGGCGTGTGGCGACCGGAGAGCAGAGCATCCCACCAAAAGGACAAGAAAAGTCGCGAGTTAAAACCAAGTAAAACCTTTGCAAAAAGCATCGTTATCAAACTAAACTAAACTAATTTGAAAGTTGGATAACGACCCTAGTTAATGATCGACTGTTACTGAGGATACTACCCTGGCACTAGTGCAAGCTAGCTTCATGGAAGAGCCCTGAAACCTTGGAAAGCATGCATGTTGTTGCTGATTATAAAACAGCAGTGCTTGATACTATATGTCATGCATGGATTGTGAGGTTGTCCAAAGCACAGTTTAATCTTGATGTATGTCATGCAGGCTCTGTGCTCGTTCAGTTAGTCATATACTCCATGTATAAAGGTATCAGCCCTCTCCCTATAAGTTTAATTCACTCTAGCTGGCTGGCTAGCTAGCTCGAAGAAGATATAGAAATGGGTTGGCTGACAGATATACCGTTAATCCAGTTCTTCAGAGGCCGGAAGTGGTACCCGGTATCCAGCTCAAAAATGGAGGCCGGCACGGTGGCCGCCGCGGCCTCGGCCTCGAGGAGGCTGGTGTCGTAGACGACATGCGACGCCCCGGCGAGCTGCAACAGAAGCAGCAGCACCACCGGGCATGCCCAAGCTACTCGAACTCCCATTGCTCTCGCACTACGTACTTGGGCACGAGGGCCGGTGATGGCAAGAAGAGGTAGAGATGGATGTGCAGAAGCAGAGGAGGGAGGGGTCCTATTTATAGTGTGAGGCTGGGTGTGCGAGGGGCAGAGGCTATTCTCTGAAAGTTTAAAGCTCGCGCAGGAGACAAAATGTCGCTCTTTCTTGGATTCAGAAATGAAAACAAAACCATTCCGACAGGGAAATATCAAGAATTCCCGAGCGATTTTCGTTGTTTACGTGGGACTTTATCAGGTAGCTTCTCTGATGCAGAAAAATCTGGCTTTAGTTAGGTGTGATATTGTACTCTGTGAAAAACGTCGACGCGCTACATGGCCGTCTCTGTCTGGTCGATCTGGTCGGTAACTTACCGTGGCTTAGTATTATTAGTTTTTCCTTCTTCTCTCGCGCGCAGGAGTAAACAAGTGCAAGTTGCTTACTTAACCTGTCGCTTTTGAGCAAAACAACAATCTGGATTTCGTGTTAGTTGACTTGGATCGACAGACTCTCCTCCACATCCCGGTGGCGGGGAACGTGGCCACCTGCGGCGGCAGTGCTAGCTGCACCACTACTTACCGGAATCTGAATGTCATGCCAGAGATAAATCGCACCGCCGTTACGTACATCTTCAGTAAGATATCCAGTGATGATCTTCAGTATTACCATGATGCCGAACTCCCAGGATTGGGAGACGACGCTGCTCCGATTCGGTTTTCCACCAAGATCGTCAGATAGGAGGCTGCGATTTGCACCACGCGCGCCCAACTTGCAGAAGCAGGCAGTGGGTTTTGCTCGCTCGCTCGCGCGCTCCAGCTAGGCAGCTACAGGTTTCACCCCCTGTCGCGCAAGTTGCACAATGAGGACGAAGCACCCGTGCCAACTTGGCAACTCAATGGCTGTCGTGGTGTCGGCTCAGTACGCTCCAGTGGGTCACACAGACTCGATCACGCGCCGACGGACATGTACCCGGCCGGTCCCGGTGAGATGCAGCAAATCAGTGGGTGCATGTAACACGCGCTCGGTATATTTCTCTGACGAAGGGTATACTCATCAAATCTCATGGTTACCTAGTGTTGAGATTATGGGAGAGAACGTGGTAGTACTGATAGTTTCGTCGGCTGACAAGCAGGTAAGGATTTACCCAGGTTCAGTCCCTCGAGTGGAGGTAAAAATCCTACTTCCTGCTTGTCTGTTATTGATCGTGTGAAATTATGCGGTTACAAGGAAACTCCGGCGAGATGTCGATCTCGCTAGAGTTTTGGTGGTTTGAGTATAGCTTGTCCCAGATCGGCGCCCCTCCCAGTCTTTAAATAGGCTGGGTCTCGGGAATACGTAACCGACCTGATTTACATATAAGGAAAGTCCTAACCGACTATGTCTATGTCTAAATCTTAGAGGGTACTCCATCTTCTTTGGGCCTCCTGTCTTGGGCTTCGAGTAGGCTCTTCGTGATTGGGACTCAGTCGTTACGTGCACCAGGTACCCTCATGGTAGGGTACCCGAGATGTATATCCATGTCAGTAGCCCCGAGTACTTGTCTAACTCGAAGAATCAGGCATGGACTCTTTCGTAAGTGCACGTCATATGCTTTGTATTATAATTGGAATTCCTGTATGAATAGCACATGTTGGCTATGTCGAGTATCTCATCGACTGTGGTTTTTGCTTATGATGATCAAGGGATAATAGTTTAGCAGGCCCAGTACACTCGACGGATCGAGACTGGTTAACTACACATTCGGGTAAAACCTTACTAGCTTTCAATCAAACTCGAGTCCCCGGACTCGAATCTGTAACAAACTGGTCAGATTCGACTAGCCCGCGGAGGTCTTACTGAGTCGATCTGCAGTATAGATTTGAATTCTACCCAACGCGTCCGTCAGGATTTTTCATCATGTCTGCTGACACGGAAAGCATAAGGATTGACGTTGCTGGAACGGTCCTTAGCCCAGCTCGAAAGTTCGGCGGGTCTTACCTTTGCACTATGCATGCAGCATCCGAGTTATTTGCGACGGACGCAACTCGGCAATGTTTCGAGTATGATTTTGTATATGAACTGAGTCGATCCTTTTGTCGACTGACACTTTGTCGTTATTCTATCGGGTGCGCGACAGCGCTCCCGATGGGAGTAGCCCCCGAGATTGTGCTTTATTGCTTGCAATGGAGGATAATCTCAAAATCATTTTATCTTGAGCATCTTCAGTCGAATTTTTTTTTGATATGCTCCCGATGGGAGTAATATGCCCAGTCGAATGAACGGTCAAGTGACCAATTTTGACTTAACATTGCTTTTTCACACCCGAACCAAACAAGACAGTCGAGTGACCGATATTCGTTGGGCGGACTCGAATGTATTTCTGATCAGAGCGCTCACGATGACGTCAGGGATGACGTTTTTTGGCGACTGTGTTGCCTGACAGGTGGTGGCGTGCGTTATGCTGTGATAGATGGGACATGACACGTCTGTGGGCCGACAATGCAGCCGTTTGGACTGGATTTGACCGTTCAGGCACGATTTCTCCAGGACTATGATGACGGTTCCTAGATTCCCGTGCGTAGTGGGCGGAGTGGCCGGCGACGGTTGCTCTCCACGGCTGCCACGTGTACGGCTGGATTTGCCACTTTGCCCACGATCTCGCATCAACGGTGCGGATTCTTTTGCGTGGAGGTTAAAAGGCTGCGGCGGAGTAAATAATTTTTTTACTTGCTATTTGTTCTCCGCCGCCGCTGCTTCTTCCTCCTAGCGCATCGCCATAGCCCAACAGCCAAACCTCTGTCACCCACCATCGCGATGACGAAGCCCTCGACCCGAAGAGCAGGAGCGCCGCGAATGCGTCGGCAGACAGCTGGAGCCGCTGCCAGCGGGTTGAAGAGGGACAAAAGCTCGTGGACCAAGAGCACCTGCAGCAAGAGGATGATCACCGGCCTTCGGAACGACGGGCTGATTCCTGAGGACACCTCGCAGGTTCGCATCCCTGGCGCCGAGGTAATCCCGCGCCAGGCCCCAATGAGCGGGTCTGTTTTGTGGATTTTGTGAACAGGGGATTCTCCTTCCCTGTTCATAACTTCCTTGTGCATTGATGCACGTTTATGGGGTGCAATTGCACGATTTTACGCCCAATGGGCTTTTGCACATTGTGTGTTTCTTCGTTCTTTGCGAGTACTTCTCGGGCGTTGCGCCCCACTTTGGGCTGTTTCGCCATATCTTCAACGTCAAGCGCCAGCACAGCGCTAAGGGACCTGGTGGTTTTGGAGTACAGACTCGACCTGACGTCGAGTACTTCAAGATGAACTTTCTTGAGTCTGTGCAAGGATGGCGCCAAAAGTGGTTCTACATCAAGGATGTGACCATAGGCACCCAAGCGTTCGGGTTGCCTCCCTTTGACGCAGATGCTCTGGTGAAGAAGAGGCCATCCTGGATCGCCCAGCCGACCGGAGTCGAAGCCGAAGAGGCTGACATTCTGATGGAGAAGGTGCTAAAGCTTCAGACCACTGTTGGTCGGGAGGTTACAGGCATCCATTTGCTAGCCATTATTGCCAAGAGGCGAGTGCAGCCCCTCCGAGCTCGAGCGCATGCTTTGTGGGCATACAGTGGGGTTTCTGATCCAACCCGCTCAGCGCAGTGGAGCTTTCTGATGCGGAAGCGAGAAGTTGGTAAGAAGCCTTACCAAACTGACTGATGAAGAGCCTTGCGAGATGAACTCGCCTGTGGCTCCTTATGAAACCAGCAACCCTCTACCAGAGGTAACAGTCGATACTATATGTAAGTTTATATGTTATGCATGTGCGATATTGATTCCTTTGCTGTTTCTGTGTGCAGGGACACAGAATGTATGAGTCGATGCCCCTCTGCCCAAGAGCGGCCCAGTGCCGGACAATGAGCCACTCGAGGCGGGTTCTGATGATGAAGTGGCCTCACTCGCCACCGCACATACGCCAGACGCCGATGAAGGCGATGCTGAGGTGCAAACCAAGCAGAAGCGGTCGCGCGAGGAGGAAGACACTGCTGACTCAGAGGAGAAGGAGGGGAACGAGACGGAGTCGACGATGGCGCCACTCGATATCCCTCCAATTCGCTCGCTTCCTCCACGACCCCGAAGAAATCACGCCCCAGCATGGGTGTGCTTGCACCTGGTCGAATGGTCGACCTTACTGAAGAGTAAGTATTATTTGCCCTTGCTTTTTTGACGGTTTATGAATGTTGCCAAGTTGTTAACTTAGCATGTGTGAAACAGCGTGCCCTCGGATGAGGATTTGCCACCACCACCTCAGATGGAGAAGAGCAGTGCGGCATCGACTGCTCGGAGTTTGCCACCAGAACAGCCGCCAACCCTGCGACTCCGGCTGCCGCGGACGCGGCCACACCACCTGAGCCTGAGGCTGCGGCTGACAAAGAGGAGGCAGCAGCGACAGGCGTTCCTGCGTCGACTTCCTCCTTCTTGAATCACGTAAGCTTGTGCTTTTGTACTATAGTTGAATCACAGCAAGTGTTAAAGCTGTTCATAGACTCGATAACTCCGTTCTGAACTTTCACATGTTGCGCTGTAGTCATTTGTCCAGGAGCTGCTGAAGGCTGGCTCCAAATATGTACACATGGAGACGGAAGTCGCCACCCTGCAACAGCAACTCGAGGATGCGAAGAGTAAGCGTCCTGTAATAAGGACTCGAATGTTTTTGATGTGAACATCTTTTGCAGCATGTTGAAGAAATGCTTTGTGTTTCGCAGAGTCAGCGACTGCCGCTGCAGAAGAGATGGGCAAAGCCCACCGTCGAGTTGCTGATCTGGAGAAGAGGCTGAAAGCAGCCGAAGTTAGAGAAGACCAAGCAATTGGTCGACTCTCTGCTGCCAGCACCACTTTGACAGGTATGCAATTTTGCCTTTGCATTAGATATTTGAAGTTTTTGTACTATGCTGCTGATCATAGTGTTTGCATGCTATGCTAGATGTGATGGATGGTCCTACTGCTCCTGGCAAGCAAAACGTTGGCGCTTCACTTGATGAAAGTGTGGCTGTCGCAGAAGTTGCCAACAGTAGGGCAGGGGAGATGCTGACGAAGGCGGCGAGTGCTTTGGGCGCCCTTCACAGCAGCTTCTTCCCTGATGACGAGCTTCCATCGACGTTTGCAGAACTGGTGGAGCTGTTCAAGCCCGAAGGAACTGCCGTCGCCGATTTCTGTCGCGAGCAAATGGTAAGTGGTGCTCAGACTACTTTTCTCATGCTGCTCGCGCACGGAGTCGAGGCGGACTTTGACAAGGTCACGACGAAGTTCCCGAGGGGGCCTGGCGGCAAAACCGTCGGGTTAGGCGCTTGGATGGAGGCTGCCCAAAAGTATTCTCAACAGCTTGTATCAACTGTTGAAGACAGGGCAGCCAAGGTTCAGGCGAAGAAGGCTTCCTCCAAGAAGTCGATGACTAGCGAGTGATTCCTTCGTCGCCTAGTTTTAGGGACTTTTTATGATTTTGCTTTTGCTGTAAAAAACTTCAGACTTCGTATTTGTGCTTCATGAAATATGAACTTCAGTTATCGGGAGGCACAGCCCCCGAGCCTTTTGCTTGATCTCTTCTGTTTTTCTTATGTTCTGAGTTATTCTGGATGTAGACCCGAGCCTCTAGAACATCGACTGGTCCAGGTGCGAGCGGCTCCACTCAGTCACGTAGCGTGAATGATCAGAAAATCATCGACTTCCTTCAGCTCAAACTTTCCGAGGTGACAAGCGAGCTGAAGAAGACACAAGACGCATATGCGGAGTTGCAGTCGAGGCCATCTCCAATTACAGAGCGGGAGGCCTTTTTGCTTGAAGAATTGGAGAAAGTAAACTTACAGCTGGAATGTAAGCCTTTTGGAAGTTGATTTGTGGACTCGACACACAGGTCGACTGGGATAATAATTTTGCTTTATTTTTGCCATAGGTGTTTGCTTTGACCAGTCGAAGGAGGAGGCACGGCTACAGGACCGACTCGACGGTCAAGCGAGTAGCGCGGAGTACGCTGCCCACCCTTTTGGTCGGACAGGGCGAGGAGTGCCATTTTGGTAAAGCTTCTGGATCGTGCGTGGCGAACTGCCATTCGACTGGAGAGCTGCAGGTTAGCTTTGTTTCGAGTCCACGAGGCTTTGTTTCCTTTGAATGAGCAGCCACAAGGCCTTGCTGCATTGCTGAAGAAATTTCGAAAGGGCAAGGCGATCAAGAAATTTGTGCGCGAGCAACTGATTAGCGGGGCTAACGTTGCTCTTGCCTTTGTGCGGTCGCACTTTCCGCACCTTGATTTGAAAAAGATTGCGATGGGGCCTGCACCCGTACCAGGTGGTGGTCCTGTGCAAATGGAGGAGCACTACCGAGAGACACGGGTGGACGCATTGGTCCTAATCCATCATGTGCTAAAGGAGGAGGAGAAGTGGACCCAGCCAAAGGAAGAACCTGTAGATTAAGGTTGTATGTATAGGGGTCAGCCCCCGAGTGTAATTTTGCCACTTGTGTATATTTTGTTTTGTGTATGTGCGCAGCCCTCGAGTATATCGAGTGGGTTTTATGAAAAATACAGAGTATGGAACATAAATTGCACAGCCCCCGAGTGATCGAGTGAGGCTGTGAATTTTTGCAATGTTTGAAGCTGCAACTCATGATTTGAGCAATGATTCATGTATGATTTTTATGACCCAGCCCCGAGTATTCGAGTGCGGCTGGAGTATTATGTTTGAAGGAGCGAAAGCTCATGCTTTGAAACAGCGCAGCCCCCGAGTATTCGGGTGAGGCTAAGTTTGTTCGAATAAGTTATGCGAGTAGTAAGCAGGGAGAAATATGAGGAATCATTGATTATATTCCATTTTTGAATGTTAAGCTGCAGGCCGCCTCATTAAAAACCTTCCAGTCCCCGTAGGTACCCTGGTAAGGAAAAGAGCGCGTCTGAAACCTGCAGCCATCCGACATATGTGCCTATTACATTATGCGACTGAACAATCTAAGCATAGAAACGGCGCAGCTGCGCAACGTTCCAAGGATTATGCGAGAGTTCGCCTGTCTTCGCGTGCTTCAGTCTGTATGCTCCACCACCAATGACCTCGGTGATGATGAAGGGTCCTTCCCATGGAGAAGCAAGTTTGTGCACCTTCTTTTGCTTCAGTCGAAGTACCAAGTCGCCAACCTCGAAGGATCTGGTACGCAGTCGACGGCTGTGATAGTTGCGGAGGTCTTGCTGATAGACAGCTGTGCGTGCTAGCGCCGTGTTGCGTGCTTCTTCGAGCAAGTCGACTGCATCTTCGAGTGCTTCATCTGCATCTTCTTCGTTGTATGCTTCGACTCTTGGTGCATTGAATCTTACGTCTGATGGCAGGATTGCCTCTGCGCCGTAGACCATGAAAAATGGGGTAAATTGTGTTGAGGCATTGGGAGTTGTGCGTAAGCTCCATAGCACAGATGGAAGTTCTTCGACCCAAGCACCCGCGGCCCTTTTGAGTGGCACCAGGAGGCGTTTCTTGATTCCACTCGTCACGAGCCCATTGGCTTTTTCGACTTGGCCATTGGACTGCGGGTGTGCCACGGATGCATAGTTGAGCGTGATATCTTGCTCTTTGCAGAAAGTTCGGAACTCTTCAGCCGTGAAGTTTGTACCGTTATCAGTGATGATACTGCTTGGCACGCCGAAGCGGTATATGATGGATTTTATGAAATTGACTGCTGTAGTGGCAGTCGAACTTGTGATAGGGACTGCTTCAATCCACTTGGTGAACTTGTCGACCGCCACCAGAAGGTGAGTATGCCCTCCATGGGAGGATTTTTTGAGTGGCCCAACCATATCGAGCCCCCACTGGGCGAAGGGCCAGGCCAATGGTATTGTCTTCAACGCCGATGCGGGTGCGTGCGGCTTTGTGGCGAATTTTTGACAGCCGATGCACCTTTTGACTATGTCCTCCGCGTCTTTGAGTGCTGTGGGCCAGTAGAAGCCTGCGCGAAAGGCTTTGGCTACGAGTGATCGACTGCTGGCATGATGCCCGCAGGTACCTGCATGAATATCACGAAGGATGGCTTGGCCATCTTCAAATGCTATGCAACGTTGGAACATACCTGATACGCTGCGTTTGTATAGTTCACCGTTGATGACAGTGTATGCTTTAGATCGTCGAGTGACGCGTCTTGACTCTGTTATGTCTTCAGGTACCTCGCCGCGGAGTATGTATGCGAGGAAAGGTTGAGTCCAAGTTGGCTCGATGAGGAGTACCTCGACTGGCGGGTCCTCTGTGCTAGGTGCTTTGCTCTTGGCTGGTGCGGCTGATGTAGGAGATGCTCGCTTTTCTTGATGGATCTGTGCTCGATGCGCTCGAAGAAGACACCAGGTGGAACTGGTGCTTTGGTCGCGCCAATGTTGGCTAACTTATCTGCTTCTTCATTGCTCTCACGCCCTATGTGCCGCAACTCGCAGCCTTCGAAGCTGCCCTCCATGAGTTGTACAGGTCACGGTAGGCGATCATGTTATCTGCGATTGCATCGCAGGCCTTCATTGTTTGCTGCACCACAAGATTCGAGTCACCGTAGATCATCAGTCGAGTGCACCCGAGGGCTTTGGCCATCCTCATGCCATGGATCAGGGCCTCGTACTCTGCTTCGTTATTGGATGGGAACTCGAATCCCATCTGCAGGATATAGCGAAGCTTGTCGCCTTTTGGTGATATGAGGATGACACCTGCGCCTGCGCCTTCGTTTTCTTTGAGCCGTCAAAGTACATAGTCCATGAGTTGGACACATCTGGTGCTCCTGGCAACTGAGCTTCGATCCACTCGGTGTGGAAGTCAGGTAAGACTTGTGCTTTGATGGCCTTCGGGTAATCATACTTGATATCTCGTGGTGCTAGCTCGATGAGCCATTTTGCGACTCGCCCAGTTGCGTTGGGGTTTGTGAGGATGTCCCCGATCCCTGAGGTGCTGATTACAGTGATCGGGTGCTCTGCGAAGTAGTGCGTCAGCTTCCTTGAGGACATGAACACGGCGTAGGCCAGCTTTTGATAGTGCGGGTACCGCTGCTTTGATATGGAGAGCACTTCACTCAAGTAATAGACTGGACGTTGTATGCTTTGGGTGTGTCCCTCCTCCCTGCGTTCGACACCAGTACGGTGCTCACCACCCTGTTAGTTGCGGAGACATATAGGTATAGTGGCTCGCGTTCCCTTGGTGCGACGAGGATTGGAGGGCTTGTGAGGACTCGCTTGAGGTCCGTGAAGGCTGCTTCGGCTTCTGGCGTCCACTCGAATTTATCTGCTTTCTTCATCAGTCGATAGAACGGGAGTGCTTTTTCGCCTAGCTTGCTGATGAATCGACTGAGCTGCCACTCGACCCGCTAACTTTTGCATCATGGAGCTTTGAAGGCCTTTGCATCGTCAAGATGGCCTGTATTTTCTCCGGGTCTGCCTCGATTCCTCGAGCCGAGACTAGATACCCAAGAGCTGCCCGGCTGGAACGCCGAACGTGCACTTCTTCGGGTTGAGCTTGATGTGGAAGCGTTTGAGGTTTGCGAACGTCTCTCGCAAGTCATCGAGTAGTGTGTTTTCCTCCCTTGTTGTGATGAAATGTCATCTACGTAGACCTGGACGTTTCGCCCAATTTGCTTCTTGAGGCAGTCTTGCATCATGCGCTGGTAGGTTGCGCCTGCGTTCTTGAGCCCGAAAGGCATTGTTGTGTAGCAGTAGACCCCGAGTGGGGTTATGAACGCCGTTTTCTCTTCATCCTCTTCCTTCATCCTTATCTGGTGGTAACCCGAGTAAGCATCCAGGAAGGACAAGCGAGCGCACCCGGCGGTGGAGTCGACGATCTGGTCGATTCGAGGTAGTGGAAAGTGATCCTTTGGACACATTTATTGAGTGCTGTAAATCTACGCACATCCGAAGGATATCTGTGTGCTTCTTCTCTACGAGTACGGGGTTGGCCACCCATTGTGATTTCTTGATCTCTCTGATGAAACCTGCTGCGAGTAGCCTGTCGACTTCGGCTTCGACTGCGGTTCTTTTTGGGCCGGATATGCGGCGCATTGTTTGCTTGACTGGTTTAGCATCTGGAAATAATTGGAGAGAGTGCTCGGCGAATTCCCTGGGAATACCTGGCATGTCGGCTGGACACCATGCAAATATATCCCAGTTCTCACGGAGGAATTCGACGAGCGCGCTTTCCTATGCGATAGGCAGACTCGACGAGACATTGACTGTCTTGGTCGGGTCAGTCGGGTGCACCTGATGCGATCTTGTGTCATTGGTGGCATTGAATGCTCTGTCGACTGCCACCTTTTTGTGCTCGGCATAAGTGTTCGATCGTTGGAGACCGCTAGATCAGCGAGTGTTGCTTCCATGCCGAACATCTCAGAGATTTTGCTAAACTCTCGGTCGCAAGAGTCAGACTTTTGGAAGTTTCCCTTGACTGTGATTACTCCTTTTGGTCCAGGCATCTTTACTGGAGGTATGCGTAGTGTGGCACCGCCATGAATCGAGCGAACGTCGGGCGTCCAAGTATAGCATGGTATTGTGACTTCCAGTCGACAACTTCGAACTCAATCGATTCTGTCCTGAAGTGGTTCTTGTCCCCGAACGTTACGTCGAGTTGTATGGTGCCTTCTGGGCTTATTGCTTTGCCTGGGACGATACCGTGAAAGGTATTTGAAGATCTTGGCAGGTTTTCGACTGACCTGTTCATTTTGCGGAGCGTATCTGCGAAGATGATGTTTATGCCGCTGCCACCATCCATGAAGACCTTGGACATGGCGTAGCCTCCAATTTGTGCGTCGAGTACCAGAGCAGAGTGCCCTGGACGAACGACCGATGGTGGGTGGTCCTCTCTGCTGAAGCTTATTGCAGTTTCGGATCCTTCAAGAATTCAGTTACGGCAGGAGGTGACATGACCGCCATGTTTACTTGTCGAGTGCGAAGTTTTTGCTCCCTGTTGGAAGGGCGACCTTTCTGTATCATGTACATCTGCCCTTGGGCGGAGGGTACTGAGGTTCGTCCACCCGAGGTACTTGCTGTATGGCACCCGCGATGTTGCCGCCTGCTGCAGGCTGTGGTGGTGGTGGTGGCATCAGAACGGGTACATTGGCTGGCTGCGGCACTACGGGTGCGGGTGTGGCTGCTGCCTTTCTGAGATTTATGTAATCAGTCGCCATTTGGTCGAACTCCCTGCAGTTTCTCATCGAGTGATTGGAGCGCAGTTTTCCGTCTTCCCCTTGTACAGGTGGAATCTGCAATCAGCATCCATCTTTTCTTCGAATGATCGCTCGGATTGTGCGCCGGATCGTGACTTGCGCCAGTCTTTCCTCTTGTAGCTATCACTGCGTTGGCCGCGGTCTCGACTGTCTCGATCATCTCGACTGTCTCGCCGATCATCTCGACTGTCCCCGATCTTCTGACCGTCGGTCGCTTCTGTCTTGGTCGTTGCGGGGTGTGGAGAACCCAGCCGCCATGAATTCGGGTCTGTCGTCGTCGTAGTGACGTTTTGAACGCTTGCGCCTTCGGTCGTCTCTGTACGAGTCTCTGCGGCTTCGACTGCCACTTTCATGATTGTCACGGGGTGAGGACCCGCGTGTGGTGCGCGCCATGTCTTCTCCGTCTGCCCACTCAGTCGCGATCATCAAGAGGTTAGCCACAGAGGTTGGCTTTTTGCGACCAAGTGCTTCTTTGAAGTCCCGCCTGGCGAGGCCCATTATGAAAGCGTCCATGGCCATATCTTCTGAAATTACTCCGACTGAGTTGCGTATCTCAGTCCATCGTCTGATGTATGACCTCAACGTTTCGTCTGACCGTTGAACGCAAGCTCGCAGCTCCTCGAACGTTTTTGGGCGCTCACATAGAGGCTCGAAGTTTTTGATGAAGTCAGTGCGGAAGTGATCCCACGAGTCGTATGTTGATGGAGGTAGGGCCTTGAGCCAGTCGCGGGCTGTGCCTTCGAGCATGAGTCGTATGTATTGCATGGCTGTGATGTTTGTGCCTCGCTGGCACGCGACAGCCAGCCTGTAGTCTTCCAGCCACCCGAAGGTTCCTGTCGACCCGTGTACTTGGGCTGTTCAGATGTAAGTTTGAACCCTTTGGGCATCCGTGTCTCGCGGACGCGTCGAGTGAAGCACAGAGCTCCATGTGGCTCAGGCTCTCGATCAGAGTATGAGTCGCTACTGTAAGATCTGCGTGATCTGCTCCTGGACCTGCGCCTACGTGAGCCGCTTCTTTCCTTCGAGTGTGGCGGCGACCACTGTGATTATGCTCTTCACGACGCGTGTCAACTAGGGCACGGTCTCGACTCCCCCTGGAGTTTTTGGAATTTGGCGTATGGCCTTCGCGCTAAGGCGAGTGATTTGATCTGTTGGCGATGTAGTTTTGCATTGGGGTCATCAGCTGGAGGCTTGATTGCCTCTAGGTATGCTGCAGCGGTAAAGAGAGCACCCGCAGCTGTTTTGGGTACTGGCACTCCCTCCTCGTCGTATGTCATGAAAGAGTTGCCTAAGTTGCGGGTGAGTGCCGCCCTCTCGTCCGGCGAGAGGTGTGACAGCCTTGATCTGGGTCTTGTGTCTGCTCGCCCGGTGGAGCTCAGGGAGAGCTGTCTTCTGCGCACACTCGACAAGCTAGCCTTTTTTGCGTTCTTCGAGTGTTGCTCTTATCTGCTTCAGTCGAAGTGATTCCTGCCAGTTGAAGTACTGGAAGGTCAGCATCTCCTCCCGTGTTGCGTCTGCTGGCATCATTGTGCACTCCTTGATAACTTTATCTGCTTTTGCTGCCATCTCAGCAGTAATTGTGAGATTTGTGACTCCGTCCGGCATAGTAACCGTGCACGGGAACTCTGTAGGCCTGCGACTGGCCGCAGCATCAGATGATTCTGGCGAAGGCAACGTAGACCTGCTGGGGTATCACCCGAGGGTATGTGTATGTGTTTCGAGTCCCATCATGGACTCGACGTCGTCATCAAGGCTCATGTCGGAGTCGATATGCCCATCGAGTGGTCCGTCTGGACGGATCTCGCTGTCGATGCCTTCATCGCCTATGCTCATCTCGGCGTCGGCGAAGTTGTTATGAATCTCGAAGTCGAGGTTGTTGTTGGTGCAGATCTCGGAGTCGACGTAGTTGTCGATATGAGTTTCAGGCTCGTCAAAGTCGCTGAGGGAGATCCCGCAGTCGAAACTATCCTCGAGTGGGAGATCGAGCTCGGGATCGTTTGTGCGGTATGCTGATTCGGCCTCCTCGCCTGGAGTTCTTCAATGAGCTCGTTGATCTCTCGTGTGGACATGGTTGTTGCAGACGAGCAAGCTTGGAGGATCGACGATGGTATGGACGCAGTTGATGGATCCGCAGTCGAAGGAGCCGCAACCGATGGAGCCTCGGGTGCGGAAGTCGCGAGTTGGCGTGGATCTGTCAAGTCCTGCACACCAAGCTTGTTGACGAAAAAATTGAACGAACCAACGGTTAAACCCAAACCTGACTCGAGATCGGAGAAGGCCTCCTGGAATTCTGGCGAGTGTGGCTCGAAATCCATCAGAGGATCTGATGCGCTTTTTGCAGGTGAAGCTGGCGTGCTGCCGTTTGTCGAGTGAGTCGGCGAGTTGCCGTGTGCCCTGAGTCGGCGAGTTCTGGTTTGTTGATGCAGCCGGCGAGTTGCCGTTTGTAGATCCGATCGGCGAGTCGCCGTTTTCCGATGGAACCGAAGAAACCGTGAGTCCAGCACTATTCTTTCCCACAGACGGCGCCAATTGACGAGGGGTACACTCATCAAATCCATGGTTAAGGACCTAGGGTTGAGATTATGGGGAGAGAACGTGGTAGTACTGGTAGTTTCGTCGGCTGACAAGCAGAGGCAAAGATTTACCCAGGTTCAGGCCCCTCGGTGGAGGTAAAGACCCTACTTCCTGCTTGTCTGTTATTGATCGTGTGAGATTATGCGGTTACAAGGAAACTTCGGCAAGATGTCGATCTCGCTAGAGGTTTGGTGGTTTGAGTATGGCTTGTCCCAGATCGGCGCCCCTCCCAGCCTTTAAATAGGCTAGGTCTCGGGAATACATAACCGACCTGATTTACATATAAGGAAAGTCCTAACCGACTATGCCTATGTCTAAATCTTTGAGGGTACTCCATCTTCTTTGGGCCTCCTGTCTTGGGCTTCGAGCAGGCTCTTCGTGATTGGGACTCAGTCGTTACGTGCACCAGGTACCCTCATGGTAGGGTACCCGAGATGTATACCCATGTCATTCTCCTTCACCATTTTGCCATCACTCTCCCCTCTCTCTCTCGGCTTATCTTTTTTTCCTAGAATTTGGAACTGCCATAGCTATGATGGGAACTAGTTCCAAAACCAAAAAAAAACTCACCGCACTGCTATTGACATGGTCTTCAATGGAGCTATGTATCGGCACGGAGCATTAACGATAGAGTTAGAGCAGAGGTGGCCCAATGGACGCGAGGGAGGCTCCTCCGAAGAGAGCTGTTTAGAGGTGCCGAGGTGGCATCGATGAGGGAGCAAGCGAGAGAGTAGATTTTTCTCTTTCTTTCTCGAGGCAATGTTGCGTCTTTTTTTTTCCGGTTGTAGCCACTTGTGAGTTTTTTTTAACAGGTAAAAGGGGATTTTATTACTCAGATAGGGTTACAAGACGCTCATAAACTACCTCCTTTAGGGTTCATACATCAATTCGGTGTTCTGCTCTCGCAAAGTTTGCGACGCAATGACTAACCCTATTTTGAGAGCGATCCACTTTTACAAATTTGCAAACCCTAACTTGAGAAGTTATTCTTTTGATTTCCATCACTAAATGCAGTAGAGGCAAACGGTCAAGTGTAGTTGATTGTACAGTCGACACCAACTGATCAGCGCAGTCGACACAAACTGATCAGCGCAATCTGTCACAAATATAATCGGTAATGTGGAGTGTTGAAGAGCTAGTTCAATCCCTTCCATACAAGCACATGCTTCAGCTTCCATGGGGTCGTCACACCTCACCAAGTAGCGACACACAGAGTATATGTAATTACCCATGTAGCAATTATAATCGGCACTTGTGAGTGTTGACTAGCCGTCTGCCTATTTCTATCTGTGTGTTAGAGTATTACGTACGGCTGTAGTTTAGCATAGAGATAGGACTCCTCGTGTCTTGTACTCCAAGATGACCCCATATACGCCTATATATACTCGCCCCCGAGGCTTAATAAAACATCCGTCATATTCCGCATATCCCTCTCTATCGTTCTACATGGTATCAGACTAATTCGATCCCTAACCTAGAGCCGCCGCCTATACCCTAGCGTCGCCGCCGCCTCTCCCAAACCCTAGCGCCGCCGCCCCCATGGCGCCGTGCTAGGCGCCGTCGACACGCTTCCGCCGCGCTGCCCCCGGGGAGGTCGATCTCCATGATCTCCGCCGGGGCTGCGCAGCCCGTACGTAGGGTTCGTCCGCCGATCCGTGATCGGCTGCCCTGTAATAAGTCTCTTCTCCGATCACTTAATCGGTTTTTTTTTTTTTACCGATCTTAGATCGGATTGAGTCGCCCACCACCGTCGTCAACCTGGGCATCGACATGCACCGGCCATCTTCATCAACCGCTCGGCACGGCCGCACGCGCCGCACACGGGGCGCCCCTACGTGCGTCGCAGCAGGTTGTTCTCATCCGTGCGGTCTCCTTCGCCGGTCCGTCTTCGTCGTCATCGCCCGGGACTTCACCGACCATGTCACCATCAACTCCGATATGCGCGTCGTCGTCCACGCCACGGCGCGTCCTGCGCCTCCGTCGGTCTGATCAACCGAGCTGCGCACATCGCCGCCAAGCATATCCCCGAGCACGCGCCTATCACCGATCAAGCAACAGGCTGCCCCGCCGCCGCCCCTTCGGGCCGCGTGCCGCCGCCTTGGTCCACCCTCCGGCCACGAGCGCGCCTTCCCTGGTGCGTACGTCGCCGGTGGCCTCAAGCCGATGCACCGACTCGCGCACTGCCGCTACGTCGTCCCCTCGGACCGTAGTGCTGCTACACGCGGTCTACCTCGCCGTCCCCGCGTACCGACGTCTCAGGCTACCACCGCGTCGCTCCCACGACGCGGGTCGTCGCCGTCCGCGCATGGTTTTCGTCAAGCTGTCGGCTCTTCGTCGCCAAGTTCGTGTACCGCCGCCGCGCCTCCTCACGTAACCTGCACGGCCTCCGCTGGTTTCGCCGCCTACACCTTCGTCCTCGTCCAGTACAACTTCGTCGCCTATGTCATCGCCACCACCCGGCAACGCTGCCTCCCGGCATCGCCACCTACGCGTCTACTCTGACGACCGCGGACTGCATCGGCTCTTCCCCGTCTTCGCCGCTCTGCGCCTCGCTACCGTCTTGGAGCCTTCTCTGCTAGTCTATCACCGACATGGCACGACACCGTACTGGTCCCGCTCTACGCATGCTCGGTGCTGGCAACACCGCTGCGTGCTTTCGTCCCCGACGCGTCCCCGTGCCTGGCAAGCTCGGATCGGCGCCTCGTCCTCGACGGTTTCGACAAGATCTTCTTCGGCATCGACACCCTCTTCTTCGACGACTGCCTCGATTGAGTCCCCGTCTTCATCACCATGGCGCCCCTTGCGCCCTCGACACCACGGCGCTTGCCCGCGCCCGTGGCTTCACGTGCGGCTACCTCGACACCGGCATCTCCGACCACGACATCGACCACGGCATCTCCTCGCAACGGCTACCTCGACCTCGGCACCGCCTCACGCTCTCGGCTTCCTCGACATCGGCACAAGGGCTACCACCTCGCCTGAGCTCTCATCAGCTTCCTCTCCAGTCCAAGCATCCGTGCCGCGACATCGACCATGACGCTCCCGCTACGACTGCGGGGGGTGTCAGCCTTCTGGGTCTACTTCGGTTTATCTCCAGTCTGACAGTCCACGTCATTCATGTTGTTCACGACGCTCCCGCTATGACTGCAGGGGGTGTTAGAGTATTACGTACGGCTGTAGTTTAGGATAGAGATAGGACTCCTCGTGTCTTGTCTTGCACTCCAAGATGACCCCATGTACGCCTATATATACTCGCCCCCGAGGCTCAATAAAATATCCATCATATTCCGCATATCCCTCTCTATCGTTCTACAGTGTGAAACCAATGCGTATTTCCATGGTGTATTTTTTTTTTTTGAAAGTACCTTTGCCATACGTTGTGGCTGGGACAGTGGAGTATTGGAGTGGAGTTAGGGATGCAAGTGGGACGGGATGCGGGACAATAGCACAGTAAGCTCGCAGTGTTAATTTTCTAGCTGTGATAAGTTAATTATGAACTGATTGATAAGTGGAGTAGAGGCTGTTGCGACGATGCGTTAATGGCCACCCAGCGTGCAGTAGCAGAGGACAATTCCACGTGTTCCCGTTGACTGTGTTGTGTTTGCTGATCTGGATCTTCCTCCCTTGATGATTCGATCCGTTTAGTGGGTGCAGCGATCTCCTACATGAACAAAGATCTTGCTGCGAATAAAAAACACACAAGTTTGTAGCTGGAGAAATTCCTAAATGTGTTGTGATCTGCAAAAGTTTTCTTTCTTCCTGTTAGCTGCATGAAAGCCTAGGTGCTGCTAGGAAGAACCGTTTCCATTGATTTATCATCCCACGTAAATGTGCGTACGATTGAGAGGAAACATTTCTATCTTGTTTAAAAATGCGCGTAATCACTGTTTTCATTGTCGACGCACGTAATCGCTGTTGCTGTGGGGCAGACTACTGGATTCGCTGTATATTATTATTTAAGTTTCTACGTGACTGCTCCTCCTGCCAGGAGGTTCTCTGTGTCTCCGTTTGCCGACGTGCAGTTGCTATCCTAAGCACAGCGCCGAGGATTTATAGACTTGTCTGTGTTTAGTAAAAAGTAATTGTGAGACTGATTACATTAAACAACTTAGGGCAAGTACATCGGTAGGCGCTTAGGCTGACGCTAGGAAGAAATTCCCGGTAGTTACGATCAATTCCCGGCGGAGCGAGGGATTTTACCTGCCGTCGACGCATCTTTTCGCGTCAGGCGTTTGGACTACTTTGCAATTTGCATGGGCTGGATTGACTAGCGGCGGCCGCTATCCCAGGCGCTAGAAAATAAACTAGAGATTCGTACTGAGACAGGTTTTGGTAGGCCGGCAGCAAGCGAGACGTCTCGCGTTGGAACGTGTAGGCGCTAGCGATTGCTTTTAGTACTTCTTTAAGCGCTCGGCGTTGCCAGGTAGGACGCTTAGAGCATCCACAATGGAGAATGCTTATGGAGGCGCTTAAGGAATAAAAATAAATAGAACGTAAAAAGATAAGCAGCAAGCGCTCATGTCCAGCAACACTGGTCGCTTATTTGAGGCGCTAAGTTAATCAAGATCGCTCTGTTTCCATGCTGTGAGCAAGGAAAAAACGATTAGCTTCCAGCGACACCTCTTGCGTCCGGCGCCTGGGATTCTACGCTGCAACCGTCGATGGACTGGGATTTGGATCCTAGCGCCCAACTCTAAGCATCGCGTTGTGGATGCTCTTAGCTCTTAATCAAATTTTGTAGTAATTATTTTATTTCGCTTAAGCGCCTATCTAAGCGATCAGCGTTGTACATGCCCTTATGCATGTTTTCCTTAAATCTTTTACTTCTCGAGCATCAGAGAAATAACCTTTTTTAAGTCGACGTGGAGAGGCATTCTATCTAAGCATCGGGATTCGTGCGAATGACACCGATAAAAGGGTTTGGCCGGACGATTGTAATGTCAAATGAGAAATAATTATTTCTAAATTGACTTATATATATATAATAGGTTGCTCACCACATATGTCATGTGGTAAAATTGACAAAGGCAATACTCTTCCTTAGGAGTAACAATGACGATATCAATCCAAGCACGATCATAAGTTTGGCCCGTATAGAACTATTAGAACGCAATGAAACGAGCATCTTGTGAATTGTATTCCTTTTATGAAATTATGTCACTCCAGCTTCCAATTATATAGTCTTCTCAATACATTATTAACTTTATGGTGTCATTCACACGCGGTATCATGTGATGGGCACTAAAGGGCAGTTAACCATACAACTCAAATCAGCCAATCATAGAGATATCACCAACAACCATAGGACAAAAAGTAACTGCTCAAACATAAGAAAGATGTAATAAACCATTGATAAATAAGACATAATATAAAACAACATATTCACATAGGGGGTTACCGAGGAGCAGCCCGGCGCCGGCCGGCCGGCCAAGGGGATCTTCGTCCCTTTTTTTTTTTTTTATCTTCGTCCCTTGGTCATATATATCCATGCCTTATTTCTGTTGTAGATGAGCCCTCCACATTGGAGATGGCAGCCAATGGGGAGGAAAATTCATGATAATGCTTGGTGAACTCCAAAGTTAGGGTTTCTCTCTTTACATTGGTCGAGGCAATGCCCTTGGCCCTCCAATCAATGCCCTTTTGATCTAAAAACTCTTGGGCACTTCTAGAATATTTCTATGTAATATGCCTGTTAATTCCTCTTGTAAAATGGCATTTCTCTCAGGAGATAATTGCGGTATATCATCGTTAACATCCTCTAATAACAAGAAATTAGATGGACCCAGTGATCCAAATAATTTCTTGTAATATTCGGTCATGTAAACTTTTAATCTTTGTCCCACTTTGATTTCTTCATCCCGTTCCAACTGAAAATTTCCAGCCTCCTAAACATTCTTAATCTTGGCCCTCTTTTTCCACTTAGACTTCTCATCACCTCATCACGCCTAAGTTGGGTAAATTATTCAAAACAGTCCGTCCGGACAATACGCATAGTGCTTGTCTCGACAATTTTGGGCGGTCATTTGGTCGCCGCGAGTGGAGATACTCTTGGAGCATCTCTAATGGCTGACCTATATTTACCCGTGCCCTATAAAACCTAACATATAGGTCACCAAACGGCAAAAAACACGGTCCAGCGGCTGCCCTATTATACTCCGTGCCCTAAAAAATTATACATCAGACCCCATTTGATGTATATATACATCAAAACGGCCGTGCCCTATATCCACCGCATAGCCCAACTGCCGCCCAGAAACTTCCAACTGCGCTGCGCGCCGCTTTCCCCACCCCGCGACCGCCCCGCGGCAAAATCCGCCGCCACCACGCCGTCTTTGCCCAAATCCGCCGCCGCAACGCCGTCTCCGGCCAGATCCACCGCCCCCCGTCGTTCCCCGCCACCAAATCGCCGTCCCCGCCATGCCGCCGTGCCGCCGCTCGATGAACGGCTTCATCGGCGTCCGTCACCGCCCGTCTGGTCGCTGGGCGGTGGAGATCACCGTCGACGGCCACCGTTGGTGGATGGGAACCTTCGACACGGCGGAGCTCGCCGCGCGCGCGTACGACGTGGCGGCCTGGAGGTTTGGCCGGCCACGTTCGGAGCTCAACTTCTGCGACGTGCAGTCCCGGGAGGAAGCCGAGTTCCTCGCGCCGCCGCTGGAGATCGCCGACTTCGACGCAGCGCGGCAAAACCGCCGCCAAAGGATGGCTCGGCGCGCCGCCGAAATCGACGAGTGGAGGATGGACGCGCTGCGCCGCGGCCGGCCTGATCTGGTGCAGGCGGAGCTCGTCTTCTATGCGTCGAGGAAGAAGCAGCAGTCCAGCTCCGACGCTGGACCCTCCACTGCCGCGTCGCCGTGCAAGAAGACCGGCGACTCGTCGTCGGATCTCTCGAGCTGTTGGGATGGTAGCTCGGACTCCGACTTCGATTTCGGACCTTTGGAGTAGTTCTAGGTTAATTTCTAGGTTTAATCATCGAAGTTTAGCTTTATTTCGTGTTGTTTAGGTTAAATTTCGTGTTGTTCTATGTCAAATGCAATCGAACTATTTAAATTTCAGTTCAAATTTCTCTCCTATGGCTAGTTTGTGCCCCATAATAGGGCAGCCGCTGGAGCAAGTCGTGCCCTATTATACATCAGTCGGTAAAGCGTTGGTCGTTTTCGTGCCCTAAATCGCAAAAACTGGTGATGTATAATGAAAAACGGTGTCCTATTATACATCAGCCATTAGAGATGTTCTAAGAGGATTATTTTCAGCTTTGCAATGTATGTTTCTCTCAATCATCTACTCCCTTCGTCCTCAAATAAGTGGACGTTTAGATTTGATTTTTTTTCCACAAAAGAGTGTGTACATCTAGATTCCCAATGCACTTTGAAGTGAAAAAAATGCACGGGAATCAAGGCCAATAATGTCTAATACATGGTATACTCATTTTTACATGCACTCTCATTGGAGGAGGGGGCATTAAGGAGGAGAGAGATGGTGTGGTTTGCACATTCTCAATGTATTTTTTAATCCATTCCATAATTTGTCTTGAAATTTCTATATGTCCACTTATTCGAGAATGGAGGGAGTATATCCGCGTCCGTGCATCACATCTTGAACGTACGACGAGGTCGCCTCGAGTAAGATCGACGTACAATGCTACCACCGCGCCTTAATTTGGCCGCCTCCGCCGGCCGTACGTGACCCGTGGTCGGCAAGCTCCAAGCCGCGCTCCCGTCCGCATTCTTTTTGTTCGATGGTGAGAGCTATTCTTGGACGCGTCGTCACTCACCCCGGGCAGCTACATGCGGTGATGCTCAGTTACGACGTGGAACGCTTACCTAGCATGCTCGGTAGTAATACTCTGTGGTCTGTGATGATTCAGTTCACAGCGTACCGGCCATATTTCTACATTTTTATATCCTCTCGTTTAAAATAAAAACGAATTTCGTAGAATGGAAATAAAATAAACGCTCCAAGTTGCTACGTATAGTGCCACCGTGTGAAGGATTTTATTATCCCAAATAACAGTGTACACGTCAATCACTGTTGACGTGGGGCCGACCTCTCTATCGATTATTTGATTTCTCGTGTGGTATATATGTCAGGTGGTTTTGTTGTCAGTTGAGACAACACGATTTGAATCGGATTGCTACTTGGCAGGGAGCGCTAGCCATATAATCGATCGCGTGCAATCCCTGGGGTAGCATTGCGGCCGACATAGCCGGTCGACGTTCCGCTCTAATCTGCCTGTCGACACCGAGCCATCATTTCATTTTGACAGTGCTGGATTCACACATACACCGCTCGCATATAGCCTAGCTGACGTGGAACAAATCAAGCATATCATGCCTAATTATTGGCCAGCACACTTGATATAGCCTGATGTGGAGACGACAGGAAATGTCTAACATATAGTAAGGGATAATTCCGTTGAGTTGGCTGAGGGACCGAATCAGTCACTGTTGAGTAAATTGCAAAAACTCATCATAATTTATCAACGCATCGATTAAAGAAACATCACCATTGATGCATTTTGGTGGATGTGTGCCGACATTTCCCCAATTGTGATGTTTTTTTTTGTTGCAATTTACCCACTTTTGAAAGTTAAATTTCAAGTATACTTGTCTGACTTTAAAAGTTATGCCAAAACAAAAGTAGGTTAGGGCACACAATGGGTAAGATTTGTTGGGTGGAGAACATTAGACCATAACTCACAATGGGTAAGTTGAACCCACTATCGAGCCTTAACTCGTTTGATTCCGCGCAACGGCGACGGTTGCCTATTTTCTTTCTGGAGATGTTGCTTTTGGAGAACCATTCTCGGAGTTCAAGTGTTGCCAAGCGATGACGTGGTTGCTGCTCGCCAGTAACGAAAACGGTCTCGTTGCCCAGTGCCACATAATTTGCCGAGTGTAATTTATCGGCTAGGCAACAACGGGGTCCAAGCCGAGCGTCTCCAAAAAACACTGTGCAAACACTTAAACTCGGAAACTAGGGTGCTATGCCGAGTCTTTTATCCTACGTCACTAGACAAATAATTGCACTCGGCATAGGCAAAAGTATGTCCTCTTAGCGCATGGACAGATGAATAGCATTCCCGGAGGAGATTTTTGGGTCCTGCGAGGCGGATCTCCGTCCCTAGCGCAACCATTGAATTCTTACCCGCACTTTTGGGATTGCAGACTAGAGGAGAAGTGTCGCGGGCATGCACTGGTGGCCACGGTGGAAGGTAGGCGGCCACCGGTGTCGTCGGAGAACGTAGTGGCCATGATGGTGGCGCGTTGCAGTGCGGATTACCGCCCCAGATGCCACCAGGTTGCGCCATGTGACAATCTATATCCCGAGTGTTATACTCGGCATACAAACAGGAGCTATGCCAAGTGTGGCACTCGACTCTCGACATAGCTCCCACAGCTATGCCGAGGGAAACCCTCGGCATAGTTCTGCCATGTGGCTAGGTACCGGCCACCCTCATTCATTGTTTGCCGAAGGCTATGGACTTATTTGCCGAGTGTAACTCCACTCGACAAACCAACTAGAGCTGTCAAACGGCCATTTTCCTCGGGGTTATTAGTGTATCTTTTGCGGAGTGTGCACAAAAAACACTCGGTCTATAGTTGGTTGCCGAGTGCCACGTGTCAAGCACTTGGCAAACAGGTTAATGTCGATCAATCTCGTGCCGAAAGCTATATCCTGAGTGCGGCACTTGTCATTTATCCGAGGCACTTGGCAACGCCAGCAAGTCCGGTAGTGCACGGTGGATCGCTGCTTCTTGTTTGTCTTCTTACCTTATATATATATTTATTTATTCGAGAATTTTGTACCTTCTATATATGGATGTCAGTTAATGTAGAGACCAATTGTAAATCGTATCCGCTTCATATTAATATATTATTACCCTTTGTCTATTACCCTTTGTCGAGAAAAAAAGAAGCAATTGTAAACTTGTGTAAGAAGTGGTCATCGGACCTTCTCAAGTTGATGGTCACACTCTCTCCTCTTCCTCTCCGCTCGTCTTGAGAGTCGACCTCCGCTCCCCGTTTCCCTTCCCGGCGCACGCCTCTTTCCTCTCCGGCGACGCTGCCGCTCGGTGTGGACGAGGTTGCGTTGCTTGGGCTGCACATAATAGATGTAGGTTTCGTTTAGGGCTTTCCCTGCTTGGCTACGTGTCGACTAAGGGTCGGACGGTGGATCTCGGCGGCCAGATCCGTCGCGCCGTGAGCTTCTTCTGCCTCGCTGCACTCCATTTGTGGCAGGCGATGTTGCATGGGTGCCTGACGAGCTCGCGCATCCCTCCTAATAAGGTACGCATAGGGGTTTTGGAGTGGAGTTGTTCTGGCCAGGCTCGACTCTGCGCGGTGCTGCTGCTTCTCGCTGTGGTGCTTCCATGGAGGAAGCCGAAGACGGCGATGCAGGCACTGGGCAACTCCTCCTTCAATAAGGCATGTTCTTCTGCTTTCTGCTGCTGCAAATCTCTCTCCAATCTGTCTCCTCCGGCTCGTGGCGGGAGCGCGGGGTTCGATGGCGGATATGCTATTCAGGTGCGGTGGCCAGAAGCCGGCAGCTTGATATTGGTGATTGACGAGGCAATTTCAATTTCCTCTGCTCACAGTGGAAGTGTTGGGAGGAAGCAAATTGCCGAGAGCGACATTGACATTCAGCTGCCATGGAGTAGTGATACCGCTATCTGGAGTACAATCTCGGCGGCCTTCTGTAGCCGACCGACTCTGGAGGCCAGTTGGTGGCCAGGTTTGCCGGAGTTCATTGGCGATTGTTCAACCTCCATGCGGAGGCCCTTTGCAGAGTAGTCCCCGAAGCTGAGGAAGACGGCCGCGGCTGGAGCTCTCTCTTCTTCGTCGACGGCGGAGGACCCGATTGCATTCCTCTTTTTCTTTGTAGGGTTTGTTATGTAAAAGTTAGGGACTTGGTTGTTATTTCTGTTTTTTTTCTGGTTTCTAATGTAAATTGTACACGCCGCTTTGACTAGTAATGGTATCCAGGCCCTTCTGGGCCGCTCCTTGTTCAATTTTTTTTTGTAAACTTGTCTAGCATACGCGAGCCAGGTGCCAGCGAGAACTTGTAATGGAGGCTAGGTAGTCCAGTTTACTTTTTTTTAGAAAAGGGAATTTTATTAATCCCAGCCTCTGCATCGAGTGATGTACACAGCCGCATTATTACAAAGTATGTCTATCTTAAAGTTACATCTTCGAAAATCACAAAGATTCAAAAAGACACCTCAACCGGCACTGACGAAAGTAAAGTAAACTACGAAAGTCGACTAATATGCTGCCACGTATGCCGGGAGAAAAAATCCTGTGCCACCCGCAAGAGTCTCGTACATCCAGCCACCATAAGTTCCCGCTGATCCAAAGGCAGCAGGAAAACCCATAACTGGATCCAGTGTACCACCGTATGAATAACTTGTAAAACATGAAATTTATCTTTCCTGTTAAACACAATATCATTCCTACAGTTTCAAAACCTTGTTGTTTCCCCATTGCCTATTTTAAATGACCTCCTAATGAAGAAATTCCCTTTGACTCTCATTAGGCCTTTCCAAAAGGGAGAATCAGTAGGTTGAGCTTCCACCTGAGCTAATGTTTTACTATGAAGATATTTGTTTTGTAGCAGCTCCTGCCCACACCCCTTCCTCGTTTAAAAGTTTGAATAGTCACTTGCTTAACAAACATTTATTTTTTAGCTCAAGTACCTCTACCCCTAAACCCCCCTGATCTTTCGGTCGACAGATAATGTTCCATTTGGTTTCTAGAATCTACTATTACCTCTGTTCGGAAATATAAGATTTTCTATAGTTTAACTTAATCAGTCCGTGCATAGTCTATATTAAAATATCTAAAACATCTTAGAATTTGAACCGGAGGCATTAACATGTATGCGTTTTTTCTCGCGCATACATGTTTGACTAGCAAACGAAGTAGAAGCATTCACACAGTCATTTTTATTTGCGAATTAATGTACCAGCTGGTTCATGTTACATGTATGTAGGCTAACAATGCGATCGACGGCGTGTTGGTGTTGAAAGCGCTCTGCACCTTGCCCTTAAATACGTACCACTACTAGCAAGGAATGTTACCGGTTCAAGGTGAAATGATTAGGCAGGCGGCTAAAGCGTGCTGCTACGACGACTCTCCACAGGCAGTGTGCTTTGCTCGGTGTCAATGACGGGGAACTTTCCAAGACAACTTGACATGTTACTCTTCGAAGACGGGTGTCTTTTACACATAACGTCCTACGTGCCCAGGATCAACCACTAGTTCACTACGGGCCGAACCCATTTTTTTAAGTTGCGGTTGCCGTTTCTGCCGCGTGTAGATTGTGACAAGTTTCTTGGTTTGCTTTACATCCTCCTTTAACAATTGCACCGTTGCTGGACGAATGTCGTTTGCTCGAGACCAAAATGGAAAGTTTAAATTCGGATACTCTCTACTGGGATACAAAAGTATGAAAGGATGTCCGGAGTAGAATATGGAATGGGCTGAATCTTACAGAGAAACATGGCTCAATTTATCCTTCTTTCAATTGGACTGAACGATAAAACGGTAGGTCCAGTTCGATTGGTAGGTCGTGGTTTTACCAATTTTTTTCCTTTATTGCTTAATTTTTTTATCAAAGTCGCGAATGCTGGAAAAGTTGTCTCCAATTCAGATCTATATAAGATGCCAATGCTTCCACAAAGTAGAATCATCATTAACTCTTCGTACTCTCTATGCACCTTGAGTCAGTAATAAAATAAGGGACCGTCTTATCCTCAGTCGACTGAGAACTAAGTAGTTCTCACTTAGTTCTTAGTCGATCCCTCGAGCAATCTTTTTTTCACCCAGTCTATGCTTTACGTGGAGCGCTCATGTGCTAGACTTGAGGAATGAGCCATGTAGTACTCCTTACAATGGATTATGGGCCTTGTTTTTGGGCTTCTATCTGATGTTTGCTTCTGTTTTAACTAGTATAACTAGCTGGGTGGCCCGCGCAATTGCGCGGCTAGCACTCAAATTATTATTTCTTGATATCTAAATTATTATCTTTCTTCGCAATGCCATTTTTCACAAATTTACAATAAGTACAAAGTGTGAATATATTTCAAGTATATAGTATCAGGTTAAAATCAGAAGGGGTTAATTTTTTGGTCCACCTTTTTTTTTTCCTGTTTTTCATGCTCTCCATCTTTGTCCTTGCATGGATGGAGAGATCATTACCTTGAATCCATCCTTGCATCATGAATGCAACAATTAGGTCGTGGACCTAATGCAATGGGTCTTCTGTTGTGGCATGTCATCTATTTGTTGGGAAGATATGTATAAAATTCAATCAGCTTTTACCAAAATTTTGTCTGGCGACCATTATTTTTTCCAATATATATTACGGATGATATATAAATATGTATGTAGCACCATAGCAGTGACCTAAAACTGAATAAGATTTGTAGAAAATCAAGGCCTAATTTTTGTTGGCACATGAAAAACAATAGATGCATTTTTATTTCCGTTTAGATGTCGACATGGAATATGTGCAACAGAGGATGGAAAAACTCGTAGCCTCGCACTCCACAATACGATCATCCCAGAATAGGAAAAAGCAATATTTACAAATTCAACGCCCAACTTTGTCTACTCCACAACAATCATCTGCGGTTGAATCCCATAGATGTGGGTTTGCCCAGAATTTCTTTTTCTTGGTCCAGTATAGGTTCCTCTTCCACCCTAGGAATGATGCATGTTTCTGTATACTTGATCGCACAGATGCATGATGGATGTCCCATCTATGGCGTTAAACTGCTAGCATGTTTTTCACAAACGCGTGCACGTAGGCAAGCAGCTAGCTGGTACGATAAATATGCTTATAATCATACGTACCTTGTTGGAGTTATCTATGATGGTGCCTTGGTGCATCATATTTCTCCTCCTTATGGCACCCAAATCCAGCACCACATGTTTTAATTGTTCCGACTCGTAGGCGTCAATGAAGTACACGAGCAAATCCAGCTTACAGAGTCACAACGGCCTCAGTGTCTCGTTGCGGCGGTGTTGCTAGACAGTAGGCGCCGCGGTGGCCGCCATGCATGATGTGGTGAACACCCAGAATTTCGTGGGTTGCTCCAGGAACTTGTAATATTCATTTTATTCACCAAAAGAATCTTAGAATAAATGAAGGATTTTTGGTATTTCGAAACATTACTGTTATACTTCATCAAACAACTATTTCCAGGATCTAAATTCTACCAAATAAATTTGTACTATACATTTTGCGCTCAAAGTTAAGGAGCTTACTTTCTCCTTCCAAAATAGATTCAGTCCGATAACATGGTGATTTGAAATAATGGTTATTTTTCACTCATCTTTCTTGGGATCTAGGTACTAAATTTTCTTCTGTGCCTTTCATCTTTAATGAAGCAAATAACATGTTGTATCAACCATACTCTTGAGCACTTAAAATAAAATACATTGCTTCTTTGCTGCTAAATTATTTTTAGAATTTTTCATAATTTCTAAATACATTTTCTTATTTGACCTGATGATATCAAGGGGCCTGAAGCTCTATGTTAATTTTCATTGCAGCTCTTATCAGCGGTGGCCCTATGTATTTCTCACATTTTTTCAACTGATTAGCATCAAACTTGCTCATTACATCTCTTTATCAATTATCTTCTAGCGAACAATCCCTGAAGTAGTACCGCAGCAGCCAAGGAAAAGACCCTTGAAGGATGAGCTGATCATTGTACAACTGAATCTACAGTAGTGTAATTTTTTTCCAAAATAAGTGTGCGTGCTGCATCAAAAAGCCTGAAGGCCAATACTTTTGAATTGTTAGTTTTATGTCTCATCGAGCGAGTGAGAAAAAAAAAAGCATCCGATCTATGCTTCATTATCCCTTTTGTTGGCTCTATTGAGAACCTTCTTGTAATTAATATTTGTTTTGTTGAAATAGATAAATATAGATCATGAACAAATACATGGTGAGGAAAGCAGTATATATAGAAATACTATAGCTCACAGGATAGATAAGAGATAGGTAAATTATCTGAGTTTGGTGAAACTTTCTTTTGATAAAATCGGATCTAACCTTAAGTATGCAGAAGGAATTCATCAAACACTCAATCCAGCACTTCTATCTGTCAGCTCTCACACCATAAATCTCGATTTGTGTGACTCCTTGGCGCCGACGGACTTCCGGCTGGGAGATGGGTCTAGCACGGACCATGTAGTATGTTTTGAACCGCCTTCTATCCATCAGCGCCTCACACCATCAATGTGCATGCGTGCGATTCCCGGCCGCCGGCAGATCGAGACTTCTTTGGCCCGTTTCATCTGTGTATCAGCTCCGCTCGGCAACGTCGAGCTGCTATCTTGCCTTCTTGCCCCGTTTCATCTATGTATCAGCAAATCAATATTGCCGGAAGATTTCCATGGCGTCGCATCAGCGCCTCACACCATCAATGTGCATGCGTGCGATTCCCGGCCGCCGGCAGATCGAGACTTCTTTGCCCCGTTTCATCTGTGTATCAGCTCCGCTAGGCAAACGTCGAGCTTCTATCTTGCCTTCTTACCCCGTTTCATCTATGTATCAGCAAATCAATATTGCCGGAAGATTTCCATGGCGTCGCTCATCGGAACCACTTATTAGCTGTACTCATAGGCGACCATGGCGACTAAACTTTCATGCACGCGGTATATTTAACCGTAATCCTGCACCACAATAATTTAATCGGAATCAATTCCATGCATTGGCCGGGTTGTCAGTTCAAACAAAACACGTCCGTGATCTAAAATAATCTAGCCCAGCTGCTGCAAACTGCGGTCACATGGTCGATTACCAATTTCATCCTCTACTCTGCCGTGGGCGTCCCACTTGCCAATTCGCCACACAGACTCGTCGAAGAGCTTGAGGTAGATTCAGGCACCTTATGTGTTCGTCAGCATCCTTGGCGCGGGATCGTCATCGATCCTTCCCTAAAGCTAGCTTCAGCAGATCGAGATCCCCGTTGTCGTTTCGAGCTGATCGATCAGAGGCAACCTGGATTGATGTTGTCGCTTCGAGTTGATCGATCAGAGGCGAGCGAGATCGACGCCGTCGCTTCGAGCATATCGATCGGAGGTTTTATGCTGGGCCGGGGAAGCTACTACTTGTCCGTCACGGCATATATGGGCAGAAGAGAACGTGTACTCTGGTATTTTGGGTAGAGATAAGAGTCCATATCTCATACAAATTAAAAAAAAAGTGTGCAAAAAAAAAATGTCTCGTACTGATATGACGCAGCGATCCATGTAACGTGTACGTAGGTATTATGGAACGTGACTCTTAGTAATTCAATCTGACCTGAACTCCTACACGTGACTTTTTTTTGCGGGCCACACAATCTCTTATATGGCAAACGTCACATCATGCAAAAAAATCACTTTAAATCTAGGCTGTCCTTTTACCGTTGCTTAAATCTGGCTAATCCTAACCATTGGTTAACCTGTGTTTTAATTATATAATAGATACCCCGCGCGTTGAGGCGGGAATATGAAGTTCTCGATAAAAGTATGATAGATTCAATTGTAGTTGAGAGGCTAAATTACTAGATAGATGAAATAAGGCTAGTAAAAGTTCTGCCGAGACTCTTAGGACCTGTTTTACATCAAAAAAAATTGAAGACCGGTTTTGAAAATACTAAAATATTAAATACTTTAAGTTGTTTGATCAACTAAATAATGTGGTTTTAAAACTGAAATATTCTTCAAAACTTTTTTTTTCTAGTATTGAAGAAAGAGGTCGGGCCCTCTTTTTTTGAAGCTGAGGAAGGAGAAAATTTTATATTATTTGTTTGTCGGGCGTTGGAATACTTTGGTTTTGAAATAATTTAGTTTAGAAAATACCGAGCTACCAAATGGAGCCTTACTTGCATATATAAATGGACAATCTTTTTTTAATAAAGAAAATGTTAACAAATCAATGGCCAACAAGTTCTGAAAGTTTTTTCATATAGGTGTTTAATCATGCCTTAACCACTTTTTTTAGGTGCGGCAGCATGTTCGGATGGTGCGACTCCACCTTTCGGTTGCAAGTTTTTCCTCTAGATTAGTTTCTATCCACCTACCCCCTGTGCATATATATAGAGGAGCAATCATTATATACATACTATGGAAATACTCGCTACGTTCTGAATTATAAGATATTTTTGTGCATGTATCTAGACGCTCTTTAGTGTGTAGTTTCAATAAAAGAATGCTCCTCTCTATTTCTCATGTGTCAATTTACTTTTCCGGGTATGTGATTATTAGGAGTGTACGACTATTTCAATAATGTATGCTTTTGGATGGGACTTGTCGGTAATGGTTGTAGAACAATTTTATTACTCCATGCAGAGGCTAGAGTTAAAAATGGGACTTGGTTCCCACCGAACCATTGGATAGGTTAACCTAACCTAAAATAGAGCCCAATGGGCCAAATGGTATACCCAAAAAGTCATTAGGTTTTTTAGGTTCACTCCAAAATAACCAAAGGTTATCCGTACGAGTGTAGGACTGTGGCCGCTTCCCCGTGCCACTGTGCGCCTCCTGACCGGCCTCCACGAGCGGCGAGGGATGCGTGCGTCCGGCGACCTCAGACCTCGGGCAACCTGAGAGGTGCGCGTCCGACGACCTATGGTGGCGAGGGAGGCGCGCATCCGATGACCTGCGGCGGTGAGGGAGGCGCACATCCGACGACGTGCGGTAGTGATGGTTGCGTGTCCGGTGACCTGCGGCGGTGAGGGTTGCGCGTCCGGCGACCTGCGTGGGTGGCGAGAAGTTAGGGAGGCCGGATCCAAGTCTCCTACCTCCGGATCGAACTTTATACTCATCTGATTTTCTGTTCTGGATCTTGATTATTTTGTTCATCTGAACCTCCATTTTCTTTGGATCACCCTACGTGGTTCTCTCTCCCACCCTCCCGCTGCAGACTTTTTTGGATACATTATGTTCCGATCTTCAATGGCAGAAGAATCTTACCCTGGCACAGGACCTTATACAAAGAGCGAACCGAGAACCTCCCCGAAGGTTCCAGTGCCCAAGTAATGCGGTCCGGTTCCTAAGAGAGTCGGGCGTCGCCAAGCTCCCTCACATACACACTAAAATATGCATTTGGTTTCACGTGGAAATCGAAGTTGCTTAATTATTTTCTGAATTTTTGTGTATTAAGAATTTCAACCTCACATACACACTAAATTTACTCAAGATGAACCAATCAATTGATGGGCATTGTCGACCTGCAGAGGAGCTAAGCAAATTTCAGCTTTTTTGTGAAAGAAAGAGTGCAAGTGGATAGTGTGCTTTCAGGTATTGTTCGAAAAATGCAACTTCACACCTAGTTGGATGTCTCCGCTTATCTGGGACGTCCAACTACTTTAGGATTCGTGTACACAATGATTTTTCAAATATCAATGCATCATCAATAATTCTCACTAGATGACCGGTTGCGCCCCTGGCGCAGGTGCCGAGAGTAAGACTGTAATGTAGCCGTAAGTTTTATATATTTTTGCGTATATTGCTATACATATTTGAGATTTCTGCGGACAGCATGCGTCTACCATCGATAATTTATGAACCCATATGAGTTTTCAATCTATTTGTGTATGACTAACCTTTCTGGTAATCGTAATTTACATTTGTATTAAGTCTTCAATCGGAGAAATCATGTAATTGGACCATTTCTATGGTTCTTATTGGATTGCAGATGAACATCCTATTTATCAGCCATATGATTTTGAGCTCGAGTTTCTATGCTTTTTATAGATAAAAAAAGTAGAATGGGACGAAACAATTGGTAGACTTATGAAAGTGAGACGCTTTTCAATAGCATGACTTAGATGAAGAAGAAAATGACTTGTAATCTAAATACAGAACGGGTGTCCACGTAAATGCATAGCGCAGCTGTCGCACCGTGTGTTACAATTTAAGCTAAAGTAGGAAGTTCAAAGCACATGAAAAAAAAAAGGATGTAAGTGGCAGATAAGTAGGCCAATTTCACTAATCAAATCCATACTCAAAGCCGTAGTAATCCAGAGGAAGCCATCAGAGTTGTAATTAAATATCTCGCAATCTGAATGCATTTCCTTGTAGAAAAGACTAAACATCGTGCATGCACATAGTAGCTAATAACTTAATATTAGTAGTCATATTACATCACTGCATCCTAAATCATGTGCACCTGAATATACATATAAGCCAGTTCTTGGATAGGGCAAGAACAGAACACCTAATTTTACAAAAGTGATTATAGCCATTTCCATTGAACTCCAGACAGTGGTAAGTGGACAGGCATATTATTTACAGGAACTTGGTCAGATGGCAGCTTGATTGCTGAAGATCAATAGCTTCGCTTGTAGATCTCTGTTCTGCGCTTCTACATACTTTAGCTGACTAAAATTCGGGTCTTCTGTTACGATGTTTTCCGAGTTCTCCATGTACCGTATTCCTTATAAGGCAACAGATACTTCTGCTATTTCAGTATCAGTGGAAAGAACAGCTTCCATCAGCACCCGTTGAAGCAGATCCCCAGGCCTATGGGTTGAAATATAAAAGTCGACAGTGGCATAAACCTGATGATGTGCAGCTGGATAAAATTTATACTTTGCTCTTGGATGGTCAATTTTGTCTAGCACTAAATTTAGTATCTTCTTGCTAGGAACTTTGACAACCTGCATAGCTGGCAGTTCTGTTTGTTCATCGTCATCGGCGAGTGCTATAGGTTTATGACAGAGGTGAGTGAAGGATAATATATATTTCAGTCATGAGAATATACAAGAGGTGCTGAATTTCCGAAGTAAATAGTAGTGCAAAGGAACACTATTTTTAAATAGCTGTACTGCAATAAACGACAGCAGAGAGCAAATATGAATGCTGAACACAAAGAAGCATGTTGATAAATTATCATGTGAGAGAAAAAACTATTTATTTTCCAACCAAATGAACTCAATCTTACACAAAGAGAGGTTCCAAACCGTGTCTAATCTTCATGGCTCACCTACCACTGAAATGGCAAGCCGATGCAATGCAAGATCCATGGATAGAAAGCCCGAGCTCCAACATCGGATGAGCTATAATCGGTACAGGGTACTCGTAACACAAGCAAGCACAAAGTACTCATAAATTTGATAGAGGGCAATAATAGGTTCCTAAATAGTCTATTAGAGGGAAACTGAAGCAACACAACACATTATAACTTGGAAACCAGATACCTTTTGTTCTCCCATTGCCCCTTTGCTTCCCGCTGTTGGTCTCATCTTCTACATGCATGGGTAATTCCAAATGGAGATATACACACAGTTATCCGATCCTTCCGAGTGGCATTAGTTTAATAAAGCAAATTCAGATTATCAGACTCAAGGGCACATGGTAAAAAAAAGCAAGTACTTGACAACCGTTTCCAAAGGGTAGATTAGGAAGTGACATGCAAAAGAATTTTCAATGCGGACACATATCACAGCCAGCAAACAAGTATCCAAACCAAAGTAGGTAAATGTAGGTCACCTTCATAACTTTGGCAATATGTCTCATCCAGTGCTCCCAGTTTACCGCAACTGCTCGAGGTTCCAGTTAACCGAAACTCTTGAGGTTCCTGCAAGATAGGTCGATCATATCAACACATTGCATAACTTTGGAAGTATTATCACTCTACTGAATTTTCAATGCCTTAGAAGTTACAAATGCACTAATATCCAAAGAAAAAATAGAAGAGTGACAGAAAGGAGAATTTTGGCTTTTTCATAGGACATTAACATTGTTTTCTGCCAAAACTGAGTGCGTATTGGTTGAGCATGCTTGTCATCAGAAGGTACAGCTTTTAGTGTGCCAGATGATGAGATGAAGCACCAATAAACCACTTCCATGTTCCAACTGAATAGAAGATTGAGGGCACAGTAACCTAGCAAAAGCAGAGCATTATCTATTTACCTTCGAAACTGTTGGATGCTTCATAAAAATCATATATTTAAAACATGCAGTTGTGTGTCCTGACTCGTTGACGGGATGAGCCGGGCTGCTGCGGTGTCCTTATACACAGTTCCTACACTCGAAACGCAAGAATCAGCCCCAGATGTTGGCCTGCCATAACAGTTATGAACGACCATGAGACTGCTACACTACTGCGGCTGCTCTCGTGCCCACAGAAACAGCAGGCCGAATGACACACCGTACTAAGTAGCTGACTTTAATTAGCCAAAAAAAAGGTATAAATTATCCCAGTGAAGTCACTCACAAGGATCTTCTAACTCACATGACAACATACAGAGAACACAATTTTATGTTGACAACATTAATATTGTTAACTGTAATGCTTGTGGGTATTGAAAAATATTTGGGTCATAAAGACCAAATAAATTTACAACTATTAGTGACCCACCACAAACATATCTTTTCAAATGTAACGGCCTGGACTATTTTCTCAAGTATAATAATCTGAACTAACTGCTCACCATAGATGCACACCTGTACAAACCGAAATCACATGAATATATTTTTACCAATATCTAGGCAAAACAAAAAAGATCCGAGCGGGCATTTACACACATAAACAACAATTTTTCCCTATTTTATTAATTGATTATCAAAGTAATCAAACGAACAATATTAAGGGATATCAAATAAAGCATGTACACCTGCAGAGGTGCTGGAATAGGCGAGGCCGTCAACAAGGAATCCCAGCTCTAGCAGAGGACACGAGCGACCGGCGGCGACCGTGGTTAATGGCGCTCTACACAGCCCCGCTCCTCCCGATGCAGTCACATGACATCATAGTTCATAGGCTAAGGAAACTCCCACCAACAAATTGTAAGCAAGAATTTTCAGTTTGCCATCAAAGATAAATAGGACAATTGATGGTTTTTCTCATGCATCTTATTAAATATTGATTGTTTGTATAAAACAAAAGCACTCTAATGACCATGTTTCAGTATTCTTCTCTTATTCCCCTTCTGAAAAGATTAAAGAGAACATAAGAAAAGCTACTCATCTTGCTATGATTTACTGGAACTAATTTTTTGAAGAATTATATCACATGGCTCTACCGGATAGCTAGCAAATGCAGAGAATATTAAACAATGCATCAAGGCAAGCAAACAAGGAAAGGCTAGTGAGCAACAAAATACTACCTCCAAAAGAAGATAGTTTTCACCTGAAGACACTCGTTCATCAATCTTATTAGCATTAAGTGTTTTGAAGAATTAAATCACATGGCTCTACCGGATAGCTAGCAGATACAAGAATATTAAACAATGCAGTCAAAATAACATGACCATCAGGCAAGCAAACAAGGAAAAGCTAGTGAGCAAAAAAATACTACCTCCAAAAGAAGATCGTTTTCACCTGAAGACTCGTTCATCAATCTCATTAGCATTGAGTCGTATATGTACAGCAGATAGTGTGTACCTTCTCTAATCTCTAGCATACCTGCACAGCATAGTCACGGTCATACAGACCTAATGGACATGATTAGCAAGAGCAGAGTCCAAAATAAAATAAAATAAAATAAAGAACACAATGAGACAATCTGAAGGAAATTCAAGTGGAGTTTTGAGGGATTGTAACTGTTCATTTCATACGGAAGTGGCCTCCCCTTGCAGTCTGCATGCTGGCATCTATGAGGAAATTATATCAAGTAGCTGGAAGCAAGAAGAGGAGGAAAACGCGAGGTCACAGCCTGCAACCAGGTGGTAAATATTATTAGCAATTGCCATTCACTTCAGTTTCTGTCTTTGCAGACCAATTGGAACCAATCCTAGTAATAGAAATTGAATAAAATCTGTTAACACACTTGATCGCTATAGGCTAATGGTTGATGCTTGCCTCATTTCCTTTGAATACACTATTAATTAATGCAAACAACAACCATTAATGTAAAGTCTCTCCACAAAAAGGAACCAAGGGTAATTTAAATACACCATAGACCTTATAATCATAAAGAGCAAGGTTATGAACAATTGGGCACAAAATATAGGGTATGAACATCTAAGATCCTGTTTACCACAATACATAGTTCTCGAGATCAGTAGCCTTTAAAGTATTCTTGATATATCGATACTTGGCAGCAAGGGAAACCATGACACCCTACAATGCATAAAGTCAAATTATTGCATGGATATAACATCCTATGACAGTACAATTCCTTAACAAGGCGATACCGTAAAAATCAATGTGACTATACGAGGGAAAAAGTAGCTCGCTCCCTATTATATAGTAGTACTGAAGATGGGAAAACAAGAACTGGTGTTCTATAATTTACGTGCCAATATATGAGAAACACGACCGATTTGATTATGATGAATTTTTGGACATGATTATATGGCAAATAGCAAGTCATCAGAAACCACGATGGTTTTAGGGTTGGGATATATCATGATTAGTTCAACCCCAACCTGCAATAATGCAGCAAATCACAGGTATTCAAGCACAAAGAACCACTATTTGAAAAGAGCGGAAGGCATAAAGATGATTACTAAGCAAACCAAATAGCAGAAGTCACACAAAACAGCTGATGCGCAAAATTACCTGCCACGAAACGAATTTATGCCAGGGAAATCCATATCTATCTATACTATATATAAAAGCGCTCCGTTTCAGCCCCCTGCCGAGGTGTCCACGATCTACAGTGCGCGCACATCTACAGTGCTCGCATCTACAGTGCGCGGCCGCTCCGCGCCGTCCGATCTATATCCGGCGGCCCTCCTTTTCATGATAATATATACATGAAATATATGCATCGACGAGTAGGTTCCATTCCCGTGATCGGTTTCGAGTTTGCTCGACTCTAACTCCTTAATTTTGCATCCAAATTCGCAAAAACATTTGACGAATTTTGTCAAATTCGTCGCACTCAGTTATCCTTCTGAATTTTCCTTCCACGAGTAGATAGATATCACCCTTCCAAACAACTTTCATGTTTCAACCTTTCTATTTTGACGGACATATATTTCTCTCTAATTTTTAAATTCTTCATATTTCACGCTGCGCAAAAAAGACAAATTTTGACAGATTTCAAATTTTTTAATCCGGGTATTTGGATCTAGAAATTTGTCTTTTAAATCTAGCCCAGAATATCATTTTTTACCTGCCTGTCATGTACAAAGTTTTCGTGAACCGAATTATATTCCTACAGTCTCAATTAATACCTCATTTTACAAAACTACGGCACATATCAATACAACGGGCGCAACGTGCCGCCGGCCATGTCACCTTGCACTGTATTGTGAATCAGTCATCCGTACAGAACACACGCGTGAACCCTACGCTTGCAGAAAAGTCCCCGAGTTTTCCAAAAATTGTAAATCGGTCCGCCGGTATAAACCACACGCGCTAACCCTAGAACCCAAAACGACCTCATTTTCCCCGAGTCGGCCACCTCCAACCCGACGCTGCCGCCGCTGCCCAGCCCACCCCCGCCGCCGTCCCGCCCTGACCTCGTGCCTCCTCCTCTCTCTCCCTGTCGCCCCTCCTCCGCTCCATCCCAGCCCGACGCCGCGTCCCCCCACCACATGCACCTCCCGCACGCCGTGCCCTTCATCGTCGGCAGGCGGTCTGTGGCGCCGACGGCGACGAGGATAGCTCCCTCGAGGCCTCCTCCGCGGCCGTGTCGATGGGGGGCCCCGCGCCGACGTTCTGGGCGCTACCAGCGAGGGATTTCAGCTACCACCGCCAGCTCTACAGCTTCGCGCCGCTGCCGCATGCGCAGAAGATGATGATGGCGGCGCCGACCATGTCGGGCGAGGCGTCGGCGGACCGCGTCGGCAACTACCTCCCCATAGCGCAGGCCAACCTCAGCCTTCTCGGCTCCTTCTCCGGTGGGCTCTGTACCTCCTGGATATTTCCATTAACACTCATGGCCCATGGATCACGATATCAGTAGCATTTTTCTTATGATTTTTGATTTATTAAATCCTCACGTACAAAGATTGGTTTTGTATGGAAGATGACATCTGGCCAATTTGTATGCTCACGTCTCTTTTGTTCGGTCGTGATAAATCTGAAAGTTAGGTCTTCTGTATAGTAGTTTCGTACTTTTAACTCCAATTTATTTATGTTGTGTCACCACATGGGCGCGGCGTGTCGCCGCGCAAATTTTCCTAGTTGATATACCAACAGCAGGCCAAGCTACCAATCAGAGCCCCTTGTACATGTCAGAAAGAAACAAAAGGTTGATCATGTCATCTTGATAGTTTTACACACACCACAATTTTGTAATAAAATCAATAAGCATCTACCAATCCAAGATAAAGCTAGTACCAAAATTAGCTCAAGTTTATATGATGCAAGGGAAACCATGACACCCTACAATGCATAAAGTCAAATTATTGCATGGAATTACTCTCCAAATTATATCACTATTTCGAAGTACATCTGTAGCACTAATGAGAATAAAAAAGAGTCCACATCTATGCATTACAACCAATGTAACCAGAGGTGAAGCACAAATAGACAACTAATTTTCAGAGAGAGGACATTACCTTCTGAAGAACTGGCCATTTTCCACTCCAGCATCCACGTTCCAAGCTGTACATTGGTGTGTGCAGCCTTTGCTGTTTTATCTTCCAGTTGCCCAGTTCACTACAAGAATTGTAAAAATTATTCGGTTGTTTTAACTATCACACTTCAATAGGTGAATGAATTACACCATAAATTGAAAACATACTTAGATCACACATAAAGCAAGCACCAATAAATCAAGAATTCCTACTTCATTTAGTATGAAATATCTGTAGCACTATGAAAGCAAATTTCACAGAACCTGAGCGCTCACCTAGGACTAAAAAAAACATTATTACGGCTCAACCCATCCGCATCAATTACGAAAGATCCGCTCCCTGCAGCAAAAACAGAAGGTGACCAACCACATTCGGTATTGCCAATGAGCCCAAAATGCAAAAACGACCACTGAGTAATTCAAAGCCCTAGAAAAGAAAACCTGAGCCTTCAAGCTGCCAACAAGCCTAAGGAGAAAAACTCCGGCCGTAGTAGAATGACTGCAAGGCCCTACTGCTTCTTGTCGATGCTGCAGTACTGAAACATGTTGCCTTCCACCACCTTGCCGTCATCCTCCTACTGCTGCACCTGGCATGCAGGTTCCAAGTTAAGCCATGAATCCATAGTGCGCAGAAAAATCAAAGTCGCCAAATGCTTGCTCAGTAGGCACGAGATACTTTTCACCGAAACACGTATTCCTAAAACATTGATACAAACCCTTGATCTGAAATACTAACCTCTGTTCTTAAATTAGTGACTTCTCATATCTAACAATTGATTATATATAGTACTAAGCATTTGTATTCTGGCCTACAAAGAATAGAAAAAGAAATATATAACTCAAAACTAATCTACTTTTAAGCACCATATCAAAATCTTTACTGCTCACAATAGATCAATTCCAAAAAGTTATTTAGATATTGTACACGGCATATATAAAAACTTTAAATTTCAAAGAAAATGATGCAATAAGCCACAAAATTCATTTGATAGAGCTGAGATTTAATTCAGTTAGTCCAGAGCAACTTATCTGCTGAAACTTTCAGTTGAAAATGCAAACAAATTATTTGCGATAATCCTATTTATGAGATAATGAGTGCATCAAAACATCCAACTTAACATTTTAGGCAAGCGCATAATTTGCACCTACGAGTTGCATATACATCTGCATTCCAACAAAGATTCAGAAATATCTTGTTGGATTCAGCATGTTGATATTCAGGATAACATAATAATTTGATTTGCTGGATTATGAGAGAGCTGGGATAGCAACCTGGATACACCCTTTATCCCTATTTTTATGCCTCCAGAAATCAATGTATAAGGGAGATATGAGAATCAGGAAACTACAGAGATCAGTGTAAGTGACATCTAAACCTTGTCCTTTCTCTGCAATTCATAAACAAATCTATAATCGGTGAAACCTATCAAGCTTTTAACTTGCAATCCTTAAAACAAATTATCTTTTGCTAGCTGAAATTAGAGAATGGACCGAAAAGAAACGCAGACCTGAGCATACATAATTTCAGCGCTTCACCTCAATTATTTCGAGCTGCACGCTAAAAAGAACAACACAAGAAAACGACGCGGAGAGCTCCCGTGGCTCGTCGCCCTGCTCTGACCTAACTCCGAACCCACAATTAAATTAACAAGCCTGTTAGCACACATAGTCAACCACACTGAACTGTGTTTCCAGCACAAATGCACAATTAGCTCGATTTAATATATAAGACTCAGAAACAGATTAGTTCATCACAGCTCTGAGTCACATTTACAAACTAATCAAACATATTACTAAAACAAAGAGTATAAATCTCACCCGATGGCCGTTGTAGTTGGCATCACATAATTGGATAGCTGGAAGGAATCAAAATATCTGAAACGCTCAAATAAGGAGTTTTCAGATACGGAAGTGCCTACAAAATTATGAAACATTTATTAGATATGTTTATTCCAGGAAGTTGGTCTCCAAAAGTTTTTGATTCAGAACTTTGAAAATAACAAGATCCATAGCAACCACAAGCTATTGCTTGCACGTACAAGTCAAAGAAAAGGATAGAGCTAGTCTCTCCGGATGTGGTGCAGCAATTTCTTGTGTGTATGCCACTTCCAATCTGGAAATAGGAGGGAATCGACCTAGAGAGATGAACACGAACCTGACAGGGAGGCCGTTGTCCCATCCGCTCCATGACCTCGCCATGCTCCCTTCCCCGCGTGATTCGACGATCGTGATAGTTGGTGGACATCCAACTAGGCGTTGTTATTGTTCACATGCATGTGCGGAAGAGACACTTTGTACTTCTTGTTGTCAAGGAAAAACGTTGCACAAAGGTTACACAAACTTGAAAGCTTTTGTAAAACAATGTACTCCCTCCGATCCAGTTAAAATGTCGCTGAAAAAGAGCTCACGTAGTACAACACGGTAGTATAGCTGGCGACACATTTTTCGGATCGGAGGAAGTATAAAAGTTCAGCATTGCAGTCACATCATAATTTTTTCGTGAAATCTTTAGAGGTAACTTAGTGAATAAAGGAGAAACTCCTGCATATTAAAACAACACCAGGAAGATAGTTGAGCCCCAAAGGCTTGAGCGCGCGATATTTGTATAACATTAGTGATTAGAATTTAAACCTTGTGTCTGTATATTAAACTCTACAAAATCAACAAAAATGTGGTGGTGATGGTCAAATGTCGAAATGCATCTAGGATTCCAATGGGATTTTGGATGATAAATGCCAAACAATTGAGGAATTAGCCATCTTATAATGGTCATAGCGAGGAGTAATTTAGACCAGTGACGTCCAAACGTTACTAATATATGTTGTTACCTCCATAGTTAAGAGTAACATAAGTGTAGTGTTATGCAAATGTTCATTTATTAGGTTCTAGACTTATTGCATTGCAGTTGTTAGAATATATGTATATGTAACTAGCCCATTAGTCTAGTCTGGCCCAAGTTGGCCCATGTAACCTTTGTATATTACTCTGATTTCAATAGAGAAAAAGTTGGGTTGGTCAATTGACATGGTATCAGAGCAAGGTCTGGTCGTGACCTAGCTCCACGCCGCCCCTCGTCGCCAGCGCCGGCAGGTCGCCGCCGGCTTCTACTCCCGTCGTCTCTGCACAGTCCAGGTCGGACTTGTGCCTCTCCTGCAGCGTCTGCCCGCTGCCCGTCGCTCCGGCCGGCCGAATGGCTCCAGCTCAGATTCACGTCGTGCTGATTCCAAGCTGCTGCTGCTCCTGGCTGTGAGTGTTTTCCTGCATCTGCTTGTTCTACTTGGTCAGCTGCATCAACTCTGTTTTGCTGGGGAGCTGCGTGAGGGGAACAACTGATGTTTCTCTGTTTAGTTTGCTGGTCAGCAAGGAAGTACTTGCTGCATTTTTCTCTCTGTCCTTGCTGCAATGGCCAAGGATGGCTCTATTTTCTCTAGTGACATCAAGCTTGATGGCTCAAATTATAGAGAGTGGGCATTCTCGGTTAGAACCATGGTGAGAGCTGCTGGATTTGATGATCATTTGACTGATGATGCTCCGGATGAAAAGGTGGATGAGGCCACAAGGAAGAAATGGAAAAATTCAGATGCTAAGGTCATGGGTGCCTTAATTCTTAATGTTGCTCCTTCACTGCGGATGAGTCTTGAGCATCATTCCACTGCAAAAGAAATATGGAAGTATTTGGAGCAGCGGTATCTTCAGCCAGTGGGGCACTTCGATATTCTTTGTTGCAGAATTTGCAAAATCTTCAACAACATGATTTGTCCATAGAGGAATATTATGCAGCCTTCACTCGCATCAGTAGTCAGCTTATGTCGATGACTCCAAAGAGCCGTTCTGGGTGTGAGTGTTGTGTGGCCAAGGAAAATTATGAAGCTCAGTCTTTCATGTATCAGTTTGTGATGAGGCTTAGGCAGGATTTTGAGAATAACCGCACCCAACTTCTCGGTCGTCCTGCACCTCCTTCTTTGGATGAAGCACTTGCTAGTTTAATTGCAGAGGAGACACGTCTTTCTTCCCTTGCCTCAGCTCCAATGACTCACACCAGTGTTCTTGCTGCTCCTCGGGGTCCTTACAAAGGCTCTTCTTCAGGAAAATTCTGTTCTCACTGCAAAAGGTCAGGGCACACAATTGATAGTTGTTTTTCCCTACACCCAGAGTTGTTGGCCGAGTATCAAAGAAAGTTCCTGTTCAGCAACAACAGCGTCACCCATCTAGCAGAAAGTCTTCTGCTATTGTGATCAGCGAACCACAGCAGCCAGCAATGAGTGCCTCTGTGTCTGCTGCTTCTCAGTCTGCTTCTCGTACCACTCAGCCTTGGGTGCTTGATTCGGGAGCCTCGTTTCATGTCACCTCAGATCGCTCCCAGCTCGTGTCGTGTCAGCCACTCAAGGATGGCGCCTCTGTTCACACCGCTGATGGTACACCTTGTTCCGTTACTCATCAGGGCTCGCTTTGCACATCCAAGTTTTCTGTTCCAAATATTTCTTTTGTCCCGGATTTGTCAATGAATCTCATGTCAGTTGGTCAAATTGCTGATATGGACTATTTTGTTGGTTTTGACAAAACATCTTGTTATGTGCAGGATCTTCAGAGCAAGAGGATCATTGGAACTGGCCATCGCCGTAGAGGATCCACCTCCCTCTATGAACTTGACACCCTTCATCTTCCTTCAGCTTCGCATCGTCTGCTTCATCCACCTCAACATCAAGATCAACTTCTTCGTTTTCTTTTGCCCAGTGGCATCATCGCTTAGGTCATCTATGTGGTTCTCGTTTATCTGAACTTGTTGGACAAGGGGTCTTGGGTCGTGTTCCTGTGGATGCTGGTTTCCATTGTAAGGGTTGTAAGCTAGGTAAACAGATACAACTTCCATATCCATCCAGCACCACTTGTTCTAGTCGTCCCTTTGATTTAGTGCACTCTGATGTATGGGGTCCCTCCCCTTTTGTCTCAAAGGGTGGTCACAAACATTATGTCATATTTGTTGATGATCACTCTCGATATACTTGGGTTTATTTTATGAAACATCGTTCCCAGTTAAATTCTATATATCAAGCTTTTGCTCGCATGGTTCATACTCAGTTTTCCAGTGCTATTCGTGTTTTTCGCTCTGACTCAGGGGGGAGTACCTCTCTACACCTTTTCGTGAGTTTCTTTCTTCCGAGGGTACTCTTCCTCAGCTCTCATGTCCTGGTGCTCACGCTCAGAATGGTGTTGCCGAGCGTAAGCATCGCCATTTAATTGAGACAGCTCGAACTCTTCTGATTTCTTCTTTTGTCCCTACACATTTCTGGGGTGAAGCTATTTCCACGGCAGTGTATCTCATAAATATTCAGCCTTCCTCCCGTCTCCAAGGCAAGTCTCCTGGTGAGGTTTTATTTGGTTCTCCTCCCACTTATGGTCATCTTCGTGTTTTTGGTTGTACTTGTTATGTCCTATTAGCACCTCGCGAGCGGACCAAGTTGACTGCTCAGTCTGTTCAGTGTGTTTTTCTTGGGTATAGTCTTGAGCACAAGGGGTATCGTTGCTATGATCCTTCAGCTCGTCGCATTCGCTTCTCTAGGGATGTCATTTTTAATGAGGATCAACCATTTTTTATTCTTCCTCTATTCGACCATCATCCTCCACATCCCTAGAGTCCACCTCTTTTCTCTCACTTCCACCGATCTTTTCCTCGGATGAGTCAGTCTCTGATCAAGACACACCTTCCTCACCAACTTCACACTCCAGTCCTTCATTGCTAGTTCCACCAGCCCCACCGTGTTTGGATTCTTTTCCTTTTTATTATAGTCGTCATCCTGTAGTTTCATCTGAGACTCAGTCATCTATTCCTCTGTCTTCTTCTCCTCCGGCCAGTACCACTGAACCTTGCGCTGATGAGTCCTCTCAGACAAACAAGTATGCCCTTCGTGATCGCTCCACTCTTGAGCTTCCAGACAGATATAGAAATGGTTTCTGTGCAGGGGCAGCTTGTGAGCCTAGTACTTATGAGGAGGCTGTCGTGCTACCCGAGTGGCAGATGGCTATGTCTGAGGAGCTTGCGGCCCTAGAGGGTACACATACATGGGACATGGTACCATTGCCTCCTAGATCAGTTCCTATCACTTGTAAGTGGGTGTATAAAATCAAAATCAGGTCAGATGGTTCTGTGGAGCGTCATAAGGCTCGACTTGTTGCAAGAGGTTTTCAGCAGACTCATGGGAGAGATTATGATGAGACATTTGCTCCAGTTGCTCACATGACCTCTGTTCGTACTCTCATTGCTGTGGTTGCGGCTCGGTCATGGAAAATCTCACAAATGGATGTGAAGAATGCTTTCCTTCATGGTGATCTACATGAGGAAGTTTATATGCAGCCACCTCCGGGTGTTGAGGCCCCAGCTGGTCATGTTTGTCGCCTTCGCAAGGCACTTTATGGGCTTAAACAAGCCCCGCGTGCATGGTTTGAGAGATTCAGTTCTGTAGTTCGGGCTGCTGGCTTCTCTCCGAGTGAACATGACCCTGCACTTTTCGTTCATACTTCTGGCAGTGGTCGTACTTTGCTTCTGCTCTATGTGGATGATATGCTAATAACTGGAGATGATCAGAAGTACATTGCTTTTGTTAAAAAAAGCTAAGTGAACAATTCAAGATGTCAGATCTAGGGTCTCTCAGTTACTTTCTGGGAATTGAAGTTGATTGCACGGATGATGGTTACTACATTTCTCAGTCTCGCTATACTCAGGATTTGGTAGCGCGCTCAGGTCTTACTGATACTCGTATTGCTGCTACACCAATGGAACTCCAGTTGCAGTTGCGTTCTACTGATGGCATTCCTCTTGAGGATCCATCTCGCTATCGGCACCTTGTTGGCAGCCTTGTATACCTCACCGTGACAAGACCTGACATTGCCCATGCAGTTCACATCCTAAGTCAGTTTGTTAGTGCTCCTACCTCAGTTCATTATAACCACTTGCTTCGTGTTCTTCGATATTTGAGGGGGACATCATCTCGCCGGTTATTCTATGCCCACACAAATCAGCTCCAGCTTCATGCTTACTCTGATTCTACTTGGGCAAGTGATCCTGATGATCGTTGCTCTGTCACTGGCTATTGTCTTTTTCTCGGTACCTCTCTTATTGCATGGAAATCCAAGAAACAGACTGCAGTATCACGCTCTAGTGCTGAAGCCGAACTAAGAGCACTATCTACTACTACTTCTGAGATTGTCTGGCTTCGTTGGTTATTGGCTGATCTTGGTGTCTCATGTGATGCACCCACAACAATTCTTTGTGACGGCACAGCTGCTATCCATATTGCAAATGATCCAGTCAAGCATGAGTTAACCAAGCATATTGGTGTGGATGCTTTCTTCACACGCTCTCATTGCCAACAATCAACCATTCATCTCGAATATGTTCCTTCGGAGATTCAACTTGCAGATTTCTTCACAAAGGCTCAAACAAGAGAACAACATAAACTTCATGTTCACAAACTCAATGTCTCGGATCCACCTTGAGTTTGAAGGGGTGTTAGAATATATGTATATGTAACTAGCCCATTAGTCTAGTCTGGCCCAAGTTGGCCCATGTAACCTTTGTATATTACTCTGATTTCAATAGAGAAAAAGTTGGGTTGGTCAATTGACAGCAATATGTTATGTTAACATATTATTTTACTTCAACCATATCTCTCCTCATTAATTACTTGCTGCATTATATTTTTTGCCTACTTACATGGTATACATGTTACTACTCCCACTATAACTAGTCTTACTATTAAGTATTGCAGGTTTTAGTTCAGAGGGTAGTTGGATAAATTCATCGATGACCCCTAAATGGCTCCCACGAAGCTCATAATAACGTATTGTTTGAGTTATAGCACTTTTTTTTTTGAATTTTTCATACTTGTATTCATACTAGAGGGAGCCAGTACAAGGTCGTATTACAAGCAAGAAAAAAGGAGAAAAACAGAGAGCAGACGCCACTGCACCACGCCATCCTCGCCTCGCCAAACTCCAGCCGGAGCTCGCACCCATGGAGCAGAAGGACTCCTTGCCCGGAGGCGTTGCTGAGCCGCAAGAACCACCAGCTCCAGCAAGCTGGATCTGGATCTGAAGACGGATGTCCGACATCGGCCGGGGCCGCGGCCCCAAACCTCTTCTGCCCCGGATCCCGGCCAGCGCCGCAGATCCACCACCTTCCCGCCGCACCATCACGCAGCAGCCGCCCTGTACCTCCAGCACCGGCCTTGCACCCACTCAACACCCATCCGCCGCCGAGGCCGGAAGAAGCAGCGGCAAACGGGGACGCACCTGCGACTCGGAGGCGCCGTCGCAGACGACGCCGTGGAGGGGAAGCCGCAGAACTGCAGAAAGACGACGCCGGCCACCCCGCCACCGCCGCGCCGCCGCAAAACCCCCTATTTACAACGCCGGAGCGCAGATCCGGGGATTCCCCACCCTCCCGCCGCCGCAGCGGCCGGCGGAGGGGAGGGAATCCCGCGGATACGCCGGTGGCCGCCGGGGAACCCCGAGTCGCCCTCGAGATCTCCTCTGTGCACTGTAGAGAGGGAGAGAGTTCCAGAAATAACGAGTGAATGAGTTATAGCACTTAAAAGGGGAACACTTGGCTAGTAAAGGGAAATGAACCATTGCATATTTCCTAAAAAACTCCTCACCGATCCAAATAATTTCACTCAGTTCTCCAATAAACCTACCTCGCTGGAACCATCGGAAAGACCTTGTCTGGGACCTTCTGATCGATGAAAATGTACTACTCCTAGTAGGAAAAAACATTTTCACACACTTTTCGTTCAATCTGGAACTTCCGAGTGGAAGCATTCATGAAACCTCCAATGACGTGATTAGTCTCTGACCAGGGGCCAGGGCGTCATCGTTATAAGTATGGAACTTTCCTAGTGAATCTGATCCGCTCAGAATTCGACGAAAAAATGTGATAAAAGATATAATAAAGAAAAGGCTGATCCGGTTACATGCCTACTCGCCGAGTGTGTTTCTTGTGTATGACCTCGCGAATGTCATGTTCCTTATCCGTCAGAATGAGTGTTGTCACAATTTTCACATGTTTTCCGTTAATCAACTATGCACTTCTTACTCTCTCTTTTAATTAATGAAAATGTTAGTCTTGCCTTATTTTAAAAAATCACCAGAACTGGGATTTTATTTTTTGCGAATGAACCAGAATTGGGATTGAAATTCCCAAATTGATTTCTTGAGTTCTAGACCCAATTCAGGATAATCATACAAGAGGTAAAATTATCTTATTTCAACCAGTAGCAAACATGATTTTCAGTGTTCATGTCCAGTTCGTCACTCATGCACCAGCACAACCTCTTCTTCCCGCACATTTCGCATCGCTTCGTAGTTTCCGCATTCATAGCGCCCGCCCCGCCGCGAGATATCGGCATGGACCATGGCCATGGCGATGGCGAAACCTGCACCTCCTCCAGCCTTCTCCTCGCAATCACGAACACTGATCCCAAACATCTCACTGCGAAGCTGCAGAGCTACATCCCACTCCCAACGATCCCTAGCTCTGACCGCGACACCTGCGTGCTCCATCCGCCTCCGTGTACGGGCGACCAAAGACGGCTCGCAACATCCGCTCTCTGAGGTCCTCCCCTACGTCGCCGCGGAGTGGCCGACCATCGCCAAGGGGTGGGCGTGCGCCGCCGCCGCCGTGTACTGCCTCTCGCGCACGGTGCCCGCCGCGGGGCGCCTTCCGCGCGCGCTCGCCGCCGGCGTAGGCGGGGGCGTATCGGCGGAGGTCTCGAGGGGCGTGGTCGCGCTCGCGGCTCTCGCCTCCGCGCGCGCGGCGGCGACGTACGTGCAGCAGGCGTTGCTCTGGGAGGCGGCGCTGCGGGCGGTGGGGCGCCTGCGGGAGCGCGCCTTCGAGCGTTTGCTTGCGCGTGACCTCGCGTTTTTCGATGGCAGAGCGGGGATGGCTGCGGGAGACATCGCGCACCGGATCACGGATGAGGCGGATGATGTCGCCGACGCGGTGTACTCTGTTCTCAATGTGAGGTTCCTCTCCAGCCTCTTACGGAATAGATATATGTGTTTGATGACCATGTACTCCCTCCATCTCGGTTTATTAGGCATAGTTGGAGTTTCTCTGCGACCTAGGCATGGGAGGATTGGCCGAGTTAATTACTTCCAAATTGTGCAATTAATTAAGAAAGACCAATAAGGTTCAATCAGAAGCGCATGCATTGGACTCATTAAATGGACCATTGGCTAAATTGCATGCAGATTGGGGAGAGGAAGGAGTTGGGAGCATTCCTAGGAGATCATTAATGCTAATTGTGCCTAACTCTTGAGAAAATCTGATTTTGGTATTGTACCTAATAAACTGGGATGGAGGGAGTACGAAACCTGTTTGGGGAAATGCTCCCTCAGCAATAAGTATGATTGTTGATTACCTTATGTTCTGTTCCTTTTTTTTATTTTGTGAACGTTGCTCATACTTGATAGGCATTAGTCTAGAGAAGTGGATCGTGTTTGCTGTCTTCTGGTCTTCAAATTAATCTTCCGCTGGCGCTGAAAATTATTGCAGCGGCAATTGTGCAATTCTAATCTTTATTACTAATTCTGATGCAGACAATTGTGCCGACAAGCTTGCAGTTGATAGCAATGGGTACTCAAATGGTGGCAATTAATCCTCAGCTCTCATTAGTTGCAGCAATGGTAACCAATCTAATAGTTTGGACTGTTCTTACATTATCACTTCTATGTGTACTGTTAATTTTCTCTCTACATTACATCCATAGGTAATTCCATGCATGTGCGTAGTCATTGCAAAGCTTGGTGAAAGACACTGCCAAATGTCCAAGGAGGCTCATCTTAGCCTCGCCATGCTCGCAGCCTATCTCAATGATGTCTGGTTTATTGGCACTCATTAGTTCATCTATGTCAATCATGTACATCCATGTGGGGTTTGTTGCTTACTTAAGTGCCCTTTGTAGGTACTGCCATCGATGCTCACTGTGAAGGTAAACAATGGGGAGCGCAAAGAGATATTAAGATTCCATGAGTTAGCTTTTGCTGATCTGAAGAATAATTTGGGTAAGAAGAAGATGAAAGCTCTCATACCTCAAGCTGTTCGAACTACATATATTGCAGGCCTGGTAGTTCTGTGTGCTGGTTCAGTAGCAGTTTCTGGATCCACATTTGATCCCGAGGGGTTTCTGTCTTTCCTAACAGCGCTTGCTCTTTTTGTTGAACCTATTCAGGTATCAATCGCCATCGAACATTTACTTTAATTAATTCTTTCCATATGTGCCATCTCGTCACTTATTTTCCCTGTATGAATGTTACTTAAGTTCAAATAATTGTATAAAGCATCGACAACTTACAATAATGATAATTATTTCCTTTCTCATATTGCTAGATAATGTTCTTAGAGTTATGTGTCTGAGTAATTACACATTTTTCTCCCAAGAAAACATTACTTGCACATTTTATTTTCCATTCCATGGGAATATGCATACAGTATTTTTCCAAGCCTTTTCACACCAGTAGAGGAATTATCAAGGAGTGCTTGTTGTGTAGGAGTATCCAAAACAACTTATTGTTTTTTCATTTCTGTAGCTATGCTTTAAAAGAAAACTTTATTGGGTATTTACAATAATTATTATTATTAAACTTACCCTTGCTCCTACATTGTGTAATCAACATTTTCTTTTCAAAAGTTCCAAATGTTCTTTTTATTAAGTTCTGACTTTAATTTCCATACACCACTTCTTGTCGTCAACATTCTTGATTTAGTTATTACTGGAATCTACTCCATGCATAGGATTTTGGGAAGGCATACAATGAATATAAGCAAGGAGAACCAGCATTAGAGCGCATATTTGATCTAACAAGGTTCATCCCTGAGGTAATCTCCCTTTTTTTGTTTTGAAAGGACTGGTTTTTATTTTAACTTTTTAAGATGATCTTGAACAGGGCTAGTCGATGGTATGTTTTTCCAAGATTTCTAATGTATGTGTAAATTTAAAAAAATGCAATATTTTTTTCTGAATTTGATATTAGCGCGGTATTAGTTCTGTTTTGCAAGTTAAAATCTGCTTGAAGGCAGAAAGAAGTCTATTATTCGGATTTGTGAGAAATGAATTCAATAGTATATACTTGTGAGAAAATATAATTTTGTGTTATATTTTGTTAGTTTTCAATTGCTGTTATCAAGGATTTTTTGTAGTTTGTTTACCATGCCTATCATAAGTCGTAACTCATACGTTCATGCTGCTTTTGTGTGCTGTAGGTGAGGGATAAACCGAATGCGGTTCATTTAAATTCTGTTAAAGGAGATATTAAGTTCCATGATGTTTCATTTAGATATGCTGCTGGTATGCCTCCAATAGTAGATGGCATGAATCTTCATATCAGACCAGGGGAAACTATTGCTATTGTCGGACCATCTGGTGGAGGCAAAACTACTCTTGCCAAATTACTCCTCCGTCTTTATCATCCACAAAGTGGTACTGAACTGAACACCAGAAGAGTCTTTTAGCTTAAATTAAGTTTGGCATCCCTAATTCCCATTTTGTTGGTTACTTTTTATTAGCTTCTAATATGGCTATGGGTAAACTTTCCTTTATAGGATATATAATTCTGGACAACTATGATATTCAAGACATTCAGTTACAATGTCTGAGAACACATATTGCTTTTGTTTCACAGGATCCGGTAAGTACCTGTGGTGATTCCTTTTGTGTCACTGCAGTTTCAATGCATCTCATTTGGGGTGTTTAATAACGACATTTTGGTTTTTTTCCCTTTCCAACTCTTGATGCAACTTAGTTTAGGTGGCACACACACAATTTGTCTTTTCCCTTTGCACTATTATTGTATTCTTGCATGATGATTTCTTATTATTTCATAGATGTTATTTTCTGGGACAATTGCTCAAAATATTGCTTATGGAGACCCTACGGGAGATACTAATATGAGAAAAATTGAGGATGCTGCTAAGATTGCCAATGCTGATGAGTTCATTAAGATGTTGCCCGAGGGATACAACTCGTATGTAGGACAGAGAGGTTCTAGATTAAGTGGCGGGCAGAAACAGAGGTAAAATACTCCCTAGCACAATATCGAGTGCTACTATATTTTAGTTTTTTGACTAAATTGTCTTAACGTTTCATGAAAGCCATTGCCCTGCATATTTTGAACCCACAGGTTATCTATTGCAAGGGCAATCTACCAGAACTCTTCCATACTGATATTGGATGAAGCAACGTCTGCTTTGGATAGCAGGTCTCAGCTGCTACTGAAAGAAGCACTGATGAACTTGATGACAAATCACACTGTAAGTGACATATGCAGTGTCGTTCTTCAGAGGTTTGCATGCATATCTGTTCTAATGATTTCACTGCACAAAATCTTCTATTTTCAGGTTCTCATCATTGCTCATCGGCTGGAGATGATCCTGATGGCTGATAGAATTGTTTTACTGGAGGATGGTAAAGTGCAAGAGATCACAAGATCAGCTTTCTTGTCCAGAGATGGCCACTTGGGCCCCGAGTCCAAAATTAGGAGAGATCCCTTGGTACTATGAGGGAAAAGTTGTTTCCCTTGCGCTGCAGTGGGGATGGCGAGCCACATGCAATATTAATGAGTGGCCTATGATGCCGGCAAAACCGAAAGGCAATCCTAGAATGATCAGACGGTGGAAGCAGCATGTTTCCCTAGACGGTTGTCGATAATCCAAACCGTAGTGGCACACAAGAAAGAATCAACAAATTCATTATAAGTGCATAGATTGGACTTTCTTGGCGCATAAAACAAAAGTTAGCAGCACATAGTCAATGTAAACAGCAGCGGAGGTTGTGACAACTACAATGATGGCTTCTCTGATCTCTCAAACTATAAGATGTTTTAGATATCTAACATGGTACTACATACAGACCAAACGAGTGAACACACACTAAAACGCATCTAGATACATGCGAATCTGAAAAATGGTAGAACACTTTATAATTAGGAACGGGGTACTTTTCCTGATTTGGACGAAGTGTTTTCAGAAATTTGAGACGCAATCCCAGCATAAACCTCAAAGTATGTAGTTCCACGGTTTCATGATAAAGCTGGCCATCCCAATCTTTACTTCTATATAAAAAAATCGTGCCTTGCAAACACTGACAGGTAATAATGTACGAGGAACACATCAGTACATGACAACAGTACAATCTAAACTTGTCAAGGAAGCATGTTGGGGCAATGTACAAAGTATAAGCATGTTCAAGACGTCATATTCAACTTCCGAAGTATGCAACCCAGCCATAGTCTCAACCTGTGCTGTTGGTTTCATATCATATAATTGCAGTGATCTTGGTGAAGCACAGATGACAATTGGTTCCCCTAACTGTCATGATAACTGATAAAATAGCCTCCACAGGCCACAGCTATAGCGAGGATGAGAAAGTATTTGCGAGACAGCCACAAAAATAAGCCAAACAATACAACGGCTCCCATGCATGCCAAGGCCCAGGATGACCAGAATTTCTGAAAACACATGTTGGACGGCTTTCTATATGCCAAACTCAGCTACTCTGCTTCTAACTTCCTCAAGAAATGATCTGAAACCTGTGGAGCTAGCCAGATAGGTACCATCCAGAGCACGATCCTCGATAAGGTATTTCTCGAATGTTGTAGTATCATCATGAGCGCCATGAATAAAAACAAGTCTGGGGGTTAAATTCCTTTCTTGCTTCAGTTTATTGATAGTTGATCTCAACAGACCTGCAAACATCATTTGAGTGTTAGTAGCATTGGCAGAAATAGGCATCAGTAACAATACATACCACTCACTCCATTCTTCTGTAAATGACGACTTCAATATGTGTGCACAAAATACAAAACGTCAAAGGAACGGAACTACTACGACTTAAGGAGGGAAGGCTGTTAGTCTCAGGATAACTAAGTGGTATATTAACAAAATGGTGCTGTACTCACAGTCACGCGGAGGAGGAAAGGGGATTGAGGTGCTGGCTGTAGGCAAGTAATAAACCAAAAGTTCAGTGTAGGCGTCAAGAAGGAATATTGGTCTCTCGCTGGTGAATACACTGCGACTTAGCGACTGATGAACTTCTGCTTCTACATCAGGAGAGGAGTATGAAATCAACGTTGGACATATAGCTTGCCGAAGAGAAGCTGGCTCCAGTGCGCTGTGAAATAAATAATAATACAAGTGTAATTAATATTGGCCATTATAATGAAGCAGCACTAGCATAGCTCAAATTACAGCAGTGACAAAATAATCTGGAATTCGGAAAGATAATAGCAGACAGAAAACATGTTGAATTTAATTGTTTCTTCCTGAGAATTCTGGAAACTGCATGGTATCCAAATATATGCTTTACCTGAAGAGGCATTGCAAATAAGTCTGATAATCTGGATGAATATGTTGATCTTGAACTTGAAGCAAGGGGCTTACTAGAAAAGCAAATACAAGGCGTGCCAGAGGCTGCAATTGTGAGCAGTTTGAGAAATCAACATCGATATCAGAAACTACAGTATCAGCGGATCTAACGCTCATGTACGCCTTATTGTACTGGGCAATGAAAATCGCCAACCAATCTTGGAGCCATAGCCTTGCTTCTACCACATCATTTAGAGAAGCCAAAATAACCTGGAAAATAAACTGTTTTCAGTCTCAAAGGAACATCTGCTCGATCTTGGTAGCACTATTTTCTTCTAGAGTTATCGTTAAGTCTGACAATCATGAACACTTATCTCCTGTTTTTTCAGACAGCAAGCAAGCATTTATAACAGAAATGACACATATAGGTACAGAATGCCAAAGGTTACTGCAAGGTACTGTATGTCGTTTCAGCACCGTATTTAGTAAACAAGCCGATTCAGAGAATTAGGGTATAAACTAGGCTGGGATTCCTTATGCTGAATTCATGGATAACATATAATGACTGAACTAGGCTAGGATTCTTTATGCTGAATTCATGGATAACATATAATGACTGAGGTCAAATTTAGCTAACCTTGCATATTAACAATCTCCAGATCATTATGGAAACTAAGAATTCATAACTTGCTGGGTTGGATCAATTTCACTAAACCAGAAACTAGTGGCAGTCAGCCAGAGTATGTGTAACTTCAGACTGGCCCAAGCTAGGGCCAAACACTAAAATGCAGTGAACAATATAAACAAGCCATGCCAACATAGGGACCTACTAAGTCCTAAGCCCAGAATATTATATCAATCTGTAGTAATATTAAATCTATAAGTTTAAAATGAATTTTCAAACAAAACTGTTGGATTAATGTTTAAATAAAAATATTAAGCCTGTACACAGAGAAAGTTCCTACCCATTATTTTTTGTAAAACTGCATAGTAAGTTATTATAGTCCTATAGAAGCGGTAGCAATATTCAACTGATTTAATATAGCACTAGCCATTTTGCAACAGCTAAAATAATCAATCGGTCTAGAGTCTAGAAAAATCTGTGCAGTTGCTACTTAAAGAGGTGGTAAAACTAGATCCCGTCGGTATGTATTGTCTGCTATCCTATGAGAACCGGGTAGGAACAGTTTTCTAATATCTTCTCGATTTGATGGCCAAGAAAGCCATTAAGCAAAGCTTTGCTGATAACTGGCATGCTTTGAATATAATGCTTATACAACTTAACATCACCTATCTTAAACAAAAATGGGAATCCATGTTCAGCTAATGGCCTTTGTGCTTATCACAAACAGCTTATTAGCAGTCCTGTTGCACTGGATAGTCCACAAAACATCTTACCACAAACTTGTGTAAAAAACTGTATATGAACAAAAGGATGTACCTGGTGTACAAGTATGGTCAATATCACATCTGGATCAACAAAATCATACAAGTCCCAGATATTGGCAGTCGTGTTGTACTGGATAGTCCGCACCCTTAACCGCCTTTGCAACGAGAACTTAGACCTGGAAAGGGTGTATTTGACTTATAAAAATTAAATACTAATGTGCATAAAACTGCTGCTAGCATGGAACATTCGCAAAATGGCAATCAAATACACAATACAAGCAAGTAATGAACTTGCAAGCCAATATATCACTGGATTACCAAAAAAAAATTGGATATCTCAGACACTGGAGGAATGGAATATCAACAAACGAATCATTATTCACAAATCTCTGCCAAGCAATATAAAAATTTACCTGCTACCAGAATTTGAGACGCCATCAGATGTGTCACCATGGTGCACAATCGTCGTGTACTTGAATGCGATTTGAAGAATAGGAGGTCTTGACTTCCTGCAGGTTCAAATATGATGTCGTAAGGATTTTGGAGATAATACTGAGGAAGTACAGTTCCTTTTTAAGCATGAAATTTCTACCTTTTTTACTAAAAAATGTACTCAAGCAAGAAATTCACTTTCAACAATGGTTAGTATGTGTCTTATGATTTAGTATTCTGTATTTGTGTAGCATAGTTTTTAGTATCCCTGGTAGATAACATCCTTGTACATTGCGTATCTCTTAATCTACTGTGGAGTCCTTTCAAGAGCAAATCACAAACATTATACTTGGGATTTGGGTCAGAACATCTAGAAAAAATGGTTGATTCCTCGCAGAAAAAGCTGGTTAGTTCCCCCTAGGGCTTGTTTGATTCATAGGATTGGCAAAGGATTTGTATAGGATTGGAATCTTATAGGATTTTTTCCTTTGAAGCCGTTTGATTCATAGGATCATTTCCCATAAGAAAAATTCCTATAGGAATCTTGTAGTACAAACTTCATAGGAAAATAACATGAGGTCCAACCTCATGGAAAAATTCCTTCACCACAATCAAACAAACTTCTCTTCCCATAGGATTCAATTAGACATGCCATCCTAATCCTATGAAATTCCTATTCCTACACTTTCCTATTCCTACGAATCAAACAAGCCCTTAGTAACAAAGTGGCCTCCAGTCTAACGAGTTCTGTGTCATAGATATTGGCATATTGCTATTTACAACGAAAGCGTGCAAAAAAAGTCAATTGTCACAACCAACAAGCTGGTGTAAGTGTCCAACAAGTGTAGTAATGGAGAAATGTGTGTAAACTAATACACATACTCTTGGATGAGCTTGGTCAATCTAATACAGGTGATGTGTGGGACCAGATACATAGGTGTCAAGGTTGCTCCATGCAACCAGCACAGCCAAGTCCAGAAGCAGTGGCACTGCCAGAAATAGCCACACCTTCCTAAAAGAGTTCTTTGGATTAGAGAAGAGTCTTAGTTCGAGTAGTGTTCCTACTTATGGGGGGATTACTGCTATGGCAGTGATGGAAGAATCACTACTGTCCAGTTTGAGATCTAATAGATTAAGAGACCGATTGTGCTGCAATTGAGTATACCGTGCAAGGAAAACCCTCTATATAATGGGTTAGAAATGCGATGAAACCTATCCTTCTGTTTGTGCAACGTGCCCTATCATATCCATGTTGCCTGGAGCTTCCAGGCCTAGCTGCACACTTCTACATGACCCTCATGTGGTAAGTTCGCCACCTAGCCTAATCCTCCCACATCGCCTCTGTTCCAAAAACTCGAGTACTAACAACAGGTTAAGAATGAATTAAATTTCCTTGTTCATCTACGGATGTGGTTTATGCTGACCTTTCCCACAGTTCAGTAACAAACTAAATTCAAGTTTTATATGGTGACGACAGATTGGCTTATATACTTCTCTATTCAGACTAGGCATGAGCCTAAACGACAGAAAACATATTATAACCTAAAGTCAACTTGTGAATAGCCAGATATAGGATCCATGTATATAGGAGAATGAGCAAAAAATGTCCATTGGTGAATTCAGGCAAGAGTATTGAATACCTAAAGCTAGCAACTACGAAAATACATGTGTACTCGTATGGTCTTGACCACAAAATGGCACCCTACCAGCAGGGAGAAAACAAATCTCTGATACAAAGATCCAGAGACATTTTGACACAACTAATTACTATCAAAGACCAATGCTGCAAATGGAACAATAGACATTTCCATTTGGTCAAACTGGGGAAATGTAAAGTTCCCATTTGTCAGAGCAAAGGAGGAAACTGCCCCATTGCTTCTAATTAGCTCAAATTTGTAATAACAGATTAATACATGTAAAACACACAATCTGTTACAAAAAATAGAATGACCTTTACCTCAAAAATCGAGAGTCCTTTTGAAACTCAAAGTCATAGGTGTAGCTCGCAAACGAATCACAACAATTAGTGTGCTGAACATGCATGTATTGAGGATCCGGAAAGAAATGGCCATACTGTTGGACATAAATTAAACAATATCAGCATCAGGAGCATATACAAAGTACAGTAGGTAAATTTAAATGACTCTCAGAGTACTTACAGAATCAGCAATCTTGAACTCTGAAGATGTTCTCAATCGCAGTACACATCCAAAGGCATATGGACGGCTTAGCATTTTGTATCTGAAAAGTGAAAATGGTGGATAAAATTTACATTGTTGCTTCATAGCTACTCCCTCCGTTCCACAATATAAGATGTTCTAGTCTTTTTCCACATTCACATGCACACATATGTATGTAGACATGTTTTAGTGTACATGTCCACTCTTTTTTGTATTAATCTAGACAACATGTGTAACACCTAAAACATCTTATATTATGGAACGGAGGGAGTATATAGTAATCAAATGGCCCATGATATGAACAAAATGTGGAACATATTCTCACATTCTGCACATATATTTTACTATAGCTATATGACACTACCGTGTACCATGTATCCAACTAACTTCAAAACTGAGTCTGCTATAGTTTATAGTATGGACATCTGGGGGTAGTGCATGACCAACACTCAAATTTTGGCAATGGCATTAGGCAAGTTTACATTATCTAAGATTGAAACAGTGGGAAGTACTAGGACCAGTTGTCCACAATAGAACAATAGGAAGAAACCTATAATTGTATGAGGAATCTTAAATTATAACCAAAAGCACTAAATAGATCAAAATGTCCATAGACGAGATTCCAATTGTATGGGGGTTCTGAGCAGTCAAGCCCCAATTTCTTGAGTCACACTTATCTACAGAACATGGGCATTAGTTATCTTATTAATCTAACTGTCCTACACAAACGAAGCAATGAAGTATACACAGATCAAACAGTGGCTTGAATAAAAGGATGCAGAGCACAGCTGACGACTGAACTTACATATCTTGAGGAAGTGTGGATTCATCTGTATTTGAATACAGAAACAATGACCCACCACTTTCAACACTCAGAACTTTCAGGGAAGTAAGATCTGTGTACTCATTTGTAATGGCGAAAAGGTCCACGCACACACCTGCTTGAACAGCACTAGCAGCCTGTGATATGCCAATCAGGATACCTCCCAAAATATTCTCCAGAATGCATTGACCAATATTATGCAAACTTACCAGATTCTTGTAGAAACTAGTCTGTTCAGGAAGCAACGTATGATCTGAATCCGCCACTTTACCAGTATGGTGGTCTCCATTGCTTCCCGCGTCTAGTTGGCCAGCCCCATAATTTGGCGGTCCAGATAAAAACACAAATATCCTAGCTGTTTTCAAAATTAACAGGAGAATGCATTTAGTACAAGGTAAGCCATGTACTACAGTTCCACGTAGTAACAAAACCTTCAAACAGAAGATAAATCTTTTCTACTATAATAGAATGATACTGTAGTCAACATGGTTTTTGAGTCGCCGACTCGCCGAGTCATTTTCCCAAAACCATGGCGACTCGCGACTAATCGCGTGACTAGGGCGACTATTCGCCGAGTCATGGGCATGAGCGGCGACTCATAAGCCGCGACTCAAAAACCTTGGTAGTCAATACAATAACAGAACAACTTTCCCGCAAGAAAAAAAAAATCACATACCAAGCTCAAACGTAGTTCCATATTCCACACTTAGGTAGTTGACAAGAGCATCCATTGCTACCCCGAAACCACGTGTATGATGCAGTGCATGATCTTGAATTTGCGATGCAGTTGCTGCCATTTCCCATGAAGATATTGGTTTAATTGTTTCCAGTGCTTGAGCAATGCTATCTTTGCAGGTGTCAACCTGTTAAGATGTAATTAACATAAGTATATACAAGAGAGATGAATACTCTAGGAACACAGCTAGAATAAACGAAAGGACACCAAACTGAAGGAATTAAAAATAAGAGGATAAGTGTAATTTATAGTGTAATATACATACAGGAGCCAAAAATGAATGAAATGGCATGACATCTTTAAGGTCCACAAGTAAGGTGCCATCGGAATCAGGAGGGATAAAGACATTCTTCACAATTGGTATCGGACCTTGAACATCATATAGTCCTATCTTGCTGCTAAATGTTAGAATTCCAAATAATGATCCCGGAGGAAGAGCTGCAAGGCATCACTAGATCAGTGTACACACAGATGTATGAAAATCTTTTGAGTTTAATGACAGAATCGTACAAATATATTAGCTCCTAAAGTTGTGACTGGGCCTTACCTTCAAGAGCTGCCAGAAGAGCACTTTTGACTAGCTCCAAAAACTCCTCAGAAGCTAAAACACAACATGAAGAAATAATTTATGAGAAGACGCAAACAAGTGAACTTCAAAGAAAAAGAAAAGAAAGTCTCAAAATTCTTGCAGGGAAACTGGGAAATGACTCTTCAGTTATTGTTTAAAAAATCAAAAATACTCTTCTAACAGTGCAGAAGTCATAATCTTAACTATGCGAAATCAGGTTCAACTGGAATGATTTTGGTTGGCATCAATCCATATATCATGTTAGAAGAAAATAAGATGCAGCAACAGAAAGGAATCTTGGATTGCTAGAGTAGCTCACTGTAATGGTTCCCTTTCATAATTCAAAGAAACCACAGAAACCCTGCGTCCAAAGGGCCCGCAAAAAAGGAAACCCATAATCATATCAATCACTTGTTGGACGAAACTCAAGATAGGTGCACAGTGTGGCCGTTGTTTTCTCCATTCAATCATTCATATGAAGACCCTTAGTAGTGGTACATCTTATTCATATTTGGACATGCTTAAAACTGAGGCAACCATTTCCCTTATCAGTTTATCACTCTTTTGTTTGGAGACCCATGATGATCACAAAAAGTTCGAGCACCGTTAAAATAGGCTGGAACCAAATGTTAACGGTTTAAGACGAGGAAATAGTAAGATCGGCATATCTTACAGGATAAGTCGACCGCTGCCACGTACACGGGCGTCGTCACAGCCGCCGCCTCGCCCTCCTCCCCTGCAAAAAAAAAAATCACAAGCCCATCATCTCACTGCACCACATTGCATCGGATCGGAACTGCGGGAGGCATACCCGGGAGGAGGAGGTCGACGAAGGCGGAGCGCAGCTCGGGCGGGTCGTGGCTGCCGTCGCGGGAGTAGCGCGCGGCGGCGTCGGCGGAGAGTTCGTTGTCCTCGGAGCAGATGGGGCACGTCCACGACCAGCGGTGCAGCGAGCAAAGGGTGCTGAAGTAGCCGAAGCAGGACGCGCAGCGCGGGATGAGGTGGCCCTCTTCGCCGGTGACCGGAGGCGAGCCGCGCTCGTCGGTGGGGGAGAAGGGCGTGACGGCGACGCCCCACGGGAGGCCGGAGGAGTCGAGGAGCGCGGCGTCGGAGGGGAAGTAGGCGAGGGTCGAGCGTACCGCCATTGCTGCCTGCCGCGGAAGGTTTGCGATGTGGATCTGGTGGAGTGGTGGTGACGTGAGAGAGATCTGATGAGACGGCAGAAGAACAGAAGCGTGGATCGGGCACTAGTGTAGTGTGGGTTTTCGTTTGACTGTTGTACTGTACTACCGAAGACAATCAGGACCGTCTAATCGTTAATGTACGGCTGGATGACAGGGTGACGTTGACTATGGTGCTAGGCCGCGGTCACTATTTGGGTCTCTTTGATTGAAGAACATTTAATACTCTCTCCGATTCATAATAAGTGTGGCAATTTTGAACTGTCAAAATTGCGAGGGGAGTATAAAATTTCGAGACTTCCCGAGTCCTCAATCGGTATACATTATTGTATGTTTGAGACGGTTAACTCATCTGATTGCGGTCACAAGCCTTACCTACATACAAATTCACTAGTCGGTTATGAAATACCGACACCAAGCCACTTATCCTGAGGTTTTAGTTGTCCTTGGTAGTTGATGGTGAACGATCCAAAGTGAAAAAGTGTTTCTTCATCGCCAATCGGACCAACCCAAAAGTGTGAGTCCCTAATTTCCAATATACCTGTGATAATGCCTTTGAACTTATATGCTTTCTTCTCCAAAGGTTTTGCCGATTTTCATCCTTTTTAAGAAGCTTGAAAACACATTTAGCGAGGACGACCAAGTTTTCAACCTAAAGGTCTTGGATCCCAAGACCATCTTGATCTTTCAGATGACAAACCACGTTCCATCTGGGCCAATTAGTATTTTCCTATCACCATCGCCCTACCAAAAGAATCTTGATCTAAAGTTGTCTGGCCTAAGAAGGACGCCTTTCGGCAGCTAGAAGAATGATATCCTATAGAATAGCATGTTGTTTGGTAATGAATCAATGAGAACCAATCTTTCGCCGACATATATTGAAAGAACGATATGGTCGACTAGAGAGGGGGTGAATAGGCGGCTACCAAATTTTATCTTTTTCTTTTAATCAAGGCTTGAGCAATGTATAGCAAGGTTGTCTAGATGTGCAACTAGATGATGACAACCTATGTGATACAAACAAGATACAAAGCGCAACGGAAGCAAGAAGTAAAGGATAGAGATAACTGTAAAGTAGACACAAGGAGATGTTTGCCGTAGTTCCTTCTCAATGGAAGTACGTCTACATTGGAGGAGTGTGGAGCCACCTATGCACTCCAATAGCAAGGATGTGCTCACTCTATTCTCTGTGAGCTTCACCCGTGAGGGATCGGCCCGTTCCACTATGAGGTTGTCCTTAAGGCGTTGACCAAACCTTTACTGTCGGAGACTAGTCCCAGGAACTAGGGGTGTGTCTCACAGATGCCAGGAATCGAGTAAGGGGCTGAACACGCAATCAAACAATCCTCAACAACCTCGGCGACGGTGCTCGTCGAGCTCGGTGAGGAACATCACGACAGAGAATGAACACGAGCCGCTACCCAGGTTCAGGCCCACCGCGAGGTGTAAAGACCCTACGTCCTGCTAAGTTGTATTGCACTGCTTGGAGAGGTTCACAGTACAATGTGCTTGCCGAGGGCACTGCTATGGCTATGGTGGACTATCGTGGAAGGAGCTCCGTCTTCTTGCTTGCGAAGTAGCTGATGGAGTGTAGAATGAGTTGGTTGAATGCGGGATCCCCTTCCTTGGTCGTACACTGGCTCCTTATATACTGGCCTCGGTCCTCTTCCCCGAAAAACTCAGGGGGGAAGGGATACCACATGGCCGCCAAGATGGAGCACAGCGCACGGCCTCGGGGTACTCCATGGACGCGGTCCATGGCAGGAGGTAACGTCTCCAAAGCTGATAAAGCCACCGTCCATCCAGGACGATAAGCTGGCGCTGCAGAGATCCGTGACGCGCCCACGGTAACGTCGCGCTTGGAGCGTAGTGGGCGCCGGTCCCCTTATCACCAAAGTGGCAATACTGGGAGTCCGCTTTGCTCTCCCCAGTTTTGTTGACTGCTTTATACACGAGAATGGCAACTGTGGCGTCGTCGTCATCGCGCCCAGGCGCGCGCGTCACTCTGCGGCGGGCGCAGAGGCCATGTGCACTCTGCAGCGGATGCAGAGCTTGCTTCCACTTGAAGGAACCCGCGAGGACTGGGTGCCTCGCCGAGGTTCTGAAGTACTTGACGCCTCGCGAGGGAGGCCTCGCGAGGGTGGCGTAGACGTGCGCCAGGACTTGGTGGTATTCCGGCAGGATAGACCCTCTCGAGGGACAATTCCCTCAAGAGGCCCTTTAGGCTGGGTGGTTGGTCCTTAGCAGAACAGCTCAGCAGAGTGAAGAAGCCCTCGCGAGGCTCGCCAGGCTGAACGCCTGGTCCTTAGCAGAATTCTCTGCATAGCATCGAGGGCTGTGGCAGGCCGGCCCATGGTACCCTGGTTTCCATTGGGCCGACAATAGCCCCCGGGCCCGCGATGGGCACGCTGGAGTTTCACGGACACAGGCGAATCGTCGTGGGTCTAAAGAAGCCTGCCTGGCCCGAGACACGTGGAGAGCCGCCGCTGCACACGATGCCACGATCTCTGCGGTAATTGGCGTAGTGGCGGGACCCACCACGCCCTGGTAACGCTCGATGAGTCGATAAAAAGCGGAGAACTCGGCGCAGACGGCCACTGCTTCATTCGTTCCCCTTTCGCTTTCTTCCTCCCAGCGCAAAATCTCCAAGTTTTCCTTCATAATCTCGCTGCGATGGCGCCCAAGAAGGTCACCGTCTCCAAGAAAGGCAAGGAGGCAGTGCAGGCGAGCGAGCCTGCCGCGATGCGGCAAGATGGCGACCTCAAGCCGGCTCTGGTCGGCTTCCGCTTCAAGGAGACGCAGCTGGACAAGGTGCGCCACATGGCGGCCTCTGAGACCAGTGAGCACGGTGCCTCGGTGCTCAAGCCGGCGAACATCGCCAACGGCAGCCTCTACCCCATCTTCATGCACACCCTCTACACCGGGCTCGTGCCTCCCTTCTCCGACTTCTTTCTGGCGGTTCTGGAGCGCTACCAGATTCAGATTCTTCATCTCCACCTCAACTCCATCCTCATCCTCGCCATCTTCGCCTACCTCTGCGAGGCGTACATCGGCATTCCGCCCTCGGTGGACCTCTTCCGCAGCTTCTACGCGCTCCGGTTCACGGCGAACAACGAGCGGTCAGGGTGCGTGTCCTTTCGCATCACCAATGGCATGGGCGGCGTCTACATCCCCATTGCGTGGGCCGGCGAGAATGTTGTGACCAGCGTGACGAAGAAGGTGGAGGACTTCCGCAAGCGCTGGTTCCTTGTGGACGTCGGGAGCCAGAGTCCCTTCTTCGAGCTGCCTGAAGCGCCCCCGACGAAGAGGGCGAGCTGGTCCTCCAAGACACTCACGGGTGCAGCGCTTGGCCCTGTGGTGAGGCGCCTGAAGGTGCTTCGCGAGGCAGGCCTCACTGGGCAGATGGTGGCCAGGGACTTCGTGAGGCGCCGCGTTGCTCCGCTCCAGAGGCATGCGGACCCGATGTGGCTGTACACCAACCAGAGGGACAAGAGGCGCCTGGGCGCGGCCCTTTTCTCGCAGGAGGAAGTGGACGGCATCATGGAGATCCTCTTCACCTCTCCGAACATCCCCAAGACTGACGACAGCACCGCGCCACTCCACAGGTTCGAGCTTGGGTCTCGTGTCACGCTCATGGAGACGATGCCCGTGTTTGACAAATGGGGCCTGGTGCCTGAGGGGCACGTTGGGCCCCGCGATGATCCAGAATTAGCGGCGCAGGCGGAGCCAGCTGATGGCGGGGAGGAGACGACGGAGACGCATGTGGAGTCTGACACGGAGCGGCTGGCGCCTCAGGGGGTCCTCACTCCTCGGCGGGGAGCTCGGGCTCCTCGAGAGGCTTGGCGCCTGAAGCCGAGATCCACGAGATCTCCTCGGGCAGCGGCGAACGGTTCATGATCATCCCCTCGCAGCGCGTCGAGGGAAAGGAGGAGAGCGACGACAATGATGCCTCGTCTGGCCGCCGCGAGCCCCGCTCCAAGGCGATCCATGATAGGAACGCCGGAGCTCGGGAGGAGACGGAGGCCGAAGCCAAGGTGGGCCAAGACAGGCCTGCCGAGGCTCGGAAGGCCGCGAAGCCCAGTGCTCCGCCTGCACGGCGGGTGACGAAGAGGAAATGGGTTGACGAGGGGTACACTCATCAAATCCCATGGTTAAGAACCTAGGGTTGAGATTATGGGAGAAAATGTGGTAGTGCTGGTAGTTTCATCGGCTGACAAGTGGAGGCAAAGATTTACCCAGGTTTAGGCCCCTCGGGTGGAGGTAAAGACCCTACTTCCTGCTTGTCTGTTATTGATCGTGGAGATTATGAGGTTACAAGGAGGCTCCGGCGAGATGTCGATCTCGCTAGAGCTTTGGTGGTTCGAGTATGGCTTGGTCCCAGATCGACGCCCCTCCCAGCCTTTAAATAGGCTGGGTCTCGGGAGTTCTTAACCGACCTAGTTTACATATGGAAAGTTCTAAACTGACTATGCCTATGTCTAATCTTGGAGGGTACTCCATCTTCTTGGGCCTCTTGTCTTGGGCTTCGAGTAGGCTCTTCGCTATCGGGCCTTAGTCGTTACGTGCACCAGGTACCCTCACGGTAGGGTACCCGAGATGTATACCCTTGTCAGTAGCCACCGAGTACTTGTCTGACTCGAAGAATCGGGCATGGACTCGTTCGTAAGTGCACGTCATATGCTTTGTATTCTGTATATCATAATTGGAATTCATGTATGAATAGCACATGTTGGCTATGTCGAGTATTTCATCGACTGTGGTTTTTGCTTATGAAAATCAAGGGATAATAGCTTAGTAGGCCCAGTACACTCGACGGATCGGGACTGGTTAACTACACATTCGGGTAAAACCTTACTAGCTTTCAATCAAACTCGAGTCCCCGGACTCGAATCTGGAACAAACTGGTCAGATTTGACTAGGCCGCTTGAGGTCTTACTGAGTCGATCTACAGTATAACTTTGAATTTTACCCAACGGTCCGTCGGGATTTTTCATCATGTCTGCTGACACGGAAAGTATAAGGATTGACGTTGCTGGAACGGTCCTTAGCCCAGCTCGAAAGTTCGGCGGGTCTTACCTTTGCACTATGCGTGCAGCATCCGAGATATTTGCGACGGACGCAACTCGGGAATGTTTCGAGTAAGATTTTGTATATGAACGAGTCGATACTTTTGTCGACTAATACTTTGCCATTATTCTATCGGGTGCGCGACAGCGCTCCCGATGGGAGTAGCCCCCGAGATTGTGTTTTATTGCTTGCAATGGAGGATAATCTCAAAATCATTTTGTCTTTGAGCATCTTCAGTCGAAGAAATTTTTGATATGCTCCCGATGGGAGTGATATTCCTCAGTCGAAGAAACGGTCGAGTACCATTCACCCAAAAACTATCGAGTGATTGATATGCATTGGCGAACCCGAAATCTTTTCTGAACAAATCTGCTGTAATGACGTCAGGGATGACGTTTTATGGCGACTGCGCCACCTGACACGCGGTGGCGTGCGCTATGCTGTGATGGATGGGACGTGACACGTATGTGGGCCCAATGTGCAGTCGTTTGGACTGGATTTGACCGTTCAAGCACGATTTCTCCGGGCTATGATGGCAGTTCCTAGATTCCCGTGCGTAGTGGGCGGAGTGGCCGGCGACGGTTGCTCTCCATGGCTGCCACGTGTACGGCTGGATTTGCTTCTTTGCCCACGATCTCGCATCCACGGTGTGGATTCTTTTGCGTGAGGTTAAAAGGATGCGGCGGAGTAAATAGTACTTTTTACTTGCCATTTGCTCTCCGCCGCCGCTGCTCTTCTTCCTCCTTACATCGCCATAGCCTCATAGCGAAGCTTTTGCAACCACCACCGATGACGAAGCCTACACCCGGAAGGGCAGGAGTGCTGCGAACGCATCGGCGGACAGCGCCGCTGGAGCCGCTGCCAGCGGTTTGAAGAGGGACAAGGGCGCCTGGACCAAGTCCTCCTGCAGCAAGAGGATGCTCACCGGCTGCGGAACGACGGGCTGATCCCTGAGGACACCTCGCAAGTTCGCATCCCTGGCGCCGAGGTAATCCCACGCCCAGGCCCCAATGAGCGGGTCTGTTTTGTGGATTTTGTGAACAGGGGATTCTCCTTCCCTGTTCACAACTTTCTTCGTGCACTGATGCACGTTTATGGGGTGCAATTGCACGATTTTACGCCCAATGGGCTTTTGCACATTGCGTGTTTTTCGTTCTTTGCGAGTGCTTTCTGGGCGTTGCGCCCCACTTTGGGCTTTTTCGCCGTATCTTCAACGTCAAGCGCCAGCACAGCGCCAAAGGACCTGGTGGTTTTGGAGTTCAGACTCGATCTGACGTCGAGTACTTCAAGATCAGCTTCCTCGAGTCTGTGCAAGGATGGCGCCAGAAGTGGTTCTACATCAAGGATGTGACCATAGGCACCCAAGCTTTCGGGTTGCCTCCTTTTGATGCAGACGCTCTGGTGAAGAAGAGGCCATCCTGGATCGCCCAGCCGACCGGAGTCGAAGCCGAAGAGGCTGACATTCTGATGGAGAAGGTGCTTAAGCTCCAAACCACTGCTGGTCGAGAGGTTACGGGCATCCACTTGCTAGCCATTATGGCCAAGAGGCGAGTGCAGCCTCTCCGAGCTCGAGCGCATGCTTTGTGGGCGTACAGTGGGGCTTCTGATCCAACCCGCTCACGCGCAGTGGAGCTGTCTGATGCGGAAGCGGAGAAGTTGGTAAGAAGCCTTACCAAGCTTACCGATGAAGAGCCTTGCGAGATGAACTCGCCTGTGGCTCCTTATGAAACCAGCAACCCTCTACCAGAGGTAACAGTCGATACTATATGTCAGTTTATATGTTATGCATGTGCGATATTGACTCCTTTGCTGTTTCTGTGTGCAGGGACAAAATGTATGAGTCGATGCCCCTCTGCCTGAGACGGCCCAGTGCCGGACAACGAGCCACTCGATGCGGGCTCTGATGATGAAATGGCCTCACTCGCCACCGCACACACGCCAGAAGCCGATGAGGGCGATGCTGAGGTGCAGGGCAAGCAGAAGCGGGCACGCGAGGAGGAAGACACCGCTGATTCAGAGGAAAAGGAGGGGAACGAGACGGAGTCGACAATGGCGCCACTCAACATCCCTCCTATTCGCTCGCTTCCTCCACGAGCCCGAAGAAATCGCGCCCCAGCATGGGTATGCTGGCACCGACCGATTGTGCGACCTTACAAAGAGTAAGTATTATGTGCATATGCTTTGTCACTTTATGAACAATGCCACTTTGTATACTTATAATGTTGATACAGTGTTTCCTCGGATGAGGATATGCCTCCGCCACCTACAGCGGAAAAGAGCAGCGCAGCGTCCACTGCACGGACGCTGCCACCAGAGCAGCCGCCCACCACTGCGACTCCGGCTGCTGCGGACACGGCTACCCCATCTGAGCCTGAGGCTGTGGCTGACAAGGAGGAGGCAGCAACAACAGGCACCCCTGCATCGACTTCCTCCTTTTTGGAGCACGTAAGTTTGTGCTTTTGTATAATAGTCGAATCAGTAGCGAGTGGCAAAGCTGTTCATGGACCTGATAAACTTGTTCTGAATCTTCGCGTAATGCGTTGTAGCCGTTTGTGCTGGAGCTACTGAATGCTGGCTCCAAGTATGTTCAGAAGGAGACGGAAGCCGCCACCCTGCAGCAGCAACTCGAAGCTGCGAAGAGTGCGTGTTTCTTTATGCTAGTATCACTTGTTGAAGTTGATTCCTCTTGCAGTCTGTTGACCATGTATGTTTGTTTTGCAGAGGCCGCCGCTGATGCGGCAGAAAATTTGAACAACGCCACCCGTCGAGTGGCTGATCTGGAGAAGAGGCTGAAAGCAGCCGAGGTTAGAGAGGAGTCGGCGATTGGTCGACTTTCTGCCGCCAGCACCACTTTGACTGGTACGAATTTTTGCTGTGTTCTTTAGATGTTTGAGTTTCTGCATATGGTGCTGATTATGCTGTCCACATGCTAGGCGTGATGGATGGCCCTACTGCTCCAAGCAAAGCCTTGGCACCTCACTCGATGAAAGTGTGGCTGTCTCAGAGGTTACCAGTAGCAGGCAGGGGAGATGCTGACACAGGCGGCGAGTGCCTTGGGTGCCCTCCATGGCAGCTTCTTCCCTGGTGAAGAGCTTCCATCTTCCTTTGCAGAACTGTGGAGCTGTTCAAGCCTGAAGGGACTGCCGTCACCGATTTCTGTCGCGAGCAAATGGTAAGTGGTGCTCAGACTACTTTTCTCATGTTGCTCGCGCACGGAGTCGAGGCAGATTTTGACAAGGCGACGACGAAGTTCCCACGGGGTTCTGACGGCAGAACCGTCGGCTCAGCACTTGGATGGAAGCCGCCAAAAAGTATGCCCAACAGCTTGTAACAACTGTTGAAGATAGGGCAGCCGGGTCCAGGCGAAGAAAACTTCCTCCAAGAAGTCGACGACTTAGCGAGTGATCCCTTTGTTGACTAGGTCTAGGGATTTCGTCATTTTGCTTTTGCTATATGTAAATTATCAGACATCGTATCTGTCCTTTATGAAATATGAACTTCAGTGATCGGGAGGCGCAGCCCCGAGCCTTTTGCTTGATCTCTTAATGCTTCCTTATGCCCTTAATTATTCTGACTGTAGAACCGAGCCTCTAAAGCATCGACTGGCCCTGTTGTGGGTGGTTCTTCGAAGTCGCGAAGTGTGAATGACCAGAAAATTATGGACTACCTTCAGCAAAAGCTTTCGAAGGTGAGCGACGAACTGAAGGAGGCACAAGACGCGTATGCTGAGTTGCAGTCGAGGCCATCCCCAACTTCGGAACGGGAGGCCTTTTTGCTTGAAGAGTTGGAGAGAGTAAATCTGCAACTCGAATGTAAGCTATTTTTGGATCATCGAGATCTGTTCTTCGCGAGATGACTCGACTGGGCGATGATGAGCCCTTTGTTTTTGCGCAGGTGTTTGCTCCGACCCGATAAAGGAGGAGGCACGGATACAGGATCGACTCGACGTTCATGCGAGTAGTACTGAGTATTCCGCCCACCCCTTTTGGTCAGACAGGGCGAGGAGCGCCACTTTGGTAAGGCTTCTGGACCGGGCATGGCGAACTGCAATTCGACTGGAGACTTGCAGGTTGGCTTTATTTCGAGTCCACGAAGCTTTGTTTCCTTTGAATGAGCAACCACAGAGCCTTTTTGCATTGCTGAAGAAATTTCGAAAAGGCAAGGCGATCAAGAAGTTTGTGCGCGAGCAACTGATTAGCGGGGCTAATGTTGCTCTTGCCTTTGTGCGATCACACCTTCCTCATCTTGATTTTAAAAGGATTGCGATGGGACCCGCACCCATACCAGGTGGTGGTCCTGTGCCAATGGAAGAGCACTACCAAGAGACACGGGTGGACGCATTGGTCTTAATCCATAATGTGCTCAAGGAGGAGGAGAAGTGGACCCAGCCAAAGGAAGAACCTGTAGATTAAGGTTGTATGTGTAGGGGTCAGCCCCGAGTGTAATATTGCCACTTGTACATGATGTACATTTGTGTAATTGTATGTGTGCAGCCCCCGAGTGTATCGAACGGGGTTTATGACAAACACTTAATATGTAATATGACTCTTACAGCCCCCGAGTGTTCGAGAGGCTGTGAATTTTTGCGATGTTTGGGGCTTCGGCACATGTTTATTGAGCAACTTGTTTGTATGATTTTTATGACCCAGCCCCCGAGTATTCGAGTGCGGCTAGGGTATTATGTTTGAAGAAGGAGCGAAAGCTCATGTTTTGAGGTAGCACAGCCTTCGAGTGCTCGATTGAAGAGTTGTGCGAATAAGTTATGCGAGTAGTAAACAGAGAGAAATATGAGGAATCATTGATTATATTCCATTTATGAATGTTAAGCTGCAGGCCGCCTCATTAAAAACCTTCCAGTCCCCTTAGGTACCCTGGTAAGGAAAAGAGCGCGTCTGAAACCTGCAGCCATCCGACATATATGCCTTTTACATTATGCGACTGAGCAATCTAAGCATAGAAACGGCGCAGCTGCGCAACGTTCCAAGGATTATGCGAGAGTTCGCCTGTCTTCGCGTGCTTCAGTCTGTATGCTCCACCACCAATGACCTCGGTGATGATGAAGGGTCCTTCCCATGGAGAAGCAAGTTTGTGCACCTTCTTTTGCTTCAGTCGAAGTACCAGGTCGCCAACCTCGAAGGATCTGGTACGCAGTCGACGGCTGTGATAGTTGCGGAGGTCTGCTGATAAACTGTGCGTGCGAGCGCCGTGTTGCGTGCTTCTTCGAGCAAGTCGACTGCATCTTCGAGTGCTTCATCTGCATCTTCTTCGTTGTATGCTTCGACTCTTGGTGCATTGAACCTTACGTCTGATGGCAGGATTGCCTCTGCGCCGTAGACCATGAAGAATGGGGTAAATTGTGTTGAAGCATTGGGAGTTGTGCGTAAGCTCCATAGCACAGATGGAAGTTCTTCGACCCAAGCACCCGCTGCTCTTTTGAGTGGGACCAGGAGGCGTTTCTTGATTCCACTCGTCACAAGCCCATTGGCCTTTTCGACTTGGCCATTTGACTGCGGGTGTGCCACGGATGCATAGTTGAGCGTGATATCTTGCTCTTTGCAGAAAGTTCGGAATTCTTCAGCCGTGAAGTTTGTACCGTTATCAGTGATGATGCTACTTGGCACACCAAAGCGGTATATGATGGATTTTATGAAATTGACTGCTGTAGTGGCAGTCGAACTTGTGATAGGGACTGCTTCAATCCACTTGGTGAACTTGTCGACTGCCACCAGAAGGTGAGTATGCCCTCCATGGGAGGATTTTTTGAGTGGCCCACCATATCGAGCCCCCACTGGGCGAAGGGCCAGGCCAATGGTATTGTCTTCAACGCCGATGCGGGTGCGTGCGGCTTTGTGGCGAATTTTTGACAGCCGATGCACCTTTTGACTATGTCCTCCGCGTCTTTGAGTGCTGTGGGCCAGTAGAAGCCTGCGCGAAAGGCTTTGGCTACGAGTGATCGACTGCTGGCATGATGCCCGCAGGTACCTGCATGAATATCACGAAGGATGGCTTGGCCATCTTCAAATGCTATGCAACGTTGGAACATACCTGATATGCTGCGTTTGTATAGTTCGCCGTTGATGACGTGTATGCTTTAGATCGTCGAGTGACACGCGTGACTCTGTTATGTCTTCGGGTACCTCGCCGCGGAGTATGTATGCGAGGAAAGGTTGAGTCCATGTTGGCTCGATGAGGAGCACCTCGACTGGCGGGTCCTCTGTGCTAGGTGCTTTGCTCTTGGCTGGTGCGGCTGATGTAGGAGATGCTCGCTTTTTCTTGATGGATCTGTGCTCGATGCGCTCGAAGAAGACACCAGGTGGAACTGGTGCTTTGGTCGCCCAATGTTGGCTAGCTTATCTGCTTCTTCATTGCTCTCACGCCCTATGTGCCGCAACTCGCAGCCTTCGAAGCTGCCCTCCATGAGGTTGTACAGGTCACGGTAGGCGATCATGTTATCTGCGATTGCATCGCAGGCCTTCATTGTTTGCTGCACCACAAGATTCGAGTCACCGTAGATCATCAGTCGAGTGCACCCGAGGGCTTTGGCCATCCTCATGCCATGGATCAGGGCCTCATACTCGCTTCGTTATTTGATGGGAACTCGAACCCCATTTGCAGGATGTAGCGAGCTTGTCGCCTTTTGGTGATATGAGGATGACACCTGCGCCTGCGCCTTCGTTTTTCTTCGAGCCGTCAAAGTACATAGTCCATGAGTTGGACACATCTGGCGCTCCTGGCAGCTGAGCTTCGATCCACTCGGTGTGGAAGTCAGGTAAGACTTGTGCTTTGATGGCCTTCGGGTAATCATACTTGATGTCTCTTGGTGCTAGCTCGATGAGCCATTTTGCTACTCGCCCAGTTGCGTTGGGGTTTGTGAGGATGTCCCCGATCCCTGAGGTGCTGATTACAGTGATCGGGTGCTCGGAGAAGTAATGCGTCAGCTTCCTTGAGGACATGAACACGGCGTAGGCCAGCTTTTGATAGTGCGGGTACCGCTGCTTTGATATGGAGAGCACTTCACTCAAGTAATAGACTGGACGTTGTATGCTTTGGGCGTGTCCCTCCTCCCTGCGTTCGACTACCAGTACGGTGCTCACCACCCTGTTAGTTGCAGAGACATATAGGTATAGTGGCTCGCGTTCCCTTGGTGCGACGAGGATTGGAGGGCTTGTGAGGACTCGCTTGAGGTCCGTGAAGGCTGCTTCGGCTTCTGGCGTCCACTCGAATTTGTCTGCTTTCTTCATCAGTCGATAGAACGGGAGTGCTTTTTCGCCTAGCTTGCTGATGAATCGACTGAGTGCTGCTACTCGACCCGCCAACTTTTGCACGTCATGGAGCTTTGAAGGCCTTTGCATCGTCAAGATGGCCTGTATTTTCTCCGGGTCTGCCTCGATTCCTCGAGCCGAGACTAGATACCCGAGGAGTTGCCCGGCTGGCACGCCGAACGTGCACTTCTTCGGGTTGAGCTTGATGTGGAAGCGTTTGAGGTTTGCGAACGTCTCTCGCAAGTCATCGAGTAGTGTGTTTTCCTCCCTTGTTGTGATGACGATGTCATCTACATAGACCTGGACGTTTCGCCCAATTTGCTTCTTGAGGCAGTCTTGCATCATGCGCTGGTAGGTTGCGCCTGCGTTCTTGAGCCCGAAAGGCATTGTGTGTAGCAGTAGACCCCGAGTGGGGTTATGAACGCCGTTTTCTCTTCATCCTCTTCCTTCATCCTTATCTGGTGGTAACCCGAGTAAGCATCCAGGAAGGACAAGCGAGCGCACCCGGCGGTGGAGTCGACGATCTGGTCGATTCGAGGTAGTGGAAAGTGATCCTTTGGACACACTTATTGAGTGCTGTGAAATCTACGCACATCCGAAGGATATCTGTGTTCTTCTTACGAGTACGGGGTTGGCCACCCATTGTGATTTCTTGATTTCTCTGATGAAACCTGCTGCGAGTAGTCTGTCGACTTCGGCTTCGACTGCGGTTCTTTTTGGGCCGGATATGCGGCGCATTGTTTGCTTGACTGGTTTAGCATCTGGAAATAATTGGAGAGAGTGCTCGGCGAATTCCCTGGGAATACCTGGCATGTCGGCTGGACACCATGCAAATATATCCCAGTTCTCACGGAGGAATTCGACGAGCGCGCTTTCCTATGCGATAGGCAGACTCGACGAGACATTGACTGTCTTGGTCGGGTCAGTCGGGTGCACCTGATGCGATCTTGTGTCATTGGTGGCATTGAATGCTCTGTCGACTGCCACCTTTTTGTGTTCGGCATAAGTGTTCGATCGTTGGAGACCGCTAGATCAGCGAGTGTTGCTTCCATGCCAAACATCTCAGAGATTTTGCTGAATTCTCGGTCGCAAGAGTCAGACTTTTGGAAGTTCCCTTGACTGTGATTACTCCTTTTGGTCCAGGCATCTTCAGCTGGAGGTATGCGTAATGTGGCACCGCCATGAATCGAGCGAACGTCGGGCGTCCAAGTATAGCATGGTATTGTGACTTCCAGTCGACACTTCGAACTCAATCGACTCTGTCCTGAAGTGGTTCTTGTCCCCGAACGTTACGTCGAGTTGTATGGTGCCTTCTGGGCTTATTGCTTTGCCTGGGACGATACCGTGAAAGGTATTTGAGATTTGGCAGGTTTTCGACTGACCTGTTCATTTTGCGGAGCGTATCTGCGAAGATGATGTTTATGCCGCTGCCACCATCCATGAAGACCTTGGACATGGCGTAGCCTCCAATTTGGCGTCGAGTACCAGAGCAGAGTGCCCTGGACGAACAACCGATGGGGGTGGTCCTCTCTGCTGAAGCTTATTGCGGTTTCAGATCCCTTCAAGAATTCAGTTACAGCAGGAGGTGACATGACCGCCATGTTTACTTGTCGAGTGCGAAGTTTTTGCTCCCTGTTGGAAGGGCGACCTTTCTGTATCATGTACATCTGCCCTTGGGGTGGAGGGTACTGAGGTTCGTCCACCCGAGGTACAGGTTGTATGGCACCCGCGATGTTTCCGCCTGCATGAGGCTGTGGTGGTGGAGGTGGTGCCATCAGAACGGGCACATTGTTTGGCTGAGGCACGGGCGCGGTGCGGGTGTGTGCGGCTGTTGCCTTTCTGAGATTTATGTAATCAGTCGCCATTTGTGTCGAACTCCCTGCAGTTTCTCATCGAGTGATTGGAGCGCAGTTTTCCGTCTTCCCCTTGTACAGGTGGAATCTGCAATCAGCATCCATCTTTTCTTCGAATGATCGCTCGGATTGTGCTCCGGATCTGACTTGCGCCAGTCCTTCCTCTTGTAGCTATCACTGCGTTGGCCGCGTCTCGACTGTCCCGACGATCATCTCGACTGTCCCGTCGATCATCTCGACTGTCCCCGATCTTCTGACCGTCGGTCGCTTCTGTCTGGTCATTGCGGGGTGTGGAGAACCCAGCCGCCATGAATTCGGGTCTGTCATCGTCGTAGTGACGTTTTGAACGTTTGCGCCTTCGGTCATCTCTGTACGAGTCTCTGCGGCTTCGACTGCCGCTTTCATGATTGTCACGGGGTGAGGACCCGCGTGTGGTGCGCGCCATGTCTTCTCCGTCTGCCCACTCAGTCGCGGTCATCAAGAGGTTAGCCACAGAGGTTGGCTTTTTGCGACCAAGTGCTTCTTTGAGGTCCGCCTGGCGAGTCCCATTATGAAAGCGTCCATGGCCATATCTTCTGAAATTACTCCGACTGAGTTGCGTATCTCAGTCCATCGTCTGATGTATGACCTCAACGTTTCGTCTGACGTTGAACACAAGCTCGAGCTCCTCAAATGTTTTTGGGCGCTCACATAGAGGCTCGAAGTTTTTGATGAAGTCATCGCGGAAGTGATCCCACGAGTCGTACTTTGATGGAGGTAGGGCCTTGAGCCAGTCGCGGGCTGTGCCTTCGAGCATGAGTCGTATGTATTGCATGGCTGTGGTGTTTGTGCCTCGCTGGCACGCGACAGCCAGCCTGTAGTCTTCCAGCCACCCGAAGGTTCCTGTCGACCCGTGTACTTGGGCTGTTCAGATGTGAGTTTGAACCCTTTGGGCATCCGTGTCTCGCGGACGCGTCGAGTGAAGCACAGAGCTCCATGTGGCTCAGGCTCTCGATCAGAGTATGAGTCGCTACTGTAAGATCTGCGTGATCTGCTCCTGGACCTGCGCCTGCGAGCCGCTTCTTTCCTTCGAGTGGTGGCGGTGACCACTGTGATTATGCTCTTCCGACGTGCGTCGACTAGGGCACGGTCTCGACTCCCACCTGGAGTTCTTGGAGTTTGGCGTATGGCCTTCGCCGCTAAGGCGAGTGATTTGATCTGCTGGCGATGCAGTTTTGCATTGGGGTCATCAGCTGGAGGCTTGATTGCCTCTAGGTATGCTGCAGCGGTGAAAGGGCACCCGCAGCTGTTTTGGGTACTGGCACTCCCTCTTCGTCGTATGTCATGAAAGAGTTGCCTAAGTTGCGGGTGAGTGCCGCCCTTTCGTCTGGCGAGAGGTGTGACAACCTTGATCTGGGTCTTGTGTCTGCTCGCCCGGTGGAGCTCAGGGAGAGCTGTCTTCTTCGCGCACTCGACAAGCTAGCTTGCTTTTTGCGTTCTTCGAGTGTTGCTCTGACCTGCCGCAGTCGAAGTGATTCCTGCCAGTTGAAGTACTGGAAGGTCAACATCTCCTCTTGTGTTGCGTCTGCTGGCATCATTGTGCACTCCTTGATGACTTTATCTGCTTTTGCTGCCATCTCAGCAGTGATTGTGAGAGTTGTGACTCCGTCCGGCATAGTAACTGTGCACGGGAATTCTGTAGGCCTGCGGCTGGCCGCAGCATCTGATGATTCTGCGGCGATGGCGACGTAGACCTGCTGGGGTATCACCCGAGGGTATGTATGTGTGTCTTCGAGTCCCGTCATGGACTCGACATCATCATCAAGGCTCATGTCGGAGTCGATATGCCCGTCGAGTGGTCCGTCTGGACGGATCTCGCTGTCGATGCCTTCATCGCCTATGCTCATCTCGATGTCGGCGAAATCGTTATGAATCTCGAAGTCGAGGTTGTTGTTGGTGCAGATCTCGGAGTCGACGTAGTTGTCGATATGAGTTTCGCACTACTAGATATCCCAATATACCCGACGGCCAAATTACCGTCGGTTATTTTCTTTAAACCGTCGGATATCATTGTAACCGACGGTACACCGTCGGATATCTCCCGTCGGCTATGCTTGGTCGGCCATTACACAAATATCCGACGGTACGGTCAGGCAATATCTTTACCGACGGGACAAAGGCAACGGTGAGCCGTCGGTTATGTGTGGGTCACCTGCCGCCTCATAGTAGCTCGGCACTTCTTATAGCCGACGGTACCCCTCGGGTATTAATTTCCCGATCGTTGTTGTTTCCTTCGGTTTTCTTAATAGCTGACCAATATATTTGGCCCGTAGTTGTTAGTTCTAACCAATAGGATAGTCAAACCGTCAGTTAGTAGGACTGCCGCTGGTGCATACATCTGGCCATTGATTCATATAGTTGAGAGGTTTTTTTTTACAGTATAACCCCCAGTTAGCATATTCCATACACGGGATTGCTCTCACCGGATTAGGAAACCTGATACCTGATGACATTACTTCAGAAAATGAATACTACAGGACAATCTCATAATTACACACCACCACCATGACCAAAGAACATATATTATATTTAGCATACCTCTGAAAAATGTAAGATCCATCTAGGAAGTGTAATGCAAAACAAAAAAGTAACTAAGATATAATGGTCCAAACATTTTGCATAAGACAAACTGTCTGAACTTCAAAACTTTGCTTTGTTGCATGACTGAAGGTCATTAGAGTCGTCACCAATCTTCACAATCATTGCCATAGATATCATTACACCCATCACCATATGGATCAAAACGTAATCTTCATCACCCTTGCCATACAGATAATTTCCCAGGTTGCCATGGTTGTCATCATCATTAATATCATGAGCATTGTCATGGCTGGAACTTTCCTCCAATATTGCTTCCCATTCCCTAGGAAAAGACAACTAGTTGTAAGAGAGATGAAGATAATGGAATGTAGTTGAAACTTAATTGAGCTACATATACCAAACTAAATTATTCTGGAATCATGTACACAGAGACATATAAGCTAACGACGCCTTAGTATGGAACTAGGAACTCAGCCAAGTGTACAATAAGTACTAGTCACGCTAGTACTTCACTCCTCTAACAATATACAAGCAGGTAATGACCAATAATGAAAGTCATATCAGCCTGCTTGCTGCATATCATTTGATCACAATAATTATTTTAGCACTTGCTAAGAGGCATGTTACCAGCCAAAAACATTCTAGCAATCTGATTTAATTGTCGTGCAGCGGCAGCAAGAGTATGCTAACGAATAAAACACAAGAGGCTGACCGAATAAAATTAATTAATTCACAAGAGGCTGACCAAATGAATGTTGAAATTCGAAGTAACTCCAATAGTGCAATTAAGTTGAACTGATTCACTATCGACGGCGCCAATACAATTGCAAAACAAATCATGTCTTCCTCCTTGTTGATACATAACCTGAGATAAAGGGACCATGAGTGAATTAAAATTTCACATTTATCTCAGCCATAGCACTGGATACTAAGGTGAACCAATATATGTGCAGTAGAGCATAAGTTACCGAAGAGCTAGAAACATAAGTGATAAGTGGTACGGTTATCCGATTGTCAAATCCTAATTAGCAGTTCTGCTTTTCCCTAATCAATAGTTATTGAAGGAAGAATAGGCATGTAGCAACCTGTAGCTCCAAGCCAAATGCAAAAACTGAATGTGATAGCTAGTGCCACTGCAGACTAGATAAATGATTCTACATGAGCTGACATTAGTGAACCTAGCTTCTATTATACTCTGTACATTTGCCTCTAATATACTCTATACATGAGTGAAGGTGGTCCAATTGATTCTGAGACTGAAAACCCATTTCGCATTATGCTACGTGCAACAGTGCTACAATAGATGGCTAAGTCATATCTACCATATAATTATTAGCTGACTAAAAACAATTAAGTTTATATCAGAGAAATTAAGCACATGCAAACAACGGATTTGTAAACCAATTAATTGCAATGCACCTGATCTAGCAACATCAGATAGGGAGAACTCTTACTATATTCAAATATATGTACGGTAAAATTGTCATGTATACCCACATCAGTTGATTTCACTATAGTTTTTTTGCCTAACCATATTAGAGAAAACTACCTGCTGATCCGTATGTCAATACGTGACAATAACTGGGAGTTGGATTGTGCACTTACCTGGAAGACTGGGCAAATCCGTACGCATCTGAACGAGGGAACGAACATCTGTCGCGCACGTGATCGAGACGCACAGATCAGACGAGGACGACACCAGATGGGGAAGAGCAGTACCCAGGATCTGGCCGGTAAGAAAGTAGGGAACGGCCGGCCGACGACCACGACGGACGACGCAGCCGAAGCGCCCGCATCATATCGAGCAGTCGTCGACCAACAGGGCCGCTAGGAGCCATGATGAGGTGAGGAAGGGCGCGGGAGGGCATCCACGAGTGGATACTGGCCGAGGCGAGTAGAGCAGAATATCTCCAGATCTGAGGGGAAGTGGGAGGGAGAAACGGGACGATCTGTTGGTGGATTAAACTGCCGCGGTTCTGGCGGCCTCGACGGTCAGGCGTTCTTGAGGGCTGGTGGAGGTGGTGGTGGCGCCGTGGCGGCGAGGAGGGTTTGACGGGCTGGCGGCGGGTAGTGCCTCTTGAATCGTGCGGCACGGCCTCTTCGGAGATGGTTGGGTCTAGGTGAAGTATATGTATTTACTGCGTCCGCAAGACCAAGTCAAATACACATGGTAGTGGACCGAAAATTAAGCGACGTGTGATTGTTCGTTGTACTAGGTATAGAAATTGAAAAGATCTGGGCGGCGGGCGGACAGAAGATGGGAGGGAAAGCTAGCAAATTTTGGCGCCACAGTATGCTTCCTCCTCTTATGTCTTCAAAATTTTGGCGCCACAGTAAAATATTGAGAAATAAAAACTTTAGGAATTTCGGAGTTTCAAATAAAAAATCAATGAATTACGACACACAGCTATCAAATTCACCGTCAGTCATTGCAACGCATAGCCCAGAGTTGCGGTACAACCGTAGGCTATTTAAGTTGACTGTCGGCTATATAAACTAATCCCCGACGGTGAAGCTAAACGGTCAGATATTTATTTGAACCGTCGGTCATTTAACTAGATAGCCGAGAGTTCTTTATCCCCCGTCGCTTAATTGATTGTACCGTCGGTTATTGGTAGTCATACCTGAGAGGTTGTCAATAACCGTTGGCCATTGAAGCTACCGTCGGTTATTACCAAAATAGCCGACGGCCCGTCGGCTATTAAGTTTCACCGTCGGAAATAGAGGCATTTCTAGTAGTGTCGGGCTCGTCGAAGTCGCTGAGAGAGATCCCGCAGTCAAAAGTATCCTCGAGTGGGAGATCGAGCTCGGGATCATTTTTGGGATATGCTGATTCGGCCTCCTCTCCTTGGAGTTCGTCGATGAGCTCGTTCATCTCTCGAGTCGACATGGTTGTTGCAGATGAACAAGCTTGGAGAGTTGATGATGGTATGGACGCAGTTGATGGATCCGCAGTTGAAGGAGTCGCAACCGATGGAGCCTCGGGTGCGGAAGTCGCGAGTTGGCGTGGATCCGTCAAGTCCTGCACACCAAGCTTGTTGACGAAAAAATTGAGCGAACCAACGGTTAAACCCAAACCTGACTCGAGATCGGAGAAGTCCTCCTGGAATCCTGGCGAGTGTGGCACGAAATCCATCAGAGAATCCGATGCGCTTTTTGCGGGTGAAGCTGGCGTGTTGCCGTTTGTCGAGTGAGCCGGCGAGTTGCCGTGTGCCGCCTGAGTCGGCGAGTTCTGGTTTATTGATGCAGCCGGCGAGTTGCCGTTTGTAGATCCGATCGGCGAGCCGCCGATTTCCGATGGAACCGAAGAAACCGTGAGTCCATCCCTATTCTTTCCCACAGACGGCGCCAATTGACGAGGGGTACACTCATCAAATCCCATGGTTAAGAACCTAGGGTTGAGATTATGGGAGAGAACGTGGTAGTGCTGGTAGTTTCGTCGGATGACAAGCAGAGGCAAAGATTTACCCAGGTTCAGGCCCCTTGGGTGGAGGTAAAGACCCTACTTCGGCTTGTCTGTTATTGATCGTGGGAGATTATGAGGTTACAAGGAGGCTCCGGCGAGATGTCGATCTCGCTAGAGCTTTGGTGGTTCGAGTATGGCTTGGTCCCAGATCGGCGCCCCTCCCAGCCTTTAAATAGGCTGGGTCTCGGGAGTTCTTAACCGACCTAGTTTACACATATGGAAAGTTCTAAACCGACTATGCCTATGTCTAATCTTGGAGGGTACTCCATCTTCTTGGGCCTCTTGTCTTGGGCTTCGAGTAGGCTCTTCGCTATCGGGCCTTAGTCGTTACGTGCACCAGGTACCCTCACGGTAGGGTACCCGAGATGTATACCCTTGTCATGGGTCGACACCGCCGCGTAAGTCTTGTTCACCCGGTTGGATGACCGGTTCGATTTCCTTCCCCGACTTTCGGCATATAACGTTAGATGTTATACGCCGGGTGCTCCGTAGCCATTCCAAGTCATCGTTGGTAACATCAGAACCTTCCCAACTGCCGGGGGGAAGCTGCGGCATATCCGAATCACTCCTGCAAGAAATCGGAAATAGCCGAGTTAGAAGATGTGGAATCTCAAATCCAGAGCGAGTCGGATAATGATCTAGCCGAATCAGCTGGTAAGGGATTCGGTAAAGGATATCACGGATAGAGTTGCCCGATTACTGCGGAGTAGTGATCGGCTGGTAACTAAAAACACCTTTTTGTAAAGATCTAGGGTTACGAAAGATCTACCGCAGCAGTAAAATTGAGATGAAATCTCGAGTAAAAATAAGGTGGAACTGTTCATGAAAGTGGCAAGCTGATCTGGCGCAAAACCTAGAAATAAGATCTAGGCATTGTACTAAGGCGCGGCACTGGACTCCTTTGCTAGTGAATCTAGGGAGGGAAGTGCAAGTTCACGGCGAAAGAACTCGCTCGAGGTCGCCATGGCCGGAAGTTGAAGAACTCACGATTGCTGTACGGCGAGGAAGAGGCCGGTGAAGAAGCGGCGGCGCAGGGCGTGAGTGCGCGGCTCAGACGAGTTTTCTCTGATGTTGTCGAGGTCTCCGGCGCGGCAAGGTCGCAAGGGCGAGATCGCGGCGGCGTCGACGGCGCGGTTGGAGTTCTCGAAGTGGGAGGTGCGGGGAAGAAGAAGAGGAATCCCGCACCCCTATTTATAGCCCCTAGATGGTAACGGGCGCACTACCGCACGATTTCCGGAGTGTGGCTGGATTAGGTGTGAACCAAAACTTTGCGGTCGTAGCTATGGTCGTGTATTTCAAACACACGGTGGATCATAGAATTGGAAGCGGTGCTGCGGATCAAGTGTGCCGGTCAGCACAGAAACCGAGGAGGCGGGGTCATTTAGTCAAAAACACTCAAGTACCTGATGGATCCGGATAATATGTTGTCAGTGACATGTCAAATCAGAGACCCGGATTATGAGGCTTTGTGCAGAGATTCCCTGCCAAGTGTCCCAGGAAATCCTGAGACAAGATTGGGTGATATGGAATTTGGTTAAAGGCGTTGGTTTTTAACCTGCTACGGCCCTTCATCCGAGGCTGTAGGACCGCACCAGCTTCGGGGACTACTGTCGGGGAGTTGCCCCCTGGTAGGGCAAAGAGGTGGAATGGAAAGTCAATCCGGGTCTCACAAACCGGATCACTCGGACCGGACCATATTTAAAGACAGGAAGAGACCAAGAGGCATCAGGCAAAGTCTAGCCGGATCAGAGGAAGAGACCCGGCTCGATTAGCCGGGTTGCCTGGAAGAGATCCGGCTCAGCTAGCCGGGTTGCCTGTAAGAGATCCGGCTCAGCTAGCGGGTTGCCTAGAAGAACCCGGCTTACCAGTAATGTCGGATAATGCACAGGGGCCGAGTAATGTCAGTAAAGTTCACGGGTCCTGCAGGCCTCCTGCCTAAGGTTCAGAAGACACGGGATTCCTGGGAGCGCAGCAACCTAGGAGCTGACTCGGCCAATTCGGGAAAGAGGATGTGGCCTAGACCCGGTGGGCTACGCCTGCCATTGCCTAAAGAGGCAAGTTAGGCCTGCTAGGACTTGACAGCCAGGTCAAGCCACGAGATTCCTGGGAGCGCAGCAACCTAGGAGCTGACTCGGCCAATTCGGGAAAGAGGATGTGACCTAGACCCGGTGGGCTACAGCTGCCATTGCCCGAAGTGGCAAGATAGGCCTGACAGTCCGGCCGTTGGATTGACAAGAGGCAGAGGCTTGTCCTTTTCCTCTTGGCAATGCCATTATCGTCTCCGGCCAGGGGTAAAAAGGTAAACCAGTTAGTGTATAAGTAGACCCTACATCCTCCAGTGCGAGGGACGACGAAGGAGAGGCCTCATTTCCCCCCCTTGTTCCATCTTCCTCCTAGAGCTCTCACCATTGTTGCTTCATACAGCTCGAGGAGCACACTCTGTACTTATCACCATTGAGATATAAAGAGAGTAGGCTAGTGCTGTAGTAGGGTGTTACCTCACAAGAGGGCCCGAAGCAGGGTACATCGTGTGTGCTTGGTGTGCTTTAGTTGTTCTTGGTTTGGTTTGGTTTGGTTTGTTCTTGCTTGTTCTTGTGAGTTCTTGGTTGTCCTCCATGCGTGCTTCTTGAGCACGCACACCCTCCCCGGATCCCCCAACGTCCTAGCGAGCCCCCAACTTAAGCCATCCTATGGCATCTGCCGTGACACCACCACGACAAGCAGGCCCTCAAAGCAGCTGAGAAGTTTAAGCAAGAGGCCACGGCTGGCCGCGTCGCCATGGAAAGGAGGATCCGGGAACTGGGCAACACGAATGATTTCTGGAAGGGCAAGGATGCGCGCATGACCGTCCTTCGCAAGAAAGAAGTGAAGGAGGTGGCTGACGGGCGAGTGGCGATGGAAGCGTCCAAATCTCAAGCTCAGATTGCGTGGCATCAGCACGAGCAGGTGTCCAACCAGCTGAAGGCGGTGCAGTCGAATTGGTGGAAGCAAAGGCGCACTTGAGAAAGAATAGCGACGGTTTGCTCACCACCGCCGCGACGACAAGAACATCTTGCTCCAGATGAACCACGGATCCTTGGACATCGTGAGTGAGTTCACGAGCTTGGGGGTGCGTTCTCCGCCTGTCCTCCTGGCTAATCACTCCACCTCCTTCGCCCATTATCCTGGGTTCTTGAAGTACGTGGCCTCGCGCATCATGGGTATCAAGGAGCAGGCTAGCAGAGCCACTCGCGTTGCCAGGGAACAGGTAGTGAGACAGGTGACAATCCGGTTTGTCACAGCGCTTCGCCGACGGCATCCGCAGCTTTCCTTGCTGTCTGAGTTGGAGGCGCTTGAACCCGAGACGCCGCTTCCTCCAGATGTGACCCGCCAGGTGGAGGAAATCTTGAAGCGCCTTTCCCGAGAAGACGACCAGTGAACCTGTGAAGTCCTGAAAAGGACAATACCAGGGGCCGTGAACCATGCTTTTGTAATGATATTGCCAACTGGCTTATGAACTTATGCTTTTGAATGTAAATAACTTCTTCCCAAAGTATATAAGTTTTATCGTACTCGTGGGGGATTTACGCTCTCGGGAAGGATCCAAAGGTGTGAACGCTAACCAGCCGTGGGCACTCAGATTGATCTGAAGTGCGGACACAGGGTGCAACCCCCAAAGGACCCACCGTTTCCTGACCGCACGGACCTCAGCCCACGACTCCACTGCCCGAGGGAAACTGACAGTGTCATCGCGAAGGCCCTGCCCCGGGAGAACGCCCGCCTTCGCCTTAGCCAAAGCACATAAAACAGATATACCCGGGAACAAGCCCGTAAGCACGTTTATACTTAGCTCGCGTTTTGACTCCTTCTAGCTACCTCAGTAATCGTTCTGTCGCGCTGCCGCCAAGGCGAGTCTTCTATGCCGTGTTTCAGACATAATTCTGCCTTGCCCAGCAATTCTTGGCGGGGACAAGGCTTCCAACCGAGATAGCCTCAATGCCGACTAAGGACATGACTGGCTGGCTTGCGCCGGTCCGGAGACCATTGTGTTACTTGCTCGAGTTACCCGGAGACCACCCAACTAGTGATCCGGTGACTTGCTGGCGTATCAGAGACGCCGGTCCGGAGACCCCATGGTTGTCTTAGCTTCCTGGACCCGGATGTTCCTTGTTTGGTGACCCGTCAATCTGGCTGGCTCGTGCCGGTCCGGAGACCCTGAAGCTGCTTTGCTCGCGGGATCCTGATGCTAGCCACTTAACAATCCGGTACTTCTGAGGGGGTCCACTTGGTCCTGGTTGTATTGTGATGATGTGACCCAGGATATCCCATTCTCCGTGGGCCACATCTCCGCAGATGAAGGTTTGATCCCAGCTAGCTGTAGCTTGCCCTTAACTGCTTTGTATCTGTGGGGGCGCCGGTAGCAAGCAAGGTTCTGGGGGCTCTTCAGTCTGAGTGGATGCATTGGCGAAGGTCCGGAAAGATCTTCCCTTTTGAGGAACCCCAGCTGTGGCACTCCCTTGGCTTTCTTAGGCTTCTTGTTGAGAGGGCAATCTCGGCTGATATGTCCTGGTTCTCCGCATGAATAGCAATCACCGTTCTTCTGGCCTATCTGGATGTCGTTGAACTGTCGGCAATCTTCCAGACTGTGCCGGTCAGATCTGTGGTACATACACCAAACTCCAGGCTGGCCATCTTTGCGCAGAGGAATCTTGAGCTCTTGGGGCACGTAGATGAGAGGATCTTCTTGCTGAGGCTCACCTTTTGTGTCTTGGTCGAGGTTTTCCTCCTCCGGAAGCGGCACTGTGGTTGGCGCGTCAGAACAGAGTTCCTCCTTCACTCCATGCGTCCATGGGGAAAGAGGGACATCGATGTTCGTGGCACCTTCGTCAGGTCTTCCCTTGCTGACCAGAGAGCTAACATAAGCGGCTGAAGGAACGAAGTGGACTCCGAAGGCACGATCTTTAGCGGCAGGTGACGGCGAGGACTCGTCAAGAACGAAGCCGAGGCCAGGGTATCGCAGGAACTCAAGGCTGCCTTTCCCTTTCTCTTCTTTGTCATCTTGGACATCGGATTCGGCACCTCTCTCGTGAGAGCCGAAACCAACGCTGCTCCGAAGGCGCTGAGGACTTTGGAGCAGATCTTGACATGGACTAAAGCACGACGCAGAACTTGACGATGAACTTGGCGTTGAACTTGAGGTCGATGAAGAAGAAGATGAATCCAGCGCTTGCACCCCCTACCTGGGGCGCCAGATGTCGTGTCTCGTTGCACGGACACGGGAGTATACGATACCCCCTTTTAGGTTCGGCACGGGGCTCGAAGGAGACTGAGAATCGTCTTCTTAGGCGGAGTCTAGATCAAGCTCTCCTCTCCATGATCAAAGCATGCAACCAAAGGGACACAAGGAGCTACCCAGGTTCAGGCCGCCCGGAGGCTAAAAGCCCTACTCCTGCATGTCTGGATTGATGGGTTCTTCATAGTGTGGCTTACAATGGAACCTCCCGGATGGGATACCCGGAAGGGTTTTGGCTGGAGGTAGAAGAAGGACAGATCCTGACCCGGAGGAGATCACCTTCCTCTCTACCTTCGCAACCCTAGTCTAGTCTTGCTCTGGTTCTACTTGTGTTCGTCCTTGCTTCGACCTTCTCTCTTTTGATCTCCCCCCTCCTCGTGCCTTGGTCCTCCTTTTATAGGCTAAGGGGTTGCCACAGGTCACGTGAGGGGTGTGAGGGACCTTCGCGGTGAAGGAACCTCCTCATCTAGTTTAGGAGGAGACGTGGCCTCTCCTCAACCTAGCGTCTCCTTTGGGTTAGGTGGGAGCGTCCGCCTCGGGGTGGACAGGAGCTGACACACCACGGGACGTGCTTCCCGCCCGCGCTGCCTTCGCCTTGCTTCCCAAGTCTTCGTGGTGAGGTGGAGTGCTTATCCACAGGGACGTGGGGAAGTACCCGAGAGGGAGCCTGGCCTCCTGCCGGGAACTCGGGCTCTCGGGTCCTTCCTGGCCTTCTTGCTTGGTTCGGGGACCCGGAAGGTCCCCAGGACCGGAGCCCTTGTCGACGTAGGCCATGCGTGTCTTGACGGTGAACCCGCCAGCTTGACTTGAGTCTTGGTCTTGTCCATCTTCATCTTGGGCCCACATGGGGTGGACCCACTTTGGCAGTACTAGGGGAACCCATGTTCCACTGCTGCGACACCTACGTCTGCTAAGTTGTATTGCACTGCTTGGAGAGGTTCACAGTACAATGTGCTTGCCGAGGGCACTGCTATGGCTATGGTGGACTATCGTGGAAGGAGCTCCGTCTTCTTGCTTGCGAAGTAGCTGATGGAGTGTAGAATGAGTTGGTTGAATGCGAGATTCCCTTCCTTGGTCGTACACTAGCTCCTTATATACTGGCCTCGGTCCTCTCCCCCGAAAAACTCTGGCGGGAAGGGATACCACATGGCCGCCAAGATGGAGCACAGCGCACGGCCTCGGGGTAGTCCATGGACACGGTCCATGGCAGGAGGTAACGTCTCCAAAGCTGATAAAGCCACCGTCCATCCAGGACGATAAGCTGGCGTTGCAGAGGTCCGTGACGCGCCCACGGTGACATCACGCTTGGAGCGTAGTGGGTGCCGGTCCCCTTATCACCAAAGTGGCAATACTGGGAGTCCGCTTTGCTCTCCCCAGCTTTGTTTACTACTTTATACACGAGAATGGCAACTGCGGCGTCGTCGTCATCGCACGCAGGCGCGCGCGTCACTCTGCGGCGGGCGCAGAGGCCATGTGCACTCTGCAGCGGGTGCAAAGCTTGCTTCCACTTGAAGGAACCCCGCGAGGACTGGGTGCCTCGCCGAGGTTCTGAAGTACTTGACGCCTCGCGAGGGAGGCCTCGCGAGGGTGGCGCAGAGTGCGCCAGGACTTGGTGGTATTCCGGGCAGGATAGACCCTCTTGAGGGACAACTCCCTCAAGAGGCCCTTTAGGCTGGGCGTCTGGTCCTTAGCAGAATAGCTCAGCAGAGTGAAGAAGCCCTCGCGAGGTCCTTAGCAGAATTCTCTGCATAGCATCGAGGGCTGTGGCAGGTTTCCATTGGGCCATGGTACCCTGGTTTCCATTGGGCCGACATTTACACCAAGGTCGTGGTTCTCCACAATGAGTTGGAGGCTCACAACAATGTCCCGAAGCTCCAAGCTTCAAGACCACAAAGTCTTCTAGGGTTATAAGCAACCACGGAGAAAAAAGATCCACAAAGATGTTGAGGTAAATGGGGGGAATCAAATTCCGGCTCGGTATAAGTGTAGATCTAGGTCTTCTCCACAAAATCCTTGAAGGGCATTAAGTTTGGGTGGAGAAAGAGAGAGATTGGGGCGTTTCAAGCTTTGAATTAATGGAGGATAGAGAGAGCAGGACGAGCAACCAACCCAAGGTGGGTGGGCCGGAACTTCCATTGCACAGGGCCGGAACTTCCGGCCCTCAAAAATTTCGGGGGAAAGTTCCGGAAAAAATGGCAGGAGCAAATTTGCTAAGGGAGCCATTTTTTGGATGCCCGGATATTTTCGGGGGCCAGGGCGGAACTTCCGGCCCTGGAGAACTTCCGGACCCCTCCAGACAAACAGCAATAGGCGCATTTTCGAGTGTCATCCCTCCTAACCTGTCTTCGGTATTTTCTCTTTTTGACAGGATAATCAACCGCCATGCTCCAAACGTCACTTTTATCTATACGCACTTAGCAAACGGTTAGAGCTCTAATCATGTTGTCATTAATCATCAGAATCTAATTAAGCGAGATATGCACTTTCAGATACTAGGTTTCTTTTCTAGCTACTTAATCTCTTCTCGAGGCGATCCTCAAAGTGTCTCTCTTCGAGTGAGACAACTAGAGTAACAATCATAACATAGCGATTCCAAACAGGAAATGAATCTACAAATCAATAATGGAGTTCTTTATGATACTAACCATGTGACACCATGCATTATGGACGTGATAACATATGCTAGTATTATATGCATGGTATCCGTCTATCTTACTCCTCGCCATTATAATTAGTCTATAAATGCAATATATCGCATGCACCAAGAAGAACTATGAAAGCATCAAAGGGGCTAAAACCGACATAAGCAACAACTCGAAAATACATTTTGCCACACGCACACAACTAATGCAACCGACGTCAATAATCATCGCAACATGCGCACGTGTATGCTCTTTCGAAACACAAACAACCACTTCGAGATGAGAAAACCTCAAAGTAGCTAAGTTCTCTCCATAGACGTTTTGAGGTGTCACCTCGCCAAATAGGGCTCATGGTGACAAATCAGACTTACCATAGCCTCGAAGCCATCACATATGATGAGACAAGACACATCCACCCCAACTCGCCATCTCCTGTTGACATCGAGCAAGGTGCAGATTCAAGCTCCAACTCAATCTCTAATGCATCATGACGACAACCTCGTTCATTCAGGACAAATGACGAGGACAAATCCTCGAGGGACAAGGATGGGAGAAGGGGTAAGTTCGTGGAGGAACGAGAGGAGGAAACATAGGACGTCGAGGGGAATGGGTGAAGGACCTGTGGGGAGGGGTAGTGACTGTAAATTATTATGATGTTTAGTGATTAATATGCAAAACACCTCTCAATAGTGAATTATTATGATGGAGCAAGTCATACCCAACGTTTTTAAAACACTCCTCCATTAGGGGTTTATAAGCCATATAAATAGTGTCTTACGTCAAACTTGTTTAAATTTGACCAAGTTTATAGAAAATTATCAACATCTACATTATCAAATAACTACAATATGAAAACATTTTGTATGATGGATCTAATAATAATGACCTGGTATTGTATATAGATATTTGTTCAAATTTACAAATGAATGCCTTAAGACAAAATCAATAGACCCCAATAGAGGGAGTTTACATATTCATAGTATTATCTTACACTCTAAATATTCACAAAGCATGAGTTCTATATAAGCTATTTTACACTTTGAATAACTACTTATTCAAAAATGTTACGCCTCCGATCTGAATGGTTGAAACAGATTTGTCCAAATACGATGTATCTAAACTAAATACGTCTAGATACACGGTATTTAGACAAATCCGTTTCAATCATTTCCAATCTGAGGGAGTAGAATGGATGCTTACATTTCGACAGAACTGAGATGTAGGAAACACAGTCCATAGAAATAAATTTAATGATGCCATTTCTCTGGATCTGAATCCTCAAATCCTTCCATTCAAAGGCACTTCAACTGCAATACGAATCTGAGATGGAGAAAAACAGATGATTGAATAACAATTTACGGGCCTAAAGATGAAAGTCAACTAGCACCATTACTTTTTTTTTGCGAGGGAAACATGCAGTTACATCCGACCAAGGATCATACAGAAAAGCCCAAGAAAACAGGAAATTACAAGTAGGTCCCTCTCGAGCTCTGGAGTCGTCTTCATCACGCGCGACGCCACGCCGGCGAAATCGGCCGCACCACCTCCATACGCTTGGACTGGAAGGCCCCCCGTGGGCTGAGAGTCGACGTTCCTCGGCGCCGAAGCACCTCCACCGCGCACGACGGCGGCGACACCACCTTGGTCTCCACGCACTGCATCTTCCAAGTCGTCAATCGCCGGAACCACCTGCACATGGACGCCGGCAAAGGGGGTGCCTTCTCGAGGTCTCCGCAGAGCCGCGAGCAAGGCGAGGAGGCGGATCCGTGGCAGAGCTCCGGAGCCGCGCCGACGGAAGGGAAGACCACCACCAGCAAACAACACGACGTCGTCGCTTCCACCTCGACGCCGCCGGCGACACTCCCACACACCCTAATTCACATAGCCGATCCGGGGATTCCCCGACCTCCCACCGCCGAAGCGGCCGCCGGAGGGCAGGAAATCCGCGGATCTGCGGCGAGGAACCGCGGCGCATGGGAATCGCCCAGAAATTCGCTTTTCACTGTAGCAGAGGAAAGGGAGAAGGTCCAACTCTTCTCGGATAACTAGCACCATTACTATTACACAACCAAACAAATAAACTGAATTAGCGAGTAACGCATCTGAACTTCAGTTGGAAAGAACAGAGAGCCAATTGGATTACATACGGAACAATATGAACGGGTACGCATTACAGTTGTTAATTAATTAGCCGTTGCAGAGCGCAACAAGCACATCGCAAAATCAGAGCCAATTGGATTTACATACGGAACAATATGAACGGGTACGCATTACAGTTGTTAATTAATTAGCCGTTGCAGAGCGCAACAAGCACATCGCAAAATCAGAGCCACTAGGCTCGAACATCAGGCGGGTAGACAAGCAAATCAACCAATGCAACACCAAAGACATCCACAACTGCAACCCCATCACGAGCAGATGGGGCACGGACCAGGCCGTTCTCGTTGCACTCGCCGCACTGGGCCGTCTCCTTCCGCTCGCCGTCGACGCGCACCTTGCGGCTGCCGTTGCAGTCCCTGCACATGACGAACCTCACGCCGGCGCACCCGCGCACCAGACCCGCGCCCGCGGCAGCCCCTGGAGCAGGGCCTTGAGCTTGCCCTCCTCCTCCATCTTGGTCACCTCTGCCGCGCCGCCGACGTGCTTGCCCCGGACGAACACCGCGGGCACGCGCAGCTCCGCGCTCCCAGCAGCAGCCGCAGCTCCTCTCTGTAGCCCGAGTCATGGACACGTCCCGCTCGATGACCTTCACGTCCTGCGCTTCGATCGCGGCGCGCACCGCGTTGCACTCTCGAATGTCTTCCGGATGCCGCGGAGGGTGGTGGTGTACAGCACGACGGCGTCCGCGCCGCGGGCGGGCACTTGCCCTCCGCCACGATCGCCGGCACAACCTTGGGCTGCTTGGGCTTCTCGGACCCAATGACCCGCTTGATGTGGGCGCCTTCTTCCGAGAGCTCACGCTCGATGGACGCGAGGAGCTCCGGATCGAACAGCGGGCTCAGGCTCCGACGCGACGACGACATGCCGCCGCCAGCCTCGGCCGGGCTGGGCTTCCGCGCGATCCGGGCGGCGCTCGCAGGGGAGAACCGCTTGGACGCCCTGGACAGCTTGGAGTTGTCGATGGAGTTGTAGGGCCTGAGGACCCTGTCTCGTCGGCGACGTCGCTGGGCTTGCTGTTGATGGAGCAGCGCTGCAGCGGGCTGTTCTCCTTCCCCGGCGTGCTCCTCTCTTCGCCGACGACCTCTTGGGCGACGGCAGGGCCAAGGCGAGGACCCTGGCGGGAGACCAGCGCCCGGCCTGGACGGCTTCTTCGCCGGCGAATCGGCGTCCTCAGCCCGGCCATGATCTCCCACGCGTTGATCACCTCCATGCCGGAGTCCGGCTTCTTGGCGTCCGGCGCCGGCTTCTTGGCGTCCGGGATGATGAGGGGCGGCGGCCGCTTGTTGGAGGCGCGCTTCCACTCCCTGCTTATCGGCTTCCTGCTCCTGCGGTAGCGGCTGCTCCATGTCGGCGGCGGCGTGCTTGCTCTGGAGGTCCAGGACGCCGTAGGTGGTGGAGGTGAGGGAGACGACGTGGTCGACGCGGCCGCGCACGGTGGTGCGCGCGCCGCCGCCGCCGCTGCCGCGGCCTCCCGGTCCCGGCGGGAGGAGCTTCGACGAGATGCACCCCATTGGCACGGCCCCGGCCTCTCTGTTTCTCTCTGACGGCGATCCGATCCTCCTCTTGCACTTTGGCTTTGTTGACCAGCAGTGAGTGAGTGAGAATGCGGGCGTTCACAGTGTGGCCTTTGAAGCGTGGACGCAAGCGCAACGGTCTTCAAGTGTGCAGTTGCTGCAGATTTAGTGTTTTTTCTTTTGATTTTCTCGTCGCGCGGTGGGGAGCTAGGCGCTTTCATTCCAACGGTCGAATTGGTTGGTGCGAGCGCCAGGAGGACGACGGTACGGATACCCAAAAAAAGTGGCGCGGCGGCCCGTGTCAGCAGAGGATGTACCCGTTGGATGGTGCACCTGCATTGGGCCGTGCTTTTCTTCTTCTCGGATTGCCTCTCCTTCGAGCGCGCGAGCGCTCGCTCGCTTTTGGCCGTCCGCGTGCGTGCGCAAGGCGCGTCCCCTATTCCCTTTCATTTCTGTCCCATTAATTATCGTGGTGTATTAATTGTTGTCTGTCTCGCTTTTTTATTCCTTTACTGCTAACCATCCGCTGCATGCACGGGATCACTAATCACATTTTTTTCTCGAGACATGCATATCACGTCCGATCCTTGTCCGATGGTAGCTCTGCATCATTCGATTCGATGATGCTCACGGATGGTACGCATGCATCGTCGGACGAGTGTCGGACGTAAAGACGTCATAAGTATAGCAGCTTTTTTTAGCTGACCATGCAAATGCACAAACCTGCTTATTTATTTTCTCCGAGTCGGGAGTGGACGTCGGCGCGGTTTACCGCGACGACGGACACGGAGACGAGCCGTGAGCGAGTCGTAATTGGACGTCGGCGCGATAGCGACGCGGCCTAGGAGACGAGCCCGTGACGCCATGTCCCCACACGGTTATGGTTGGCGAGTCGAAGACGAGCCGCGCGTCTCAAGGAAGCAGCGGCTTAGGATTAGCCGAGTCGGGAGTGGACGTCGACGCAGTTTACCGTGCCGATGGACACGGAGACGAGCCGTGAGCGAGTCGTAATTGGACGTCGGCGCGATAGCGCCGCGGCCAAGGAGACGAGCCCGTGACGCCAGGTCCCCACAGCGGTCATGGTTGGCGAGTCGAAGACGAGCCGCGTGTCTCAAGGAAGCAGCGGCTTAGGGGTAGCCGAGTCGGGAGTGGACGTCGGCGCGGTTTACCGTGCCGACGTACACGGAGACGAGCCGTGGGCGAGTCGTAATTGGACGTCGGCGCGATAGCGACGCGACCAAGGAGACGAGCCCGTGACGCCAGGTCCCCACAACGGTTATGGTTGGCGAGTCGAAGACGAGCCGTGCGTCTCAAGGAAGCAGCGGCTTAGGATTAGCCGAGTCGGGAGTGGACGTCGGCGCGGTTTACCGTGCCGACGGACACGGAGACGAGCCGTGAGCGAGTCGTAATTGGACGTCGGCGCGATAGCGACGCGGCCAAGGAGACGAGCCCGTGACGCCAGGTCCCCACAGCGGTTATGGTTGGCGAGTCGAAGACGAGCCGCACGTCTCGAGGAAGCAGCGGCTTAGGGTTAACATTTTCTCAAGGAATGGAGAAAACAGATTTTTCATCCTCACAGTCCAAATATTTTAGCGTCAAAATTAAACACAATTTACAGTAGTTGCGTAGTTTTCTAAACATTTTACACTAGTTGGAAGTGGAGTTTTTTTATTCATATTTTTTGCACTAGTTGGAAGTGGAAATTTAATTTCTCCCTCCCTTTTTTACACCCTAAAATATCTCTGCCCAAAAAGGGAATAGAGAAAAAAATCATCCTAACCTTTCAAATTTTTGGCGCCAAAAGAAAAATTAGCACTAGGTTTTATGGCGTGGAAAAAGCAGAGTTCGGCGTGAAAAAAGGAATAGATTTCGACCACGGCGAGAAAAAGGGAATAGATTTTGACTTTGCGAGAAAAATCAGCCAGCCAGCCTGGCAGCGCGAGAAAAGGGAATAGCTGCAGCTGCCAGTGCGAGAAAAGGGAAGAGCACGCCCGGAAAAGTCAGCTACCAAAACTGGTCACGCGCGCGAACGAAAAACTTTCCGTAAACGGCCGGTCGGAAATCGATCGACAGATTGCTTCCTGTAGCGCGCGTAAGCTAGCTATGCCCTTTTGCATGCGCCTGTGCTTCGCTAAAAAAAGAGACTAGTGAAACATAAGATTATACTCCTCTGTCCTAAATAAGTGTCTCAAGTTTATCAAGAAAATAAGTATCTAGACTATTTCATATATTAGATACATCCATTACTTAAGACAATTATTTTTGAACGGAGTGAGTAACATCTTTTCTTTCTGTTTTTCATTCGTTGATTTCTTTTGCATTGCCATTCCGTTGAGTTTAGATATAATAGTATAAGATTAGAACATCGTTTCTTCTATATTATTTTTAATTGCTTACTAATTTGTGAAACCGTGAATGAGTGATAAAAACAGATGATTTACCAAAGTCAAACATCGATATTGCAAAGGTACCATGAAGTATGAGCTAGCTGTACAAAAGAAAAAGACGGATACACACGACACGAGAGAAGATTAAAGATGGTTTTTTCAGCAAGGGCGCGCCGAAACCGAGGAGTACAATACAACTGCAGAAGGCTCGACCGCTCCAAGTACGTGAAGGTACAACTGTTCCGTGCGCCCGTGCCTCTCGAAGCACACGCATGCACGGAAGAGATTCAAACCGGGCACCGCACTTCTCCTCCTGCCACGCCATCCGGCCACCGTCGCGAAGCAAGGCGCTTCACGTCTCCCAGCCCCGGAACCGGCCGCGGCGGCGACAGAGTGGCAGCCGTCGGTGACTCCAACGCCGTGGCCATCGATTCACTCGCCGGCAGTTCACCTTCAGGACGACTGTCGGAGCCGCACAAGTCACGAAGCGCGGCAGTGACGCTCGCCAGCACCCGCTCCGCTCCTCCTCTCCCCTCGTCGCAGGCGCCGCCGCACGGCTCTGGCTCTCAGACCGTACGGCGCCAAAGCACGACACCTTGGGGACGAAGGCTCCTCCGTCTCCACGGCCTCGCTCGCGAAGACCCTGGCCCCTCCCGCCGGCCGGCGCCAGCCGCGACCGAGAACGGGAGAGCGCCGCTGCTGCACGTGCACGGCCATCTTCCGAACGCCGATGACGACGGCCGGCGGCGGCCTCCTCGGTTTCGGCGCGCCCTTGCTCGGCCCCTCCGCGGCCGCCTTCGGGTTGGAGCTGCCCTTGGTGGACCCGTGCCGCTCCAGCACCGCGCCGCCCAGCCCGGACCAGGCCACCCAGCTCATCCGGCGGGACTCTGCCGGCCGTCGGCCTCATCCGCGTGGTCGTGAATGACACTGATGTTGCATTGGCCACTGGCGCCGGAGCCTGCGGCTGCGATGGTCTCAGGCGCGACCTTGGACCTCGACTCGCCAACGCCAACTGACAAGCGGGACTCCAGATCGAGCTGTGGCATTCTTGCCCGCTACTACTAGCCTGCTGCTGCTAACACTAACTAACACTGAGAGAAAGAGCTGTGACTGACTGGAATTAAGTGTGTGACTGAGAAGCGAGACCAGGGAGGTTTGGTATTAAAGGGGAGGCGCCAAAGGCGTGGGGAGTTTGAAAGGTTGCGTGGGGAGCGCCGGGACGGTGGCGACCGCCGAGTGCCGTTGGAAGGGAAGGGTTGTCGAGTGAGGCGCGGCGGGTTAACGGGGAGTTTTGGAGCGGTGTGTTTCTGCAAGCAAGCCAGCCAGCAGCTATGTGCCAACAGCCAAGTGCGCTATCCCGTGACACTCTCAAAGTTGCCGAATGGAACCGCCAGGTGCAGAGGACTGCCGTGGATCGGTAGATGCTCGGATTGTTCTGCTTTCTTGGGTATGTTGACAGTTTCTCTTCCGAATCTACTAGTACTATTTCTAATCCTGCGGGCTGCGGTATGGTCTGTACTATACACCAAACAAGATATAGTTTCCTGCATTACTTATCATGGGTGCTGCTCTTTCTAGTGAAGTTGCTATCAGAGGTCGACATGGCCATTGCTATCATATTTTAGGGCTCTCTTTGGACAGCAGGAATTTTTTAATGTATAAATAGGAAAGAATCGGAATATCAAGTATGGCAAATTTCTAAAGGATTTGAAAACAAAAGAATTTTTTCGATGTATCTTTAGATTGTGTACATAAATCGAACACAACAATTTCACAGGACTTGAGAGGAGAGATAGAGAGTACAAAGAGATACAAGGTAAGTGCACTGGACATGTCAAAAGAAATATAAAATAATATTTAAGCTCATGTTGAGACTCATATGAAATGGAGGAAATAGGAATATACTCAGTAGGAATTCGATGCCCTCAATTTTATTGTCTAAAGAGCTTCCATGATTTTTTTTTATTCTGTCGATTGGAATCATCCAAAATTCTATGGAACTTCTCCAATCCAAAGTAGCCCTTAGTGACAAGCTTGGCAATGGCGTAAATCAAGCTAAGGGCCCGGTCATCTAATGCTCTCCACATCCTCCTTATGAAAAAGTGTAATGATTACAGAGAATATTATGAGTAATGTTGTTGATTTACTAACTACAGTAATATTTTTTTAGGTAATCTCGGACTATTGCATAGAATACAAACAGAGTGAGATAAATTCTCATTATGCTAACCAAGTAAGAAAAGAACGAGATAACGGGTTCGACCCCACGTCCCTATTTGCATGCGCCATGATGGGAGGCGCCCCCGACAGATATTTGAAGTGGGTCTCGTTTCGCTGATGCTATACTAAAAAGGTTTTGTTGACCTTGTAGAGGTGACGATCTCTATAGTTATCCCGATTCTAAGTTAGATATCCGGGAACCGAAAGCCCTCTATCATGCCAAGCACATCCTAGACAGTGCCGTCAGCGACTTGAAGGGCATTGGTTTCCTCTGGTGAGCAGCGGACATAATCCTAATCATGTCTAATTAGATCTAATGTTTGGTATCAATGCATGATTAGCCTAATTAGAACCCTCAACATTATTTTAACCATTGTCATGATCATTGCAATTGATTAAGTGTTTCAACTAATTATATTAGATTTGTTTCAATTTGTATTGATCTTGTTAGATTAGTTTTGATTGGCCGAACCATCTCATTGCATAATCTGGTAATCTATCTTCCTGTTAGTTTAGATCAATATTTTAGTTTGTGTTAGATTAGACATGTGGTGGCAGGGAGAAAAACCCTAACCCGCACCACCAGCCCCACATCCCTCCGTCCTCCTCCTTCACTGCGGCCATAGGGCGCGGCCGGCCACAGCCTGGCCGGCGGCGGTGGCGGGGCTTTCTCGTGGGCCGAAGCCTCTGGGCTTGGCCGTGGTGTGGTCATAGGTCTTCACGGCATGTCGGCTCTCTGGCCCGTGGCAATGCGTTGGTGGACTATCGCATCAGATGGTGTGGTGGAAGTCTGCACTCTAGATGGCGACAGCTGGCGGCCTCCGTTCTCCGGACGGCAAGGAAGGTGGACGGACTACGAAAGACCGCATCTGACATTTTGTGCGGCATCGCCCGTGGTTTGTGCGGCGGCGAGGTTACAAGGGACCGATATGGGTCCGTTTGGCGTTGGGCGTGTCTAGCCGACCGTGCACGTCTGGCGGGATCTCTCAGCGGTGGCATCACAGTCCAGCTACTAGCGGGTACGGAGATGCGCGTCAGCTGGTGAAAACCAAGGCGGATGGTGGCGCATCATGGCGGCGTTAGCGTTATCAAAGGCATCATTGTTGCAGCTCTCGTATCCTTACTCGGGAGCTTCGGGGATTCTAGATTTGGGTCTCGGGTCGGACGATGGCAGCACCTTCGGTGTCATTCTTTCTCTTGAGGGCATTGTTCTGGAGCACATAATGACTGCAGGGGTTTGAAAGTGGAGCGGTGTTGCATCTATCGCATCGACGATGGCAAGTCTTGGCGGCATGACACAACATGGTCTCGGGCTCTCTGCGTGGGAGTGTGATGATGGACACCAGCAGACGGTGATGTTGTATGGTATTGTGGTGGCGTCGTCAGTAGGCCTAACGTGGGTCTACGCTTCGATTTACCCGCGGTAGATGGGTCGGTGGAAGATGGCGGTGGCGACTTCCAGATCGTGTCGCTTGAGTCGCTCTCGCTATATCTGGACAGTGAGCCGGCGATGGTTGTGGCCGGGGGCACAAAGTCCAGTGTTTTCTCTATCGTTGTGCAGTTTCGTGGTGTGTTTTCACCTTATTTGCGGATTCTCGTTAGAAGGCTTTTGCCAGTCTTTGTTCAGTAAATAAAATAAATATAGGCCATATGCATCATTTCGATGTAGAGGCGGGGTGCACCCCCTTTTGAAAAACAATCTTTTTAGCTTGATCGTCACATATCTAAAATAAAACGAATCTCTTTTCCTATTTCTATGTATTTCAACACAACAAAGTAATATGGTTGTACATGTCTAAGGGTATGTACAATGATTGATAAGACACTCTTGCCATAGACTCACACCGTAATTTAGACATGCCAATAAAACATAATGAACAATGGTTATCTTTTAGCTTTATGTATAATAACCAAAAATCTGAAACATATTGTGGTAATAGATGGTCTCTGAGCTAAGATGGGACAAACCTTTTTTATTTCTCTTTCCTTCGTCTCAGTACACTATAAATTACCTGGCGAATCTAAAACAAGTCTATCTTATCAATCATTGTACATTTTTTCTTCTTATCTGTAATAAATAAATATCTCCAAATTTGTGGTGAGACATTGATCTTTTAGCTAAAATAATATAAAATTTAATTTCTCTCTTCTCCATCTCAGTTATTTGTCGTGCGGCGGATCAACGAATCGAGCAATGGCGCAACACTAAACGGCGAGGGTGTTAGATTTAGTTTCGCCGTGAAGAAAGCAAGGAACCAATATGGGTCCGTTTGGGGCTGGGCGGGTCTAGACGACCGTGCACGTCTGACATGATCTCTAAGCGGCGGCATCGCAGTCCATCCTGTGGCGGGTATGGAGATGCGCGTCGGCGGTGAAAACCAAGGCGGATGATGGTGGCACAACTTGGTGGCGTTAGCGTTATAGAATGCATCATTTTTGTAGCTCTCATATCCTTACTCTAGACCTCCAGGGGCAATTCTCGATTTGGGTCTCTGGTCGGACGATGGCAACACCTTCAGTGTCTTCTATCTCTTGACGGCATCGTTCTGGAGCACATAATGACTGGAGTGGTTTGAAAGTGGAGCGGTGTTGCATCTATTGCATCGATGACGACGAGTCTCGGTGACATGACACAACATGGTCTCGACGTGGGAGCGTGATGATGGACACAAGCAGGCGGTGACGCTGTTAGGCATTGTGACGGCGTCATCGGCAGGCCTAACTTGGTTCTACACTTCGATATATGCACTGGAAATGAGTCGGTGGAAGATGGCGGTGGTGACTTCCAGACCGTGCACATGAGGCACTCTCTATATATCTGGTGGTGATCCGGCGATGGTTGTGGCAGGGGCACAAAGTCTAGTATTTTTTCTATCGTTGTGCAGTTTGGGGTGAGTTGTCACTACGGATGGCACCCGCCGGGTTTGGGGCCAGGTTTGGCACCCCCATACCTGCACCCCGCCCTTCTCCCACCCTACCACCCGCCCCCATACCCACCGGCGAGTCTAGAGCTCCACCATACCCGCCACCCGCAAGGTTCAGGAGACTCGACGGGTACTCGCGTCGTTCTCCATGGTCCGTGTCTGCTAGCCATCACCGGAGTCGGTGAGGGTCTTGGGCCTGCTGGCCTTCGCGCGAGAGGCAGTAGAGGGCTAGAGGGAGCGCGGTGGCGCCAGATGAGAGGTGACGGCGGCGCAAGATGGGCAGATGAGAGGCGGCGGCGCCGTAGGAAGGGAGCGCGGCGGTGCCAGATGAGAGGCGGTGGCGCAAGATGAGAGCCGATGGGGAGGGACGAAGCGTGTCCAGTGTGATGGGCTGGTGGAGCGTGTCCAGTGCGATGAGTGTATCGGGCGTTGGTGGGCTGGTGGCGATGGGCTGGAGAAAGGGCTTGTGTAGCACTGCAGTCTGCAACGTCTCCAGTGCGTCCAGATGTAGGAGGTTAGGGTTAGGACTTAGGATTAGTGGGATTTGGCACGTCTGTGGGTTAGAGGGTACGGGTTTGCCACCCCATACCCGCCTCCGCTAGACCCGACGGGCTTAGATTTCCCCCGATAAGCAGACCCGCGGGTTCTACACCAAACCCTGCCCATTTGATGCGGGTACCCGTCGGGTTTACAGGTATCGGGTTTACAGAATATCTTTTTTTAATAAAAGGGTTTGCTCACCAGTTTCATTTCATAGATATGAAACCAACATCGTTTCACGTCGTCTTTGTTTTTCAGCTTCGTGTCTTCCTTGACCAGTTGTACCGGTTATGTCTCAAGTTCATCCATGTATCTCGAGTAAATGCATATTTTGCTAAACAGTCTGAAGTCCTTTGCAATTCAGCCAACGGAGGGTTCAAGACTAGGAATAATTCTAACATCAAACCAATCTAATCTTTGGTGACTACCTTTATTTTGTAACACCGTGTGCTTCTTTAAGCGGTGAGACAGATATAATAGTACAACAATTGTTTTTTGGTTCCTAAATTAGAAAACTTGGATACGGTATCTCGTTTTCATTTATAAGTCAATGGAATAATGTTGTCCACAAGGTTATATCAAATATGCTAGCAAACTGGCTGAAGAAATATTTTTTCAGAGAGTATAAGTGACCATCAAAGCACGTTTCTTACCTGGAGGATTATAAAAAACAAAATTATGCTAGCGGAAATACATATCGGGTCATGGGTGTGCACGGTGCACCCACTGCTCAAAAAACAATTTTTAAAATGTCAAAAAAATTATAATAACAATTTGGATATACTTTAAGACATTTTATGTTAGCACAAAAAGTTTCGCGAAAAAAAGACATTTTTTTTGTGACCTGTGCAAAGAAGACAAATCCGGATTCTCCAAAATGACTTTGTACGAGGCATTTTTTTTTTGCACAGGTCACAAAAAATGTCTTTTCTTCGCGAAACTTTTTGTGCTAACACAAAATGTTCTGATATTTGTCCGACTTTGTTTTTGGATTTTTTTTGACATTTTGAAAAGTTTTTAAAAATATTTTACACAGCGGGTGCATCTACACCCATGACCCGAAACGCCGTGTCCACTCTGCTAGCATATAATGTGCATATGCAATGAAAATGGGATTTTTTTTGTTGAGCAAAAGGTATGTGAGAGCTCTGTTAAGAAAAGAAGTGAGGAGAAATCAAGCATTTTCTTTAGTACAAACACAGTGGTCAAGTAAAGGGCCGATGTGTGTGAGATCTGGACCATTATGACAAAGTCTTCATATGATAAAAATTTGGATCTTCCCGCAATGATATGTGAGGATAGAAGTGACTGTTTAGATCGCGGATAGAGTGGTTGCTAGAACATGTGGATAGAAGGGAAAACTTTTGAGTATGGGAGTGAGAGCGGACACATGGATGCCGAATTACAGGGATCAAATTTATTTTTGAATATTTGAATATCATAGTTATAATTTTAAAAAATCTAAGTTTTTTTATGTAGTCAAGGAAGTGTTCTACAAACATGACAAAAATCTGAATTTTTTAAAAATTCAGTATGATTTATTTATTTTATGATGTACAAACACACAAACATGACAAAATCATTTTATAGTTTTGAAGCATGCATTGTTTATTATACTCAGATCCACATTTTTGCCCTTTTTTGTATCCTAGAGTATAAAGTATTCCACATTGATATTTTGCACACTTGTATTATACATCATGATTACATACTTGCCTTTGTAACGATTTTTTGAAAGTTTCAAATATGATTTTTCAAATTTTGAAAGAAAAGGCTTCATGGAGCTCGACCTTCATTTTTTAGTTTCCGTTTATTATTGTTCAATCTCTACGCCTCGAACTGGGGTGTTGACCGATGTCATAGAGAACAACATCACGGTCCATGGCGTTGATCTTAAGCACTTCAATGCCCTAGTTTAGTTTAGGAGAGTGAATCTTTGGAACATGGTGACGCTCGCTACCTAAATCTGAGCCGTCCCAACACGCTTTAAGATGGGCACCTAAAGTAAGGGATTCTGCTTTAGTTATGATACGTACTGTACTTGATAACTCAACGGTACCTGGCGGAATGAGTGCGATGGATGGACCACTTCTGGGACGTGACGTGTATTGACTGTGTCTGCGCCATTTACCACTGCGTACCCCACTGCTCTTAACCATTTCGAAGGATTTTGAAACACTAAAGTATTTTGAATATAAAATTTAATTATTCTGTTTTGTTGATTTCTAAATGCTGTGGGGGTAGAGGAGTTTCTCACAAAATATATTGGGTGAATGATTATTTAAAAATACAACAAAATCTTTGGAAACAAAAAAGAAATTCAAACAATACAAAATCTTTCAATAATGGTTTGAAATATTAACTATCAATCGAGAGTGACGAATGTTAATTGGGGAAATTTTGAAATTTAACTATTAAATCTTCCCTCTATCAAATACATGATAAAATAATATGTAAAAACTAAGTTCAAAATTGAGGGAGTTATAGTTTGCGGTCTTAGAATGTCCGGTTCAATAAAATGTCAAGATTTGAACTATTGGGGGAATACTTATCTATAGAGCGAGTTTGTTTTCGTGGTTTTGTTCGGAAGCAATGTTGCAACTAATTAAATATCCATCCAATGTGAATGTGAAAATAGAGAAATTGCATGCCTGTACGTGCAGCAATGATGCATGCAAAGGCTGACAGAAATTAACTATTGTGAACAATTTAGTCAACATGTTAGGACCCAGCACATTCTACTTCTACTATATATAAAAGACAGAGGAATCGCTGCCCTCTCCAGCCCTCCACGTCGCCGGCGATCCTCGGCCGTCCGATCCGCGTGACGGACGGCCCTGATGAAGCCACGTCCACCATTCCACGCGCGTCACTGTTCACAGCGCATTTTTGTCCAATCAGGATGTGCCACGTCGCCCGGTCACGCGCCGGTCGCGCCGGTCGCAGACGGTCGCCGCGCATTTTTCAAAAAAACCCGCGGAAGGACCTGTTTGTGATCAACAGAGGACTAAATAGTAAATAAAAAAACTTTAGGATCTTCGTGCAAAATTCCGCCACAGCTCCCCTCCCTCCCCTCTCTCTCCCGCGCGCCCGCGGCGTCGCCGCCGTCGCCGCCTCGCTCCGCCGCCGCTACGCCACTCCCCGACGGACCCACGGCCATGGAGCGCTCCGGCGTCTCCGCCGCTCCCTCCTGCCCGCGGATCGGACGCCGGGAAGCCGTGGTTCCACCGGGATCGCCGCCGCCGTCCACGGCAGCCTCCGCCGCTCCCGCAGGCCGCCGGCGCCGCTCCGGCACCAAAAATGGGCGGCGCCGCCCCCTGCGGGTCGGCCGTGATGAGGCGCATCCAACGCGGCCATCCGCGCCTGCCATATCGCGCCGGCGCGCTGCCGGCGAGTCCGCCGCCGCCGCGGCCAGATCTGACCCCGCCATTGCTGACGTCAGGACAACGTCAGCGTGGGCCCACCCTGTCAGTGACTGTTTAATTTCGAAAAAATATCTAGGAAATCAAAAAAACCTGAAAATGTGCAGAAACAATGTCTTATTACTGGTTTATCAGAAAAATATGAATTATATATCAAAATGTGCAGAAAAATAGATCTAATTTGTTTGTGTTAAAATCCATACATTTTGTAACATTCCAATTTGAAAAATATTTGGAAACAATCTAAAGCTATTTTGTATTTCTAAATTTAAATTAATCAACTTATTTCCGCTGGTTCGTCAGGAAAATATGAAACAAAAATATAAATATGAAAAAAATATTAATGCGGAAATGTTTTTTAAATATTTGAACAATAACTACAACAATATTTCGAACCTATAGATATGGAAAAACAATACTTCAAAATACGATCAAAATTCAATTTTGCATATACTAAAATCATGTATTCCTACAAAATTCAAATACTTAACAAACTAAAAAGAACGAATTCACATACAAATAAGTTACCAATTTTAACAAATTCCAAAAACTAAACAATTTACACATGTATTTTTTAAAAAAAATTCAACGGTTTCAAATCTGAATAACTTTTGAATATGGACATTTCAAAAATTTGAACAACTTCATAACCTAGACAATTTTTGAATTTCAACAATTTTACGATCGAACAATTCAAAATTTTAGCCCACGGGCGCGTCAAAGCCGCGAAAACTAACAAAATAAAAAACATTGCAACAAAAATGTTGACATTTTTTCGGAAATAATTGTAAACATCTCGCTGTTGATGGTGTGCTCTGAAGGAGAGTGCCAATGGATATTCTTCAGCTTGTACTTCACCCCGTCGATCTGCACCGCCCCAGGTACGTCTTGGTATCGGAGCTGCACCCATCAATGATGCAGAACAAGAACGCAATGGATGGAACCAATGAGATTAATTTTCGGCAAGAGACAATCTGGAAGACAGGTAAGCGTACCGCGATGTTGTAGATATTGTCGACAAGGGTGGCATTTGCGGCGGTGTAATCGCGGTGGAGACGCCCCAAGTTTGGGCTGTAGACCACCTCGTCGGTCTTGATGTCCACCGGGGACTGCATGGTTCCCTTGGCGCAGCGGGTGAAGTTGGGGCTCAATCTGCCCCAGTGCTTGGGTCCAAGAGAACCGCTGTACGCGAACTCCACGCCATCTGCTTGATTAAGTTACGTCAAGAATGGACATATCATACATCAACTGAAACTTCCAGTAGAAAGGAACACTGAAAATTTGGTCGTTAATGCAGGGTTGAAACTACTAAGAACGTACTGTTCTCGCATGCATGGGTTGTGAGAAAGCAAGTGCAGAGCAGCAGAGCAAAGGTTGCAATCCCGTCGCGAGTGGCCATCTTCTCCTGCAACAAAGTGGCCAGGTTCCAAGTTAAGCTACAGGTTGAAAGAATGCGGAAATAAATAGGCGTGGAAAGATAGGGCTTGTTGCATTGTCAAGGCCAATCTTCATCGATCGGCCGGCCGAACCTCCGCCCACCTCTGCTTTGCTCCGTGGAGTGGACGTGGTGACCTTCCTGTGCTTCCAATCCTCTACTGGAGATGCAAGTTCCTGCAAGGAGACAGACGAAAGATGAGATGGGATGATTCCCTGTGTCCATCACAAGATCGCACGTAAAGGAGGGGTAATCATGCAAAGGCTCACAGTGACCTGACCTCGACCTAGATGAGCTCACGCCGGCCGCAGAATCAGAACCCGGAAAAGGCGAGTAGGCCTCTCGGTGGTGCTGGACGGCAGGAATCTTTCTTCCGGGACGACGGAGCGGCGAGAAGGGGCGCTGCCGGTGAAGATGCTAGCTTGGGTTTTGGCCTTTTCACAGACGGCCGCGTATATATTCACAAACACGAGACAGATCGCCACGACGCCACTTGACGATGTGGCCCATCACTTTTGGAACCGCTCTTTCTATCTAGATGGTCTTTTATTTTTTGCTGATGGTCCATGTGAAAAAATCGCGGGCAGAGTTACGGTGGCGTGGGAGTAGTGGCTAGTGCTCCCCGTGGTAATAGTAGCACGTACATGCATCGACTTCGTGCAGGCATGCACGAGGCCATGCTTCAGAGATCGTTGTGCTAGTTCCACCTCTTTCGCGGCAATTTTTTCCCGCGCTATTTGAACAGTAGGTCGTGTGTAATCGTAAAAGAACCATAGGCGAGGGCGCTGCGAGAGAAACATTCATCACTTGCTGTCAGAAACAGGAAAGATTCATCATTAACCAGAAACAAGAGGCGCCAAAATGGCAGGACACATGTTTTTTTAAAGGACTGAATCGTTTAGATACAGGAATATATCCCACAATACAGGACTACAACACAAGGACCAGTACTTTGCAAGCTCCCGTTTCTATAAGAAAGAACAACTTTACAAGCTACAGAGCCCATGGCACATTCTGGATGAAATCATGGACGAAATAATAGATGCACCTCGAAGAGCATAACATTGATAAGTATATCCAAGCATGCCACCATTGCCTACCACTTCATCAACAGGCACAAAAAGTTAACTCCAATAAGCTGAAGATCAAATCATTAACAGTAGTCAAGGGAATAATTGAACAGCAGTACAGCCTATGGCAGGCCAAACCTGTGCCATGGCCACTTCAAATGTTGACAAGGGGATTCCTCGTTTACGTACCTTCATAATTTTGCCGCCCCATGATCGTTTAGTGGGGGAAGATAAGGTCGGTCCATGGGGCTGTCGAGTAGTACGTGCAAAGCATCAGCGCGCGCAGACACTAAACATCGAGAAAGAGTATAAGATGGAGGTGCACATGCAAAAGGCTATCAACTGCATGCACATGATTTCTCATATTCAGCTCTAAACATTTCTGCCGGCCGGTTAGCGAACGTTACATTGAGTGTTGCCTTTACTACATAGTAACCGTGCACGTGCAATGCACATATTCAAAATATAAATGTCATTGAAGACTAAGGCATGACCTAATGGTGGGGAGGGGTTGATGCCTTCCTACCCACCCGAGTTCAAGTCCCCATACTTACAATTTTGGTGATGTTGCATCCACTTCTATCAAAATACCATGTGGTCCCTCCCATGTAGGAATCATTTAAAAAAAATGTCATTTTCAGTTTCGTGATTTCTTTTGTTGCCAGAGCAATAATTTCATGACTAAAATGTGTAACGATGTGCAAACAACATAAGAGGCTTGGTTTCATTGTCTCAGAGTTGCTTCAATCCTATGAATGACAGTAATCTTATACAGCGATATTTAATGAGAATGCAAGATCGATTGCTGGCATATATCAAACTTTTTTCCCCATATTGTGTGTAAATGCTTATGCAATGTGCTGTGTTTGGATGAAAAAAGACATGCAAAAGGATGTGGCAGGGACATAGGATACAATTTCACTTCGTGATGCACTGTGTGCTCCCTTTTCAGGTTAGCCATTGGTTCACCTGTTCCATGCTATAGTAATAGTAAAACCTTGGGAAGTTAAACTTGGCCGTTGTGCTTCTAACATGTACCTTGATTGCTGTAGAGATTAATATGGTAGTCTACCGGGACAGCCTGTCCCTAATATATATGTTCAAACATGAATATTTGACGCTTGCGAGTGACTGCTCTTGATTATACAAACCGATGCACTTTAGATTTGTGGCATAGTCTGCGGGATAGCCTGTCCCTGCTATATATGTGCAAACATGAATATTTGAAGCTTGCGAGTGGATGTTCTTGATTATACTAACCAATGTAATTTAGCTTTGTGGCACGAACACCATATATTGATTGGCTGTTTTGCATGGGCCTCTTGTTATTCGGGACATGAATGTCTCAAATATCTTTTGGTCATGGTTGGTATTTGAAATTATAGTCTTGTTTACCTTGGTCAGGGTGCGTATATTTGAAATTGTAGTCTTGTTTACCCTGGTCATGGTTCGTATTTGAAATTGCAGATTACATGAGTGATAAGTCGTTCGGCTACAGATTACTTGATTATAACTGTAGATGATAAAACTACTGCGATTACATGAGTGAAAAGGGTATACTTTTGGTGCAGGTACCTGCGTTGCCGAGGAGCTCACCGACGTCGGCTGCGCGAGGCGGCGATGGTGCAGCACTGGCTGGGCGGCGACGCCACCGCAGGACGCGGAGCTTGTCGGTGCGGACGTTGCAGGGCAGTGATGGCGCATGATAGGCTGGGCAGCGGCGTTTCACGGAAGGGCGCGTCTGGACGGCGATGGGACTAATCGAGATGATTCCCTCTAATTTAGGCGTTTGTTTTTTTCTTTAGTTGAACAGCTGGAGAGGCGGACGTGCTGATTGCCGTAAATTTTGCCTATTTCCTTGTAACCGAACAAGCCCTGTGTGGGCGAGGACGGTAGGGGCGGAACTATTCGTCCGATGGCAGAGTTTTCGTCAGCTAGAGGAAATTGCTGACGGTTAGATCTAATTAGGTGGGATTGATCCTGAGTTGTTAACTGGATTTCGTTGTTCTTGTACGTTGGGTGGGGTGCCCGAAGGGATGAATATGTTTGCTTGTTTAATAGTAGTAGAGATAGACCCGATATGGATTTCCGAGATACTTCACCTATGTTTCCCTTGCATTATCTACATAGAAACTACCGGAAACGGCTCAGTTGACGAGTCCAAGTTATTCGGCGCTCTGCAACAACCAACCTACATCGAGTACCAAAAATATACACTCGACAACGGACCGACACTCGCAGGCACGGAGACAGGGGGACGAGGGGGCTAGGCCACCCCCATGCTTCAGATTTATTGAAGAACACTAGTCCTTTGAGCCCTGATTTCTTAGTGCTTTAGTGAATTCTGCCCCCCTCAACAAGTTTGCGACGCTAAGCTTGTCCAGTCAGCCCCCCTCAACGTCACATGCTGGCTCCGTCCCTGGACACTCGACCACGAATGACAAGTGTTGTCTCGACGGCTCTCAGCAAAGTCCTCACATATGAGTGTCGGAATGGGGCACTTGGTGAAACCTAAAATGCTCGACAAAATGGATGGACACATGTCCCATGGCTGCACCTAACGGAAAACTCGGCAAACATTTAAAACAATATTAATTTATTCTAACTTTTTTTTCACTCGTCCTCATTCCTAGGCCATATTCTTGTTTGCTTTCACCCCTCTTTTTGTGTCTCTCTTTTCCCACTATTTTTCCCTTTCTTTTTCGCCCTTTTCTCCCTCGGGTCTTTATTCTTTACTGCCCTTATGCCCGCAATCCTTTGAATCAAATAGACTCTAATGAAAAAATTCCTATGGGTGGAAATCCTTTACAATTCCTTTGAAAATTCTTTGAATCAAATTGGCCCCGGTGTAGCTATGTGTTAGTTTTTAGGATCTATAGTTTAAATCCAGGATTTAAGTGTAGGGATAAAAGTTATAGATCTAAAACCTAGATATCTTAACCCTAGATATACGTATACACGCTAAATGTACCCTACACCCTAGACCCTATTCCCTATGACTAAACTATATACCATAAACCTAAACCGAGACCGTAAACCATAACCAACAAAGGGAAATTTCACACGAACAAACTCATGCCTCTATATATAAAAGTAGGCATGATTCGCTTCCTCTCGCATTGTCCACGTCACCCAAAATTCTGGCCGTCCGATCAACCGCACAGACGACCCAGATCACGCCAAAAAAACGTACTGATACAATATTACTGTAGCAGAGCAATTTCTTCCAATCACGCGGCGACACGTCGCCCCGGCGGGATGATTTTGCAAAAAAGCCCCCAGATCACGCCAAAAAACATGCTTCCTGTAGCAGAGCAATTTCTTCCAATCACGCGGCGACACGTCGCCCCGGCGTGATGATTTTGCAAAAAACGCCCGGAAATGACTTGATAGCAATTTGCGGAAAGGGCAGGGACTTTTTTGCAAAACAACCGCAGAACACGGTCTCCCTCCTCTTCCTCTCTCTCCCGCGACGCCGCGGGTCGCCGTCGGCGCCGGCGCGCATCGCCGCCTCTCTCGCGCCTCCCCGACCAAATCCGCGGCCACGGGCGTCTCCGCCGCGCCGGCCTACACCTCCTCGCGAGGGATGCGTGCCGGAGCGCCGCATCCGCGCGACCACCTCTGCCTGCCGCTCGCGTTCTGGTTCGTCGTACCGCCATGTGCCGCCCTGGTACTCCGTTCCGGCGGTTAACGCCGCCGTTCCAGTGAACATATGGCCATTTTTTGCCCCAGTTCGGCTCGCCGCAATTTCCTCTGCCGAGTTCTCCGGCCGATTCGTCCGCCTTGCTATGTACCCTCGGCTGCGTGGTCGGCAATGGAATTCGATCCATTCCCCAACCGCCGCCAGGACGCCCTGCCCACACCGTCGTACTGCACCGCCGGATGCAGTCATCCCTCACGGCCCCGGCGTCCGGTAGCCGGCCGTTTCCAGCTCGAGGGCATAGTCTCTTTCTGTCCGCATACGCTGCAACACTGGAAAATCAAGGTTCGTTTTCTGAGTCTGTACTTCACTTTTCCTAAAGTCTGTTTGTATGGAATCTAGATTAGATTCAGTTCAGGAACATAGTCTTGCAATCAAGATTTATACATGTGAGTTCATTGTATCCTCAACGCACTAGAAACATCATTATTGCCGGCTGTTTGGGAACACGATGCTACTGCCTGGTTTGGAAAAGACTTTGCAATCGGAAGCGAGATGTATCTGTGGTTGCATAAAAGTAATTTATGTGTTCTAACTGAACCAGATTGGCTGCCGTTGGCAGATATGGAATTTATGCAGGCATAGGATGGATTTTGCTGAACCAGTATGCCTAAAACTTTCTAATTGATAGCTAATGTCTTCAGTAATTACACCTTTAAGTAGTTTCCATGATTTTAGTACTGCACAAATGACCTTTTATACTGAATTTTCTAAAATGTAGCCACGAAAGATGGATCGCCTTTTAAGTGCGAAAAGAAAAATGTTTTCTTCTAGATTATATTTGAACCTGTGGGGGGAGTACCCACATTTCGTGGTTTTGTTTTCATTTATCTTTCTACATAATTATACTTTCCTTTGTTTCGGTAGCAGAACTAGAGTTTTTAGGCTGTGAACGCCAATTGCTGCAATTAACCAACAACTATATTGTGGCTCCAATTTACAGTGATCAATTCAGTGACAGTTGCCCTATTTCAGAATACACTAATGCCCATATCTGATCATATCAATTAACTAAACCATTTGTTCTGTTTAGAGAACTCCACACTTTGTTTTGCAACTCTTTCCTAAATCTACATGTTTAGCTCTTTGCATGATTGTGTATGAAGCATTGATCTTGAAAAGTATTATGACAAAGTACAATATAATTATTACAGTTCACCAGTGTGATTAGGTAGAAAGTGAAAGATTCTCATACAAGAAAATATTATTAATTTTCCACTTCATTATGCAAAAGGAATATATACCTTACAGATATCATAGACTATTATATTAAATACTAGTTGTCTGTTTGAAGAATCGAATTGGGTGTTTTTGATACATTTTGAAGTTGTAACAAAACCACTGAAGTTACATGTCCCTTGCTTCACATGTCCGATGTATCTCGACAATGGTTTGCCTCCTTTTCATTTTGCTCTGCTCCACCTTTACTCATTTTCCAGTTTGTTTTTTGTTTTGTTTTGTTTACTATGGTATTCAGCTTCCGGTAATGTCATGATGTGGTCTTTGCCAAGTTTTAGCTGTATTAGTGCATCATATTAGCCTCATTGTGACCATGACCAGGGTTGTGTCCGTGAGGTGTCTAGGCGGAAGCCAGGGAAATGATGAATTTGCAGCCCAAACGACCATGCTCATCGCCTGCAGGTACTGCACGTGATGGCAAGGACGAGTCTGGAGCTGCCGCTGTCCTCAACAGTGTTTTGGTCCACTCGACGTATCAGGTTAATTCAGATTCCCCAATCCAACGCCCCGTATTTTCGCCACAGTTTACTTCAATCGTTATGTTGATTATTTTACGATGATCATCGGTAAATTTATAGATGGGTTCACATCCATATTATGTGTCATGCCACAGATCTATCTATACTAGATGTAGTATGAAAAGTACATATCCTGCGATTGCATCCGAGATTGGTTGATTAGCAGGTTACTGGATCCAATTACCATTATTTTATCTTTTTCCTGAAATAAGAAACAACATTGCTAAGGTTGACTACTACGCAACTCCACTAGCTTATCACAGGTTTATTTCATCGTTTAAAACAACTTTTCTTCATGGATATCATTGAGTGATGAATGTATTTCTGAACTCTCAATAATCAAAATATGTTGATGTATGCAGGCTACTTTTTGTCCTGATTGTGTAGTTTCTTTCCGTCTATCCCCATGTGTTAATGTTGTTAGTTACTTCAGCTCAGCATATACACACAGCCCAGAGTATTGATTAGCTCCTATAGTTCTGTAACAATTGAAGAAGGATGAAACATATTTTTTGCTTCCGTCCAATGTAGGTTTGCATGGACCTAATAATGCAATATTGTGAAGCTAGATACTGATTGTTTTAATGTTGTCCAAACCTTGGATGATAGACAGGAGGAATGGTCCCTCTTTTTCACTTTTACTGACCTCGGTCATCAATTGTCTCATGGAAAACACCATGGTAGTTTCATGTGATTTTTTATTTGTTATCAGTGTTTACAGCTGCTGTGGCTGTGCTCTCAAATTCCATTCCTATATATATATACACACGTAAGCAACAAGTTCTCTTTTATGTTTCTTATAGATTGCCATTCTTTGTTCTTTGTAATTGCTTCAGTTCCACACCCTTGGTTTCATTGTTTTTGGCTTTGCAGAACTGACAAGTTTATTGTACAATGTCTTTCATGCTGGACAGGAATTCTCACCAAGGACATGGTGTGCCGCCGCGCCAAGTTCTTCCTATGTTGTGTTATGTTGCCACAAATAGTTATGCGACGTTTGCTTTTGTAAATATGTTATTATTCCACTGTGAACGATATTTTCTATCTGGTGATTAAGACATATTGCACGCCCTTTATGCCTATTGGTAGTTCAGTTCTACCGCATACAGTTTATGCGATTGTTAAACATAGGCATTAGACAATGATATGCCGTTGTTGGTACACAATGCTTCCTTTTGTCTTCCTATATTTTGTATTATGTTAGCCCTATTTTCCCTTTCCGGCATATCCCTGATGTTCACACCACAAAAAAAAACAGAATGGTACCGTGGTGATTGTCTCTGACACGCCTCCGTATGTGGACGAACCTGATGGACGGAGGTACGCATGGAGAAACCCCTATGTTCATATGATCCTGCTGTTTAATTTAGCAATTCATGTAGCACAAGTAAACTTAGACCATTTACGTTTACATTTCTCTTTATTATATGTAGTTCATGTAATAGTATCCTTCATAGATTTAATAGAATAGAAAGGGTTTAAAGCCACATTTTGCCAACCGTATTTCCCCATGGTTCATTCGATGTGGATTTCTCGATTCGTTGATGAAAATTCTTAGCCAATTATTTTCAACCTCGGCAGTGACATAATACTTCGACGGTACACTTTGACGGCAATTGTTCGCCCCAGCCCTTTGGTCTTGACCGTAATTTCCCGATGATGGTCGTTTTAAAATAGTTATTTCGTGAATTGTTGGACGGTAATCACTATCGGCATTTATCACTGCTACACAAACAATAAAGTTCATCATATGAGTTGATCCACAGGGCGCAGCGTGTCGCTGCGCCGGGTTACCTAGTTTTGATGAAAAGTTGGTGTGTTTCTGTTATATGGCCTGCAGAACTGGGGGCACATGAAAATCACGCAGACACCAATACACATTGACGCTAAGGATACCCCCTAAGGCAACGACAACGAGATAGTCCACGGTTAAAAATAATTGCACGTGCCAAATGAGGCATGCCTGGCTAGGAGGCCCGCGACCCGATATTCATCGTTAACTGACGTTTTTTACGAAACCGTTTGCCATATATGGGAAGTGGATGAAACTTAATGGCATCGTGCACTCATGGAAACTGGTTGGCACTGAAAATGGAGATGGGGAATATACATTTCCATAAGCGAACATTTCACCTTTCCCAAACACTATGGCCACTGCAGTCATGTACTCGTTATAAATCTGAGTGAAAATTTTCACTCAAAACTAGTAATTCAATACTTAGTCAATTGTTCAAGTTTCCCATAGATGTAGTTTAAAACTCTCGACGGAAGTTGGACTAAACAGTCTCAGCTGAAATACTCTTATATTAAACAATTAGCAAGACTAGGAAAATCTTTAAATATGCATTTGGAATCTCGTGGGGGTATTTTTTTGAACTATATGGCTTGGCCCATTTGATTTCATATTCTCCTACTAAATCTTGAAGGTCCATGTGTGGCAAGATGTGAAGGTGCAATCTTGAGTTTTACATTGCTAGTTTACGAAGAGTGAGACTATCTTATCTATTGGAGTTTCACTAGCTCAGTATGTGATTGGAACGGGAAGAGAAATAGAACACTACACACGCACTCGCCTTGCCTGGCCTGGCGCGGACTCGAGGTGGGGTGGCGCGCGCATGCGACATGCACGATATGGCCCATTGATATTCGGTTCATTCGTTTGCAGGGGTGTGGCCTCCCTTTCCCGTTTGAAATTTTTAGTTTCCTGGCCGCTAAGTTTTCGAATTGAAAATCTAGACAGTTTAGATCGTGATCACGACGCGAAATTGTTCGTCTCTACTCCTATAGACTATAAATGGCCTATGGGCCACCGCTAAACATATACCAAACCGAATTATAGTTTTTGCCTCCTCTTGTTTTGCACCACCATTGTAGTCTACTCCATTATGAGAACCTAAGTGCACCGGCGAACGCGAGAGCAAGTTTTCGGAACCTCTCGGCCTTGTGATACTGTACAGGAGAGAACACATTAGGTTTTTGAGATAAACCTCGCGTGACTACTCGTGTTATTCATCACGGGTCTCCTACCGTCCAAATCGGATGGTGCTGCATACCTCCCTCTTTAACACCATCTAGTTCGACTTCTTTTTGCCAACGTAGTCGTCAACAATACCGTTAGCGCTACGTGAGCAGTTACTTCATGCACAACCGCTGAGTACGTGCGACGTATTCCTATGTACTTTTTCATTATGATTGTTGTTGCGTCTCCGCTGGTGCTATTTATGTTGCTTAATATGTCTAATATGTTCGAGTTCCACGTGATAGTAGACGAAAATTAGAAGGACTCGGCGGCACTGGGCCGTGGGTCATGCAACTAAGCGGGAGTTTGATAGAAATAAAGGGTTTCCAGTTTGTCAAAGGACCAAAAGGTATGATGCTGCGCTGCTACTGGGCTTTCAGTGGCGTAGTAGCCTAGTAGGGGCTGAGGAGGCCTCCCATTTCTGGTGTTTAGTTTTTATCAAAAAATTAAAAAATCCTTGAGTCTGAACAAGCTGAGCGAGTTTTTTTTGACAATTAATACCATATATTATAGTAGCGAATAGTACATGGTAGAGATACATGAGATGACTACGGCGATAACAAAATAAACTCTAACAGAAAAGAGTAAATCTTCAAACTCTTTCTTCTTCCATGACACAATGTTGAACTTTTCTGAAGGCAGCCGTAGAACGACAAAGATACCAATCTAAAGACCTGCGAATACCAACGAGGGTTCTTCCATAATTTTGAGCCGCAATGCCAAGGTTACGTGCACGCACGCAGTAATTAAGTTAATCAACCATCATCGCCAAGAGTACCAACACCGATATTCCAGGAAATAACAACCGGACAGTTTGGTCGACGTCGCTGGGAGCCGAGAGTACGAATCACCATTGTCGAGGACGTAGCAGCTGGGATAAATATTGCGAGGACAATCCTCGCGGCAACCATAAGAAAAGATCCAAAATCGATCCGGCGAAGCAAGATCTGAAGGACCAAACCTAGATAAATTTAATCTTACAGCACACCATTGACGCCGGGAAGAAGATCTCGTCGTCGATGGAAGAACCGTAGATTGCTTATTGTAGATGATGAAACCTCCATTGATGAAGAAGACGACACCAAAACCCTAATCCAATCTATCAAAAATACTACTTTTATTAAGAACTCCAACCATAGATCGGGTTCCCCACCCCTCGCGACACCGGCGAGGCCGGCCAGAGGAGGGGAACCGATCCATGGTGGAGACGGAGATGGTGGCGGCGGCGCGGCTAGGTATCCAGGAGAGCTCTCGTCTCGGTATAAACTGAGCGAGCTAAACCAGGAGCGTTCTGCTACTTCTACCACGCACTGGTTAGACTTCGTATGGTTTCTGAGATTTCACTTGTGATGCAGAAATGCAAGGTGTTTTTTTTCCTGAGAAGACAACAACGCTTTACATAAAGAATCAAAGAGAAGACAACATTGCTCGTTTTTCTTTTGAGAGTGCTAGGCGTAGGTCGCCCTACGAGAGCCAATCTATGTCGCCTCTAGAACCGACAGATCGTCATCGTGCGTCTAGGAATCAGTTTAGCGTGTTTTTGCATTTTAGTCCGTCATTATTTTGGAAAATCAACCCGCACTACACAGCAGACCCACTTAAACGACGGGGTGTATCGCATTTTCCCCGGCCTTCTCTATATTTACAGCAAAAATGCCACTGCGGCGATTTTTGTGGGGACCCAGGACTAGCTGTCCAGATTACCTGATTATGCTTAACACAACGGTCCCATGATCAGTCTGTCGTTGCACATAATCCGAACGGAATACCAAAATTTACATCCATTACAGTACCGAATAAAAAGTCTTACACATACGGTCCTTTAGACCAAGTCTTACATATGTGCCTTCATGGGTCAAACCGCGTTATTCAGTAGAAGCTACGACGTAGTAGACAACACATCCTAACAAAAACCCGACAGGCAGCTGCCTTATGGAGATCCCTAGTTCGTATAGTAGTCGCCATACTCCTCTTCGGCATAGTGCTCCTCGAGATCTGGCTAAGACAATAGCCAGGAACGAAACCAATATGAGTACAATTTGAATTGTACTCGCAAACTACCCCAACATGAACATGCCCTAATTTTACTTTTATTTAATAAGACTTTTTTATTTATTGAAAACATCTCTATATCTTTATTGAAAAAGGGTAAGAAGAATTTTATAACTTTCCTCCATCAAAACTACCAACTTATTTATTTCTCCAAAACTCCTCCTTTTTCCGACCATAGCCCTTCATGGTCAGTGTGCCTCCAACAACCGCATACCGATCCTTTGGTATAGTTGTATAAAACATTCTCCACTTCCTTTTCTTTTTAAAACTCAAAAAAAAACTTTACAAAAATTTGCACATGGTCTTAGAACAGCCTTCCAACTGTCCATTACCGAGAACTCGGCTATTCGAATAGTTTTACACTCTGCAGAGGTAGCACGCTTTTCCCACATCCAGCTGGCAACTCATCGTGTCAGCCACGTCCTGCCCTACAAGGTGTATGCGAAGTTGAGTCACCAACCATAGCCTCTCATTTGCTCATGCTAGTACAGGACCCTGCCCATATGCCACTTTCCATCGACACTCAGTCCAGCCCTTCGGAACCTAAGTGTGAGGACTCATAGTTTTGCCCGACGGAGTATACGGGACAGCCTTCTATCCTCCACCAATGTGCGAGGACCCGGGTCAGGGGTAGGTCACCGAACCATCCCCTCATGAAACGGAGTCATCTCCGTTGTTGAGGTATCCCGTACTAAAATGAGCAAACTACATGACTACGCCCTTGCCCATATGTGGGTAAATGTGGTCGCACAGGGTAAGGTTGGTCGTCATAGTACTAGGACACAATGTGCATTTTTCACAAACATCACCATTCTCCATTTCTTCACTTCAACACCGACATCTTGGCATTCCATAAACTTTCGAGGGTTTTCAAAGGAGTATTGAATAAATAATAATTTTTCCCATCCTATAGTCTTGTATAAACTAACTTCTACTTCTACTTAGGGTGGCAAAATAGCTTTTCATATACTTTCGAAAAAGTGTTCAACATCATTGCTACTCATGAGTAAAAATGTTATCAAAGTAGATATAGTTATATTAGGGGTGCAAGCTCAGAGAGTAGCTTGCCTTGCTCAGCAAAGTTCTCGGGGTCTTGCTCCTGTTTTTCGAAGAATTCCCCCTCCTCGCAAGTCCCGACAACGATCTCGTCTAAACGTCAAACAAGCAATACGAACAATCACTACACTACTCCATCAAACATCACAACATTACAAATCTTAAACCCTATAAATAGCTACTGCAACACACAAGGCAAACAATTTGGGTTCAATTTAATTGAATTAACCATTATTTAAAAATGACTTAAATATGACAGAAACTAGCTACACAAGTTTAATTGTATAACTCAAATTCTGTTGGTCACAAAAATACATACTAAAATTCTATAGGAAGCTACTGATATTTAGAAGACAACACAATTGGATTGGATTCAATTTGAGTTACCAAATTTTCTACACAATTATTTATTACAGAGACTTATTAATCAAGTTTTAGCTATTGCCTAAGTTCTGTTGACCATAAAATTAAATCATTTTAGGGGTAACTAGCACTGATTAAATGTGATCTAACAAAATTGGTCCTAACTCATTTGGGTTAAGCATTGATTTTCTATAATTGATACAGTGCAGAAGGGTTGGCTAACTTTAACCTAATGCTAAAAATTAATAGTTGCTTAATTAATTCTACCAAAATTAGGGAAGCTAAGTGATCACAATACTGAGCTAACAAAATTGGATTGGAATTATTTGGGTTAATGGAGTAATAGAAACAAACAAGTTTATATTTTAAACCTTTTGTGGCACTTTAAATACTACACATTTGTTATTAATCTAAACAAGATGAAACCAACTTGGTTGGTTAATTAATTTCATAATCTAACCAGAGAATTTTGATTCGATTTATTTGGACTTATAAATCTCGAGATATTGAATTTCAAAGTTGGGTCCAGTACTGACTTTTCGAGAGAATTTAAATTAGGAAAACTAGCTTTACTGGATAATGTTGAGAATCCTGACGGGTGGGGTCCACTCGTCAGTGACTCAAACAGAAATGTCTCCCATGCGGAGAAATGTTTAAAACGCTGACAGTGGGGTCCGCTTGCCAGTGTCTCACCTAATCGAAGCGGTACGGCCCCGTGGATCTAAGATCCAACGGACCACGATGGCCACGAACGGCGGCGACCGAAAATGGGCGGCGCCGCCATGCCTGCGAGGGCGAGGTGCTCGATTCGCTCACCTAGGGGCTCTGGAGATGGTGTGGATGATGCAGATCGACTGCGGCGGCCTGGGGAAGCTTGCTGGAGGAGTTGCACTTCCTGGGATGGTCCAGATCGTCGGCGGCGAGCAACTCCACTTCCGCGGCCATGGCATGTCGACGGCGAGATGTTCCTGGGCGTTCCTGGGCACGACAGAGGTGGGCAAGTGAGTGTGGTGAGCTAGAGAAGCAAGATAGAGGGTCCAGAGGAAGAGAAGAGGGAGCTGCAACATGGCTGCGGGGTCGTCTTCAACCTCGGGCACGGCCACGGGCAGCAGCAGCTTCGCTGCAGTGGCTCCGCCCTCCTGGCGGTACACGAGTGAGTGGAGAGTGAGGGAGAGACAGTGGTGCGGTGTGTGGAGAATGCGAGGGCTTGGGTGAGCTTATAAGCTCGGAGTTCGGTTAATGGTGGTCACGAAGTAGGAGAGGTGCGGAGAGTGGGAGAGCTCGCCATTGGCGGGCTGGGCAGTACGGCCATGTCGAAGAACGGCATTAGGGGTCAGTGGATGGAGAATGGTCGCGTGGAGACAACCAAGGTGAGCTCGGGGTGGTGACGGCCGTGGGTGCGCGGACGGCGTTCGACGGAATGCAGGCGTCATTGCTGACCTCGCTAAGTGATTCCACTATGTCCTGGAGACCGCGGGGAGGCTGGGAGGTACCGCGCTGACGAACGGTGTAGTGGCGGCCGGAGTTCGTCATCGATGACCTCGGTCTGTCCTTGCACACGGCGTGCTCGGGCGTGGCCAGTGCGCACATGTGCTGGAGCTTCGGGGCGTTCTTATCTCGTCCAGCAGGTGTGGATGGAAGGAGAGGATGGATGGCATGGTGCTGGGCCATCACGGCGTCCTCCCTTGTCCCCCTCCATAGTGGCAGCCACGGGTGACATGGGCGTGACCTCATGCCCATGGCTGCGACTCCAAACGGTCAATTGGCACGTTTCCTTCGTGCCCTGGCTAGTGAGAAAGATCAGAGGGGTGAGTGGGAGCAGGTGGGGTGAGGGATTAGCTGAAATTAGCTCGAATTTGGTTGAATTGGATTTGGATTTGGGAAGAGTACAGTTCTGTCCACTAGGTGTTCGACAGAATTCCTGAACCAAATCCAAATTCAAATTTTTGTAAATTATTTTCATAATTTGCTTCATATACATTTATCAAGATTTGTGGATCGGTTTTGGTATTTATTTTGCAAGTGTAACATAGTACATTTTATGATCTAAAGAGGATAAAGAAAGAAATATAATTTTAAATTTTGGGTTTTGAAAATATTTGTTGAAGAGGGAAAAGTTGTATGAATAAAATGAGTGTGGTTATTTATCACTTCTCTGAATTTTGTAGGAAAGAAATATTGGTTTCTCACTTTGAGAAATTTTCATGTCACATTGTCATATTGTGTGATTGTTTTAAGTTTTATTCTGGTTTTCAAAGTTTTTAATTAGAGCAAACAAACACCACAATCAACAAGGAACAATCAACACACACATCAAGCAACAAAAGTTTTTGTTGGTTCCCAATTTTTGACTAATACAACTTATTACAAATTTGGGATGTTACAGATCCTTCCCCCCTTAGAATAAATCTGTCCGAGATTTGCTATGCTTAGATGCTAAAGAGGTTTGGGAATTCGCTTCTAAGATAGTCTTCACGTTCCCAAGTTGCTTCCTCTTCGGAGTGGTTAGTCCACTGGACTTTGTAGAACTTAATCGTACGCCTCTGGGTAAGACGAACATCTTCGTCGAGAATCTTGACGGGTCTCTCACGATAAGTCAGGTCATGGTTTAGGTCGATGGAGAGGTGGTCGATGTCCTTGAAAACATCGGGCTTGTCGGGAACTTCAAGACACTTCCGGAGCAGGGAAATGTGGAAGACATCGTGAAATTCCATAATTCTGGGGCAACTCTAGCTGATAGGATACTTCTCCTCGACGAGCAATGACCTTGAAGGGTCCAATATATCTTGGCGCCAATTTTCCCTGACATGAAAACGCTGCATTCCCTTGAGTGGTGTCACTCGGAGATAGACATAATCTCGACGTTAAAGGTGACATCGCGACGCTTGGGGTCAGCGTAGCTCTTCTGATGGGATTGGGCAGTTTTGAGACGCTCACGGATAAGTTGGACTTGTTCTTCAGCTTCACGGAGGGTATCTGGTCCAAACAATTTGCCTTCTCCGGTGTCGGACCAATTCAGGGGAGTACGACACTTCTTGCCGTAAAGTGCTTCAAACGGGGCCATTTGCAGACTGGACTGGTAGCTATTGTTGTAGGAGAACTCTGCAAATGGAAGGCAATCTTCCCATTTGGAACCATAGATAGAACACATGCACGAAGCATGTCCTCTAATATCTGATTCACTCGCTCGGTTTGGCCTCCGGTCTGGGGGTGATAGGCGGTGCTAAAAGCTAACTTGGTTCCGAGGGCTTCATGAAGAGATTTCCAGAATCTTGAGGTGAATTGCGTGCCTCTATCAGATACAATCTTTTTAGGCACTCCGTGCAGGCTTACTATTCTGGAAATATACAAGTCCCCAGCTGTGCTCCGGTGTGAGTGGTCTTGACGGGAATAAAATGGGCAACCTTGGTCAGTCGATCAACGATGACCCAGATTGAATCATGGCCTCGGTTGGATCTTGGAAGTCCGGTAAAAAGTCCATTCCAATTTCATCCCACTTCCATTCAGGAATTTTCAAAGGTTGAAGCAATCCAGCGGGTCGCTGATGTTCAGCCTTGACTCGCTGACAGATATCACACTTGGCCACGAAAGAACCAATCTCTCGCTTCATTCCATGCCACCAAAATCTCTCACGAAGGTCTTGGTACATTTTTGTCCGCCGGGGTGGATTGAATAAGGGGTCTCATGGGCTTCCTTCAGGATTAACTCCTTAAGTTCCTTGACATTGGGCACACAGATACGGCCATTGAATCTCAGCACTCCTTCAGCATCTTCGGTAAAACCGGGTGCTTTGCCGAGAGAAATCTTCCTTTTAATTCCTTCAATGCTTTCATGATCTTTTGGGCTTCCTTGATTTGATCCATCAGGGTTGGGGCTAACTCTAGATTGGCGAGATAACCATGGCTAACAAGCTCTAGTCCGAAATCTTCGAACTCTTTGAACAAGGCTGGTTGTTCGGCTTGGATCAAGGCATTCAGGGTGCAGGGCTTGCGACTAAGGGCATCGGCAACTACGTTAGCTTTTCCGGGGTGATAATGGATCCCAATATCATAGTCCTTGATTAGTTCCATCCATCTCCTCTGCCTCAGGTTCAACTCCTTCTGGGTGAAGATATACTTCAAGCTCTTGTGATCCGTATAGATCTCGCAGCGATGTCCCACAAGATAGGGACGCCACGTCTTAAGAGCAAGAACAACAACAGCTAACTCCAGATCATGGGTTGGATAATTTTCTTCATGCGGTCGCAACTGTCGGGACAGGTACGACACACTTTGCCTTCTTGCATCAGAACGCAACCAAGTCCGAGGCGTGATGCATCGCAATACACGTCGAAACTCTTGGTGACGTCTGGCATGATTAGGATTGGGGCTGAGGTCAATCTCTTCTTCAATTCTGAAAACTATCTTCACACTTCTGGTCCATTCGAATTTCTTTTCCTTTTTCAACAGTTGAGTCATGGGTTTGGCTATGCTGGAGAATCCTTCAACGAACTTGCGGTAGTAACCCGCTAGTCCGAGAAAGCTTCGGATTTCAGTCACATTAGTGGGGGCTTTCCAGTCAACGATGGCTTGGATCTTCTCCGGGTCAACAGAAATTCCTCGAGCAGACACAACATGTCCGAGAAATGCCACTTCACTAAGCCAAAACTCGCACTTGCTAAGCTTGGCATACAGCTTGTGTTCTCGGAGGGTCTCCAAAACTAGACGCAGGTGTTCAGCATGCTCTTCTTTGGTCTTGGAGTAGATAAGGATGTCGTCGATGAAGACTACCACGAACTTGTCGAGGTACTCCATGAAGATCTTGTTCATGAGATTCATGAAATAGGCGGGGGCATTGGTCAGGCCAAAGGACATCACGGTGTATTCAAACAAACCGTAACGGGTGGTGAAGGCAGTCTTGGGAATGTCTGACTCTCGGATTTTCAACTGATGATATCCTGTCCGAAGATCGATCTTGGAAAGACTCGGGCTCTGTTCATCTGATCGAACAGATCCTCGATCTTGGAAGAGGGTACTTGTTTTTAATGGTCACGTCATTGAGCTTGCGATAATCCACACACAGGCGTGTGGTACCGTCTCTTTTGTCCACAAAAATAATGGGTGATCCCCAAGGTGAAGCGCTTGGGCGAACAAGACCTTTGCTGAGCATATCAGCCAACTGCTTCTTTAATTCAACCAGTTCTTCCGGATTCATCCGATAGGGTCTTTGGGATATAGGGCTGTTCCCGGAATAAGTTCAATCACGAACTCAATGTCCCGGTCAGGCGGCATACCAGGTAATTCTTCAGGGAAAATATCTGGAATCGGTGAACAACACGGATCTCATCTAGGGTGGGTCGAGCTATGCCCTCATGACAGCCAGCTTGGGAATGCCGTAAGACCGAAACATATTCCACTTGGACATCTCTGTCAGTGGTGATGGAAACAGCTCTTCTGGCGCAATCTATGCGACCACGGTACTTGGCTAACCAATTCATACCCAGAATAACATCTATGCCTTGGGTTCCTAGAATGATTAAGTCGTCCGGAAACTTTTCTCCTTTGATCTCAAGAGAAACATCGGGGCAATACAGCTTGGTCTCTACTGAGGACTATGGGATTTTTATGACCATGGGTTTAGGTAAGAGACTCCCGACTAGACCTCCCTTAGCAACAAACTCTTTGGTAACGAAAGAATGAGTGGCACCAGAATCAAACAGAACAGTTGCATATACTGAGTTGACAAGGAACGTACCCAGCACAACATCTGGCGCATCCTGGGCTTATTTAGCATTGATGTGGTTAAAACGGCCCTTGGCAACAACAACATTTCCGCGGGGTGCGGCATTCTTGCCATTTCCAGCACGGCCTTGACCAGGGTTCGGCACCGGTGCACTGGGGCGCTGAGCATTCCTCTTTGGATTGGGGCATTCTCTAGAGTAGTGACCCTTGGTGCCGCACTCAAAGCAGACAACATTGGGGCCACGGTTAAAGTTGTTGAAGTTTCCTCCGGGACGGTTGTTGCCATTGGGGCGATGGAAGTTATTGTTGGGACGGTTGGGATAGTTGGGACGTGGTGCTTGTGGTGGTCGATACGCCGGTTTGGGTGCTGGCTGAAAGATACGAGGCTTCTGGTTGCTAGAACCTTCCTGAGCATTCATCCTCCTCTTACGACCTTCAAACATTGACTTACGCTTGGTCTCCAGCTGAATGGCTTTGTCCACAAGTGACTCCAAATCAAAGAAGTCATGGATAACTAACGCACACTGCAACTCATCATGAAGTCCATTCAGAAAATGCTCCATCTTCTTCTTCTCGGTGTCGGTGTCATCAGGAGCATACCGAGACAAGTCGGTAAACTCATCCAGATATCCGACCACATCCTTACTTCCCTGCCTCAGCTTACGGAATTCATCCTTCTTCCGCTCAATGAGTCCATCGGGAATATGCTTCTTGCGGAACTTCTCCTGGAACTCAACCCAGGTGATAACATAGCCAACTTGCTGGAGAGCCTTGGTAGCTTCCCACCAAGCTCGTGCAGGTCCAGCAAGATAGTGGGTGGCATACAGAACCTTCTCATTTTCTCCCACAACGGCAACTTCTAGGTTGTTCTCGATGGTGCGGAGCCAATCATCGGCTTCTAGTGGGTGAAGTCCCTTGGAATAGGTAGGTGGGTTGGTCTTCTGGAAGTCGCTTAAGATGGATCGCTGATTTCCATTGCCATTGCCACTATTGTTGTTGTTTTTATTATTGTTGTTGACATGAGCGGTAGCGATCTGCTACAGGGCGGCGAGATGAGCTTGGCGCTCCTCCCGAGTATTTTGGCGTTCCTCCATAATGAGCGCAAGAAGTTGGGCGGGGTCGGGTTTGGTGGTGGTGGCGGTGGTCCATCCGGGTTGTTGGTGCGACGAGTGTCCATCATCCTGTAGCATACCGGGTATAAGAGGCAAGGCAAAAATGTTTTGATTAAGGGGAAAACGATGAAGTCACAAAGTGGTTGATTACTTAAGGATGGTATTGAAAATATTTTGCACAAATCACACAAGACTAACACATTCATATAACACAAGCATCACATCAAGGAGTTTTTTTTTGAAAGAATGCGGTAGGGGAAGCCCCTACAGCGGTTTTTTTTTTTTGAAATAATAAGAACCCAAATCTGCGTCCGTGAGGACTTGAACCTGGGTGGCTGGGTTGTACATCCACTTCCCCAACCAGGTGAGCTGGGCTCACTTCTTACATCAAGGAGTTCACATCATCAAGCTTACAAGATCACCCTACATCTAATGTACATAATACACGGTTTCAAAAGAACCATCACCTAGACTCGACTAGCAAAAGGGGGTCAACATAATCCTACGGTAGTACTCAAGTCACTCGCCTACTGAGGTGGAACCTCAGGCTCAACTGCGTCAGCGTCGGACTCGTAGGCACGCTCCTCGGGATCCTCCTCCTCGTCCTCGAGAACTGCCTCGAACGGCTCCTCCTCCTCGTTAACTAGCTCCTCCTCGTCGTCCGTCTCCTCGTAGTCCATCTCCTCCAGGAAATCCTCATCATCACTGATGAAGGCGCTGTTCTCCCTGCGGAGATCCTCGCCCTCCTCCTCCATCTCCTTCGCCTGGCGCTCCATATCCTCGATCATCTCATCCTGCTCCGCCACCCTCTTGCGGAGCTTGGCGACGATCCTCCTCAGCTGGGTCCTCCTCTTGAGAAGCGCAACCTTCTCCTGCCGTAGCTGCGCCTCACGCTCGCGACCCTCCCCGAGCGAGATGCGCTGAAAGTGAAATCGAAGCCTAGCGCTCATCAGGTCCTCCTGGGTGCGGTAGAGTAGGACCTCCATGTCCAGGATGTAGTCTCCAAACGTCGGGTGTCGAGGGGCCTGAATGGGGTGTCCATCATCGGTGCGCCTCCCGTAGAACCGAAAGCGGGAGTTCACCAACTCTGCCTTGTGCTCCTCACAAAGTCGAGCCAGCAACCTCTGCATGGCACGACACAGTCCGTCGTCCCAGTGGGCGTCCATAGTGGTGAAGATCAGCATCCTGGATCCGGGAGACTTGAGGTTCCCCCGAACAGACGACTCGATGCGCCAGCTCAGGTTTCCGTTGCCGTGAACGTCAACCTGGGCTCCCTGAAACTCAGGAGCGAGGCGACCCAACAGCTTGCTCAACTCGAACAAGTCGCTCTCGAACATCAGCTTGCCATCCTTCTGAACTTGCTTAAACTCGATGAAATGGAGTGCCATCTACAATTTTAAGCAAAATTTTAAGTTAGTGAGATGACAAGTGTACAAAATTTTAAATTTAGTGAAATAACAAATGCGCAAATTTTTAAGCTTAATGGGGTGACAAGTGCGCAAAATTTTAAGGGTATAAAATAAAATGTAATACTTAATAAGAGTAAAATTTTGCATAAGTAGGAGGATTGGGAGATAAGCAATTTTTGAAAATACTTCACTTCTTTATTTTAGAATTTAACTTTTGTAACTCCTATCTAACGACCATGCTAATCTAAGGTCTTTTAAAGTCAGGATGGCTGTGATACCAGCTCCGTGGGGACCCCGGACTAGCTGTCCGAATTACCCGTTTATGCTTAACACAACGATCCCCTGATCAGTCTGTCGTTGCACATAATCCGAACGGATTACCAAAGTTTACATCCATTACAGTACCGAATAAAAATTCTTACACATACGGTCCTTTAGAACAAGTCTTACATAGGTGACTTCATGGGCCAAACCGCATTATTCAGCAGAAGCTACGACGTAGTAGACAACACATCCTAACATAAACCCGACAGGTAGCTGACTTATGGAGATCCCTAGTTCGCATAGTAGTCACCACACTCCTCTTCGGCATAGTGCTCCTCGAGATCTGGCTAAGACAATAGCCAGGGACGAAACCAATATGAGTACAATTTGAATTGTACTCGCAAACTACCCCAACATGAACATGCCCTAATTTACTTTTATTTAATAAGACTTTTTATTTATTGAAAACATCTATATATCTTTATTGAAAAAGGGTAAGAAGAATTTTATAACTTTCCTCCATCAAAACCACCAACTTATTTATTTCTCCAAAACTCCTCCTTTTTCCGACCATAGCCCTTCATGGTCAGTGTGCCTCCAACAACCGCATACCGATCCTTTGGTATAGTTGTATAAAACATTCTCCACTTCCTTTTCTTTTTAAAACTCAAAAAAACTTTACAAAAACTTGCACATGGTCTTAGGACAGCCTTCCAACTGTCCATTACCGAGGACTCGGCTATTCGAATAGTTTTACACTTTACAGAGGTAGCACGCTTTTCCCACATCCAGCCGGCAACTCATCGTGTTAGCCACGTCCCGCCATACAAGGTGTATGCGAAGTTGAGTCACCGATCATAGCCTCTCATTTGCTCATGCTAGTACAGGACCCTGCCCATATGACACTTTCAATCGACACTCAGTCCAGGCCTTCGGAACCTAAGTGGGAGGACTCATAGTTTTGCCCGGCGGAGTATAGGGGACAACCTTCTATCCTCCACCAATGTGCGAGGACCCGTGTCAGGGGGTAGGTCACCGAACCATCCCCTCATGAAACGGAGTCATCTCCGTTGTTGAGATATCCCGTACTAAAATGAGCAAACTACATGACTACGCACTTGCCCATATGTGGGTAAATGTGGTCGCACAGGGTACGGTTGGTCGTCATAGTACTAGGACACAATGTGCATTTTTCACAAACATCACCATTCTCCATTTCTTCACTTCAACACCGACATCTCGGCATTCCATAAACTTTCTGAGGGTTTTCAAAAGAGTTTTGAATAAACAATAATTTTTCACATCCTATAGTCTTGTATAAACTAACTTATACTTCTACTTAGGGTGGCAAAATAGCTTTTCATATACTTTCGAAAAGGTTTTCAACATCATTGCTACTCATGAGTAAAACATGTTATCAAAGTAGATGTAGTTATATTAGGGGTGCAAGCTCAGAGAGTAGCTTGCCTTGCTCAGCAAAGTTCTCGGGGTCTTGCTCCTGTTGTTCGAAGGATCCCCCCTCCTCGCAAGTCCCAGCAACGATCTCGTCTAAACGTCAAACAAGTAATACGAACAATCACTACACTAATCCATCAAACATCACAACATTACAAATCTTAAACCCCATAAATAGCTACTGCAACACACAAGGCAAACAATTTGGGTTCAATTTAATTGAATTAACCATTATTTAAAAATGACTTAAATATGGCAGAAATTAGCTACACAAGTTTAATTGTACTAACAAACTACCCGTGCGTTGCAACGGGAAGATAAAAAACATGGATACGTGGAATAAAGTGTAGGCACTCTGTTTTATAGATGTTGGTCAAACTTTTTTTGTATCTACATCTCTTTTTGTTCCATTTAAAATCATATTACACATTTCATTATACACCCACTTCTTCCCATCACTCTCTCTCTTTGTCTCTTTACTACCCTCCCTAAATTTTTGATACCTATATAAGATGTTAGTCTAATGGTGCAAAGCTTTGTTGTTCTGATTGTGATATTGCTAATAATTACACTTGTTATTTGTCGATTTAGAAAATTGGAGCTTACATGAAATATTTATACGCGGAGACCGAGTATCTGAATGGCTCTCATCTGCTACTCAACTTCTCCATATCTATAAGTGATTTTGGCCGCAGTATAGGTATTCTTGGTTGCACGATGTTTTTTTCCCGCTGAAGTTGTTAAATCTTTTGTGAGAATAATGAAAATGATAAACCGTTGAGAAGAATTGAAAATTCCACATAATTTTCGTTTTAAACATATTTTTGTAAATCTGGTATGGTTTAGCGGCAGCTTCAAATATTCCCCCAGAGAATTGTATCATTCTGAGACCAGCAACTGAAGTTGAAGCATCATAAGTGATTATATATTTAAAAAATAGCACGAGATATCCATCAAGTACTTAGAAGTGACTTCACTAATCATTCCGTTTTGAAAAACATAAATTCACAGATCAATCATATCCAACAGGGATAATCTTAAGCTGAACTTCAACTCGCAAACTGCACGCAATAGGATGAATTGAACCTGACGCGTCAGTGACATCAGATGGAGGTGGCGCAGCATGCGTGCTCGGAGCCGCGTCGACAGATTGGAACCAGCGCAGGTCAGCAGCGGAGACCGACGGAATTGGATCCGTCGCCCCAGGTCGCATCTCCGCGGAAGGCCGCCGGCGAGCAATCAAATTTCTTCGGAAGAGCTGCACTGCAGTTTTTTTTTAACTGAACCACGACAGAAGAAGCCTCATCCTCGCATGCGCTCGACGGTGGCCGGAGAGGAGAGAGGTTGTGGCGGTGGGCAGGGAGAGGAGGTCAGGAGGCGCAGGGTCCCAGAGAAGCACGCCCAAAGTCCAGTGTGGCGCACGCAGTAGTCCAGAGGGGCGGCGCGGTGCGGTCCGTGTGGTCGGACGCGATGCAGCAGGTCTCAAACCAGACATCTCCGCTGGCTCGAAAGTGCGACGGCGTCGGCCCTCCCGTCAAGTTCGACCAGGTAGTCTACTCTGGAGGCGTCCGGGGATATTCGACGAGTTCGGGAGGCGGCGCTGTTGGGGGAGGAGGCGGCCCCCCAACTCTGCCCCCCAACTCTTTGGTGACGGCCCCCCAACTCTGCCCTCGAGCTCCCGCGACTCCTCCCTCCCCCCAACCCTAGCCGCCGCCGACCGCCCGCGCCGCCGCCGGCCAGTCCGCGCCGCCCCCGCCCTCCCTCCCTCTCTCCCCCTCCTCCCTCCCGCATCCGCGCCGCCCCGCGGCGGCCGGGTGCGGCGTCGCCCCCTCCCGCACAGGAAGCTCTCTCCCACGCCTCCTCCTCTCGCCGCCGTCGGCAGAGGCCGTCGGGCGCGGCCCAGATGGCGCCGGCGGCGGCGAGGCGCCCCTGCTCCCTCGTTGGGTGAGCTTGGCGCGGGCCGAGCTGCTCGACCTGGGCGTCGTGCTGGCCGGGGGCACGACGGCGCGGCCGTTCTAGCGGCGGCGTGGCTACTCGGCGGTGGTGGGGCGGGGCCTCCGGCGGGCGGGTGGTCCTCTGGGAGGCGGTGTGGCAGCTCTCCGGCCGGCGACGCACCGAGTCGGGCCCAATCTGGGCCTGCCGCGGGCCAGGCGGGCCTGTGGTGGCCAAGAACGGGCCGTGACGAGGAGGTCGACCTGGAGTAGTGGGCGTCGGTGCTGGCCACGGTGAGGTAGGAAGGTGGGACGGTGGGAACAGGGGGCAGCGGCGGCGGCGGCTTTCTTGTTGCAGCGTGGCGGCAGGAACTTCACGGGCCCCTTCCGGGGCCCGGCCGGGCAGAGGGTCTGGTGTGTCCCTGCTGCCGCGTCCGGTCGACAACTGACTACGGCGGTGAAGGATGGTCTCCTTCGGATGGTCGTGCTACTGTCGTCCTTCGATTCAACCGTTCCTACCCTTCCCGCCTCGCAGGCCACACGATGAGCCTCGCTACACGGGCGCGAGTCCGCGGATGCCGGGGTGGCGGCTCCGGAAGGTGTACTGCACGTGCGTCTTGACGGCAGGGCGGCGTTGCGGTGGTGATGGCCCATCTCTTTGGACCGTGTGGGTGGCAAGGAGTGGTCGTTGGGTCTCCTGGTGGTGGCGGCGTCAGCGTGGTCAGCGCCCAGATCGTGTGTGGAAGCTCGGCTTGAAGACTGTGGTTGATCTAAGGTACCAAGTGCAGGCAGGGTTTATCCGGGTGAAAGCTCAGCGCTCCGGCGTCAACGACGGCGACGCCTGCGGGTGTCGTGACCCTCTTGAGGGCGTCGTTATGGATACTCTCCGCATTAGGGCTCGGGTGAAAACCCTAGACCTTATGGTCTCGATGTCGGCGGCGCTTGCGTGTGTCGTTACCTCCTTGCGGGCGGTGTCGTGGAGCTATGGTTTCCTTGATCTCGACGGCGTCTTCGGTGGCAAGCTCGATGCTTCTTAGTTTTTCTTGTTTATCTTTGATCTGTAAGAGGTTTCCTCATCACTATGTATCGGTTTGGCCGTTGGGCTTTATTTATAAAGCGGGGCGAAAGCCTGTTTCGTGGGGAGGAGGCGGCGCTGCAAGGATGCGCATGTTTTTTTTCTGTGTGGCGAACAGATAACGTTTCGTCAGGTTTAGCTGGATTGCGGGTGTATTTCCTACTTTCCGAGGGACTAAAATGCAAAATCGCCGCAACGTACCAACACCTCCTCAAGCAATATTATATAGTAGAGATAACTCAAGTTCTGTTGGTCACAAAAATACAAACTAAAATTCTACAGGAAGCTACTGATATTTAGAAGACATCACAGTTGGATTGGATTCAATTTGAGTTACCAAATTTCCTACACAATTGTTTTATTAAAGAGACTTATTAATCAAGTTTTAGCTACTGCGTAAGTTCTGTTGACCATAAAATTAAATCCTTTTGGGGGTAACTAGCACTGATTAAATGTGATCTAAAAAAATTGGTCCTAACTCATTTGGGTTAAGCATTGATTTTCTATAATTGATACAGTGCAGAAGGGTTGGCTAACTTTAACCTAATGTTAAAAATTAATAGTTGCTTAATTAATTCTACCAAAATTAGGGAAGCTAAGTGATCACAATACTGAGCTAACAAAATTGGATTGGAATTATTTGGGTTAATGGAGTAACAGAAACAAACAAGTTTATATTTTAAACCTTTTGTGGCACTTTAAATACTACACATTTGTTATTAATCTAAACAAGATGAAACCAACTTGGTTGGTTAATTAATTTCATAATCTAACCAGAGAATTTTGATTCGATTTATTTGGACTTATAAATCTCGAGATATTGAATTTCAAAGTTGGGTCCAGTACTGACTTTTCGAGAGAATTTAAATTAGGAAAACTAGCTTTACTGGATAATTTTGAGAATCCTGACGGGTGGGGTCCACTCGTCAGTAACTCAAACAGAAACGTCTCCCACGTGGAGAAATGTTTAAAACGCTGACAGTGCGGTCCGCTTGCCAGTGTCTCACCTAATCGAAGCGGTACGGCCCCGTGGATCTAAGATCCAACGGACCACGATGGCCACGAACGGCGATGACCAAAAATGGGCGGCGCCGCCGTGCCTGCGATGGCGAGGTGCTCGATTCGCTCACCTAGGGGCTCTGGATACGGTGTGGATGATGCAGATCGATTGCGGCGGCCTGGGGAGGCTTGCTGGAGGAGTTGCACTTCCTGGGATGGTCCAGATCGTCGGCGGCGAGCAGCTCCACTTCCGCGGCCACGGCACGTCGACGGCGAGATGTTCCTGGGCGTTCCTGGGCACGACAGAGGCGGGCAAGTGAGTGCGGTGAGCTAGAGAAGCAAGATAGAGGGTCCAGAGGAAGAGAAGAGGGAGCAGCAGCATGGCTGCGGGGTTGTCTTCAACCTCAGGCACGGCCGAGCTTGGAGCACAGCCACGGGGAGCAGCAGCTTCGCTGCAGTGGCTCCGCCCTCCTGGCAGTGCATGAGTGAGTGGAGAGTGAGGGAGATACAGTGGTGCAGTGTGTGCATAATGCGAGGGCTTGGGTGAGCTTATAAGCTTGGAGTTCGGTCCATGGTGGTCACGGTGTAGGAGAGGTGCAGAGACTGGGAGAGCTCGCCATTGGCGGGCTGGGCAGTGCGGCCACGTCAATGAACGGCGTTAGGGGTCAGTGGATGGAGAATGGTCGCGCGGAGACAACCACGGTAAGCTCGGGGTGGTGACGGCCGTGGGTGCGCGGACATACGTCATTGCTGACCTCGCTAAGTGATGCCACTATGTCCCGGAGACCGCGGGGAGGCTAGGGAGAGGCTGGGAGGTACTGCGCTGACGAACGGTGCAGTGGCGGCCGGAGTTCGTCATCGATGACCTCGGTCTGTCCTTGCGCACGACGTGCTCGGGCGTGGCCAATGCGCACGTGTGCTGGAGCTTCGGGGCGTTCTTATCTCGTCCAGCAGGTGCGGATGGAAGGAGAGGATGGATGGCACGGTGCTGGGCAATCACGGCGTCCTCCCTCGTCCTCCTCCACAGTGGCGGCCACGGGCGACATGGGCACGAGCTCATGCCCATGGCTGCGACTCCAAACGGTCAATTGGCACGTTTCCTTCGTGCCCTGGCTAGTGAGAAAGTTCAGAGGGGTGAGTGGGAGCAGGTGGGGTGAGGGATTAGCTGAAATTAGCTCAAATTTGGTTGAATTGGATTCAGATTTGGGAAGAGTACAGTTCTGTCCACCAGGTGATCGACAGAATTCCTGAACCACATCCAAATTCAAATTTTTGTAAATTTTCTTCATATACATTTATCAAGATTTGTGGATCGGTTTTGGTATTTATTTTGCAAGTGTAACATAGTACATTTTATGATCTAAAGAGGATACAAAAAGAAATAGAATTTTAAATTTAGGGTTTTGAAAATATTTGTTAGAGAGGGAAAAGTTGTAGGAATAAAATGAGAGTGGTTATTTATCACTTCTCTGAATTTTGTAGGAAAGAAATATTGGTTTCTCGCTTTGAGAAATTTTCATGTCACTTGTCACATTGTGTGATTGTTTTAAGTTTTATTCTGGTTTTCAAACTTTTTAATTAGAGCAAACAAACAACAAAATCAACAAGGAACAATCAACACACACATCAAGCAATAAAAGTTTTTGTTGGTTCCCAATTTTTGACTAATACAACTTATTACAAATTTGGGATGTTACAATTTTTCCTGAGTATTACAACAAATTCACGAGTATTGCAATAAAAATTCTCGCCCGTGTGCAAAAAAAATAGTATTGCAAAAAATCATCACAACATTCCAAAAGCTAGTAATGCTACAAAAAAAAGTAATTAAACAATATTTTTTTTGCCAAAGATAGCTTTACAACAAAAATTGTCAACAATTTCAACAAAAATCACAAAATATTACAAAAAAACATGTGTTTTTAGAAATTTAAAAAGTGGGAAATTGTTGTTGAAGATTTCTTTGCAAAAACAAATCACCAACTACTTTAACAAAACTCACAAACTATTACAACAAAAAACCATGTATGTCAGCAAATAAAAAGTGGGTATAAAACAAATGTTTTGCCACAGATTCGTTTGTAACAAAAATCACCACCTATGTCAACAAAACAAAAAAGACTACAACAAAAAAATCACTTGTGTGCAGCAATAAAAAAAATGGTTAAGCAACATTTCTTTACGACAGATTCATTTGCAACAAAAATTACCAACTATTTCAACAAAACTAACAAGTGATAACAATAAAGAAACATATGTTTGCAACATTTAAAAAATAGCATGTAACACATCATCGAAAAAAGTCCGGAATAACACACAACTAGCAAACGCTCAGAAAAACCTTACAACATCGAGCGTGTGAACAAAATTCATATTTGTTTGTAACATCTGAAAATACGTATGCAACATCGAGGGGAAAGCCAAAATTGTAGCAATCACATAAAAAAGTAGCAAAATCTGCCGTGTGCCTTCACAACAATCTTGTATGCGTTTTGTTACAAATTTAATGCATGTATGCAATATTGAAAAAATTGAATGAAAAAACTCAACAAACCGGCCTAACTAGCTAAACTGAACTGTTATCCTCAAAATGGGCCAGAAATCATTGTCGGGCCGAAAAAAGCGAGCGAGGGAGGGAATCTCTAGATACAAGCTCGCGTTTGAAAGCGACCTACGCTGGCGCGGTGTCGGTCGGCCTAACGGAAGCATTTCCTTTTTGTTTTGGTTTTGGTTTTGGTTTTGCGAGGGACAGTATTACGGCAGTGCTCTATTGACGAACTGAATTTTAACTAGTCCGCGTCGCTGGCGTTCAAAATGGGGTTTCATGTCTCAACACGAATCTTACTGTCGACGACAGTAACTAGTATTACTCTTCTTCTTGATCAATGATTTTAGTAGTACTCAGCCCCAAGTTGGTCAGCACATTCATAGGGTTTGCAGAGACTAACAAAAAAATATACTAGAATAAGCAATTCAGAAGCAAGATTTGAAGAAGAATACATGTTTCAGTTGCAGCCTTGGCCTGCCTGAATTTATTTGTTGTAGTCTGTTCCACTTGTATACAAAATACTATACACTTTCATATAGAGAAGATATCTCCAGAATGAATCATCAAATCAATGTTGTTTGTACAAACATTTACCATGTATCATGTCCAAGCAGTTAGTTCTACTTCATCATCAGTTCGGAGCCAACTTCACAGTAATTGCCAGGGTTAGCTGTGTGTTTCTGATGATCACGAGAACAGTTCTGCATCCTGGAGAAAATAACACATTGGTTAGTTTTGTGAGCAAAATAATATCTTGATTATGAGCTGTGGTCTACGGTACATGAATATCTGCATTGGAGGTTTTCATGACGCATGCTCTTCCAAGCAATTTTCAAAAGCAGGTTCAGTCAATTTTCTTACCATCGTATCTGCTTTGAATCCCTAGCAGCAATAGATGCTCAGGATCAACATCTTTGTCCGCTTTACTGCGCAGTGGTCAACAGGCAACAGTATATGCTCTCAGGATAATATGAAAGTGAAAGATGCCATGGCGATGAGTGCAAACAAGTGAACCACCTGCAAACCATTTCGCAGCATGTCAGATTCAGGTATCATACAATGCAGAAATGTAAAATGCGATAGCGTCGTCTCGTAAATAATCAAGATTTTGCATATCTACAATCATCTAACATTCTGCTTGTGATCGACGTTAAGAAAGTTCGTGATAAGTCTGTTAGAATGTGACAACACGAAGCCTGAGGACCGAGGAGCCTTACCGTTCGCGTGCCATCCGATTCCTCCATTGGCGGCAGGTACCCACGCAGGCCGACATTGTAGACCGGCGTGCCGTCAGGGTAGAACAGCCCGTAGTTCCGTTCAGAGGCCGGCCCCGGTTTCAGGTTCTCGTTGAAGAGCGCGAAGACGTAGACGTCTATCGGCACCGCCGGCCTCAGCGGCGTCCCCTGCTTCATCTCGATCCTCCGCAGCAGGTTCCCAATGTAGATCCCGGCGTATTGCGGCGTGGCGCCCGCCTCGTCGGCGTCGCCCCTGGACGGCCACCCGGTCTCGGAGATCTTCACGTCGACGTCCGTGTGGCCCAGTGCCTGAATCGCGGCGTACACGGAGTCGACCTGGGCGTACAGCATGTTGTCGTAGTTGAGCCCCGTGGTCAGGTCGGTCACCCCGGCGTTGGGCTGGAAGAGCACGTACTCCAGCGGTACGCCGTGGGGATCATCCTTGTAGGCAAAGTACGGGTAGCAGTTGATGAGGAACGGCGACCTCGCCGTCGATAGGAAGTCGAGGAGCGGGGTGATGTACGGCGCGGCGTCGGGCCGGAACGCGCCGGCGGAGGGAGGGTAGGAGCTGCCCATAATGTCCAGGGAGTGCGCCGTGGTGACGTTCACCTGCCCCTGCAGCCCCAGCGCGCCGAGCGCCTGGTACACGGACTTCATCGCCGGCAGGAGGTTGTCCTTGAGGGCGGTGTCGTTGCCCTTGAACACCTCGTTGCCGACGGTGATGCACGTGATCCGCGTGCTGGGGAGGTACGGCCGGACGTGGTGCTGGACCCACGCCTGCGCGGTCGCCGGGTCAACCATGGCCGACACGTTCTCGTTCCCGATGCCGATCACGAACTCCACGCCCGTGTTGAGGAACGCGCGCAGGACGTTCTGGTCGGCGTCGTACAGCTTCACCTTGCTCACCTGCATCGACCGGAGGAGCGACGACACCCGGGATGGCGAAGGGAGGTTGTCCGCGATTTGTCCGTAGTTTATCCCGATCGACAGGCCTCCTCCAGCTGCTACCGCTTGATCTGCTGCATGCGATGTAACAAAATCAAGTTCTCACAAAACAAAACTGCATTTTCAGACAAGCAAAAAAAAAGGGGAAATCTCTTATCTCGACGACAACTCTTCACTACCATCCAGTATTATTTGTGGTTACGATTTCGTGACTTGGTTTTTCGATCATAGTACTACAAAACACCAGAAACCATCATTTTCGTCTTTAAAAAATGCCGGTAAGAGTTGATCAGAGGTTCAAAACAAAATGAGCAGCTTGTTCAAATTAAATAAAGCAAATGAACAAACAATCTAGTGCAAGCTCGGGGTCCACACGCGAGCATGTGATTGGGGTATCCTACCAAGAATCAACCCAATAAAATAGCACGTACGTTGTCAAACACCTTTTAAGCTAGTTTGTTTCTGCCCCGGTGGCCACAAGTGATAAAAAAGCACACACCAGGTTTAGCTGGCAGCTACGATTACGAACTGTAATAAGCAAAGCCACTTGGCCACCCTTTCAAAACATACTTTACGGGGAAAGTCATCACAGGTCAGTACCAGATCGGATCCACCTCAAAATTGAAGGAAAAGCAGAGGGAAAATGGCAGCAGATAGAATCGTATCTAGGTAAAATAGCCCAAAAATATCTTAGATTTAGTATTGGGATTGGGAGATGCTATGCCATCGTAGTGGGTGTGTCTTACGGCATGGAGCACCTTGAGGGACCATGTGAGCTCACTGGATATTCGTTGAAAACGAAGATATGTGCAAGATAATCTCAGCAAGTACACCTAATAACCACCGTTGGTTGCAGCATCGTCATGCCATACCGACACTTAAGAAAATGAAGCAAGTTTTAGTTATTCAGACAAAAAAAATTGTAGCAAAGATTGCCTTTCATAAATATAAATTCGAATTATAAATATAGGGAACAGAAATTCAGCATAGAAGAAAAGAAGAAGCAGAGAAGCCACTGTTAGTCACTTCACTCTAGTGATTAATGATGTGGTGTAAGCATGACAATGGAGTGTAAGAATGGACAAGTAAAGATCGCTTTGGGCCTAAATCAAAACCAGTTATATGTGCCCGGTCAATCGATCACACATTCCAAGACCTGTTGGAGCTTGATGCGAAAGGATCGGGTACTTGATCAAGGCGATCAAGTTTCCAATTTAACCCTGCAGTGTAATCCCGCAAAAACCCTCTGTATCCCTGTATATGCAACACTGTTCTGCGGCGCTCACCTGTTGTTATGAGGAGGATCGTGAGGACGAGGAGGGGGAAGCAGCGACGGAGCGGCGACGAGGATCCTGCAGCTCTCGACGGCTTCGCCACGGCCATGGCCGGATAACTCGACGAGCGACGTAGCTAGCTCGAGTTCCAGCCAGAGACTTTAGGGATTAGCTAGGGAGTGAGCCAACGGATGGAGAGCAGCTGATGCTGGACCTTTCGATGCTCTCTCTCGCTAGCTCGCGTAGGTGTTTGTGTGGTCAGCGAGAGTGTGTCTGTCGCTGCTCACTGCGCTTGTTTTGGCTTGTGTTTCTTGGGGGCTTGGGCAGCGCGCGGGTGGCGTCGAGGATATTTAAGCAACGGGAAAAGAGGACGGGTGATGACTGGCGCCTGGGCAGTTACAGCCGTTAGTTTAGGCCTTTAGGCCTGTGCCAATGCATCGTTTCTTAGCACAGTATCATAGGAGCATTAAAAATTTAATAGACAACTAGTACAATGCATTGTATCTTAGAGGTTATATCTAAATTTAATGATTTGGCTCTCATGCATGCATATGATTGGGCTAGCAACATTTTTTGCCTATGGCCACGTGCAAAGGTTGTATGTTAGCTAAGATACAACCTCACCCTCTCTCTTCATTTAATACTATGTCACATAAGCAAAATACATATGAAACCGTGCTAAGAGACTTGCATTGGCATAGGCCTTAGGCCGCGTTGCGCTGCATGTGCTTGATCTGGCCGTTGGACAGAGTGCAGAGCGAGGGGAGCCTGAAACTGAAACCGGTGGACGGCCCTCGACGCGCGCGTGTCGATCTCGATCGGATCTCCGCCGCGCCGACCATTCCATGTTTGGGAAGCGTCCGAGTGTGCATCGTAGGTTTGGTATGTTCCTGAACAACAACATCGTCAGTTTGGTGCCTTCGTGATCTGCTGCTCTTCTCGGCCGAATTCTTTTGTCCAGCCGGCCGGCCGGTAGATGAGATCAAAGCTTCCTGCCGTCCCCAGATGGTTTCTCCCAAACGGGAAGCACGGCAGGCGGGCAGGCTGGCGTCGGTGCGGGGTGATGGGGCGGTGGCGATCGACGCGGCTTGGACCGCCGGACCCGCGCGCAGACCGTTGTGCGCATCGGACTCGCATTCCAGTCACTGCTGCTGCCGCTTTGTCCACACATACCTGGGACATTGCCACATATGGACCTACAAGGCAGCAGGTGCACACATCCAAGCTTAAGCTTACGCGACAATGGGAGAGCAGACAATAACAGTTTTGAGTGAGGGCCTTGAGATCATTGCTCTAGCACATGTTAGGCGAGGTGCAAACTTTGCAGCCCATAAGTACTGTGGTAAGCAGGCGACGGAGGAGAGAAGAAGATTTTGCGTTGTCGCGTAAGTTTTTTTTTTTTGCGAATAAAGAGCTTTATATATTAATCCGACGGATTACAATCATTTTGGATACATTTCCGAAACTTGTGGCCCCGCAGCGTGTGGAGCACCGAGACTTTTTTTTTGAATAAGGCAAAAGCTTTGGAGATGGCGTTGCGTTTGGAGGCTGCGGCGAGTGAGTTATTCTCCTAGCATAGATGACCACACATAGTCTCCGGATCGACCTACCACCATCTTAGGCGTCTTTACAATTTCTCATTATGATATGTAATTCGCATTTTTTATTTCCGTCTTGGGTACTGGTGAACTTATGGCTGTGTGCATCCTAACTATGCAGATACCGGGAATAATGCTTAAAACCTTTAAGTAATAAAATCTCTTTATTGAAAAAAAAATTCCGAAGGAAGCGTCATGGAACACGACCGTCGCGAGAGCACAAACAGCCACCCCGACTACCCACACAACCTGCACACACACACACACAACCGAAGCAAGAGTAGTCGTCGAGATTACCCTCGTGTCATCATCATCACTCTGCAGAGACCCCGACTTCACAAGAAACCACCAAGAAACCATTGCCGAAGTGGCGTCGAGAAGCCCACGTCGGGCTATGCCAAACAGATGACTCTTCACGTAGAGGTAGGCAGCTCCGATTCCGAGCTCTAGAGGGGAGAAGATCTTCACCACCAGACCACCCCTTGCAGGTCATCGTACGCCGCTCATAAGGTAGTAGCTTGTTGACAATATAGTAGTTCCGACGTCACAGGTTGGAGGGACCAACACGAAGACACTCGGACACGTCGGAGCAAAGCCGACTACAAAGCCTTGCTGCGACCAAACCATTGCTCATCAACATTGTCGTTGCCGCACAAAAACCGCCACATGGCACATAACTTCACCCACCGGACAGCTACTACGCGGGTGGGGGGTTATGCTGATCGAACGGACTAAATTTATGTTCTATGAGGATCGGACGGTCGGGAAAGGGAAAGATTTTCCCCTGATCCCCTGGGACGCCCAGCAATGTACTCAAAAGAAACCGCTCCTACATCTCAACTGCAACCAATACCCAACATGAATCTCTCTAGATTCAGACACGCGCACTCTCCTACAGCCGCACGTCCTAACCCTAGAGGCGACTAGGGCAGGAGGTGACCACTTTGCCCCTTTCCTCCGCCGGCAAGGCTGCTGGTCCCTGCCTCCTCTGACCGCTGTTCTGGCGACAACATGAGTAGGGACCTCAGCGATTCGACTCCTGCGAGTAGGTAGGGTTGTGCTAGGTTTTTCGACGAGTGTCGTATCGGTGGCGGGGACGGCGCCTTGTCGGAATAAGATGCCCCTGCTTTTCCCCACATCTCGGTGGTGCTCTAATCGGCGGTGTCGTGGAGCGGGTGGCTTGTTCCTCTCGCCGTTCTTCAGATCTGGCGATATTAGTTTCTCGGTGTGTCGCTAGCGTTTTTCCTTACTCGGGGCAGCGTTGGCGGCCAGGGCGAGGCGGATTTTCTGAAGCGAGGATGGTGGTACGAAGGTGGTGGATCTGTCGTTCTTTCTCGACTTTGTTGATGGGACGCGGCAGGTCTGGGTCCAAAGTAGCACGGGAACGTTCCACGATCGACGTGCCAGAGCGACATGTGCCTCACTGCTTGCAGCGGATTTGTTCATTGACTCACAAAGCTTCTTTGTCAATGGTGCTTATTTTGATCTCGCAATGGTGGAGCCTCGACGTCTCTTCCGGCGAGTGCCTTGGCGGCGCTGAAGTTGGGCGGCGGCCTCTGGATTTGGTGTGTGTAGAAAATCCTAGTGATCGTTTTGTATTTTTCGATTCTCTAGGGTTCTCCAATGTTTTCGGGACAACTGTTTTTTCCCGATTTGTCTTTTAATTTGCACAGGTGTTGGTTCATGTAATTTGATTTTCTATTAATGAAATATGTGGTTGCTCTCCTATAAAAACCCACTCCTATCGCTCGCTCAAAGACACAATACGGATATAAGTTGCACTGTTGCCGTTAGTTGGAATTCAGTCATAGGTTGTTACACTGGTTTATAGTCGAACGAACCTAAACCGAGCTCGTAGAGTTGGCACATGAGCTCACACCCGCGACTCGACCTTATGATTCATGACATTATGACAATATTTCGATACGTTCCATGTGAACAACATCGTAATCATCGATACCTTTTCTCCATTTGGCACCTTTGATTCGGCACCATTACGCTACAAATCATCTTTCAGCCAGTTCATCGTCTTTTGTTTCATCAACTTTTGTCTCCCTCCCCCATGACCATGGACAGCCAGTTGCTCTCTCGCTCCCACAGTGCGCACCTAACCCGATGGGATATCCGGTGCAGATACACGCAAATCCTATTTGGACATGCAGACATCGTACCGACTCAAATAGTAATACACGATCCCATTTCTTCGCACTAAATCTCAAAAAGACTTTCAATTTTCAAACTTACGCTTCATAAACCAACCAACACATATCATCAAAGGTCAGAGATAATTCTGAGAGCATCTCCAACCGGAGCCCCCAAAGGCCGCCCAAACGTCCGGGCGGTCCGCCCGGACACCGTTTGGGCCAAAAATCAACACCCAACCGAGGCCCCCATAGCCATCCCAAACGACAGGGCGGTCCGGCAGGCCCCAAACCCAGCCCATATCTGGGGCGGGTTTGGGGCCGCCCAAACGCGTCCGCCCCGTGGTCGCTGACAGGGCAGACCCACGCTTGACCGCCCGGCCACACGGATTGGATAGCTTGACCGGCGTCGGCATTCATGGCGCATCGGCCGTCATTCATGGCGTACCGGCCACCTCCGACTATAAGTGGAGGTACCGGAGCAAACCCTAGCTCCACACTCGCATCCGCATCCGCCGCCGCCGCTCTCTTCGCCTCCACAGCCGCCGTTCACTTCACATCCACCGCTGCCGAGCCCCATCCTCCACCTCCTCCACCATGCCTCGCTGCCTCCCCACCACCTGCGCCAAGCTCACGCCGAAGAGGTGGTCGCAGATCCGCCGCGAAATGGAGGCGGCGTTATCGCAGGCGGTCGCAAAAGTGCAGGCGGCGGAGTCGGTGGACGTCGGCTACGCCATACTCCGTGAGGACTCCGACATCGTCGAAATGACGGGTTCGGAGTACCTCCGTCAGCTGGATGAAACGCATCGCGCGCAGTCGGAGGCGGCGGCGGAGCAATGGAGAGCGCAAGCGGAGGCGGAGCAGGCACGGATACGGGCGGAGGAGCAGGAGGTCGCGCGGGTACGGGCGGAGGAGCACACAAGGGTCAGAGTGGAGCACTGTTTGGCCGAGGAGCAGCTCAAGGCCGAGGCGGCTGACCGCATCCTCATCGGTCAGATGACGAACATGATTGGTCTCATCGACAAGCAGATAAAGGCGGAGACGGCGATTCGTGAAGGCCGCCTCTACGAGCCAGAACCTTCCGGATCTGTCTCCTTCTTCTCCGGCTCCGACGAGCAGGGGTCTTCTCCGGCTCCTCCACCCGGTGCGGCACAGGGCGCCTCCGTCTTTGGCAGCGGCAACGGTCATCGCCCTATCTGATGACGAGTAGAATAGGTAGCTATCCGTGGCAGCAAGTGCACGTAGGGTAGCAAGTAGTAACGAGTGCACGTTGCATGATTTTGTAGTAACGCGTCCGCGGACAGTTTGGGGGCCGGATATGGGGGCTCCGACTGGAGATGCTCTGAGTTCGGTAAAGGCGCAAACCCCATTTCTTGGGTATCTGCTCGCGCTGTCGAGATCGATGTTTTTGTGGTGGTAGCTTTACCTGCAAGTGAATGACACACCTTTCTGCACCAAAGCATCGAAATAATGGTGCTATACATACACCGGCAGGCCTTTCAGCGACGTGACCTCCTCTCCAACGGCGGCACAACATCCAGGGAAGATTCACCCGTTTTCGCTAAGGCCGGCAATCGGGTCGGGTTTGCTCGGGTCGACCTCTTCTAGACCCATGCCCGTTTAACAAATGGGCAAGCTTCTCTGCCCACGACCCTACCCATGGGTCAGATTTCATGCCCATGCCCATGCCCATCGGGTCACCCGATCCGTCGGGTCGCCCGTCGGGTCTGCATACAACAGCTCCTCATGTCAATTCTGGCACTCCAAAATGGCATATTTTATGTGTCAAACTGCATCAGTACATCAATAAAATCATAATAAGTGTTGAAATGCATCACAACATTAGTACATCAATATCATCAAACTTGGTGTCGAGAATTACATCAAATATTCAAGTCATCAAGTGGCAGGCAAGCAGCCACACAACTGTGTGTCCACTGTCCAGCATTACAACAAACTAACAAGCTTATACAGGAGCAGATAAGAGGAGTAGAGAGCTCCAAAGAAGGCAACCAGCAAACACGTCCAGGAAGGCGACCAGCTTGCTACTAGCAGCAGGCCAGCAGCCACGCCCAGGAAGGCGACCAGCTTGCTAGCTAGCAGCCAGTGCCTAGCTCTCGCCCTTTCCTCGCTTCTTTAATCTTCAGTTAAGATCGATACATCTTCATCCTGAAAATTATAAGCAATATATGAGATGATTATAAAAGCACACCATGTATGAACAAATTGAAACTCCGCAAAGAGTGTAGAATTGGGGACGACAGGGAGTCGGGGACGTCGGCGCCGGGGTCCTTGGGGACGGCAGCGAGCCGGGGACGGCAGCGTCGAGGTCCTTGGGGACGGCGGCGTCGAGGCCGGCTGTGAGTTGGGGACGGCGGCGTCGTGGACGTTGGGGAGCGGCGGCTCGGTGGAGCAACGGCGTGGCGGGTCAGCGCCACCGTTTTGCTGCCGAGAAAGGGAGGGGAGCGGAGACCGGAGAGCACCGTGAGGCGTGAGCACTGAGCAGAGAGAGAGTAGGGGAGAGCGATTGCGGCGGGGACGGGGAGAGACTGGGGAGGGACACGGTCACACCTAGGGTTAGTGGCTTAGTGCGGTGCGTGTTTGGATTTGGACTGTTGGGCTGGGCTGGAAATTACAAGGGCTCTGGTCATGTCTTACTATGAGACCCCACATGTCAGCTAATCGGGTTACCCATCGGGTCGCGCATGAGTACACATGTCTGCCCATACCCTACCCATGACTAATCGGGGCACCCACGGGCGAGACCCATGGGCGAACATAGCAACTCATACCCTGCCCATTAGGGTCGGGTGCCCGTGGGCGGACGTGTCCATGGGCGGAATTGCCGGCTTGAGTTTTCGCTCATGGACGATGCAGCAAAGGCGGCGAACCTGAAACCGATTGAGCACAGCAATACCCACGGCCGTATACTTCAAGAAGGTCGACAGATTCCGGAAAATGTCCATCTGACCTGGGCGGCAGATGCACGCAATCCATCCACGGCTGGCATCGCTTCGCGTTAGGAACGCCAGCGTACGTGGGCACGTATTCCCTCGTGTAATCACATTCGCGTGCCATGTATTCGCCCCTGCCGGTGCACTGTACATGCGGGTCATTACCTGACTCTGACACGTATTGTCCAAAGGGCAAGAGCTTGCAGGTTACCGTTGCACAAGGAACGTGAAGAAAACGTTACCTGCTCATTAATGACATTTTCATCTCCCCAAACAGCAACAAAATATAGAATACTAGCCTATATCTTCGTGTTCAGTAATCACGGGATACGACTCCAAGCGCTACTAACAAAATTAATAGGACTCACAAGGTAAGAAAATAATGGAATAAACTGGACTCACAAGTGGAAAGGAAAACGGAAACGGAAATCCACAGTATATCTTCGATTATACCTGCACGGTACAAAGTTTTGCAAAATTACAAATGCAAAAAAAAATCGGCGCTAGAAAAACATTTAAGAGATATATTTTTTTTGTCTTTTCACACTGGCTAAAAAATTCGTATTTTCGCTCACATACAGAAAATGTGGAGATGTGCAGTGCAACTTTTTTCGGGACTTGTTGACATCTAGAAATGTGTTTTACATAAATCGGGCAGATAATCACAGTTTTTCATTTTTACAAATCCAGACCAAAAAAGTAATTTTCATTAATTATTTACGCAAAAGTAGAATTCATCATTATCAAAATTATGAAAAAATAATTAGAGATTTTTTAATACTTGAAAATAATTAGGAGCACTTCTGGAGGTCGTCGTGCCACACTTCAAGCACACCTACAGTAGCCTGGGAGGTCTACTGTACAGCGTAAATATATTTGTTACCAGGCCTATTTAATGTCGCCAAGACGCAGCGGAGAGGAGCGTGCCAGCACATGCTTGCTATAAAACAAAACTTTTCAGATAAAGTATTTTTAGCAAAACGTTGCCGAAATTAAAAAAATGAAACTTGAAATATTACTTTCCATTTTTTCAAAATTCTGGGCTATGACCTTTCTTTTGCCGGTGTAAAAAAGACAACAAAAATACATTTTATAAAAAAATTGCCCTCGTTCGTACCCACATTCAATGTGCACGCACAAAGTTTCACGGAAACAAGACATTTTTTTATTTTTCTGTGTAAAAACATAAAAACGTTTTTAAACATGTAATGCATTACATGTAACTATTTTTGCCCTATAAACGTTTTGAACATGCTTTTTTTTTACGTGGTTTCACCGGTTTTCGCTGAAAGTTTGTTTCCATCAGATACTTTCTCGTACCTTTTCGGGAAATGCATTTTAAGCGAGTTTTAAAATGTCAAAAACTTATGAGAAAATTTTACACGTGCATCTCCACATTCTATGCATGCGGCATGAAGTTTCAAAAACTAACATTGTTTGCCCATGTAAAAAGATATATTTTGGTGATGGATAAAAACCTTTCACGAGGCTTTTTTTATCTTTTTTACACAGGCAAAAAAAATCTTTTTTTGCTAAACTTTTGGCATGCACATGTAACTTTTTTTAGAAGTTTTTAGGTTTATAATTTTTTATATAAACAAAGGACATGCCCATTGTATTTAATTAAAAAAAAAAACTCGACCATCCCGGCACTAGCACCCAATGGCATTTTTTCATAGGAAGAGATCCACATTGTATTTAATTATCTTTTGTAGCCACAAAGTTGTCTTATATGCCAAAAAAAATGAAAGGCTTTTATCTAAACTTTGTAAAAAATATAAATAACACGTGAACGGAAGAAATGCAATTTATTAAAACTTTAAGTACTATTTTCAGGAAATTAAAATACCAAACTCACGCTCTAGTGGCACAGACCGGCATCGTTTTGCACTGTTTATTTTGGCTCCCCCATACCTATTTCTTATTACCATGGACACAAAGCAATTTTTTACTAGCATAAGTTACATAGTTAAAGCAGACAGTGGTGTGAACAGGCAAGTCCTTGGACCCCTACTCGAAGCAATCATGGTACGCCTCGGGCCCAGCCCGGAAAGTGCACACGCCACCGCGTTGCTGCACCACCCTGCGCATTAAACTCAGCGGCACAGCCAGCATTAATTACAAGCGTATTATACGCGTATTACATGTCGCTGGCAATATCCCATGCTTTTCTGACGCGGAACTCGAGAAAGCACTGGACCAGTAATTTGCTGCCACCTGCCCAGGACAGCTGCCGCTGAGTTCAGATCGTCCGCTCATTGTATTCAGATTCCCTGATATCCACAGGAGAACATAGGGACAAGAGCGTGAGCACTCGCTCAGGTTAAAGTTGACGGCGATAAACCGAGAATAAAATTTACCTAAGATTCAGCGACAGCTACATATGCAGATCACACTGTCAAGATTGCATGAAACCACTAATCGCTAGTACAGGTCGGACTCCTTGTGCGTCTCGATGACGCAGTCGGAGGTGGGGTAGGCGACGCAGGTGAGCGCGTAGCCGGCGCCGACCTGCGCCTCGTCGAGGAACGACTGGTCCGACTGGTCGACGCCGCCCTCCAGGACCTTGCCGGCGCAGGTGGAGCACGCGCCGGCGCGGCACGAGTAGGGCAGATCCACGCCGGCCTCCTCGGCCGCGTCCAGGATGTAGCTGTCCTCCGGCACGTCGATCACGCTCTCCTTCCCCTCCGGACCGATGAGCTTCACCTTGTACACGGCAGCGGCTCGGAAGTCCCTCGACGCCACAGAGCCTGGGAACGTGGGCGTGATCTTCGCCGGGCTCAGGTGCAAATGCAGTGCTTGTCCGGTGCTCTGGTTCATCGTACGCAGCTGCAGCCCTAGGTTGCCCCTGAAGCTGCAGATAATTGGTGCTGTGAAAGTAGTTGCCATCTTGGATGTTTGAGATCTGAAAAATGGTAATCAAGAATAAGGTAGGAGATTCTAAACGATGCATATGAGATAACGAAACATGGAGCGATGTTAAATAAAAATTTAAAAGTATTTGGCGCCCAATTTTCAATTTTTTGGCTGCAAGACCAACATTTTCAATTATTAAGCAAAAAGGTGCGTTATCATACTTATATGGTAGCAAAAGCTCTTAAAATTGTGTTGCTTGAGCTATATGATGTGACCAAGCAACCAAATTAGTATTTCTGGCTAAAGAATATAGAGCTGAAAGCAATTGCTAATAAAGTAAAGAGTCACACATACGTCATAGAAGTCTGAGCAGCTTGCAGTTAACAATGCCGTCTGATCACAGAAGTTTGGCATATGCATTTCTAATGCTTCCCGTCGACCCTTTTTTCATTAAAAAGCAGGAGACTATTTCACTAGGCCATAAAAAGCAGACACTGGAAGCTGATTGATCACCGTGGATCAATTTTTCTAGTGAACTATAAAACTCCAGGCCTACACCTGCTAAAAGTACAAACAATTCCAACCAATAGTTTTTCACAACTAGTAGTTCGGATTTGGATATGGATGAGACTACCAGTGCATGACACATATCAGGTATATCGTAGTGAATCAACATTTCCGTTTATGTGGGGAACTCTATGTGGAGCTTTGTCATCCGCACTGGAATTACCATGATATAGTATCATGCAAGCTATTTTAGAGTCACTTTTGACCACAAAGCCCTTTCCTAGTAAGCCGAAACCCTTACGACATAAGTAATGCCGATAAGAGTAAGCATGGCATCGATGGCAGCATGTGCTGCATATTAAACACAACACTTATAATAGTCGCAAATAAAAATCGAAAAAAATAATAGTTGCAAATAAGGTTGCGATTTTGACCTTAAGCTAGGCCGTACTAGTTGCTGATATCAAAGCTAAAGTAATGTTACTGCTCCCCATTAGAGTCAAATTATCTTTTAGTATTGGACAGTTTTTTCCCGATAAAAGAGGCTTTATTAAACTCAAAAGTTCACATCAAGTAGATACAAGCTACTAGTGTACTTTGTACCAGTATATATATATCCCCACGAGGGTCCAAGCAATACCAAAACAACTTTTAGGGATTCAATATTTTCTTCGTGTACACCCGACTTTGGAATGCACATAGCCGCATAATAAATAAAATAAATAAAGACAGCATAATACAGGTATACGAAAGGACTGATATGTTGACTGATACAAATGCAAGCAATTCAGGCCTGCTGGTGCACCACATGCTTATCTACACTTCAGAAGGCTGGAGAGCGGGCTTAGTGTCATTAGTAAATAGATATCTGGGCACCTTATAGAAACCTGAATCTGGAGCAACCAAGGGAAACATTCACCAAAGGGGGGCGGAGCATGAGTGGCGAACTCGATGAGCATGGGGTTCAGACTTCAGAGCATTGCACATTTGTACTACAGGGGTATCAAATAGCTAGTGGCGAACAGTAATCGACTACTGGGCTTGACGAAATTCCGTTGTGTTTCATCCAACCCAAGGCACGGAAGAAGAAGAATCACCATTCCTATACAGATAAGGCGAGGATGCAATGCGATAACTCAAGATGGGATGAGAAGAGGATATAGCAGAGGAGTGAGAGTGACTGACCCAGTAGAATGAAGCTGCAATCCGGAGCAGGCCGAGGCGACGAAGGGGAAGAACAGGAGCGTGGAGATGGAGCGGTCACGGAGGGCTGGGATTCGGATTGGGGAGTCGACGCAGCGTGCAGTACAGCTTTCGGTTTTAGCCGTAACGCCACGAGGACCTCTGTGGCTCTGTCGGATCCAGCGTCCATGGCTCGGCCTGTTCTGGATGACCTATCCTGTGGGCTGTGTGGGGAGCTCCTATAGGACGCGCCAGCGTCAACAACGCAGCCGACGCCCACACCGTGGTTGTTGCTGGGCCGGACTAACATAAGTTCAGTGTTTTGTTCTTTTTCTATTTTCCTTTTTTAGTTTTCCTTTATAGTTTTTTATCTTTACTTTCTTTATAAAATTTGAAAATTAAATATATTTTCTTACGATTTTTTTAGATAGTTAGGAAAAATGTTTATAGTTTTTTAAAAATGTTTATGCAAGGAAATATATAATTGTATAGCTCAAATAACTTGTTCACGAGTTTGAAAACATGCACACATAAAGAGTGATCCTCGTGATAAAGAAATCCAAGATTCAAGGAGTTTGAATCTTGATTTGGCAATCACGAGTTTGAAAAACTCCTTGATTCAAGGAGCGATCCTCGTGCACATGAAGAAACGTCGCAGAACAACGTCGAAGATAGTACCAGATGAAAACCAAATGATGCAGACACTTGTACGAAGCAAGGATCTCTCATATGGCGTACTTCAAGATTCAAAACGCAGATTCATTCCTGAAGTTAAGAGTTGATCCAGCGCAAATGAAGATTTGAAACTAACAAGGTTGAAAACCATATTTTTTTATAGCTTTGAGTCTTATGTGAAAAATGTAATATCATGACGGGTAGATCTTTAAGGATAAAAGTGAACTTTGTTACGTTCTCAAACATACTCATTCTACCTAAACAAGTTCACTATGAAAAATCTCCTTATGCATCAGTTAGCTTTAACAACCTGAGACCTTAACTTGAGCACATGTGGTTGAAGTAGAGGTTGTAACCTAGTAAATCTCTCATGTGGTAATAGACTGATGCCTGACAGTTGATCTTCATGGCCATGATTGAAGATCTAGATGATTTTTATATTCTTGCACAACATAAAGTTGGGAGAAACCAGAATCACTTTGACTTGCAAGTTTGAGAGATTTGATTGAAGACAAGATTGAAGCAAGAGGTTGCACCCTAGTAGACTTGTGTTGAGTTCAATGCCTCATGTAATAGATAAGTGATATTGCTAACAATTAAGAGGTAGCCCACTTTGATATCGTGAGACACTTGATTGAACACGAGGTTGCCACAAGGGGTCCTGTGTTGAGTTCAGTGCCTCACTTCTCAAAAGGCAATTCTGTTAGAATCCAGAATCAGTCCGCTTGAATAGCTTGAATATTTGATTTACCATGAGCTTGAAGCAGAGGCTGCAACCTAGTAGACTTGTGTTGAGTTTGGTACCTCATGCGGAGAAAAACTGATTCTGCTTGAGTCTGGGCTTCATGGTCTCTACTGAAATATTTCATGGAAGACTCATTGTGGTTGATCTCCTCATTCATCACCCCACTTGAGAAATCCTTGTTCAAGGTCAACACAAACAAAAATAGTAGTTGTTACTCATCCGTATACAACCACCTTTCCCCGACAGCTAGATCTCTCGAGCGCCTATAAATAGAACGTGATTCCTCGTGGGCAAGGTTGACAAATTGTAGAACACATACATAATTGCATATCTAGTTCCTCCCAAATTTCTCCTCGGCGCATTGTCTTAGTTCTACGCTTATTCATCGAGTGAGTGAGAAGTGAGAAAGTTGCATACTTCTGGTGATTATATTGTCAAGTTTGATTCTAACGCTTGCAACTATTTTGAAAAAGGAGGTGATAATAAGTGCCCTATTTATTTCCAAATTAATCCCAAGTTGCAAGAACATACCGATGCATTGATCGACTTCTATTCGTTGCAATTTATTCCTATATAAAATACTAATGCATAGGAGGTTTTATGCTTCGTGTTTCTCTATGCCTCAATTAAACTTGTTATTCATTTTAATTGGTTTGACCACTTGTGACCATGATATTTTGTAAGAAGGTTTTCCTTTTGTTTTCTCTTGGATTTTTAGAAAAAAAGTACCAAGTTTTGCCATTTGGATTTTAACTGGTATTAAACATTAGGTGGTTTTGTTATTTTAGCATGTTGTTGCCCAGTGTGCAATTTTCTTATTTTTCTGAAAGCTCCAAAAATTACTAAAATTCATAGAATGAACATCGATGGTCCCTCTAATATACCTCAATTGGCGAAAAGTGCTGACATGTCCAAGTGCACCGAAAAAATCATTTCCCAGATGCTATTTTTTGGGGATATATTCTGTCTTTTGTTGTAAAAGTGGGTCCCTGAGCTTTCATATGATCCTTTTTTAGTTTTAAAATGTTTTTTGGTTGTTACCCACTCAAAACCTCTCTGAAACTTTAAAATAAATTTTGTTTAGGAGTTACGGCAGTGGCTTAGAAATTTTATCTATGGCACTAATGTCTATCCGTAGAAAAATACTGTGAAAGTTTTTTTTGTGATGAAGTTTTTCCGAGGGAACAAGGAAAAACAAACTGAGAATATTCTAAGGAAAAAAAAATGAAAACTATAAGCTTGAAATGCCCACCGGCATCTCCCTCTACACCAACAACACCGTGGTATGCCAACCTTTGACCTCGTTTTTTTTTTGCCTCGTGAAGATCTTGCATGAACTTGTAGCACTTATAACTTACATTTTATATGTCATGTTGCATATGTATATAAGTATGACAAGCTCCTGAAATAAAAATAAAAATGATTTAGGGTGCACTAAAAACAAGGGAAAGTGATAAATAGCTGCAGGATAAAGTATGATCATTGTTTCATTATGTATTATGTTTTGTTTCAAATAGATAGCTACTTGCATGCAAGTGTCCTATTCAATACTAGCTTTCATTTTTCCTCATGAACTGAGAATAATAATTGAGCTTATACTATAAAAAATGGAGTCTATACTTTGGCATCGTTTGTAAGCTCTCTTAGTGGTCAGCTTACTCCCTCTTGCTAGCATTTCACGAACTTAGTATGATATAGTGCTTGTGCATCCATAACCCTTGAGTCAGAGTATTTTTCTATCTGTCCACCATACCTATCTATATATGGTGTTCCGCTACCATTTCAAATAAATTTTCATGTGCTTTCAAAAAAAATCTATTTTTTTACCGTTCATAGCTCATGAGTAGTGAGGGTGATCACGGTCTCAATGCTAACCGTAGCCCAGTACCTTTTTCTTCTTGTGGTACCGAGCATAAATAAGGTGATCATACTTATATAAAGAGAGCTGGTAAAAGAGGTTGCCGGACTTCGTCAACATGACAAAAAGTTGCAGAGGGGTGCACTCCTCCCATGGAAAAGTTGTAGGTTGAAAGACACCTGAGGATTTGGATAGCCATGTAATGTGTTTGTATGGTTGGGAGTGTTGGACTTTTAACAAAAGATGGTTAGCAAGGAACTGCTCCCAAAAATCTAATATCCTAAGCGTTAACATGGAAAGTGAATGGGACCCCTTGTGCCTTGCTGAGATGACTATTGACATGAGCATACACCGCCCAAAATGTATTTATTCGATGAACAACAACACATGATAATCCTTGCTTCTCTCTGCAAGGGCCTTTCTCTCCCCCCTTTATGAGTCTGAGATGCAAGTCTCTTAAAAACTCTCTCTAAGACCAAACATAGGAAACAAATCCTTTTTCTGAGCATTGCTTATGATTACACACTCGCATGCTTAGCTTACAACTTGATTCACAAGTTAATTTAGTACATGTTTCTTGTTATTTTACTTTCATGAAGAACATGTTATTTATTACTTTATATGATGATTGTTTGCTTCATTTATTTGATAATCAAACATGTCGCATTTATTAATGGTAATCATATTTTCACTTTGTATCTATATGATAACAAACTCAAAAGTTCATAATTTGTATCATATTTATGCTTTATGTCAAGGATACATTAAGTAATGGGATTCTGAATGTCAGAAACATATCTATGATCTTTGCAATTTATTATGTTATTATCTCATATATTCGCATCCTTTTATTTAAGTTATAACTCTGGAAAGCAGGAAACCCTGTTTTTTGTTTGTAATTTTGACTTTCAGCAACCTTTCGGACGTCAAACATATCTAGAATATTTTACATGCCTTTTTTATGGAAATACAAAATTTGGAGATCAATACGAAAATTAGGCAACGCTCGAGGTGCCAGATGGGCCTCACGGCGTGGGTACCACCCCTGGTCACACCGTGGAGGCGCTATAGGCCGTCAATCACCAAACAACCTATGTTTCTTTGTATGATTATTTTCGACCTAAAGCGATCTGTAGGCGTACACGTCACCACCATAGAAACACCAAAATCAGGAGACAAAACTCCACCGCCGACAAAGATTACAGGGGGAAGCTGGCCTCTCCAATGTATTCGCCATTGTTGGCGTGATTAGAAGGGAGTATTCTACCTCTAGACTACGGGTTTTTGGTAGTAGTTTGATCTCTCTCTGTCTCTCTCTCTCTCTCTCTCTAAGTGCTATCATGGTTAGAACCATATGAGCTGCCCTACATGATTATGGTAATATTTGTATTGTACTATGGTGGATATTATGTAATGATATGACTAATGAGATGCAATTTCAGTATGTGCTATGATGTATATTTTGTAGATGTAGATGACAACCCCGTTCTTGTATACTTGTTCCGATCAAATTAGTTTACTACGGCATGTGAGGGGCAACGTGTGCATTAGTTGGAGTAGATTGGTAGTAGAAATAGTGTGAGGAAATATGGGATTTACTATGGTTTTTACATTCCCATGTTTACGTCACTAGGGATAATGAGATGCAATGTTGTTTTGTCCGCTTAATGACGGAAAAAGTGGCGCTTCTTAGTTGAAATAAACGCATGAGATTATCCAAAATCATGCCATCATGTCTTAATGCAATACTCTCTGTTGTCACTAAATTCTGATCATGTGAACAGCCCATTAATTTGCTCGGGGGAGCATTAGAGATATGTGTTGCATCATCTCTACATTTGAATGTGATGCTCAAACATATGCTAATCACACATATACAAATATACAATAGAAGGTTGCGGTGCACTGTATCTTGTCTGTAAATGCTATATTCGTGCCACCATATTTGTGAGAGAGGGGTCAAGTGAACCCATAAACTCTTGTCCATATTTTCCTATAAGTTGCATCCTGCATATTACTTATCCCTTGCCAACTATGTTTTCTTGCATCTCTGAATTTATTTTTAATTATTGTATTTTAGTTTTTATCTCGTCCTAATAACCATGTTGCCTGACAAGCACCACGGTTCAAAGGAGAGGTTGTTGGTCCTTGTGTTCAATATTCTTGTGGGGAAGAGCCACTTGTTGCAACACTTTGCGCTTGTAGTACGTCCCAATGAGTTAGTATAGATATAAGATTGTTGCCATCACACCTACAGGTCTAGTTGTAAAGCCTAATCTGTAAGCATAGATGCGTTGTAAAAAAAAATCATTTCGCAAGCGTTGCACTCGGCGCATCCCAAAAAATTCTTAACTCAATTAGCTAGGTGGAATATGCATTCATAGTTTGTCACGCGGCTTCGAACACATTCTTGCATGCATGACGATCCATGTATTGATTGCAATCGTATCCTCGTCGATCTCTCTCTTTTAGATGCAAAAGGGTAAAATATATCAACTAAACATTGAACAATGTATTTTCTTAAGGCATTTATGCGAAAACTGCAGGCCTAGATATTAGATTGTTTTGACCTAACATGTCACCCCATCGATTTTCATTAAAGAAACCACCTAGTTCTACAAAATGTTACAAAATAAGAAACCCACCAAAGAAGAAAGTAGAGTTTAGACGGACATCGACAAGCAAAGCAACTAGTCTGGACTACTTATTAAATCACCCTCGTTAGATCTTGGATATAAGGCATGATAATCAAAACACGGACATAATGCATGTTACATTTCTTTATCATCCTACCACCAGTAGAACTGATGTCAGCATTTCAATCTCGCCGCCGTAGGTCCCATCCATGTCGGCTTGACTATGCTTCATGAATCACCATCTTGGTGTTCTCAGTGCCTTCTTCAAGACTTGTTTCTTTGGTTGTCTGCAAGATCACCCACGAGTAAAGAATATCACATAGACTATATACTATTGTCGCCGGATCATCAGGAAACGAATTTTAAAGCGGCATCATTCCTAGTTTTCCAAATTGTCCAACACACAATAGCACCTCTACAAAGCACTAGGAGGCCTGAACCGGCCAAAGGCACAAAGTACAACTTGCTAACCCATTTTGGCAAAGCACAGGTGAACAAGAGATGATCTACATACTCCTTTTTGCCACATAAATGGCATTGCCAATTTCTAGTCCACACTCTCTTTATAAGATTATCTTTAGTTAGGATTATGTTTCTATACTTCAGCTGGACAAAAACTTTCACCTTGAGGGGGACTTTAATCAGCTGTGAATGCTTATATGGGAAACTGGAAACTCTCATTTGATCTCAGCTAAAGATATAAACCTTTCACATTGAACTGCCCAGAAGCCTCCCCCCCCCCCCCCCCCCCCCCACACACAAATAAATAAATAGAGTTCAACGTAGATATTAGGCACTACCCTTTACGTAAGAAAAATAATATCCATGTTATGTTTTGTTATGCACCAAAATATCTTTATTCCCTTGAGTACAAACTTGATTGTGTCTGCAAAGAGTTGGTGCGTGGTTCTTCTATAGAGTGTAAGTGCCTCTTCCACGTCATTGTTAAGTACAACTCCAAATCAAACCAATACTGCTAGCTACTCTCTCCGTATCAATTTTTTTTATAGATATTTCAGTACAAACTACATACACACTGAAATGGGAGAATTAATCTACACACTAATACACGTCTAGATACATCCGTATGAGAAAAGGGCAAAAACATCTTATATTTTGGTACGGAGATAGTATATTTTAATTTTCGAATTGCTATACTTAACTAGCTATGTAAAGTTCACACCAACCGACCACATGCTACTATACTTAGTTTTCTTTTACAATAGGGTCAGATTAACGAACAAAACATATCATCAAGATTGTGATATTCGTGACTCAAACATAAATGATACGAGTACTACACTGTACAATCGTACTGGGTGGTTACATGAGTATATGTTCAGAGTCATGTAATTAAGAGGTTGGTAACTACTCTGTGGATTTCCCCACTTTGTAAGAGAAGTACACGCATGATTCAGTAGGCCAACAATAGTCCAACGGCGCTATTCAGTGGCACTCCTTAGTCCACGATCATAGCGAACTGACCATGCATGCAGATATATATGAAACTTCTAGAAGCAACCATAAGATAGCAAAAGATTCCCGTACAGTTTGAACCAAGTGTGCTAGTTGTAAACCACGAGAGTGCTACGTGTATAAATCGCGTATATTTCCATAAAAAACAATATACATCGGTGTACGCTGAATTTGTTCTAAAGCGAAGTGCTACGTATAATGATTTTGTTTTTGAGCTAGACATCGATCTAGGGTACGTGTGCAACGTGTACTACGTCACGTGCTTAATGCCAAATGGGCACTAGCAAGTTGGAACTGAATGAAAGAGGCGAGAATCGGTTCCTCAAAAGGAGAAGTAGAAACGAAAGAATAGCAGGAAACCACGTCACTAGTGCTGAAAAATTTCACCTGACGAAACAACAAGCATAAATAAATTGGATCCTAAAGCTTTATGGCGATCTATACCTGCAATCCGATCCTATTGACTCATAAAAGACCATAGATATCTCTTGACCAAACTACGTATAAAACCTGCAAACAGTCTAATCAAAGGTATAGCTGCCAGTTAACCACCAAAGGTAGCTACATATGATATGCCCCTTAACAGTGCTAGCTAGTAAAATACACAACACAATACATCTTCAAAAGTATAACCATTGAATCACAAAAGGTCTAATCAAAGGCGACCGAGATGACTGCTTCTGAATTATAGGCAGTATAAGCTAAGTAAATGGGCTGAAATGTAAACGTAATTCTTCAAAAGTATCATCATTGAATCACAAAAAGATGAACCTTCACAACTCCGAAACAAGAAGGATATGGTATCTTATTCGAGCAAGAAAAAATAGCTAAGCATATATGTGCAGCATGTATAATTTGTAGTAGACAGATCTGAAGTGAGAGCTCAGGAGCAGCCGTTTTGCACCCGGAGAGGAGGACTGGAGCTGGCACGTGGCGTCGGTGCCGGGCGGCGCGCGCAGGACTCGGCAACAAGCGCCCTCCGCGCCGTGAGCAGGCCGGCGGGGACGAGCGGGCGGTCGAAGGCGGAGCAGTCCATCCAGTCCTTGAGCAGCTTCTCCTGCCCCCACATCTCCGGCACCCACACCCTCCCGGCCATCTCCCGCCTGTGCCGCTTCAGCCTCTCCCGGGTGCTCTCCCCTTCCTCCTCTTTGGGCGCCGGGTGCAGCAACTTCTCCACCTCCCGCTCTTCGGACCTAGACATTCCTGCAGCTTGCTCGGACGCCTCCACCGCCTCGTGGCGATCGGACGACGTCGCCTCGGCCGCGACCGGCCGGCTCTTCTCCGCCAAGCCGCCCATGCCTGCCTCGGCTGGGTGAGCTGCGCAGTGCTCTTCTTGCACCGCTTCGACGTCGCCGGAGTATGCCATGCAGCTGATCGACCTAAATCGAGCTAGTAGAAGAGCAAGGATTCTTGACAGAGCTTGGCAACACCAGCTCTATGGTGCGTTCCTCGCCCCAGTATAACGAGCACCGGGGGGAGATTAAAAGATTGGGGGAGGTGGGGGACGGGTGGGGGAAGAGATGGACACGTTACGAGGAACAGGGGAAGGAGATTGTAAGGGTTCGCCTATGGTGGCCGCGGGGTGAGCGTGGCCTGCCGCTGCGAAGCATTATGTGGCTGCCCTTGCCGCCGCGACGTGGCCGGAGAAGTAGAAGTAGTAGGTGAAGTAAACCGCGCGGGCCGGGCGTAAATGTGTGGTGGCAGGCCGGGGGGCGGGCTGGATACAGCACGGCCAATTGGTTGATATGGCCAATAGATTTGATCTTTTGCGGGAGCCACCGCTCACTGTTCCTGTATCCCCCCTTATTAACTTTGAGACTGACCCAACATTACTGATTGGAGGAAGGTAGGACGAACCATCCACGAGAGAAATCCAACTCTGTTTTACTGTTTACTGGTTGATTTTAGACCTCACCTTTTGAGCTTGACTGGTGGTTCACCTAGTCGCGCATACATGCAACTCTCGTGGACGATGTTGGCGAACCCTATGCGGCGCCCGTTAGCGTCCCATAGGGCTAGCGCCAATTGCAGAGCTTATTTATTGGGTCGGGCCCAATTAGTTCGCGCACACATACGCTGAACGGTTCAGCTAAAAGGTACGTTCTCTTTCCTTTTTCTTCTCTTCTCTTCTCTTCTCTTTTTTTCTTTCTCGATTTTATTTTTTCTTTTTATTTTTCGTTTCTTTTTCTTTTTCTGTTATTTCATTTTTTTCCTTTCTGTTTTTTTTTTCTTTTCTTTTAAAATTGGAAATATTTAAAAATTTAAAAATGGTTCTATTTTTAAATGTTTCTAAATTTAAAAATGGTTTCAAATTTAAAATTGTTCCTAATTTTAAAATTGTTCATTTTTGAAAATGGTTCTATTTTTGAAAATGGTTTCAAATTTAAAAATGGTTTCATTTTAAAATTGGTTCCAAATTTAAATATGGTTCTAAATTTAAATATGGTTCTGAATTTAAAATAGTTCCAAATTTAAAAATGGTTCTGAATTTAAAAATTGTTACATTTTGAAAATGGTTCCAAATTAAAAATGGTTCCATTTTGAAGATGGTTACAAATTAAAAAATGATTCCATTTTGAAAATGGTTCCAAATTTAAAAATGGTTCCGAATAAAAAATGGTTCCAAATTTAAAATGGTTCCAAATTTGAAAATTGTTCAGTTTTGAAAATGGTTCCAAATTTAAAACTGGTTCCAATTTGAAAATGGTTCCAAAATTAAAAATATTTCCATTTTGAAAATGATTCCAAATTAAAAATGGTTCTGAATTTAAAATGGTTCCATTTTGAAAATGGTTCCAAATTTAAAAATGGTTCCATTTTGAAAATGGTACGAAATTTAAAAATGGTTCCGAATAAAAAATGGTTCCAAATTTGAAAATTGTTCATTTTTAAAATGTTTCCAAATTTAAAAATGGTTTCATTTTGAAAATGGTTCCAAATTAAAAAAATAGTTCCAAATTAAAAATGGTTCTAAATTTGAAAATGGTTCCATTTTGAAAATGGTTCCGAATTTTAAAATTGTATATAGTCCATTTTGAAAATGGTTCCAAATTTAAAAATTGTTCATTTTAGAAAAATGGTTCGAAATTTAAAAATATTCATTTTTGAAAATGGTTTCGAATTTAAAAATATTTTCAACTTTAAAAATGGTTCTGAATTTAAAAATTGTTTCAATTTAAAAATGGTTCAGATTTTGAAAATATTCAGATTAAAAAAGTTTCGCGTTTTAAAAATTCGAACATTTTTACCGGCTAAAAAATATGTTCGTTTTTTTATGGAAAAACAAACGTAGCTAGTCTTAGCTAAAACGTAGCTAGTCGTTTTATTTTTTTGAGTTGAACGAATGTAGCTAGCTACGCGCACCAGCTAACTCAGTTGTTGGGCCGGCCCATCCGGACTTAGCTTCAGGCGGCGGGAGGCTCAGCTGCCGCTAACAGGCGCCCTATAGGCACTCCCGACAATGTTGCCGCACGCACGGGCGGGCGCGCGCCAGTTTACCATATGATGCCGCAAGGCGGCCCGTTTGGTAGTTCTTCTGTACGTTGACAGCGGCCCAAGGGCCAAGGGCTGATGCAACGAGCAGAGGCGAAGCTGGGCAGCGAAGGAAGAAGAAAACGACAAGGCCGCTTGCGATGAACCGAACCGCATGTAGCTTACGCCCGCGCAGGCCGAGTGACCTCTGTATGCCAGCACCGAGGACATGTGATGGCATTTTGAAGCATTTCTAACCGGACTAATCCCTTTATTTGTCTGCGGAGATGCCTGAATAGTTTGCAAACATGTCTTATTAAATCTCATTTATAAGTGCGCATAACCATGTCTCCTAAAATTTTCCGCTGCGTTACATTTTGATTGATGAAGATGGAGAGAAAAATAGAGAAGAAAGATAAAGGAAAGAAAAAGTGGTTCAGAGTGGATCACGTCCTATGTGGCAGTCTGTCTGGACACCCCTCATGGCCACCTCATATATGAGCTGAAAGTGGGGGTGCCGGACAGTACGGACTTAGGAACAAAGTGGAGATCCGGTTTATTGCTTCTCTCTCCTGTCAGTAATGTTCGTCCTGTCAAATAGGGGCAAATTGAGACGGGGACGGGGCAATCCGGTTGGAGATGCTCAAATATTCCAATAAATACTTGCTTCGTTGCCGGTGGATGACCGGTGTGGTGGCCTAAGAAATAAAAGTGGATATGTTATATGGCATTGTGGAGAAAGTTGCAAATAACCAAGTAACTGGGACTTCACAACCACCACTTTACATTTTTTTACAAAGATCATTCATTGTTCAGTAACAACGTGACACAAACCATTGATTTTCCAGTTGACACGTCCTAAACGAGTTTCTGACAAGAAGAGCCCATTGTCAGGCCGACATGGCGGTGAATCGGATGGCCGTTAACGGCGCCGCTCTTGTCTAATTCAAAGTCAGCGGTTGCGCGACCACACACACACTCTCTCTCTCTCTATCTCTATCTCTATCTCTATCTCTATCTCTATCTCTATCTCTATCTATACACACCATGTCATTCTCCAACGACAACGAGAACAACAGCAAGGACCCCCTCCCCTCGTCTGGTGATAGCTCGCTGGTCCCTAATCTGAGTCTTTTCCCCTGTTAATCTTAGAGTTTCAGATAGGGTTAGGTTTTACTTGTGAGAAATCTATCGATTAGAGCTAACATTTCTCGATTGATCGTGGCTTTCGATGATTGGGAAAATTTAAGTGTTGATTTAGGTGCCTGAGACACTGTATGACCATGATTTCGCCGTCATTGTGAAGAACAGTGTGACCATTGGGAAAAACTCACAGACACTGGTACAACGTTTTTGGGATGTCCATGAGCCGCGAGGATCATTTTTTTCTACTTCGTAATAAAATTATGTGCAAAATGTTCATTATTTGATACCCTTGACGCTATATTAGGACAAATAGCTATATTCAGTTAACACGTGTCATAATGTGCAATATATATTGCTTTAACACATGGTATTGTTGTTGTGCCATTAATTATAGCTCATGAGTTTTGTATATAATATTTAATCCAAATAACACTAGATACTAAGTTGTAAATTTCGTAGGTTTCAATTTTTATCGATTTTTTAGCCTCCGCTCGATTTTTGACCCAAGGTTATACCTTATTTAACCCAAGAAGGAATAAAACATAGATTCATCTCCGATATATTAGGGGCACTTTAAACCCCCATACTCCTTCCGATGAGAAAACGAACCCCAAGAAGACAAATGGTACTTGAGATGTCCGTCATAATCATCCCATTTGAGAAACTTGATTATAGTAAGCAGGTTGATAGGAATACTTGCATGAACACTTCTCACTAGTTCCGGCTTAGCTGCATGAGACATAACATTCCCTCTCCATTATGTATTAATTTTATCAGTTTATCCAACAAAGGCCGCAGGTCCTCCCTCCTATTCTACTATGGTGTAGAGGAATCCCAAGATAATTCAAGGGAAAGCTCCCGAAGCGGCAGCTCAAAAGTTGAGAAAATATTTGAGCCTCATCGCGATGCACATTAATGGGAACCAGATCAAATTTATGAAAATTGATCTTGATCCCCGAAATTTCCACAAAACATTACAACAAGCACTTCAAATTCATGGCACAGTCAGTATCCTTTGGCAAGAAAAGGAGGGTATCATCAGCATGTTGCATGCTAATGATCATTGTTCTGTTAAACCAATGAAGATGTGAAAGGACAATGATGTTGCCTGGGGGGGGGGGGGGGTGAATAGGCGATTTAAAACTTTTCCGGTTTAGGCTTGATAATTGCGGGATAAAACTATGTGTTTAAATTAACAAGCCAACAACCTAAATATACTAGGCTCACCTATGTGCACCAACAACTTATGCTAAGCAAGACAAGCAACAAGGTGATAGCAATAGAATACTTCAAGCACGAAGGCTATCACAATGTAAATGTCACATCCCAAATTTAGAAACTAAGAAAAACTTAGTTTCACAAGATCCAAATTTCAGAACCAACAAAATCTTTTTGAATTACTTCACAAATGATTGTGTTTTCCTTCCCATTACTATGTTTGACTTGTGTTTAAATGTTTTGACTAGTAAATATTAAACCTAAGAACTCAACCAAGATAAAAATATATTTAAAACTTTGGTGATCATGGTATGACAAGAATATCTTCCTTACATCTTCACCATTCTTTTGGCCAAAGACCATTTCAGTGATGCTTTGTTTAGCCACAATCAAAACATCCATTTTTGAGAAAGTAAAAGTGATTTCCAAAATTATGTGTTCCCCAAAAATATGGAGGTCTATATGTTACCTCCTAGCTATATTTCAACCTTGATATTTTGCAGGAGTATACAACTCCCATTTTATAAACTCATATCTTCACTCCAACTGAAAGCAACACTAGTGGGAAATATATTACCCCACATATTTCTCTTTATCAAATCTTCTGAAAACTATTAATTTATGAGTTGGGATAATCCCTAGAACATCATCTTGTCATAATTAAGTGTGATCATTTTTATAAGATGATGTTGATAGGTATGGAAATTGTGGTATGATTGAATCTTGTGGTTTGATTGGTGTGGTCATGATTGTGATGTTGATCTTGTAGTGTTTGTTGCTTGTGAGGAAAATTCCTCTGTTGTGCTTAATACTAAAATAAAATCCACTGATCACAAATTTGGAATGTGACTTAAAAATAAATAAAACAAGACCTCTATTATTACTCTAACTCTCAAAATAAAATCTTGATTAAAAAGAAAGGATCTTATCTAATTCCCCTCTCTACCTATTTCTCTATTTTGTTACAACAACTATTTTATCTTATACAATTCAGGAATGAGATGATAACCATCTCCTTATCTTATTACTTCTCAAAATCTCTAATCTCCATTACAAAGATATTTTAAATTGACAAGTTGATTTTCTCCAAAAAAATAAAATATTTAAAGCCCTATGAACAAATATAGTCCAAAACATTTTATTTTGACAATCCAATTTTTGTGTAACCTCTACATGTATGTGGGAGGCTACCTGAATTTTCTCAAATTTTTGTAAAATGTTTCAATACCCCAAATAAATCCCTGAAACCCTACTGGTTTTAAAAGGAAAATAAAATAAATGGAAAAGGACCTATCTGTGGCGGGAAAAGGAAGTTAGGGGCCTGTTTGCAAAATCCTCATCGTCTTCCTCCCGCACGGCACGGCGCCGTGTTCTTCGCGGCCGTGTCGCGCCGCCCGGGCCCCTCCTCTCCGCTGCCCTGCGAGGAGAGCGCCACACCCGCCTCTACCCCTCTCCTCGGCGACCTCGTCCCCTCTCCCTGCTGTCCCCAGCTCGGCCCCGGACCGCGACCAGAGCACGTCCCCACCGCTCCCGATCTCGGTTCCCTCTGCACCCCAGCACGCGCCGCTCGACCAGACCGCTCCCTGATCTCGCCCGGACCCCCCCCCCAGCATGCTCATTTGAGCTCTAGCTCCCCCGTGCACCCAGGCCACCATGGACCGGCCGCCGGCTATTTAATCCCCACCCCGAGCTCGCATTCCTCTCCCCTCCGTGCCACTCTCTCTCCCCACATCTTTCCCTCACTCCGCTCCTTCCCGTGGACCGCCAGGAGGGCGAGTCCCCCATCGCAGCCTCGCTGCCATGGTTGACATCACGGCCAAGCGCTGCCAAGGTCGACGCCTCGTGGCCGTGCTGCTCTCCCTCTCTTCTCGCTGACCCCTCTCTGTGCTATGCCTCTCTGCCGATGCAGAGCACTCACGCTCATCTCCCTCTCTCTTTTTCGCGCGCACAGAGATGCCCCCAGGACCTCGCCGTCGAGAAGCCCAAGCGGAGGAAGCCGCCGAGTTCACCGACACGGATTGAGACGCTCCCAAGCCCCGCCTCCTTCCCACGTTCGCCGCACCCGCCTCAACCCGCTCCGCCATCCCCAGACCCTCTAGGTGAGCATCGCCCCCTCTCCTCTGTCTCCGGCCACGGCGGCGACGCCAAACCTTGGTCGCCGTCGATGGTTTGCTTCCTACCCGTTAGATCGAGATCCAACGGTGTCTTACCGTTTCACTTAGGCGCAGTCGCTGACAGGTTGGCCCCACCTGTCGGCGCTTTCTTCTTTTTCAGCGCAGGGGATTTAAATCAAGGGTCACTGACGGGTAGGTCCCACCCGTCAGAGATTTCAACTTTATCCACACCAAGATTTGATTCGAATTATCTGTTTAAATTGAAATCAGTACTGTACTCTACTTAAAAATTCAATAACTCGAGTTTTAGACATCCAAATAATTCAAATCCAGATGTTCTGGAAAGGTAATGAAAATATCTAACAAACCCAAGTGGTCTCACTTCATTTAATTAAATGATTAAAATGCATTATTGAAAATGCCACAGAAGGTTTAAATTCTAAACTTGTTTGTTTCTGAAATTATATTAGTCCAAATGGTTCCAAACCAATTCTGTTAGCTTTGTATTGTGATATACTAGCTTCCCTAATTTTGGTAGAATTAATTAAACAAAATTAATTGTAGACTTAAATAAAAACCCTTCTGCATTAAAACAATTAAATATGCTTAAAGGTTAACCCAAATAACTTGGAACCAATTTTTTAGTTCACATATAACCATGTGTACATATCCCTAAAAGGATTTAATTTTAGGATTTACAGAACTTATTTGGTAGCCAAAACTTGATAATTAAGCTACTGGATTAAATTCAATGTGTAGGAAAATTGATAGCTCAATTGAATTCAAATCCAATTGGGTTGTCTTCTACACATCCATACCTTTCCATAGAATTTTAGTTTGTATTTATAGGACAAACAGAACTCAAGTTGTGTAATTAAACATATTACACTAGATTCTGCCCTTTTTGAAATAGAAATAATAATTCAAATGTTTTTAAACTTGAAACCAAATTGTATTGTTGTTATGTGCAGTAGCTAGTTGTGATGTTATGATTGTTGTGTTGTGAGTATTACTTGAGTGGTTCGGTGATTACTTGTATTCGTTTGATTATCGATTAGACGAGAACGTTGCCGGAACCACTGAGGAGGAAGGATTTGCTGAACGTGAAGAACAAGGACCCGAGAACTTTGCCGAGCAAGGCAAGCTACTCTCTGAGCTTGCACCTAAATATATATGTGCATCTGCTGTGATCAAATGTTTTACTTTTAAAGCAAAGATTTATAAAACCTTTTTCAAAAAGTATATGGAAACTATTTTGCCACCAATGTAGATAAATAAGATAGTGTATATCAAACTATAGGAGGGGAAAAATATTGTTTACTCGAAACTCCTTTGAAAATACTTGAGTGGATAATTGTGCCGAGATGTCGGTGTTGAACTGGAGAAGTGGATAATTGGGGGTTGTTGGAGAAAAAAAATGCACTGCAGAGGGTAAAATTGGGGGTGTGTCTTTGTACTTACGTCAACCAGCCGATACTCTGTGCGACCACATTTACCTCATATGGGAAAAGGCTTAGTCATATAATTTGCTCTTATTAGTATGGGATACCTCATCGACGGAGATGACCCGTTATGCATGAGGGGATGGTTGGTGAACTCCCCTGACCCGGGTCCTCGCTCAAACTCTCTAGAAAGATAAGGAGGAGGATAGAAGGTTTAATAGACCGCCGGAGAAAACATATGAGTCCTCACACTTAGGGTTGCCGACGGGGACTGGACTGAGTGTGGTGGAATTATCATATGGGTAGGATCCTATACTAGCATGAGCAAAGGAGAGGCTATGGTCGGTGACTCAACTTCGCATACACCTTGTATGGCGGGACGTGGCAGACACGATGAGTTGCCGGATGGATGTGGGGAAAGCGTGCTACCTCTGCAGAGGGTAAAACTATTCGAATAGCCGAGTCCTCAATATGGACAGTTGGGAGGCCCTACTCTGACCTATGTGCAAGTTTTATAAAGGAGTTGAGTTTTCAAAAACAAAATGAAGTGGAGAATGTTGTACCTATACCAACTGATCGGTATGAGGTTGTTGATGGAAAAATGGAATTGGTGGACTATGGTCGGAAAAGGAGGAGTTTTGGAGAAACAGATAAAATGGTGATTTCATTCAAGAAATGATTATAAAACCCTCCTACCTTCTTCAACAAAGAAGTATTTTCGGGAGAAAGTTTTAAAAGAGAATTCTTACAAAGATGGATTTATGGGAAAAAGTTCTAAAAACCTTCTTACCTCTTTTAACAAAGATATAGAGATGCTTTGAGATAAATAAAAGTTCGAAAATTAAAAAGGGTGCAATTGCATGCTCATGTCAGGGGTAGTTTGCGAGTACATAAATGTACTCATGGCTGTGTCCCTGGATATTCCCGTGTCCAGAGCTCAAGAAGAAGTATGCTGAAGACCGAGAGATCGATGACGTCTTTGCGAACTAGGGCGCTTCCCAGTCAGCTGCCTGTGTGGTTGCGGCAAATGACTTGGGCTCCACGCTGTTTGATGATTTCCGCTGCAAGTGCCTGTTGAAGCTATGACTTCAATCAAGTAAGTAAATTTATTCGGTACTTATGGATGTTCTTTTGATATCAGTTTGATTGTGCCCAGTGACAGACTGATCATGGGATCGCTGATGTTGTAGGCACAAGGGTATTTCGGACAGCTAGTCCGGGGTCCCCACAGTAAAGTGCATAAGTAAAGAGCTCGGGTATAGAAATAACCGAGGCACGCGGAGACGAGGATGTATTCCCGAGTTCCTCCTTCTTAGGGGAGTACGTCTCGTTGGAGAGGTGTGAGGCACCACAAAGGTCGATCTCAACGCCACAAAGGCTCACCCTATTCTCCGATGAACCGCCCCACAAAGGTTTGGTTCACCTTCCACTATCGGAATCCTTTGAGGCAGAAATCCAGAGCCTTTCAACAACGATCCGGGGCACAACCCACAACGGGATTGGGGGCTCCCGAACAGCTACAAGTGACCACACAAGGGTCTCAACCACAACACGGGCGTCTAGGGTCCAAAGACCCAAGAGAACAAGTTCACAAGCTTTCAACTTCCACGAATCCTCGTGGAGAGCACACCGATGCACCAAATGCAAAAGGCAAGAGCACAAGTGCTCAAATTTTTCACTCTCAAATCCCACCACAAGCAACTAATGCTTATGGGGGGAGAAGAGAGGAAGAACAAAGTAGGAGAAACACCAAGAACTCCAAGATCAAGATCTACTAGGTTCCCCTCACTTAGAGTAGAGATGGATTGGTGGAAATGTAGATCTAGATCTCCTCTCTCAAATCCCTCAAAGATATGCAAGAATCATGGGAGGAATTGGGAGAGGGGCAACCTTTCCAAGGTCAACAATGGAGGAGAGAGAGGGGGGGAAAACGTGCTTGGAAGAGCTAGTTGGCTGGAGGTAGGTGGAGGGGTACCCAGAAAAAGAGCTGTTACAGCCAACTTAGTCCGGAGTTTCCGGCCAGGGAGGCCGGAAACTCCGGCCTGAGCCGGAAACTCCGGACTGACTCCGGGGCCACTCCGGACTCAAAACAGCGACTGTCGCCACGATGCTCTCTTCTCAGCAAAACCAGATCGACCGGAAACTCTGGCCACTGAGGGCGGAAACTCCGGGGCCTCGGTCTGAAAACTCCGGGGAAACTCTAGACCAACTCCGGACTCGATGCAGCGACTGCCGCCGAGTGGAGATCTTTGCTCCAAAACTCGAAGGGCCGGAAACTCCGTCCTAGCCAAAACAGCAGAACTGTAAAACGTGAAATGCAATAACTTTTGCAAGGAAGCTCTAAACGAGATGAAACCAACGAGGTTGGAAAGGTAGCGACAAGAAATATTAAGGGTCACAAATATGGAGGAGATTTCACACATGGGAGGTGTGGACCTTATCTCGAGAAGGACCGGTAATATTTCCAACATCGATAACGCAACAAGTTTTACATCCGGACTCCGTTTTCAATGATCTTTGGCTTGCTCCGAAGATAATCACAAGCACTACAAGATCATGCATATACACACCATAGTCCATCATGTGAGGAGGATAACACAAGAGGAGAGTTTGACCTCTCTACAAGAGACGAACCGGTAAAACCTCCAACATAAAAAACACCACAAGAAATTCAAATGAAATCTGTTTTTGATGAACTAGAGCTTGGTATGGAGATGAACACAAGCTCTAAATTCTCACATGGATAAAAGCCAAATAAGAACCAAGAAAGATGATATGCCAAATATGCAAAGGTTTGAGCTCTCCATAAAGGTGCGATCAAGTTACTCACTTGAGAGCCCCTCTTGATAGTACGCCGTCTATCCTATAACCCGGTCTCCAACCTAACAACATGAGACCAGTAAAATAGAAACCCTATCAAGATCATACCTTTGCCTTGCGCATTCCACTTGAGCTAGATGATGACGATCTTGACTCTCTCAAGTTGGAACACCTTTCTTGATTGTGCTTGCTAGCACATGCTTGATGAAGACTTCTCCAAATGCTCCCCCATACTCCATTATGGGAGAGCCTAATTAAACTCCATCTTCATGAATCCACTTGCACTTCATCTTCTTATCTTGATATAGATGATGGCTTGGAGATAAACATGAAGTTCACTCAATCTTCTTTTCCAAGCCATGCTTGCAATAAGCTCAACTCTTCACATGACCATTCTTCATATAAACCCTTGGATGGAACCTTGGTCATCATGAAATCTTCTAGAGTCTAACACAAGAACTCTAATCTTTTCCTATGGACAAGATCTACAAGTATATCTCAATGCAAACATTAGTCCATAAGGATTATCATTAATTACCAAAACCACGCATGGGGCAACACATGCACTTTCAATCTCCCCATTTTGGTAATTGATGACAATCCCTTTTACGAGGGTTTATATAATGAATTAAGCAACCATGCAACACAAAGAGCAAGGATGCAAGAGCAAGAAAGGCAAATGCTTAAGAACGAAACCAAAGCATAAAACCAAATTCCCTTAAACCCTCTAAACTTGTCCCCATTGGCATCGATTGCCGAAATGGGAGGAAAAAATTAGAAGGCCAATATAGGAAGAGCTCCCCCATAATGTGTGCATTTCTCATAATATGAGTGAAATCAAATGCACATATCCAATGACGAATAGTTGCAAAGGAGATCAAATTATAATGAGGATCCAAAGATTGCAAAAGAAAACAAATTGAAAGATACTTCGACAAAAGAAGTAACCAAACAAAGGATCCGAAAAACAATGTTTTAAACAACAAGAGGGAACTCCCCAAGGTACGTGCACAATGTAGGATTTGCAAAGCAATATGGAGTGCACAACATGGAATCCTCACTCCCTCCTAGATAATCTAGAACACAAACCAAAGTCGGTGTAGCAAATAGGTCCACAAGCTTATTAAACAAAATAAACCAATTGAAAGGCAAAGCTTGTGGCATTTAGAAACCACCAAATAATCAAAAGCAATAAGAGGTGGTCACTAAAGAATTGGAATACCAATTAAAGATGTAACTATTCTCATGTGTATAAGTTTCTAAGTAGACACCAATCACGAAGATATAAGTCCACAAATAAACATGTACACACAAAATAGGTACAAAGGTAAAGAACATGATATCCAAGTGGAGGTTATATATATACCAATAAGATCATTGCTTAAAAGCATAGCACAAAGCTCAATTTTATCTTAAAGGGATATAGATGAACTTCCACCACACACTCATCATAGCATAAAAATATCCACAAGGGATAAGGTGATAAATGGGATGCTCCGAGAAAGATAGCAAGTATCGCAAAAGGCAAATGATTTTGAAGAAACATCAATATTGCATATGCGAGACATAGAGTAGAAAGTGCTAGATTAACATATTTGGGATTGGTGAATCAATAAAATGATTATGTAAATTCCCCTTGATATGTAATCATCCCGGCTTGCTCACATTTGCAATAAAGTTGTTTTGCAAGAACCAAATGAATTGCAATAAGAGAAATTCATGCCAAGATACAACCTACACAAGGTTGAAAGCTAGAGAGTATGCATGAGGTAGATACTTGTTACCGAGATAGCATTGGTGATGTAGAAGATAAGAGTTAACGATCATCCGAGCTTGGCTCCAATAAGCACATGGTGATAACACCTTCCTTGTAAATGAGACAAGCTCCCAAAGCACCTCCAATGTACCTAAAACAAATTCAAGTACAAAATGATTCCCAAACTTATTGGGCCCAAAGTAGTTAGAGCAACTACAATACATAGGACAAACTCCACATAAATATGTGCATATAGATATGAAATTGAATTTCATGCACATCTTAGCCATTTAGGATTTGATGGAGTTTATCCTATATATTGGATCAATGAAAGTAAGCATGCCATAAGATATACATATAGCAAATATGCATGCACAAGACTTTCAAGAACCAAAAGAGATACACTTTGGACAAAACACCAATTAAACCAAGAAGGCACACACAAGTGTGACAAGAAAACGAATTGCCCAAATTATATCAAAAGACTCAAATCAACATATGATTGAAGAAACCACTTTGAAAAAATACCAAATGAAAGCAAGAAACCAATTGAAGAAAATACCATCAAATAATAAACCAAACCCTCTACACTTTTCATGATGGCACAAAGTACCAAGACGAAAAATGTTTGTCTTCCAAAGAGACACGTCATCGGGATTAAATACCAATTGAAGACAACTAATGTTCAAAAGCATATAGGATTGCTTCCCCAAGATATGTGCACTATTTAGAAGTATAACTTGTGAATGTAAATGCACAAGATTGGGATCATTGCTTTTCCTAATGAAGAAGGCATAAATCAAATTTTGAGTATAGCAACAAAGATCCAAAATATACAAGGAAGACGAGAGGAGTTAGATCAAAATAAATCCTTGGCAATAAAATTAAGGCAAATTCAAAGCAAAAACCAAAGTGAAGATGGTCTACAAATTCCACCACAATTATGAGTATCGCTTGTCATGGACAAGGAGTATATAGAGATAATTCTCGGTGGTATATAGAAATGATATTGAAGACCACTTCACAACAAATAAGCATATGGCAAAAGATAGATTTAAAGGCCAAAGCTTAAAAAGATAGATATTCTTGATAGCTTCAAGTATTCACGCGATCATGCAAAGCAACTCCAAGAGTAGCTTGAAGCAATTGGTTTCCCAAAAGATATATGCGAACATATTTGGGGAAAGCCGTACCAAGAATGTCCATCACAAACAAGATCCAAAGAGGAGAGACAAAACATTTAAGCAAATAGGGAACTTGTTTGAGAAACATGCCACATAGGAATAAGATAATGAAGAATATCAATTCTAGGTGGCAATACCTCACATGTTCACATTTTCTAGGTTTGTAATATGCACAAAGCTTATTACTCCCCCATAATGTGATAATCCATTTCTTTTAAAACAAGAGGCAAACAAAACCAACTCGAGAAATTAATGGACATTATAGAATTTGAATTTCTCATGAGCAAGACATACCACATAGAGAATAGATAATATTAATATGTCAACACTAAGTGGTATTCCTCATGTATACACAATTTTAGGATTGTGAAGTGCACGAAGCATATCACTCCCCCAAAATAGGATAGTCCATTAATCTCTCAAAGAGAGCCAACAAGATAAGATATCAAATAAAAGCAATAAGGCTCAAACAAGTAAATGGTGTGCAAACCAACATACACATACTTGATTACTCAAGATAAGTAAGTAGAGAGCACAACACATACAACACTAGCAAGGTACAAAACCTAACACATGCAAGGGTGCAAGCAACTTTCAATGTATATATGATTTAAATAAAAGTTACCGCAAGGAGGAACATTGGATATGAGATAGAACAATATAATCCAAATGACTTGACTTGAGAGATATAATTGATGAAGATCCCTTAATTCTTCATAAGGTAGCCAAGTCTCCAATGCCCTCCAACAACACCTATTGATCAAGTTTTAGCTTGTTGGTCCCCAACCAAGTTGGGTCCTAAGAGGTTAGTCACAATAGGTTTGGCAACCCAAATGGTTCTTTTCTTGACACCACTTTGAGTACCAACATATTTGGCAAACACATTGCCAACCTTATCCTTCCGAAGAGAATAATCATCATCAATAATAATGGGGTTGGATAAGGTACCATTTGTGCATGAAGAAGCAACGTGACCCTTCTCACGGCATAGGTAGCAACATCTACTTCCTCCTCTCTTCTTAGTTGGAGTCTTGACTTGAGGAGGGGTAGCTTGATTCTTCTTGGGAAGAGGCCGTTCTTCAACTTGAGGAACTTGAGTTTGAACTTGAGGCTTCTTCCCTTGTTGCTTCTCACTAAGAGCCTTCTTCTTCAAAGGGCAAGATCTAACATGGTGCCCTTCAACTTTGCACTTGAAGCAAACAATCTTGGCCGAATCTTTAACTTGTTCTTGGCCCTTTTTCTTCTTGTTGACTTGGACTTGTTCTTGATATTGGAGTTGAATCCAAGTCCACTCTTGTCATTGGGGCGTCTTTGAACACTCAACATATTGTCAAGTGTAGAATCCCCAACATGACGCTTTTCCAAGTCTTTCTTCAAAGAAGTGACTTGGGCCTTGAGCTCATTTAATTCCTCTACATGGTTAGTATCAACACAAACACTAGAGGAAGTAGAGCTTCATTGTTAGAGCAACAAGGCATGGAAAGTAATTCATCACAAGATGTAGCAACATTGTGAGTGGATGAATTACTAGGACTAGCACATGGCAATAAAGCATTTTTAGTCGAAGTTGTGCCTTTGTCCACATGAGGCTCACAAGATGTTACCTTTGTATGATAGCCTCATGAGCTAACTTTAGCCTAGCATGGGATGCTAGAAGATCATCATTAGAGCTAGAGATTTTCATGACTTTCTTCCAATTTCCCATACTTGCTAGTTAGCAACTCAAGTTGAGCCCTTAGCTCAACATTCTCCTTCAAAATAGATGCTTCACAAGAAGTGGAGTTAGTAGCACAAGCATCATTAACATTAGAAATGGAAGAAGACAACTTGGCAAGCTCATCATTTTTAGATAGTTGAGTTTGGAGTTGATCATGAGACTTGATAAGGAGAGAGTGTTCACTTTCTAAAGCCTTGTGAGCTTTGTCAAGTCTCTCTATATCCTCAATTAGTCTAGCATTGCCAACACCAAATTCAACTTTTTCCTTTTTAAGCACTTTATATTTAGCAATAGCATGATCTCTTTCCTTAATGATTTTAGCAATAATAAGATCATTTGATTCATCAAGAGATTCAAGTTTCTCCTCAAGAGACACTCGAAGCTCTTGCTCTTCCTCAAGGGCATTCATTAAGGATGCCTTTTCATCGGCATCCTCTCTCTCAATTTGACATTTCTCGAGAAATTGAGTTTCCAAGTCCTCAATGATTTCCCTACTCTTAATAGCATAAACAATGATTTCACTTAGAGGAGGGATAGCTTTGCTACCTTTGGGGAGAGCACCAAATACCATCTCACCCTTCTTTGTTATGGATTCAACATCCATAAGCGCTCCATGAGAATCCTCATCCACATCATCACAAGATGTAGAGGGTTCCAAAGGTGGAGAAACCTTTGAATCCTTAGCCATAAGGCAAAAATGAGTAGTGGGCAAAGATGGTGAAGAGATACTTGAAGCACCATTGAGATCCACGTCTTGTTCCAACAAATGTTGGGATTCCTCTACATTGTTAGCCACACAGAAATAGAGGATATGGAAGTATTGTTTTCATGGCAACAAGACGAAGCATATCATCATGAGATTTAGTTAAACAACTATTACATGATATGCAAGGACTAGCAACACTAGCATGTAACATTTGGAGTGCTAGAAGTGTTTAAGTCCAAAGATAGAACATTGCAATGAGATAGAGATGAAGTATAGTCAATAGAATATTCACCATCAACAAAGCAATTTCTATCACCACTCACCATATCATTACCTTGTGACAAATCACATGTTGGTGAAGTGGAAGAAGTTGTGAACTCATCACGGCCGGAGGTGGAGGAGAACAATCATCCTCAATAATTTGGACACTTCATATTTATCTTGAAGCTTGGTCCAAAGCTCATGAGCGTTCCGAAAAGGCATGATTGATGCAAGAACTACATCGCTCAAAACACATATGAGACAATTAGATACACGAGTATCGAGATAAGAGTTTTCCTCATCCTCTAAAGATAACTTTTGGGAATCCTTTGGAGGAGAAAAACCCATATCTACAATTCTCTTAAAATTTGGGTTTATGTCCCTAAGAAGGTTAAGCATGCGAATTTTCCAAACATCATAATTTGTGCCATCGAATATAGAGTGGGATCGTGCACTAATTCTCTAAACGACATCTTTACTCTCTAGGCGGTAAAGCCCAAAAAGAGAGCCCAGGCTCTGATACCAATTGAAAGGACAAGGATGTCGCCTAGAGGGGGGGGGTGAATAGGCGATTAAAACTTTTCCGGTTTAGGCTTGATAATTGCGGAATAAAACTATGTGTTTAAATTAACAAGCCAACAACCTAAATAAACTAGGCTCACCTATGTGCACCAACAACTTATGCTAAGCAAGACAAGCAACAAGGTGATAGCAATAGAATACTTCAAGCACGAAGGCTATCACAATGTAAAGTGCATAAGTAAAGAGCTCGGGTATAGAAATAACCGAGGCACGCGGAGACGAGGATGTATTCCCGAGTTCCTCCTTTTAGGGAGTACGTCTCGTTGGAGAGGTGTGAACCAACACAATGGTCAACAACCACAAAGGTTTCACCTTCTTCTCCGATGAACCGCACCACAAAGGTTTGGTTCACCTTCCACTATCGGAATCCTTCGAGGCGGAAATCCGGAGCCTTTCAACAACGATCCGGGGCACAACCCACAACGGGATTGGGGGCTCCCGAACAGCTACAAGTGACCACACAAGGGTCTCAACCACCACACGGGCGTCTAGGGTCCAAAGACCCAAGAGTAACAAGTTCACAAGCTTTCAACTTCCACGAATCCTCGTGGAGAGCACACCGATGCACCAAATGCAAAAGGCAAGAGCACAAGTGCTCAAATCCTTCACTCTCAAATCCCACCACAAGCAACTAATGCTTATGGGGGGAGAAGAGAGGAAGAACAAAGTAGGAGAAACACCAAGAACTCCAAGATCAAGATCTACTAGGTTCCCCTCACTTAGAGGAGAGATGGATTGGTGGAAATGTAGATCTAGATCTCCTCTCTCAAATCCCTCAAAGATATGCAAGAATCATGTGAGGAATTGGGAGAGGGGCAAGCTTTCCAAGGTCAACAATGGAGGAGAGAGGGGGGGGGGAACGTGCTTGGAAGAGCTAGTTGGCTGGAGGTAGGTGGAGGGGTATTTATACCCCTCCCAAAAAAAGAGCCGTTACAGCCAACTTAGTCCGGAGTTTCCGGTCAGGGAGGCCGAAAACTCCGGCCTGGGCCGAAAACTCCGGACTTACTCCGGGGCCACTCCGGACTCAAAACAGCGACTGCCGCCGCGATGCTCTCTTCTCAGCAAAACCAGATGGACCGGAAACTCTGGCCACTGAGGGCGGAAACTCCGGGGCCTCGGTCCGAAAACTCCGGGGAAACTCCAGACCAACTCCGGACTCGATGCAGCGACTGCCGCCGAGTGGAGATCTTTGCTCCAAAACTCGAAGGGCCGGAAACTCCAGACCCTTAGGCCAGAAACTCCGGCCTAGCCAAAACAGCAGAACTGCAAAACCTGAAATGCAATAACTTTTGCAAGGAAGCTCCAAACGAGATGAAACCAACGAGGTTAGAAAGGTAGCGACAAGAAATATTAAGGGTCACAAATATGGAGGAGATATCACACATGGGAGGTGTGGACCTTCTCTCGAGAAGGACCGGTAATATTTCCAACACCGAGAACGCAACAAGTTTTACATGCGGACTCCGTTTTCAATGATCTTGGGCTTGCTCCGAAGATAATCACAAGCACTATAAGATCATGCATATACACATCATAGTCCATCATGTGAGGAGGATAACACAAGAGGAGAGTTTGATCTCTCTACAAGAGACGAACCGGTAAAACCTCCAACATCAAAAACACCACAAGAAATTCAAATGAAATCCGTTTTTGATGAACTAGAGCTTGGTATGGAGATGAACACAAGCTCTAAATTCTCACATGGATAAAAGCCAAATAAGAACCAAGAAAGATGACATGCCAAATATGCAAAGGTTTGAGCTCTCCATAAAGATGCGATCAAGTTACTCACTTGAGAGCCCTTCTTGATAGTACGTCGTCTATCCTATAACCCGGTCTCCAACCTAACAACATGAGACCAGTAAAATAGAAACCCAATCAAGATCATACCTTTGCCTTGCGCATTCCACTTGAGCTAGATGATGACGATCTTGACTCTCTCAAGTTGGAACACATTTCTTAATTGTGCTTGATAGCACATGCTTGATGAAGATTTCTCCAAATGCTCCCCCATACTCCATTATGAGAGAGCCTAATTAAACTCCGTCTTCATGAATCCACTTGCACTTCATCTTCTTATCTTGATATAGATGATGGCTTGGAGATAAACATGAAGTTCACTCAATCTTCTTTTCCAAGCCATGCTTTCAATAAGCTCAACTCTTCACATGACCATTCTTCATATAAACCCTTGGATGGAACCTTGGTCATCATGAAATCTTCTAGAGTCCAACACATGAACTCCAATCTTTTCCTATGGACAAGATCTACAAGTATATCTCAATGCAAACATTAGTCCATAAGAATTATCATTAATTACCAAAACCACGCATGGGGCAACACATGCACTTTCAAGATGCCCAATAATTAGACCATTATTAGCTGCTTTAATAAGAAATTTAGTAAAACCATCAGCAACTAATTGTAAAGAAAAAGGAGAATAGGATCCCCCTTGCTTTACACCTTTACTAGGAATGAAATATTCAATGTTAATGTCAGTTACTCTGACACCCACACTGTCTAAAAGAGATTTAACCAAAGAAACAAACTTGGGACTAATGCCTATAGAAGTAACATTTTCAAAAGAAAAACTCTGTCAACTCTATCACATGCCTTTTTCGTAATCCAACTTAAAGATAAAACAATATTCGTCATTGTGGACAACATCATGAATAATTTCATGAGCTGACACCACACTCACCAAAATGAATGTCCCTCTAAGGATGTTAGTTTGGTTAGGAGATATTAAATGTTAATACACTACCCCCAACCTATTTTTAGCACACTTCTAACATATCTTACAACTACAATTTAAGAGAGCTATAGGTCTATATTTTAAAAACTTAAGGCTCTTTGGTTATAAGTTTTGAAAGGGAAAAGTTAATTATATAAAGATCTAACTCTTGTTTATTCCAATATTTACGAAGATGGAATACGTCCCTTTTCACAAGATCCCAAAAATACTAATATAAAAGAAAAGGAAGGCCATTGGGCCCTAGAGCTACTTTAGAATAAGAGCCAAAGACATCATGTTTGATTTCCTTTTAGAAAAAATCTGCTCTAATAAAATATTCTGGTCAGCAGAAATCAAATTCTCGGTTGCTAAAAATCAGCATATAAATCAACATTAGGCTTGTTTATCTAACCAAAACGATCCTTATAGAAATCGACTGATATTTTTAGTATACCTACATTGTGCTCAACCATATCAAAGGGCCCCTCCAGCATTGTAATTTGCTTCTTACTTCTCCTCTGATTGGCCAAGGCGTGGCAATAGGTTGTATTCATGTATCCCTCCTTGATTGGCCTTTCCCTGAACTTCTGCCTAGCCTTGATCTCTTGTTTCTCCCAAATAACTATCAATTCAGAGGAAATCACTTTCATTCTATTTTTAGACACACGAGAAAGGGCTCTAGTTTTAGATAAAATGTTCGGCTGGTCATAGTCATCAATAGGTTCATGTTTGATTCTATTTTGAGCCATTTCAACATTTATATTCCACCCCTTAGCTACCTTACTCACATTTCTAACTTTGAATTTCCATTTATCAATGGATTTATTCAGAGAGCAAGGTGCATTCCAGTCTTTTTCCAAAACTTCTTTAAATCCATCTACCTGGAGCCGCCATTTCTCAGATCTGCACATTTTAGTTTTGGGGACATCTAATGCACCAGTATAAACCACTAAAGGGGTATGATGACAGCCCAATCTAGCTTAAGTCTTAACTTGTGTGGAAGGAAACATACTGTCCCAATCTCTGAATATCGCAGTAGAAAAGGGAGCGGGTATACCTAGAAATGATGAAATCAGCCAGCAATGCCTTGCTAATTGAATAAAGGAAGATGCCGACTACTTTCTAAACAGAACAATGAGAGGCCCGAACAATGGGAGAATGGAGCTTCCCATCTTGCATTTTCATAACTCATGAAATGCCGAGTAGGCAAGAATTCCCCAATTTGTGACCTACCATAGGATTTGTTATGTAAATAGGTATATGTTCCTTTCCATTATGAATCGCGATTGTATGGCCGACCATTGTGGGTAGAATGCTAGATGCTTGGGACCACGTTACTATTGTTTTTTTTCTCCTCCTTCATATTTACCTTTCTATTTTGGCCAATAAATGATGAGCTACAAAAGTATTCGTTTTTTACGTGTCACAGCTGATTACTCCCTTTTTTCCTTTTTAAAGAGTGGCATTCTATGTCCAATATCTTGAAAGGCATGTATGCCTAATCTATGCAGGGTAGGTGCTCTATTTAACAGTACAGGATGTCCCCGCATAACTTCTTGAAGTATTTCACATACAATGGGTTCCTTTTCCCAAATTTTCCTTTTAGCAATCCTGACATTAGAAGTAGCGCGTTTCGTGATTAAATCATGAATTACAAATAGCTGAAAAGCTTTATTGCTATCTAAAGTAGAGACAATTTTTTTATCAATTGTAGGCATAACTGTATTTTCTTGGTTATTACTCCAAGTATACATACGCCCCGCACACTTCAACTTCATCTGACACATGTTGATCTAGTCATTGACTAAAGTTACCTAGTGTTGGTTTATATTACGATAACTTTTCTCTGCTCTATTTATAATGAGCTTAAAATTTCTACCTAAAAGAATAGGGCTTGTCCAAATACTCAGAACATTGTGTAGTTCATTAACTTATGTTCTTCATAAGATGTACCATATACGACATAATTTTTTAGTTGTGTTTGTTTTTATCTCTCATGATACAACACACACAAAACTTATCAATTTTCCATGTCAGTATATATCAAAAATATCAAAATTGACACCAATTAGTATACCCCCAGTTGTACCAATTAATAGATGGCAAGTAATTCTGGGAATGCTTCTCATGGTTGCCTAAAGTATGTAACTCGGAAGTTGTAAATCCATCTTCTTAATTTTAGACAAACCAATAAAATCATGACGATGCTCTTTAATCTGCTCTAAAAAGCTTATCATGCCTCTTTAGACCCTAGAATTCCAAATAAAACTTATCATTTAGGCTTAAACTGTAATTCCTACATCTACTTTTTTTTTCTAGTAGCAAGCTCAATCAAGGTGACTTATAGGATGTATTCTCACTACTGTAAGTAGGGTTAAATTTGTCTGCAAAACTCTACTATTATTTCATAGTAACATCTAAGTTAGCATGTAGAAACATGTCAGGATTTGAGTCATGAAAGAATTTTAGTCTTTCGTTCTCCATACTCCTCATGTTATTTATGTTAACTTTAATTTCCTCTTCAAAGTTATCTAACACTATCCTAGCCCTATGCATTAAACTCGTGTTATCTAGAACAGCAAAAGAGTTCGACAACTTATTTAAATTACCTTTAGGCGTCTCCAGGTTCTTGGCTTTCTTTAAATCTTGAGTTTTTCAATCATTGTCCTTCCATCCCTCTTAATTTTTGGCAATCGTCGTAGGGGCAAGCACAAGGCCCGATTTTTGTGCATTAGGCAGCAGAGTTGGAGCCATGGTCTGCCTAGATTCATGCGTGACAACCTTGTTTTTTTTTCAGAGTACTAGATTGAAGTATTCAAAGTTCATATTGTTACCTGTTAAAAAAAGTTCATACTGTTAGATGCGCCAACAAAACCTCGTTGTGATTTTATCAATTAATTTAAGTTGACGGGAACATTATCTGACAATTGTTAGAAACGAAGACTACCCACGAGAACGACCACAACACGTGGTATTTTTTCCTATAAAACACATATCATTGTTTGAGTGACTAAGCAATTGACATTTTTGCGGGATTAACTTGGTGAAAAACCCGCCGAACAGTTCCATGTTGATAAAAATCCTTCATGGCGAAAAACAGACAAATTAGCCGTGTTACATTTGAGATAAGCAAATCGTATACAGATGTATATACATATACAGTTTTCCAACATTCACAGCTTAATATATATTTTTAGAATAACCTGGTTCCATTTACATCACACCTCAATTATGTTACAGCTTTCAATTATGTACAATTTCACATCACTACGACCCATAGATGAGAAATAATACATACTTAAAAATCTAGAAAAGAATGGATCAAAGGAAGAAGCAACAACAGACAAATACTATATACTTTGTTGCATTTGTCATACAAATTTCGTGCATGAAGCTGAACAGCTTATCTCGTATAGATCATGAAATGTATGCCTTCGGAGGGTAGCTGTGCAGGCTATCCGGCCACGGGTTGCAGCCACGCCGGTCAACCTGGGCGCCGGCGGGGGACACGGCAGGCACGTCGCGGAGCGCGCGCCAGACGGCGCTGTTGCACTTGAACCCAGAGCCGAATCCGATCTGCCACACCCGGTGGCCGCTACGGACTCGGCCTTTGGCCTCCGCGTAGGCCAGCTCGTACCACAGGGAGCTGCTGCTGGTATTGCCGAACCGGTGCAGCGTGCACTTGCTGGGCTCCATGTCGGCGTCGTCGAGACCGAGGCTCCGCTGCACCTCATCCAGCACTGCGCGCCCGCCGGCGTGCACACAGAAGTGCTCGAACGCGCGGCGGAAGTCCGGGATGTAGGGACGCACGCCGCGTACGCGTAGAACGCGGTGGAGCACGAGGGACCGGAGGAACTTGAGCTGCTCAGTGAGCGGGAGGACAAGGGGTCCCAAGGTGGTGATGTTCGTCTTGAGTGCATCACCGGCGACGGCCATGAGCTCGCGCGCCAGCGACACGCCGACATTTCCGTCGGCGTCCTCGCGCTGGTACACGCAGTTGAAGCATTCGTCCCCCGCGCCCTTGTGTGTTCGTACCGTGTGGAGCAGCCGGTACTTGGCGCGCCGGGCGTCTGCACCACGGTTGGACAGCAGCGCCGCCGCACCGCCCATGCGGAAGATGCAGTTGGACAGGAGCATGGAACGGTCGTTGCCGAAGTACCAGTTGAGCGTGACGTTCTCGGTGCTGACCACAACGGCGTAGGAGTCCGGGTTCGCCAGGAGGAGGTCCCGCGCGAGGTCGACGGCGATCATTCCGGCGCTGCAGCCCATGCCGCCGAGGTTGAGAGACTTGATGTCCTCGCGCATCTTGTAGTGGTTGACGACCATAGACGCAAGCGACGGCGTCGGGTTAAAGAGGCTGCAATTGACGATGAGAATTCGAACATCCCGGCTCGGGTCGATACCCGTGGCGGCGAACAGCTCGTCCAGGCAGCCAAACATGACAGCCTCGGCCTCGGCTCGAGCCTCCGCCATGGACAGCTGCGGTGGCCGCGACTGTATCCCTGACGGCAGGTAAGTCTGGTCGCCCAGCCCGGAACGCTTGGTGATCTTTGTCTGGAAATCGAGCGCCTCGGCATTGAATAAGCCGGTGCTCTCGGTCATGTCTAGAAAGCCGTCCTTGGAGATCTCGTGCTCGTCACCGGGCTTGTAGCAGGCGAACTCCACTAGGTACACTGGGCAGGGGCGCTTGAGGAAGCAGACGGCGACCAGGAGCATGGCCGTGCCAAGCCAAGCGACCGAATCAAAGGAGTGAAGCACACCCACATCGAGATCGAGAAGGCGGAACGAGTACGCTGCCGCAGCGAGGAGCGGAGGCGCAAGCGCGAGCAGGGTACAGGACGCTGGCACCGTGAAGATACCGGAGCAGATGCCGAGCTTTACGTACTTGAGGTTGACCGACAGTGCGAAGTCCGGGAGCCGTCGCCGAATTTTGATCACGACGCTAGGCGCCCGAGGTTGATCCTTCGCCACCTCCTCCGGCGGCATGAAGGCCATCTCGGCCGTCAGGCGCTCTCGTTCCATGACCGTCGCCATCGTCTTGGTTTGTGGGCGAGTTGGCGACTTGGGGCTAGACATCTTTGTGTGTTCCGTTAGAGTTCGGTACTAGGCACGAGCTAGCGAAGAAGTTTATTTAAGCACGGGGACTGGGACATCAGTTGACGAGGATTTATTGACAAATATACCCTTCTATGCTTCGAAAATTGTCAAAAGTATCATCATCTAAACGTAAATGCCAAAAGTATTCTGCCGGAAAACTGGCGAGATGACACGTGGCACTACGCGCCATCCTAATTGGCGGAAAGAACTTCATGCAGCCCCAGTTGGCGAAAGGTGGTGGGCCCCCTTCGTCGGCCCCAACTGGCACGGCTGCAGATCACCGTCACCCAACTGTCGTGGCTACATGTACCTTACTTCACGACGCAGATGTTCGTTCCGCCAATTGGGATGGTGGCATGGGGGGAGCTACATGGGGACATGGGTGTACAGATGTACACCCATAATTTTTGAAAATAGCTCGTGTACACACATGTACTGATCAAAACCATGATTTCGAGAAACCTATATACACCTATAATTTGGATGCTCCCTCCGCCAATGGATGGCGGGGTGTGATTTCCGCCAACTCGGATGGCGGGTTGCCAGTGTCGCCTCACCATTTTACCTTTTTAGAGGAAAAGAACCCAGAAGGGCTCCAATTTCATTTAAGAAATTGGCTAGCCCGATCAGTTTTACATAATGGCAACAAACACTGACAAAACAAACAGGATGACCCTGCTGCTGTCAAAATACGGAACTCCCGAAAGAGAGATTTTTTTTTGAACCGAGCTAGAAATAAAACTGTGTACTAGGGCACTAATTTTTGCTTAAGCTTAAGCTTAAACAACACCGTCTAAAACGTATCTATAATTTTTTATGTTTCATGCTTGTTTATATATCAGTATCACATGTTTTTATAATATTTTTATATCATTTTGATACATTTTCTGGGATTAACCTATTAACAAGATGTCCAGTGCCAGTTCCTATTTTCTGCTGTCTTTTTGTTTCAGAAATCTTAGTCAGCAAATATTCTCCGAAAGACCTGAAAACTTTCAGGATTTATTTTTGCGAAGGAACTAAGACACTGCTCGAAGGAGAGGTCTAGGGCATCCACCAGGACCAGGGACGGGTCCCAGGCGCGGCCTGGAGGGGACCCATGCCCCAAGGCCGCCCCCACACCTGGTGGTCCTCCGGCGCCGCCCTTTCGCCTATAAATTGTCTCGTCCTAAAAACCCTAAGAGATCCGATCATATTTCCAAAAAACATTCAAGGCCGCTGTCGTCACCAACTCTAGTTCGGGAGGGTTCTGAAGCTCTTCCCGGCACCCTGCCGAAGGGGGAGATCATCACCGGAGGCATCTACACCACCATGCCTGCCTCCGGAGTGATGCGTGAGTAGTCCACCACGGGACTACGGGTCCATGGCAGTAGCTAGATGGTTGTCTATTCTCCTTGTACTCCATTGTTTTAATCAAGATCATCCTTGTGTAATGCTACATGTTGTGTTTGCTGGGATCCGAAGAATTGTGAAAATCATGACATTCTTGTTCAGTTATCTATGATATGTTTTATTTATGATCTTGCATTCTCTCCGATGTTAGTGTATGCTTTGCCCGAAGTAATTGCTAGTATCTTCAGAGGAGGTATTTATGCTACATAGTAGGTTCATGTCTCTTCGGTCTGAGTTCGAGTAGATAGAAACGATTAGGACCAAAGTTGTGATGTTGCTACTAGGGGTAAAAAAGCGGTGATTATTGCTTTGTGTAGTAACCATTGCTTACATTATGCATCATGCTTATTGCAATTATCCGTTGCTTGCAACTTAATACTTTCGGGTGACGTGCTGGATAGCGATCCCGGGGTGGATTATTAGTCACAGATGTAGTTGGATAATGGTCTATGTATTTTAACTTAATACCCAATTAAATGAAACGGTGAACTTTATTTTGTTATGATAGCATTGTTATGCGCCCATGCTTTGTCAATTGCCTAGCTGTAATTTGTTTACCCATCATGTATTTCTTTTGGAGAGACACCTCTAGTGAACTGTGGACCCCGGTCCTATTCTCCTATATTGTTTACAACCGTTTTCATAGCTTTTCCTAGTCATTTGCTCACTGGTCATTTTTGCTCTCATATTATTTTACACACATACGTTTAATTCTTTGTGTACAGCAAGCTGGGGTTGGCAACCTTCATGTTTCATTGGGGCAAAGTAATTTGTTTGTGTTGTGTGCAGGTTCAAGTCTTCGGTCTACACGCTAGCACTTTTCTGGCGCCGGGGACACCAAGTTGAAGCCTTCTCCAAGTCCTATTGATCTGATAACCTTGGTTTTGTATCAAGGGAAAACTTGTTCTACGCTGCATCAAACCTTCCTCTTGGGGTTTCCCAACGGGCTGATTGAAGCCGTGTCAAACACTACATCTACACGAGGTTCACTTCACTACAAAAACAAGCATGCAGGATCCAACACACATCACCAATAGAGACAAACAGTTTTTTAAGCAGTAATCATTCTCCTCACATGCTTTCGACTGTATCTCTGTTTGAAAACCTCTTGTGCCACATGCGCCATACGCCTAGCTCCCTAAATTAGAAGTCTTCGGAGCCCGTTTCTGTGGAGTTTCGCCCAAGTGTTAATAATGAGTGGCAAAAAATAACACATATTGGATCTCTGGGGCTAATTCTTTGAAGATTTGTTCCTTATTTTTCAAATTGCACAAAAAATAGCAGCAGGTCCAATCATAAGAAATTTCATGTCTTACCCAAATTTTCTATCTTACCTGGAAATGCGCCAGCCCAGTCTTAATATAAATCTCTAAAACAAGTAGGAGCAGAAGTGATACCTAAAGAAACACTAACCACTAAACCACACTCCATACATACTTCGTCAACGGACATGAGAAGAACAAGTACTCAATAGTTTCGTGCTTGGAACAAAACTCACACATCTCCACTTTCTTCCATTCCCTTTTGAGCATATTTTCTTTGGTCAGAATTCTATTTCTGGTCACTAACCAGCAAAAACATTAAACCCCAAAGGAAGCTTGAGAGACTAAAGAGTTTTGTAAGGAAAATTAACTTGTTTGGCAATTAAAAAGGAATAGAAATACTTGATAGAAAACTATCCAAATCTAGTAAAGATCCACCCTACCCTATCCGGTCTATCAGACAATTTAACCTGGTTACAAACATCCAACGGCTTCGGCAACATTTCTTTTGTTTCATCACTAAGAAAAACACCTAAATTTAAGACAATCAAAACCACGAGAATAAACATTATGAAACGTTAACATTATGACTGAAATATAAATTATAGCGTGGGAAACTTTGACAAAGGGGTTTATTGCCAACCCAATTGTCTTCCCAAAATATGGTACGTCAACCATCTCCCACTAAACTCTCATAAAAGATATGAAAACATCTTGAACAACAACCAAGCCAGTAAGAACTGGGAATACACAAGATTTGGTTTACATTGAGAAAAGGTACAATTCTTCAAATACTTTGCTCGAACTAAATCTTGCCAGACCTCCTCCTTATTCTCCAACCTCTAGATCCTTTTACAAAGCAAACTCGCATTTTTTAGATGCAATATTTTTCACCCCAAGGCCTCCTTTTCTTTCGGTTGACAAAAGTCCACCTTTAGGCATAAGAAAGAAGGAAAGCATGTAACTCGGGACATTACTTAAGGAAAATTCAATCGAGATCAGCCTAGACCCAATAGAAGAAATGTTATCTTTCCAGCTCGCATTATTTTTCTCTACCTTATCTTAGGATTCTTCCTGATCACTATTAGCCAACCTCTCATAATGCATGGGGAGCCCCAAATATCTAAATGGGAAATCTCCTTCTTTTTTTACAAGTAAATATATGAGCATACATATCCTGTTTGTCCAACTCCACACCAAAGAAAGAAAACTCCGTTTTTATATAAGTTAATTTTCAACCCCATAAGGTGTTCAAAAAGACACAAGATAGTTTTAAGATTTCTAGCACTCTCTAGGTCATCTTCAAACATAAAATTACTGCCGTCCGTATACTGGATGATAACTACCCCCATCATCCTGCATATAAGAAGCAAGACCTTTAGTTAAACCACTATTCTGGACTCGTCTAATTAGAACAGCAAAACATCAGCACCACTATTAAAAAAAGGGAGAAAAAGGATCCATTTGTCGGAGACGTTTTCTAGTTTGAAAAGTCCTAGGACATCGCCATCTTCCAGCCACTATACTTTTGGTATTTATGTTTATAAAGGTGTATTTTTGACAATTGTGAAGTGTAGAGGGGGCATATATGTATTAAAAATTGATGCGAAAGCAACTAAAGGCTTGCAAAGAAACCTAAGGCCATGTACAATGCAAGGTGCTTACTGACTAATTAGGTGTTTACAAAATAAACCAAACTTTTTCGTAACCACAAATGCTTATTGCTATAGGAGAGTTATCGAGTTAAGCATTTCTCTTGTGGCACTAGTGTTTAGCAAAAACCGATTTATTTTTAACCACGTATATAAACATCTTACATTGTACATGCCCTAAGAGCATCTCCACCGGCACCCTCCAAACGACCATTGGGGGTCCGGACACCAAAATCGGCCACCAGCGGCACCCTCCAATGGGTCGGGCCGAACATGGGGCAGACATGCCCTCCGACAGGTCTGGCCCGCCCGTCATACACACATCGCCGACGTGACCTGATTCATTCGCTCCCCACCCTCCTTTTTCCTCTCGCCGGCGATTCGCACCATCACCGCCACTCTCGTCGCCGCCGGCTTGATTCGCACCTCGGGGCCCAAGCCACAGCGCTCACGCAGGCCTGCTTGCCGCCGCTACCCGCCGGTCTCCGACCTCGTCTAGCGCCGGCGCAGCTAATTCAGCCCGGGTACGCCTCTTCTTCCCTCACGCCCCGCACGCAACCTGTTCGACCATTGGTTCATAGGCTGATTTTATTGATTGGTCATTTGTGGCCTTGTTTCATTGCTTTGTTTCGTCCAATAGGCTATGGACAGCGACGACGAGGTCATGTTTTTCCAAATGATGGCGGAGGATGCCGCCCTTGCGGCTAACGATGAAGAGAATGAGATGGTCATGGCCGCAGTTCTAGATGCCGCAGTCGAGGCAAACGTGGCGCCGAAGTTTGGAGGAGCAGTGAAGGGGCGGAGGGCCAACAAGGAACGTCACAGAGCAACTGGGCACATGCTCTTGTACGCCGACTACTTTGCCCAGAAACCGGCGAACTTTCCTCATGAATTTCACCGGCGCTTTAGGATGAGCAGGGACGTGTTCAGGAGGATCGTCCATGGTGTTCGGGAATACGACGACTACTTTGAGCTGAAGAGAGACTGCACCGGCCTTCTTGGGTTTTCATCTCTTCAGAAATGCATGGCGGCCATACGGTGCCTTGCTTACGGACTTCCCGCCGATGCGTTGAATGACTATCTCCATATGTCTGAGTCCACCGCCGTCGAAGCCACTTACAGGTTTTGCAAAGCAGTTGTGAAAGTGTTTGGAGTGGAATATCTGAGATCACCAAATGAGACAGACACGGCTCGTCTCTTGGCACAAGGCCAAGCAAGAGGATTTTCAGGGATGCTTGGAAGCATCGACTGCATGCACTGGAACTGGAAGAACTGCCCGTTCGCTTGGCAGGGGATATATAAGTTAGGACATCACGGAAAGTGCAGTGTCATACTTGGAGCCGTGGCAGATTATGATCTTTGGATCTGGCATGCATTTTTCGGCACGGCCGGTGCCGCTAATGACATCAATGTGCTCCAACGCTCCCCGGTGTTTGCAGGGGCGGAGCTGCTTGGGCTCACCCTGATGCACATGCATCAGGGTCCAAAAAAATTAGCCTTACTTACCACCTAAAAATGCTGTTTTGCATCAGGTTAGAGCACCAAGTGTGCATCAGGCAACCTATTTTTCACAACACACAAGGCCATTTAAGCAGTAGTACGTCACTATACGTGTTCAATGTTATGGAGGGGCATCTGGGTTACAGTTGCTCCAGCTCCGCCCCTGGGTGTTTGAGAAACTTTGTGATGGCCTAACTCCACCATACAACCATGTGATCAATAGTCATGAGTACACCAAGGGGTACTACCTTGCCAACGGCATCTATCCTACTTGGTCAACATTTGTGAAGACTATTCGTAACCCTGTCGGCGAGGTAGATTGTCATTTTACAAAGAGGCAAGAGTCTGTCCGCAAAGATGTGGAGCGGGCATTTGGAGTGCTCCAGGTCAGGTTTGCCGTCGTCCGCTACCCTTGTCTTTCATGGTCGCTAGATGAAATGTGTGAGATCATGGAGGCTTGCGTTATCATGCACAACATGATCATTGAGAGTGAGCGTGATACGAGGAAGCCGTTGATCAACGAGGTGTTTGATTTCCAGGGCCTATGGCCGAGCCACAGTTGGGCGTGCCGAATCAGTATTCAGAATTTCTTGCCATGCATCGAGAAATTCGTGATGGAAAAATGCATAAGAAGCTGCACGATGACCTCGTGACACACTTGTGGGCTGTCAAAGCAACTCAGCCGGCGCCGGCTTGATATGTCATGTGTTAAACTTGAATTCGTATTTGAACTTTGCATTCGAATTTGAACTTGTGTTATAATAATCTATACTTCTCTATCTTCAATTCGTATTGAAAATTTGAAATGCAAGAACAACCGTCGATGTGGTTTAATGAAAATAATAATTTGGAGTGCCTGTTTGAAGGACGCCGCTGTGGGCGGCCTCCAAAATTTGGCCGGACATATGTCCGACACCCCCAATTGGATCTCAATTGGAGGGTGCCGGACACCCCATTGGAGCCCCCAGTGGAGATGCTCTAATACATACATAAAGTTATACACGTGCACCTGAACAGCCAGACCGTTGATCCACACGCAAATGAGGGTAGCAGCTTCGCGGCTCCCGCAGATAATGTTCATGCGCTCGGCGCGAGCTGCTTGCGGCAGTTGCGTATACCGGTGTCCTGATACATATTCCTGCTGCCGGCTTACCCCTTTGTCCGAAGACGACGCCCTAGCTCAGGCCCCGGCATGGCGACGTCCGCTGCTTCTCCTCCTCAGAACGGTCCTAAAATCATTATGAATTTCTGTGGTGTTGACCACACTCACGCTCCATGCCAAAAAGGCAGCGATCGCCACTCAGCGAGCAGTAGGTGTTCCCGGCGGCCGGGTCGCAATCTGCCTTCCGCAACTTTGCGGCAAACATAACAGAATATAGAGATTAGGCAAACATAACAGAATATAGACTGTTTTTTTGGGTGAATACAGATTTTTTTAGGTGAATGTAGAGATTGTTTGATTGGTACAATTACAAACCTCTCAGATTTTACTATTTCGAACTCGATTGCCAAGCAAGAACAAGCTAACTCCAATCTCTTACTAGAAAGAATGCTTGATAATTGGCAGCTGTAGCAAACACATAATCCCTAAAAAAAGACTCATGCGTATTTCTTGAGTTGCAAGTTGCAACCAGATAACACAAACGATTTCTTATTGATTCTGGAAGGATATAACATAGTACAGCACATAATTCATATGTTTTTCGCGTTCCTGTGCTTTTAATGTGTTCCAACGATCTTGTGGCGTACACGGTTTCCTCAAATCGTGTTCATTGAACAGAACTTGAGGCAACCGCGTCCTCGCCATCACCAGTAGGCAAAGAACCAGCGAAGGGGTGGCGACCAGGCATTAGGGGGCATGAAGAAGAGCACGACCCTTAAAAAAATTACAGACTTTAGCAGAGGGAGCTGCGATATGAGGGAAGGCAGTAACATTTCTACACCACTGACAAAGCTCGCTGCTACACATTATTGTCAGTAACATTTCCGAAATAAAGAACAAAGAGACCAAACAAAACTAAAAGAGAAACCTCTACGGGAAACAACTAGACTCTACAGGTCTGGTATCTTACAAGTGGGCAGCTAATCTAAGAGGGGCGGAGTGTCATCAGGCATATCTCTAGAGAGGGAGTCTGGAGAGAAGAGTCAAATTCACGGGAAGCGAGAAGGTCCTCTCCTCCGAAGGAACTCAGGAATTTCCACCTTGCTGCCACCTGTGGAAGATGTATGTCGACCATTGTCTCCTTGCATTTGTTGGCCCCCCTGGTTGAAAAAGTAAGATCGCTTAAGGAAACCCTCTAAGAATTTAGACACAGTAGTTATCTAGCTATATATTTACCTTTGAGGTACGACCTTCTGGTTCATCCTGCCGTTTAAAGCCAGTAGCGATCAAAGTTATGCTCACCTGCATGAACAAAATTACGTGCATAAGCATTTCCATGTAAATAATAAACAAGTTACGTATTGCACCAGTTGCTAAATTTGTCAGGAACTTTTAGTGCAAGTGTTGAAGTGTAATCAATCATACTGGATAAGATGAACGATATTGAAATAAACATGTCTATGACTTACCTGGCCACTTAGTGATGGGTCTATGACAGAACCAAATATCAGATTTGCATTTGGATCAACAAGATCGTAGATTATTTCAGCGGCAGCATTTACCTAAACAATAAGAAAAACCAGGTCTCCATAAGTGCTTAACAGACGGTGACTACATAAGCTAATTTTGAAATTCGATCACCGTTGTGGCAACATGAAACTATGAAAGCAACATCCAGACAACAACTAAACTTTGATACTAAGCCCTTAAGAGCACCACAATTGTTTTCAAGAAAAGTAACTCTCGTGAGCAAGTTATCAAGTCCAGCACTCAACAATGTAAGAGCTATATTGGTGCCAAGGACTTGATATTTGCAGTTTTGCGAAATAGGAAGCTTCTAATTGGCATATATTATTGAACAGATGGAACATCGTGTTGAATCTGCCCCGTGATGGGGTGTATATTATCAGCCTATAGCGATCAAAGCATGCAATGCAACTGATAGTATAGTTTTCCAGGGACAATTTGTCTAAGAAATGGCATGAACCTTGCATGCTTATATGGTTAAGTTTGAAAACGGTGTGTATATGTTGGAGAAAGGCGGCTCATCATGCAGCAAAACTAATCACACTGTTATCATGATTTCATAATCCATCCCTCAACGGATCCAAATTTGTTTCCCCCATTCAATAAATAGAAGAGAAGTTTTATTTGAAATGTTTGCCATTGCTAGATCGTGTTACTAAATGCAGGTTAATACTGAGATGACAATTTGATATCCTGAAGTCCATGGTACAGAGGCATATCGTGACAACTTCAGATCAAGGCAATACCGAATTCTTAACATAGCTAAGGCAATAATAACATTATGAGGTAAAAAATCGAACAGATATTTTCACTTCAATGTCATTTACAAACTTCCAAAACTAGGCCAACCCGAAGTGTTGAGATTCATGCAGAACAGTAGAACACAAGTCTAATCTGACATCAAACCCCTCCAAATAACCTTTTCCTATATATAGTTTTATTGTATTGCTCTGTTTTATTGGATCAATCAAAATCAATCAACAGGAGCCTGATAGAAACACCCACAAGAAACAAAGAACCTAAAATATGGCCCTGTGGTCGATTCTGAAGGAGAACTAGCCCCTACCACCACAAATACGAGATGTCTATTTCCTATAAAGCCATGATGAGACCCACTTGTATTAATATTGTCATATGCGAAATAAACAAAATACTTTGTATCCTAGTGGAAACTTTTCTGCTTAATATACACTAGATGTATGACAACTTTACAACCACATAATAGCCTGAACAGCACAGCAATCTAAAAAGATTAAGTTCATCGAACAATTCATGACGTGATTAAAATACTGGCACACAGATGGACCAAACCTCAAACAAAGTCAAATCAGTTCCCCCAGTGATATTCCACACAATGCCTGTAGCTCTCTCAATTCCAATATCTAGAAGTGGTGACTGGATGGCATTAAGAGCGGCATCTCTGGCTCTTGACTTGCCTGAAATATTAAGCCCACACAATAAATATACAAAAAAAAGGAAATTTTCATTTCAGTTAATTATGGATGTACGTCATCTGCATGGAAGCTGCAAACTGCAGTACAACACCAAGAATAAAAACTGAACTCAATTTGTCATTTTCAACCAGGCACCTGGCATGTGTACTATGTACCATTAATATATTGGTTCTCGTGTGTGAGGGTGAATGCTATTAACTTGATGTTGTAAGTTAAAGAATAAAACAATACTGAAGCTACAAAATATCCACAGGTTCAAGTTTTGGTAGCAATGTAGCATGCATAGGAGCTAATAGCCTCACTGATAGCAAGCAATCACATTTTTCTCTCTAACAGTGTTTGCTCAGCTGCACCATGTAATGAGGTTTTCTTAATGAACAGGGTGCAAACCAGAATTTCCCTATAAAATGGGTGCAAACTAGAAATCAACTTGCGAAAAATCAGTTAGATACATGCAGCAGTCATATCAATATCAACAAAAAATATATTAAATCCCCCATTTCAAATGTAATACCTGTAGCAGTCCCAATACCCATCAAAGATGATCCTGCATTTTGCATGATGGCTCGCACATCAGCAAAGTCAACATTAACCAACCCGGGAACCTGCAAAGGAGAAGCAATAGAACTATAAATTTCTGCAAGTTATATATCTCTCACTTTCTCAAATTCTTCGATGCCACCATTTTTTCGTAGCATTGATCCCAAGTACAATAAGGTGCCCCTCTTAGAAGCTATTTGTCCTTCTAGACAACCTTTCCCTCCTCGCACCCAACACCACTAAAGTCACACCTCATATACTCAGTCTTGGTCCTACTAAGTTTAAACCCCTTGGATTCCGAAGTTTTTCTCCATAGCTCTAATTATCTATTGATACCCACCCTAGTTTCATCTATTAGAACCACGTTCTCAGCAAAGAGCATATAGCAAGGAATGTATCCTTATATATTCTTCGTAACCTCATCCTGATATGAGTTCTAAAAGCATACATCACTTACCGTAATGATATCAGAGATACCACGAATTCCTTGCCAGAGAATATCATCAGCCAAGTTGAATGCTTCCGTGACAGGAGTGTTTGGAGAAACAGCAGACAACAGCTTGTCATTTGGGATGACAATGAGAGTGTCGACGCTATTTCTCAAGGCTGCTATCCCCTCTTGAGCCTGAACTGCCCGCCTCCTCCCCTCAAATGAAAAGGGTGTTGTGACGATACCCACCGTCAGTATACCCATGTCCTTGGCGATTCCAGCAATCACAGGGGCACCTCCAGTTCCAGTTCCCCCACCCATTCCAGCCTGCAATTTAGCACCAAAACAGTATTATCATACCTCCACATATCATGGTTTCACATGTTAAGCCCTGTGGGGGATTTGATATTTACCGTCACAAAAACCATGTCAGCACCGTGCAGTGCTTCTTCTATGGACTCACAACTCTCCTTGGCGGCATTCATCCCAATATCAGGGTTCCCACCCGCACCAAGACCTCGAGTCAGCTCCTGCCCAATCTGCAGCCTATTCTGGGAATGCACCGGGGACATCCTTATCGCCTGCACGTCAGTATTGACAATCCAAAACTCGACGCCATTCATGGAGCACTCAATCATCCTGTTGACAGCATTGGAACCCCCACCCCCGACTCCGATGACCTTGATCTTGGCAGCGTTGTAATCATCACGGTTGGACGGCACCCCCAACCCCTCCAACGTGCTCCCATTGGAAGAATCGTTCCTTGGGTGAATAGCCTCGTCGTTCTGCTCACCTCGCAGCAGGGACACCTCAGGGTGGAGGTCCAGAAAGGACTCTTTTTTCTGAAACGAGTTGGCGCTGCGCGGGCTCGCGCAACACCTGAACTGAGATGGACTGGTCCTGACGAGCGCCCTCCCGGATGTAGCCCCGAGGCTCCCGGCTTCGCTTCTCCGTCCAGGTGACGGCGGGGTGAGCTGCGTGAAGCACGGCAGCTGCGTCGCCATCGCAGGAAGCTTACTGGCGCACAGGGGACGGATCCAGATGCTGTGCCGGGTGTGTGTGAGCCGGCACGCCCAAAATTTGCGGAGGTTGGCTCGTAGAACGGGAACGGCGATGGCGGCGGCGCGAGTGAGCGGCTGACGGCGGCAGCTCTAGGACACGGAAATGTCTGAGATTCGATTGCATCAAAAAGAAAGAAACGATTATCAGATGAAATGTAGCAGAAATCAGGGGCGGAGAAGACGAGGGCGGAGAAGACGAGGGCGGAAGCCTTACCGCGAGCGATTCAGGGCAGGCCACGGCGCAGGAAATCGCCGCCGCGCGCTTCACAGCTGAACCAGCGACCGGCTTGAGATTTGGGGAACGAGGTGGAGGATTTGAGGTGGTCGGCCGCCTTGTCGTCAGAGGGGGGTGGCGGAATCTGGAGTCTGGAATCTGTTGGGTTTGCGGCTTCCCCTAAACCCCTAGTACAACCAAGACCTAGCTGAGTGAGACTGAAGTACTGAACATGTGGTTCTATTTGCTGCCAAAGCCCGTTGGCTGATTAGTTGTTCTTTACCAGTGCAAAGATCTTTTCTTTAGGGAAGTATAAAGATGACAATTGTGGTGGCCGCACGTTCGTCTTGATGTTCTTGGTTCCGTTTGATGCCAAAGCTAGGTAACCTAATTTGTTTCATAGTTCCAACCTGTTCGGTATTGTTTCACACTACCATAAAGATGACAATTCGCGTACATGTCTCTTGCTATGAGAGATGTCAGATTTTAGATGGTTGCTCTGTTTGCTGTCAAAATTGGGTAGCTTGATCAATGCACGGGGTTTTCTAGCTAGTACTCTATGTTTCTAATTATAACATGTTTTGCAATTTTCAATACGAATTGCATAAGGATTGAAAACAGTGAACAAACACACTGAAACACGTTATATACATCCAATTCAGAAAAAGTCAGAATATCTTATGGTGGTTCGCAGCAAAAGGAATACTATCGAAAGGTTTCGTTGAAAATGTGGTTCCCCAACGTAACCATTACTAAGATCTTGACTAACATACAAGGTTCGGAAAAGCGTACGCTTTGGCACGCTTTAATGTCTAAGCGAGCGCACCTGAGGGAAAACGCTGAGGATTAGGCCTAAGCGGCCCATTAGGCGGTGAGCGCGAGTAAGCGGCCCGCTTAGGCGCTGAGGGTACGCCTACGCGCGGAAGCGGAAAAGCGAGAAAAAAGCGGCCCATTGGGCGGTTGGTGATGGGCCGAGCGGGAGTGAAATTTTGGGGGGAGTAAAGGAGGGAAACGAGCCAAATAAAAGGAGGGTTAGGGTTCAGCTCGCACATCCATTCCTCCAGAGTCCAGACTCGCGGCCAGAGAGGCGGCGCACTCTCTCCCGCCGCCGCCAGTGAAACACCTCTCCCGCCGCACGTTACCTCTTCCTCTAGGACGCCAGGACCTCGACGGCTCGATCTCTTCCTCCAGGCAGTCAGGCGTCAGCTCGTCTGCTTCGTCTCCTCGCAGCTCAGTCCCCAGATTGACGCCGACGGCCGGCGTGTCAGGTATCCCCTTCCGCCCTTCTCTTCTAGTCTTCTTTCTCTGCTCGTGTTTGTGCAAGCAGTGCTTGGTGCTGTACTCGTGTTGGTAACTGAATGATTTGTGCTGGCTGTACTCGTGTTTGTGGCTTTGTGCAAGCAGTGCTTGGTGCTGTACTCGTGTTGGCAATCTAGAATGAAATCGTGTTGGTAGGTCTGAATTGTGATTTGTGGATTTGTCATTTGTGAAGTATGAACTGATAACTGAATTACTGAAATGATGTCTTGTTGTGTTTAGTAGCTGTAGCTAGCTGAAATTATGTTGTATGTTCCTCTAATAGTTGTATGTTCTTGTGCTAGCTGTTGCTAGCTTTGTTCTTGTATGAGATGTGCATGTGCCTGGCTGTTGCTTGGAGTAGGAGTAGGAGCTGCCAGTATGATTCATTGATTTGTGAAGTGAATGTTTATTGTTTGCTAAGCTTTGTGCTTGGATATGTTGTAGGGAACATGGAGATAGATGGGGAGGCTAATGCGGTGCAGCCGGCATTGGTGGGTAACTCGGGTGATCCTGGATGGAAGTACGGCAGATATTGTGATCCCAACAACAAGAACAAGGTCAAGTGTAACTTCTGTGACCACATTAGCACCGGAGGGATTTATCGCTTCAAGCTACACATTGCTGGTACCAAAAATTGTGTTTCCCCATGCAAGAAAGCTACACCGGAAGCCAAAGAAGAATGCAAGAAGCATCTTGATCGTGTCGTCGAGTCGAAGTCAACAAAAAGGCAACGTGAGCAAGATGTTAGAGAAGATGTGCATGTGTCAAGTGGAACCAACTATGATACGGCAAGATCAGATGTATGTGTTGGCAGCTCAAGCTCGAATCCTCACAAACTAGGCCCCATGGACAAGTTTGTGCGTCCTATTGATGGCACATCAAACAAGGAGGAAGCCTTGAGGCAGCTAAGTATGAATGAGGCTCTGTTTAAGGAGAGAGTGCATCAAGTGTCACAATATGTTGCTAGATGGGTGTACACACATGGTAAGCTCCAAGCTCTCCCTTTTTGCTTGCAGCCTTGCTTTGTAGTTTGTATGTTTGACACATAAATACATGACTAACTTGCTGTTTTTAACTTGTGTTTGTGCAGCCATGAGTGCATCAAGTGTCACAATATGTTGCTAGATGGGTGTACACACATGGTAAGCTCCAAGCTCTCCCCTTTTTGCTTGCAGCCTTGCTTTGTAGTTTGTATGTTTGACACATAAATACATGACTAACTTGCTGTTTTTAACTTGTGTTTGTGCAGCCATTCCATTCAATGCTTTGGACAATGATGAGTTCAAGCAAATGTGCGAGGCCATTGGAAAGTTTGGTCCTGGGTATGAGCCTCCTACTCAATATGAGCTTTGTGAGAAGCTATTGAGTGAGGAATATGCAAGGACCAAGAGCTTGCTAGATGACCGTGAAGAGCAAAAGAAGAAGCTTGGCTGCACTATTATGACTGATGCATGGACAGATATGAAGAGGAGGAGCATAATGAATGTGTGCATGCATTGTAGTGGGGGAACTTCATTCCTCAAGTCAAAGGAGACTTCAGATGTGTCACATACCGGGGAAGTAATATTTGATATTGTTGACAAAGCAATTGAGGATGTTGGGGCTGAGCACGTGATGCAAGTTGTGACAGACAATGCTTCCAATAATATGGCTGCCAAGAACTTGCTGCATGCAAAGAGGCCAAAGATCTTTTGGAGCTCTTGTGCAACTCACACAATCAACTTGATGCTCCAAGGAATGGGCAACCTCAAAAAGTTCAAGACCATTGTTGACCAAGCAAAGAACTGCACTATCTTTATCTATGCGCATCACAAGACATTGGCATATATGAGAAAATGCACAAAGAGGAGAGATATCATAAGGCCAGGGGTGACTAGATTTGCTTCCAATTTCCTTACCTTGCAAAGCATGGCTAAAAGAAAGATGCACTAAGGGCTATGGCGGTTGATCCGGCATGGGAGAAGATACCAATAGTGAAGAGCAAGAAAGGAAAAGATACAACAGCCACCTTGATGGATGGTAACTTTTGGAAAGGAGTAGCACTTTGCTTGAAGGTGTTTGAGCCATTGGTGAACCTTCTTCGTTTGGTTGATGGGGATGTCAAGCCATCTATGGCTTGGCTGTATGGAGAAATGTTGCAGGCCAAGATCAAGATCAAAGAAGCTTTCGGCAATAATCCTAATGCTTACAAAGAGACCATAGCCATTATTGACAAGAAGCTGAAAGGAAGGCTTGACACTCCATTGCACAAGACAGCATACATCTTGAATCCACACTATTCTTATGACAACAAAGCAATCTTTGATGATTCAAACATGACCGTGGCCTTCATGGAATGTGCAGAGCAGTACTTTGGCAATGATTTTGAGTCTCTTGAGAAGGTGGTCAATGAAGAGTTTCCTAAGTTTGTTAATCAAGACGGTTCTTTCAAGAAAAAGCTTGCAACTTGTTGGAAAAGGCCAGATTACAATCCCGGTAAGAATTTCTTGTTGAGCTTTGTCTTTTGGTAGTTACCTGCTAGCTGCTGTTGCTGCTAGCTGCTCTGACCTGCTGCTGTTTGCTGCTGCGAGCTGCTGCTCTCATTTTTAATTATTACCTTGTTTCTATTTTTCAGTTACTTGGTGGAGGATGTATGGAACAGAAGTTCCTTTGTTGCAAAGGATGGCTATGATGATCCTATCCTTGACTTCAAGCTCTTCTGGCTGTGAAAGAAACTGGAGCATATATGAATTGGTAATCTACTTTATTTCCATTCTCTAGTTCTCTAAGCTGACTTGTTCATCTCTCAATCTCAAGCTGACCTCAAGTCATTTCTTTTACTTGTAGATACACACCAAAAGAAGAAATAGGTTGACAGTAGATCGCCTCAACAACATGGTCTACATACAATTCAATCAAAGGATGTTGTCCAAGAAACAAAGGTTGAATGATAAGAAGAACGCTGATACTCTTCTATGCAATGATGCTTCGGAAGCTCAAGGATGGCTGTTTGAAGGAGGGGATGATCATGCGTTTGCTGTTTTTAGAGATGAGGAGGATGGAGATCAAGCTGGTGGTGTCCATCGGCTACGGGGATACCATATGATGTGCTAGGAGAAGCAATGGGGGCACAAGAGCGCTCCAACGTCGTAGGAGTGCAAGGATTGTGAGAGAGCTTGAGAAAGAGGAGTTCGACTCGCGGATGAGGAGATGGATGGGGACGACGACATTGAGTATGAGAGTGACGATTGAGGAGTGATCATTTCTTGATCATGGAGAGATGATGGCAGTGGCACATGTTATCTATCTTTCAGTTATCATTCATGTCTTGCTAAGTTGCCTAAGAACTTATTTATGTTTGTTATGTTGTGTGCGTGTATGGCTCTAGGCCAGTTCTGAACCTTTATGTCCTGTTCTGTAATATGTTGAGTGGGAGACTATGCCACTATGGATTTATGCAACATATTTATGTCTAGTACTGTAATATGTCGTTTGAGTTATTGCTTGAATATTTGCTTATATTTTCGTGCTGTCTATAATGCTGTTTGCTATTTGCTTGATGATATTTTGATCTTTGTTGCATGCAGCTTTCTTCATTGGAGAAAGAACAAATGGGAGCAAAACAGATGCAAACAAAGGTATTAACACACATTGCCTCCCTACTTTTCTGTCAATACGTTTGTACAACATCCACTGCTTGAATTACATGTTTGTACAACATCCACTGCTTGAATTACATGTTTACTAGGCTAATATATTCCTCCCTAGTTCTCTGTCCGTACAGTTCCGTACAGAACGCTTAAGCTGCAGTTCCTCTAATCGAAGCCTCACCGCTCGCTTTGCGCTTTCTGCTTTTTTGAACCTTGCTAACATATCGGGTGAAATGCAAGAGAGAGCGAGACGAAAGGGTTATACTTATTAACCTAGCTAGGCGGAAACGGTGATCCCGTTAGGGATCCCGGGTTCGTGTTATATAGAGGTGGGAGAAGCCCCCACCGTGGCATTGCATGTGGGTACCGTATAGGGTGGTATACTATACCATACCTATACGGTACGGCTGCGTACATACTCCAACACCCCCCTTAATCTAAACTTCGGAGAAGATTTAGATTACGCCTAAACTCGTGAAGACTTGAAACCGGTAGAGGCTTCGTGAACCCATCAGCAACTTGATCTTTAGTTGATATGAACCGGACTTCCAACTGTTTATTACCAACCCTTTCACGAACGAATTTGCAGACAGATATGTAGCACCGAGGTTATCGCACCATAAACATGGTTTCTCCTAGAGTGTAACTCCAAGTTCCTGTAAAAGAGCCTCAACCCAAATAAGTTCAGTTGTGGCATTAGCAAGAGATTTATTCTCAGCTTCGGTACTGGACCGAGAGACTGTGGCCTATTTTCTGGCAATCCATGACACTAGATTCGGACCAACAAAGATGGCAAAACCACCCGTGGAGCGACGATCATCAGGGCATCTGAAAAAGCACTTAACAACATGGAGGAGGACTTCTGGAGTGTTATACCAAGATTAATAGTGCCACTGACATAGCGAAGGATACGTTTGATAGCTGTCCAATGAGGAGTCATGGGAGCATGAAGATACTGGCAAACCTTGTTCACAGAGTAGGACAAGTCTGGACGTGTCAAAGTGAGGTAGTGAAGAGCACCAACAATGCTTCGATAGTTTGTACTGTCCTGGTGGGAGAGCCTCTCCCGAGTGAAGAGAGAGCTTGTCCGTGGATGACAATGGGGTCGGGGCCGGCTTACAAGCATGCATGCCAGACTTGACAAGGAGATCAGATGCATACTTGGCTTGTGTGAGAATTATGCCTTCATTGTACTTCTTCACTTCAATGCCAAGGAAAAAATGAAGATCACCAAGATCCTTGATAGCAAAGTGAATGTTAAGATCTTTGAGCAATACACCAATGGCCGAGTCTGATGAGCTAGTAACAATGATGTCATCAACATAAATCAGGACATAAATGGTAACTTCAGACTTGTGATAAAGAAATAATGAGGTGTCAGCTTTGGAGGGAATAAAGCCATCATGAAGTTTTGCACTTAACCAAGAGAACCATGCACGAGGGGCCTGTTTCAGACCATAGAGAGATTTGTCAAGTTTGCAAATATGATTGGGAAGGGTTGGATCCTCAAAACCAGGGGCTGTTTCATGTAAACCTCCTCTTCCAGAACACCATGTAAGAACGCGTTCTTCACATCTAGCTGCCGGAGACTCCACCCCCGTAAAACAGAGATGGCTAACACGGTTCTGATGGTGGCTGCTTTCACAACAGGACTAAAGGTATCTTCATAGTCAATGCCATACCTTTGCTTGAAGCCCTTGGCAACAAGACGAGCTTTATATCTGTCAACAGTACCATCGGAGCGTTGTTTGATTCTGTATACCCATTTGCAATCAATCAAGTTGTTGGTGGAATGACACGTCTCAAACGTATCTATAATTTCTGATGTTCCATGTTGATATTATATCAATTGTTACATGTTTTATATACACTTCATAGCATTTTTATGCATTTTCTGGGACTAACCTATTAACAAGATGCCACAGTGCCAGTTCCTGTTTTCTGCTGTTTTTGTATTCCAGAAAAGCTAGTCTGGAAATATTCTCGGAATTGGACGAAACTTGGACAGAACTCCTATTTTTCCAACACGTACACGGAGTCCAAAGGAGAGACGGAGGGGGCCGCGAGCCAGCCACACCATGGGGCGGCGCGGCCCCATCCTCTGCCGCGCGTGGGTGGTGTGGGCCCCACGGGCGTCTCCAGCCGCCGCCCTTTCGCCTATTTATTCATCGTCACGGGAAAACCCTAGACACCCGAGCCATTATCCACGAAAAGTTCAGAGACGCCGCCGCCGTCAACCCTAGCTCGGGAGGGTTCAGAAGCTCTTCCCGGCACCCTGCTGGAGAGGGGAATCATCACCGGAGGGCTCTACATCACCATGCCTGCCTCCGGAGTGATGCGTGAGTAGTTCATCTTGGACTACGGGTCCATAGCAGTAGCTAGATGGTTGTCTCTCCACTTTATGCTATCATGTTTAGATCTTGTGAGCTGCCTATCATGATCAAGATCATCTTATTGTAATGCTACATGTTGTGTTTGCTGGGATCCGATGAATATTGAATACTATGTCAAGTTGATTATCAATCTATCTTATATGTTATTTATGATCTTGCATGCTTTCCGTTACTAGTAGATGCTTTGGCCAAGTAGATGCTTGTAACTCCAAGAGTTAGTATTTATGCTAGATAGTGGGTTCATGCCTCCGGTAATCTGGGAGAGTGACAGCAACTTCTAAGATTGTGGATGTGTTGTTGCCACTAGGGATAAAATAACCGATGCTTAGCTTAAGGGTGCGCCGTTAGGTCTAATGCATTTGTTTACATTACACACATTACTTAATGTGATTATCCGTTGCTTGCAACTTAATACCAACGGGGAACTCGGTATGACAACCTGGAGGTGGATTATTAGTCATAGACGCTGTTGGATAACGGTCTATGTATTTTGTCGTAATGCCCACATGAATATCATAGTAATCATCATGTCATATATATGCATTGTCATGCGCTCAATATTTTGTCAATTGCCCAGCTGTAATTTGTTCACCCAGCATGTTAGTTATCTTTTATGGAGAGACACCACTAGTGAACTGTGGACCCCGGTCCATTCTTTTACACTGATAATACAACCAACTGCAATCATTGTTCCTTTTCATTCTCTGCAATTTACACTATTTTCCACACCATACGTTTAATCCTTTGTTTTCAGCAAGCCGGTGAGATTGACAACCTCACTGTTTCGTTGGGGCAAAGTAGTTTGATTGTGTTGTGTGCAGGTTCCACGTCAGCGCGCCACTCACAACCTTCAGAAGTGATTTCTTGCTCCTACTGGTTCGATTAAACCTTGGTTTCATACTGAGGGAAACTGCTGCTACACTGCTTCATACCTTCCTCTTGGGGTCTCCCAACGAACGTGTGATCCACATCATCAAGCAAATTTTTCTGGCGCGTTGCCGGGGAGCAAGAGGATTTCTGCAAGGGGAGTTTCACGCTTCCAATCTCTTTACTTTGTTATTGTCTTGCTTAGTTTATTTTTATCTTGTCTTGTTTGCTTTATTTATCAAAAACACAAAAAATTAGTTACTTGCATTTACCTTATTTCGGTTTACTTTCTTTTTATTTCATCATGCTTCTCCCTAAGTTTACTTTAAAAGATATACGGTGGGAAGTGGGTCTATCATTGGAAGAGATAACATTGAAGAATTCTTTAGTCATGTTAGTAGACTTAAAGATTTTGAAGACAGATCCTTGGTAGAACTTGCCCCTAATTATGAAATTGCTGCCTCTTTGGTTCACATGTTGGAAGCTAGGTTTGTTAATCTTAATCCTATAATGCAGCAAATGTTTCTTAAACTTCATGATATGAAAGAGGGTGAAAAGAAAGATTTTGTTTTAGAAACTCTTCTTAAAGAATTTGGTGATGTTGCTGGGGAGGCTAGAAAAGTTTTCATTCGTTATAAGATGCTTGGCTATTTTATTGATATTGCTAATACACTTGAGAAGCTTGAAAAAGATAGGCTTAAGTACACTAATGAACCCAATTATGAGGGAGAAGTCAAAATACCAATACCTTTTAAGCTTGTAGGAATGCATGAGGCACTAGAAAAGAATTTTGATTGGATTGTTCCTGAAAATTTATTTGATGAGGATAGTGTGCCTAAAAGTAATGAAAGAGGAGTTTCTGAAACTTATATAGATAAGATACAATGCATTGTTGAGAAAACTTCCAACCTTTCTATTGATGCTTCTTCACTTGGAAACACTTGATTCTTACTTTCTGCGCCTAGCTGAAAGGCGTTAAAGAAAAGCGCTTATGGGAGACAACCCATTATTTTATTTCTGCAATTTTTCTTTTCTTTTTGAGTCAAGGAGTTGTTTACTTCTGTAACAATTCCTTTGTATCTTTATTTTATCGCATTGTTGTGCCAAGTGGAGCCTCTAATAGGAAGATGATGCTAGATTTGGATTTCTGCGCAGGAACAGATTTCTGCTGTTCACCGTTTTACTTCTGTAAAATCACAGAAAAATTATTTAAATCTGCAAATTTTGTGCGTGATCCTCAGATATGTACGCATCTTTCGTTAGTTTTGTTTTTCGATCTGAGCAACGTAAGTGCCTCGAAAAAATTCGTCTTTACAGACTGTTCTGTTTAGACAGATTCTGTCTTTTATTTTTCGCATTCTCTCTTTTACTAGTGTTGAGTGGAATTCTTTTTTAGGGTGAAGAGCTTCACATAACATCAGTGGCAGTAGTTAATGTTAAAAGTAACGGTCATGTTTGTGTCCTTATAGAACATGTGAGTTTTTGATTGTGCACTAACCCTCTAATGAGAATTACTCTGAGTTTGGTGTGGCGGAAGTTTTCAAGGGTCAAGAGAGAAGGATGATATAATGTGATCAAGAAGAGTGAAGAGCTTAAGCTTGGGGATGCTCCCATGGATCACCCCAGCATATTTCAAGAAGACTCAAGCGTCTAAGCTTGGGGATGCCCAAGGCATCCCCTTCTTCATCAGCAACTTATCAGGTCATCTCTAGTGAAACTATATTTTAATTCTTTCACATCATATGTGCTTTACTTGGAGCGTCTGTGTGCTTTTATTTTCATATTTTATTTTTCTTATGGTCAACTTGATTGGACCCTAGCATTCTTGATTGGGAGAGAGACACGCTCCGCTTTTTCATATGAATACTCCTATTCTTCACTTATACTTGTTGAGTATTCTTATCTAGCTATTGCTATGCTTTTAGCTCCTGTTTTGCATGCATCTCTTATTCAGAGCTGTTAGTTCTTTTAAAGAAAGTACTCTCTTGCTTCACTTATAATTGTTTGGAGAGTTTATGTTGAAATAAATTGATTGGTGTTTGGTTGGAACAGAAAATGTTGCATGTGGTAGATGGTATAATGGAAAAAGCTTACATATTCTTGTAGATCACTGTATTGGATAATTTGATACTTGTCAATTGTTTTGAGTTATCAAGTAGTTCATGTTTAAGCTTTTGTATCATGTAGTTAAAACCTATTAATGAAGAACTACCGTAAAGCTCGTTGAAATTTGGTTTGCATGATTGGTATCTCTAAGGTCTAGATATTTTCTAGTAAAAGGGTTTGGTTAACAAGGAAGACAGTGTAGAGTCTTATAATGCTTGCAATATGTTTTCATATAAGTCTTGCTGTGTCGGTTGATATCCTGTGTTTGCTTCAAATAACCTTGCTAGCCTAAACTCTGTACTGAGAGGGAATGCTTCTCGTGCATCCAAAACCTTGAGCCAAAATCCATGCCATCTGTGTCCACCATAACTACCTATATGTGGTATTTCCTTGCCATTCCAAGTAAATTTTTCATGTGCTACCTTTAAACTATTCAAAATTATTACTCCTATTTTGTGTCAATGTTTACCAAGCTCATGAGGACGGGGTGGATGTCTTTATGTCAACTGTCAAACAGACTTTACCACCGGACTAGCGGCATATACATCCGCTTATCCATTAATTTTGCAAAAAGAGCTGGCAAATGGGGTGCCCAGTCCCAATTAATTACAACTTTAACCGCTTAATTCTCTTCACATTTTTGCCCTGATTTATCAGTCAAGCAATGACAAACAGTGAAATATCTGCATGTGTAAACAAAAGAGAAGAGGGATGATCTGCCTTGCTGGTAGAAATAACGTCCTTCATGGGAGCCGCTCTTAAAAGTCTGGTTGGCAGGGGTCATATTGTACTTTCCATTTTCTGATTCGTTGACAATTAACAAACACCTCCAAAACTTATTTTTACTCTCTATATGATTTCAAAAACTTAAAAAGCTCTAGCACATGATTTAATCCCTGCTTCCCTCTGCGAAGGGCCTTTCTTTTACTTTTATGTTGAGTCAGTTTTCCTACTTCTTTCTATCTCAGAAGCAAACACTAGTGTCAACTTTGGTGCAACAATTTTTATATGCTTGTATATTGCACTTATTATATTGCTTTGTGTTGACAAATATCCATGAGATATATATGTTGAAAGTTGAAAGCAATTGCTGAAGCTTAAATCTTCCTTTGTGTTGGTTAAATACCTTTTACTTAGAATCTATTGCTTTATGAGTTAACTCTTATGCAAAACTCTTTGATGCTTGTCTCGAAAGTACTATTCATGAAAAGTTTTTGCTTATATGATTCAGTTGTTTGCTCATTATCTACTTGCTAGCAAACTATAGACCATTGACCTGGATCACTTCATTCATAACATGTGCTTTACAATACTATTTGATCAAGATTATGATTGTAGCATGTCACCTCAGAAATTATTTTGTTTTTATCGTTTTACCTACTCGAGGACGAGTAGAACTAAGCTTGGGGATGCTTGATACGTCTCAAACGTATCTATAATTTCTGATGTTCCATGTTGATATTATACCAATTGTTACATGTTTTATATACACTTCATAGCATTTTTATGCATTTTCTGGGACTAACCTATTAACAAGATGCCACAGTGCCAGTTCCTGTTTTCTGCTGTTTTTGTATTCCAGAAAAGCTAGTCTGGAAATATTCTCGGAATTGGACGAAACTTGGACAGAACCTCCTATTTTTCCAACACGTACACGGAGTCCAAAGGAGAGACGGAGGGGCCGCGAGCAGCCACACCATGGGGCGGCGCGGCCCCCCTCTGCCGCGCGTGGGGTGGTGTGGGCCCCACGGGCGTCTCCAGCCGCCGCCCTTTCGCCTATTTATTCATCTTCAGGGAAAACCCTAAACCCGAGCCATTATCCACGAAAAGTTCCAGAGACGCCGCCGCCGTCAACCCTAGCTCGGGAGGGTTCAGAAGCTCTTCCCGGCACCCTGCCGGAGAGGGGAATCATCACCGGAGGGCTCTACATCACCATGCCTGCCTCCGGAGTGATGCGTGAGTAGTTCATCTTTGGACTACGGGTCCATAGCAGTAGCTAGATGGTTGTCTCTCCACTTTATGCTATCATGTTTAGATCTTGTGAGCTGCCTATCATGATCAAGATCATCTTATTGTAATGCTACATGTTGTGTTTGCTGGGATCCGATGAATATTGAATACTATGTCAAGTTGATTATCAATCTATCTTATATGTTATTTATGATCTTGCATGCTTTCCGTTACTAGTAGATGCTTTGGCCAAGTAGATGCTTGTAACTCCAAGAGTTAGTATTTATGCTAGATAGTGGGTTCATGCCTCCGGTAATCTGGGAGAGTGACAGCAACTTCTAAGATTGTGGATGTGCTGTTGCCACTAGGGATAAAATAACCGATGCTTAGCTTAAGGGTGCGCCGTTAGGTCTAATGCATTTGTTTACATTACGCACATTACTTAATGCGATTATCCGTTGCTTGCAACTTAATACCAACGGGGAACTCGGTATGACAACCTGGAGGTGGATTATTAGTCATAGACGCTGTTGGATAACGGTCTATGTATTTTTCGTAATGCCCACATGAATATCATAGTAATCATCATGTCATATATATGCATTGTCATGCGCTCAATATTTTGTCAATTGCCCAGCTGTAATTTGTTCACCCAGCATGTTAGTTATCTTTTATGGAGAGACACCACTAGTGAACTGTGGACCCGGTCCATTCTTTTACACTGATAATACAACCAACTGCAATCATTGTTCCTTTTCATTCTCTGCAATTAACACTATTTTCCACACCATACGTTTAATCCTTTGTTTTCAGCAAGCCGGTGAGATTGACAACCTCACTGTTTCGTTGGGGCAAAGTAGTTTGATTGTGTTGTGTGCAGGTTCCACGTCAGCGCGCCACTGACAACCTTCAGAAGTGATTTCTTACTCCTACTGGTTCGATTAAACCTTGGTTTCATACTGAGGGAAACTGCTGCTACACTGCTTCATACCTTCCTCTTGGGGTCTCCCAACGAACGTGTGATCCACGTCATCGTGGAGTTGCGAGGAACAAGATGCCATGTATTGTTTTGGAGGAGAGCGTCATATTCTTCTTGTATTGCTTGGCGCCATTGCGGATGAGATAAAACATCCGTGATATTGCGAGGTTCACCTGTGGAAATAAGCAAACCATACCGCACAGTACCTCGAGAAACTTTGTAAGTAACAGTGCCATCTGTGAATTGTTTTGGTTGTCGAATACCCTGTTGAAGACGAGTGCGCACTCCAGGCACAGGGGTGGCTGCAACACCAGTGGGCACAGAAGATCCAGGAGGATCCAGTGCGGGGCCAGCCATGGTCTCCTCAGCGTCGGAGGAGCCGACAGCAGGAGACGTGGCAGCCGGCGAGTGGTGCGGAGGTGGAGACCGCGGGCTGGCAGGAGGCGACGTGGCGGTTGGTGACTGGGGCGGAGTCGGGGACCGTGCGCGGGCGGAGAATCCATAGGCGCATGTGGAGGAGACGGCAGCGGGGACAGATCGTCCGCTGTCAGGGGATTGGCGACGGGATCCGTGCGCGCATGATCCAACACGGGGACATGATCAACCTCAGATCGGGGTGAAAGGGCATGTGTTGCCCCATGCGTGGTTTTGGTAATTAATGACAATCCTTATGGACTAATGTTTGCTTTGAGATATCTTTATAGATCTTGTCCATGAAGAAGATTGGAGTTCATGTGTTGGACTCTAGAAGATTACATGATGATCAATGCTCTATTCAAGTGTTTATATGAAGAATGATCATGTGTAGAGTTGAGCTTATTGCAAGCATGGCTTGGAAAAGAAGATTGAGTGAACTTCTTATTTATCTCCAAGCCATCATCTATATCAAGAGAAGAATATGAAGCGCAAGTAGATACATGAAGATGGAGCTAAGCGAGGCTCTCCCATAATGGTGTATGGGGAGTATTTGGAGAAGTCTTCATCAAGCATGTGCTAGCAAGCACAATCAAGAAAGGTGTTCCAACTTGAGAGAGTCAAGATCGCCATCATCTAGCTCAAGTGGAATGCGCAAGGCAAAGGTATGATCTTGATAGGGTTTCTATTTTACCGGTCTCATGTTGTTAGTTTGGAGACCGGTTATAGGATAGATGGCGTACTATCAAGAGGGGCTCTCAAGTGAGTAATTTGATTGCATCTTTGTGGAGAGCTTTTATCCATGTGAAGATTTAGAGCTTGTGTTCATCTCCAAACCAAGCTCGAGTTCATCAAAAACGGATTTTCATTTGAATATCTTGTGATGTTTTTATGTTGGAGGTTTTACCAGTTCGTCTTTTGTAGAGAGGTCAAACTCTCCTCTTGTGTTCTCCTCCACATGATGGACTATGATGTGTATATGCATGATCTTGTAGTGCTTGTGATTATCTTCGAAGCAAGCCCAAGATCATAGTTAATGGAGTCCGGATGGAAAACTTGTTGCGTTCTCGGTGTTGGAATTATTACCGGTCTTCCTCGAGATAAGGTCCACACCTCCCATTATCTTGTAGTGCTTGTGATTATCTTCGGAGCAAGCCCAAGCTCTTGTCGCTACCTTTCCAACCTCGTTGGTTTCATCTCGTTTGGAGCTTTCTTGCAAAAGTTATTGCATTTCAGATTTTGCAGTTCTACTGTTTTGCCTAGGCCGGAGTTTCCGGCCTGAGGGTGCTAAGGCGCCGGAGTCTCCGGCCCACCGAGCTTTGTAGCCTCACGGCGGCAGTTGATACGTCTCAAACGTATCTATAATTTTTGATGTTCCATGCTATATTATATCAATTGCTACATGTTTTGGTTACACTTTATATCATTTTTATGCATTTTCTGGGACTAACCTATTAACAAGATGCCACAGTGCCAGTTCCCTGTTTTCTGCTTTTTTGGTTTCAGAAAATCTATTAAGGAAATATTCTCGGAATTGGACGAAACAAAAGACATCGTCAATAATATCACGAGGAGATCACGGAGTCCAAAGGGGAGTCGGAGCAGACCCACCAGGGGGCCACGCCACACTAGGGCGCGGCCCAGGGTGGGCCCGCGCCCCCCTATGGCGTGGTGGCCCCCCTCGGCCACCGACGCCGCCTCTTCGCCTATATATTCTCCGCGACGCGAAAACCCTATTACGGTCGATCATATTCCACGAAAAGTTCCGTCGCGGCCGTCATCGTCAATCTCAGATCGGAGGAGTTCTGAAGCTCTTCCCGGCACCCTGCCGGAGGGGAGATCATCACCGGAGGGCTCTACATCACCATGCCTGCCTCCGGAGTGATGCGTGAGTAGTCCACCCCTGGACTACGGGTCCATAGCAGTAGCTAGATGGTTGTCTCTCTACCTTGTGCCTCCATGTTTAGATCTTGTGAGCTGCCTAACATGATCAAGATCATCTTATTGTAATGCTAGATGTTGTGTTTGCTGGGATCCGATGAATATTGATACCATGTTTATTCAAGTTGTTTATCTATGTGCTCTTGATCTTGCATGCTCTCCGTTGCTAGTAGATGCTTTGGCCAAGTAGATGCTTGTGACTCCAAGAGGGGGTATTTATGCTCGATAGTGGGTTCAGTCTCTAGATATCTGGATCAGTGACAGAAAGGTCTAAGATGGTAGATGTGCTGTTGCTACTAGGGATAAAACATTGGTGCAGTGTCCAAGGGCACTTGTATTGATTACATTACACACTTTACTTCATGCAATAATCTGTTGTTAGCAACTTAATACTGAATGGATGCGGATGCTGCCTTGAAGGTGGATTATTTAGGCATAGATGCGGTTGGAATAACGGTCTATGTACTTTGTTGTAATGCCCAACTAGATTTCATAGTAGACATCTTGGCATGTATTGCATTGTTATGCCCTCTCTATTTGTCAATTGCCCAGCTGTAATTTGTTTACCCAACATGCTAGTTATCTGTTCTGAGAGAGACACCACTAGTGAACTGTGGACCCTGGTCCAATTTCCTCATACTGTTTACACAACCTGCTGCAATCATCTGTTTCCTGTTACTTGCTGTTTTTCCTGCTGTTTTCCACACCATACGTTTAACTCTTTGTTTCTGCAAGACCGGAGAGATTGACAACCTCTCTGTTTCGTGTTGGGCAAAGTTCTGGTTTGTGTCTGTGCAGATTCCACGTTGGTGCAAGCTCCCTAGCGCCAGGGGGAGTCAACATCAACAACCTTCCGATAGATCGTCAAGTCCTACTGGATTGATAACCTTGGGTAGATTTCTCAAGGGAAAACTTCTGCTGTCTACATCATAACCTTCCTCTTGGGGTTCACCAACACGTAGCCATCAAGCTGTTTTCTGGCGCCGTTGCCGGGGAAGTACTCATCATCACCATCATCATCATCCTCAAATACTCTCCCGTCAACCAGGCACCAGCTGTTTTCTGGCGCCGTTGCCGGGGACTTGGAGGCTATTGGAAAGGGGAGTCTCTCAGTTCCAATCTCTTTACTTTGTTTTTTGTCTTGTTTTATTTTGTTTTGCTTGCTGTTAAAAATCAAAAACCCAAAAAAATTAAATTCCTGCATCTAGTTTTTAATTTCGAGTTGCCCTGTTGCTTGTTTTAGTCTTGCTAAAATGAGTAATCCTGAAAATACTAAGTTGTGTGACTTTACTAGCACAAACAACAATGATTTTATCTGTACACCCATTGCTCCACCTGCTTCTAAAGCAGAATTTTATGAGATTAAGCCTGCACTGTTAAATCTGGTTATGAAAGAGCAATTTTCTGGTGTTAGTACTGATGATGCTGCTGCCCACTTAAACAACTTTGTTGAACTTTGTGATATGCAAAAGTATAAGGAGGTAGAGAGTGATATTATTAAGCTGAAATTGTTTCCTTTCTCTTTAAGAGGAAGAGCTAAAGATTGGTTGCTATCTTTGCCTAGAAATAGTATTGATTCCTGGACTAAATGCAAAGATGCTTTCATTGGAAAATATTATCCTCCTGCTAAAATTATCTCTTTAAGAAGTGGTATTATGAACTTTAGGCAACTTGATAATGAGCATGTTGCCCAAGCTTGGGAAAGAATGAAGTCTTTGGTTAAAAATTGCCCCACTCATGGACTGACTACTTGGATGATCATCCAAACCTTTTATGCAGGACTAAATTTTTCTCAAGGAATTATTGGACTCGGCTGCTGGAGGGACCTTTATGTCCATCACTTTGGGTGCTGCTACAAAGCTTCTTGATGATATGATGGTAAATTATTCTGAATGGCACACTGAAAGGGCTCCAACTGGTAAGAAGGTAAATTCTGTTGAGGAAATTTCCTCCTTGAGTGATAAAGTTGATGCTATTATGACTATGCTTTCGAATGGACATGGTGTTGTGGATCCAAATAATATTCCTCTTGCTTCTTTGGTTGCTCATGATGAGAAAAATGTTGATGTAAACTTCATTAAAAATAACAACTTCAACAACAATGCTATAGGAATAATTTTGGTAGCAACAATTATAGGCCATATCCTGCTAATGGTAGCAACTCTTATGGTAATTCTATGGTAATTCCTACAGTAACAATAGAAGTGTGCCCTCTGATCTTGAAGTCATGCTTAAGGATTTTATTAGCACACAAACTACTTTTAATAAAACTGTTGAGGAAAAGCTAGGAAAAATTGATACTCTTGCTGCTAAAGTTGATAGTCTTGCTCATGATGTTGAAATGCTGAAAATAAAAGCTATTCCTAGTGATATTAGAGAGAGTAAAACACTCAATGCTATCCAAATTAAAATTGATAATAACATTAGGATGCTTGCTGAACTTCATGAAAGATGGGAGAGAGAAGAAAGAGAAGCTGAAATTGCTGAACAAAATAGTGTTGTTAGAGTTTGCACTATTTTTACTAATGAAACAAATGATGCCTCACATGCTAATGCGCCCCCTACTGTTAGTGAAAAGATAATAAGTGTTGGAAATGTCTCTACTACCTCTACAAAAAGTTTAAATTGCCTGATAGCACTACTTTTGTTCCTAGTAAAAGTGCTGAAATTTTTAGAGGTGTTGGTGATAATTGCTCCATTGTTTTTGATGACAACAACTTCAATTTCGAAAATTGTAACATAACTGAAGTCATCATGTTCTTGCAAAAGCTAGCTAAGAGTCCTAATGCTAGTAAAATAAATATGGCTTTTACTGAACATATTATCAAAGCTCTCATGCATGCTAGGGAAGAAAAATTAAAACTTGAAGCTTCTATCCCTAGGAAGTTAGATGATAATTGGGAACCTGTTATTAAAATGAAACTGAGTGAGTTTGAATGCAATGCTTTGTGTGACCTTGGTTCTTGTATTTCGGTTATGCCTAAAAATTTATATGATATTCTCAAGCTTGCACCTTTGGAAAAATGTCATTTGGATGTTCACTTTGCTGATTCTTCTATGAAGAAACCTTTAGGAAAAGTTGATGATGTTTTGATAATGGTTAATAACAATCTTGTCCCTGTTGATTTTGTGGTTTTGGATATTGAATGCAATCCTTCTTGTCCTATTGTTTTGGGAAGACCTTTTCTGAGAACTGTTGGTGCTGTTATTGATATGAGAGAGGGGAATATAAAATTTCAATTCCCACTCAAGAAAGGTATGGAACACTTCCCTAGGAAGAAGATGAAATACTCACATGATACTAGTGTCAAGACAAATTATGGTTTTGGATTTTCTGGTCTTGACAATACTTGATGCATCTCTTCATGCCTAGCTCAAAGGCATTAAAGAAAAGCACTTCTGGGAGATAACCCATGTTTTTATTTGCTGTTTTTTTTTGTTTTCTTGAGTCAAGGATGCTTGTTTACCTCTGTAGCAACTCCTTTGTATCTTTTATTTGCTGTTTTGTTGTGCCAAGGAGAGTTACTAATGCAAAGTTGGTTTTTATTTTCGGGACTGCATTGGGACAGATTGCTGTTCGTCACCGTTTAATTCAGTAGAAAATCAGAAAAAATCGAAAAATGCTGAAATTTTTGTGCATGTTCCTGATGATGTTACGCAACTTTCATTATTTCAAAAGTTTTTCATCTGAGCATCGTAAGTGCCTCGAAAAAATTCGTCATTACAGACTGTTCTGGTTTGACAGATTCTGTCTTTTATTTTGCATTCTCTCTTTTACAAGTTTTTAAGTGGTTTCTTTTCGTGTAAAAGTGCCCACTTGAGCCTAGTAACAGTGGCTAATGTTTAAAATAGTTGGCTTGTGAGTTTTGTCTTTGCTAGAACTTTGAAGTATTATCTTTTAGTGCACTAACCTGCTAATGAGAAAAGCTGTTAAGTTTTGGTGTGAAGGAAGTTTTCAAGTGTTGATAGAGGAGAATGATATTACATGATCAAGAAGAGTGAAGAGCTTAAGCTTGGGGAGGCTTACCTCCCCAGCATATTTCAAGAAGACTCAAGCATCTAAGCTTGGGGATGCCCAAGGCATCCCCTTCTTCATCTACAAATTATCAGGTCATCTCTAATGGTGCTATATTTTTATTGCTTCATACTAGTGTACTCTTCCTTGGAGCGTCAGTGTGTTTTTGTTTTCAGTTTGTTTTGTTTTGTTTGCTGTGCTATACTTGTTGGATCCTAGCATTCATGTTTGGGAGAGAGACACGCTCCACTTTTTCATTAGAATACTCTTGTGCTTCACTTATACTTGTTGAGTATTCCTGTCTAGTTGCTGTTATTGCTGTTAGCTCTCAGTTTTTCATACATCTCTTGTTAGAGCTTTCAGTTTCTTTTGAAGAAAGTACTCTCTTGCTTCACTTATATCTGTTTGGAGAGTTGTCAAATAAGTTGATTGGTGTTTGGTTGGACCAGAAAAATGCTATGCATGTGGTAGTGGTATAAAATGCTTACATGAATCTTTTTAGATCGTTGTCTTGAGTAATTTGATGCTTGCCAATTGTTTTGAGCTGTCAAGTAATTAATGTTTAAGCTTGTGCATCATGTAAGTAATGGCTATTAATGAAGAACTACTATAAGGATTTTCTGCTATAATAATCTGTTGCATGATTGGAAGTCCATAGTAGTCTAGATAATTTTTGGATGAAGGCTATGTGTTAACAAGGAAGACAGTGGGAGTCTATGGTTCGTCAAACCTTGTGTTTTATGTACACTCTTGCTATTCCAGTTGATAATGATGTTTGCTTATAATAACCTTGCTAGCCTAAACTCTGTACTAAGAGGGAATGCTTCTTGTACATCCAAAACCTTGAGCCAAATCCATGCCACCTGTGTCCACCATACCTACCTATTATGTGGTGTTTTCACCATTCCAAGTAAATTTCTTCATGTGCTATCTACTAACTACTCAAAACTGTTACATTTCCTTTTTGTGTCACTACTTGAAAAGCTCATAAGGACGTAGTAGTGAGATTTGTCATCTTCCATGCTAATTAATTTACAAGGATTGGCAGCTTCATCTGCTTCTCCACCTTTTATTTTGCATTAAAGAGCTGGTTAGTCCACCCTATAAATAAATAAATAGACACTCCTCCATGGTGAATGTTGGTGGGCACCCGAGGATTCGGTTAGCCATGGTTTGTGGAAAGTAAATGGTTGGGAGGAGTGTCACCAATAAGTGCTTGTTACAAGTGCAGTCCTAAAAACTCTCGGAACCGCTCTAAAAGTTAGTTAGCCATGGAAGATGACAAGTACCTGCTATTTGATTTGTTGACACCTGTATACACCATTACCTTACAAAACAATATTTTATGCTCTCTATATGCCTTCGGGAACTACAGCTCTAGCACATGATGTTAATCCCTGCTTCCCTCTGCGAAGGGCCATTCTTTTACTTTTATGTTGAGTCAGTTTTCCCACTTCTTTCTGTCTACTTAAGCAAACATCATTGTCAACTCCAGTATAACAGTTTTTACATAACTTTGTGTTTGGTTGATCATATTCTTTGCATTGACATTATCTATATGATATACATGTTGAAAGTTGAAGCAAAAGCTGAAGCTATTATCTTCCTTTGTGTTGATACAAACACTTTCATGTTGAGAATTATTGCTGCTGTGAACTAACTATTATGTTAGACTATTATATCTCTAAATGTTTTATAGTGTTATTCATGAAAGTTTGCACTTGTGTGATCACTTATGTTTACTCTTTATTTACTTGCTTGCAAACTATAGACCATTGGCTTGGATCACTTCATTCAGATCATGTGCATTACATTGTTATTTGATCAAAGATTGTGTTGGTAGCATGTCACTTCAAAAATTATCTGTTTTTATCGTTTACCTACTCGAGGACGAGCAGGAACTAAGCTTGGGGATGCTTGATACGTCTCAAACGTATCTATAATTTTTGATGTTCCATGCTGTTATTATATCAATTGCTACATGTTTTGGTTACACTTTATATCATTTTTATGCATTTTCTGGGACTAACCTATTAACAAGATGCCACAGTGCCAGTTCCCTGTTTTCTGCTGTTTTTGGTTTCAGAAAATCTATTAAGGAAATATTCTCGGAATTGGACGAAACAAAAGACATCGTCAATAATATCACGAGGAGATCACGGAGTCCAAAGGGGAGTCGGAGCAGACCCACCAGGGGGCCACGCCACACTAGGGCGCGGCCCAGGGTGGGCCCGCGCCCCCTATGGCGTGGTGGCCCCCCTCGGCCACCGACGCCGCCTCTTCGCCTATATATTCTCCGCGACGCGAAAACCCTATTACGGTCGATCATATTCCACGAAAAGTTCCGTCGCGGCCGTCATCGTCAATCTCAGATCGGAGGAGTTCTGAAGCTCTTCCCGGCACCCTGCCGGAGGGGAGATCATCACCGGAGGGCTCTACATCACCATGCCTGCCTCCGGAGTGATGCGTGAGTAGTCCACCCCTGGACTACGGGTCCATAGCAGTAGCTAGATGGTTGTCTCTCTACCTTGTGCCTCCATGTTTAGATCTTGTGAGCTGCCTAACATGATCAAGATCATCTTATTGTAATGCTAGATGTTGTGTTTGCTGGGATCCGATGAATATTGATACCATGTTTATTCAAGTTGTTTATCTATGTGCTCTTGATCTTGCATGCTCTCCGTTGCTAGTAGATGCTTTGGCCAAGTAGATGCTTGTGACTCCAAGAGGGGGTATTTATGCTCGATAGTGGGTTCAGTCTCTAGATATCTGGATCAGTGACAGAAAGGTCTAAGATGGTAGATGTGCTGTTGCTACTAGGGATAAAACATTGGTGCAGTGTCCAAGGGCACTTGTATTGATTACATTACACACTTTACTTCATGCAATAATCTGTTGTTAGCAACTTAATACTGAATGGGATGCGGATGCTGCCTTGAAGGTGGATTATTTAGGCATAGATGGTTGGAATAACGGTCTATGTACTTTGTTGTAATGCCCAACTAGATTTCATAGTAGACATCTTGGCATGTATTGCATTGTTATGCCCTCTCTATTTGTCAATTGCCCAGCTGTAATTTGTTTACCCAACATGCTAGTTATCTGTTCTGAGAGAGACACCACTAGTGAACTGTGGACCCTGGTCCAATTTCCTCATACTGTTTACACAACCTGCTGCAATCATCTGTTTCCTGTTACTTGCTGTTTTTCCTGCTGTTTTCCACACCATACGTTTACAACCTCTCTGTTTCGTGTTGGGAAAAGTTCTGGTTTTGTATGTGCAGATTCCACGTTGGTGCAGGCTCCCTAGTGCCAGGGGAGTCAACATCAACAACCTTCCGATAGATCATCAAGTCCTACTGGATTGATAACCTTGGGTAGATTTCTCAAGGGAAAACTTCTGCTGCCTACATCATAACCTTCCTCTTGCGGTTCACCAACACGTAGCCATCAGCAGTCGCTGCATCGAGGCCAGAGTAGGTTTGGAGTTTCCCCGGAGTTTCCGGACTCAGTGGCCGGAGTTTCCGGCCCATCTGGTTTTGCTGCGAAGAGAGCATCGCGGCGGCAGTCGCTGTTTTAGGTCCGGAGTGACCCCGGAGTTGGTCCGGAGTTTCCGGCCCAGGCCGGAGTTTCCGGCCTCCCAGTACGAAAACTCCGGACTAAGTTGGCTGCAACGGCTCTTTTTCTGGGAGGGGTATAAATACCCCTCCACCTACCTCCAGCCAGCTAGCTCTTTCAAGCACGTTTTTTCCCCTCTCTCTCCTCCATTGTTGACCTTGGAAAGCTTGCCCCTCTCCCAATTCCTCCCATGATTCTTGCATATCTTTGAAGGATTTGAGAGAGGAGATCTAGATCTACATTTTCACCAATCCATCTCTCCTCTAAGTGAGGGGAACCTAGTAGATCTTGGTCTTGGAGTTCTTGGTATTTCTCCTACTTTGTTCGTCCTCTCTTCTCCCCCCATAAGCATTAGTTGCTTGTGGTGGGATTTGAGAGTGAAGGATTTGAGCACTTGTGCTCTTGCCATTGCTTCGTTGCATCGGTTTGTGCTCTCCACGAGGATTCGTGGAAGTTGAAAGCTTGTGAACTTGTTACTCTTGGGTCTTTGGACCCTAGACGCCCGTGTGTGGTGGTTGAGACCCTTGTGTGGTCACTTGTACCTGTTCGGGAGCCCCCAATCCCGTTGTGTGTTGTGCCCCGATCGTTGTTGAAAGGCTCCGGATTTCCGCCTCGAAGGATTCCGATAGTGGAAGGTGAACCAAACCTTTGTGGTGCGGTTCATCGGAGAATAGGGTGAGCCTTTGTGGCGTTGAGATCGACCTTTGTGGTGCCTCACACCTCTCCAACGAGACGTACTCCCCTAAGAAGGAGGAACTCGGGAATACATCCTCGTCTCCGCGTGCCTCGGTTATTTCTGTACCCGAGCTCTTTACTTATGCACTTTACATTGTGATAGCCTTCGTGCTTGAAGTATTCTATTGCTATCACCTTGTTGCTTGTCTTGCTTAGCATAAGTTGTTGGTGCACATAGGTGAACCTAGTTTATTTAGGTTGTTGGCTTGTTAATTGAAACACCTAGTTTTATTCTGCAATTAGCAAGCCTAAACCGAAAAGTTTTAATCGCATATTCACCCCCCCTCTAGGCGACATCCTTGTCTTTTCACGGGGCCCGTGTCGTTTTGTGCTGGCGAGGCTGCTGCCGTTTCTTGCTCCTGGAGGGTCATTTCTTCACTGTTTTTAGCCAGATTTTGTTCTATGGACTCGGGATTTGAAGCTGCATCTTCGTGTGCATGTATATCATCTTGTTCCTGGACAGGGTTAGTGACAACAGGGACAAAAGGCAAAAGGCATGTGGTCATCAAGTTGTGCATCCCCAATATTTGATGAAGATGGCATGTGATCTTGTGGAAGCAAAAGGATTTCATTGCGAATGTGTTGTCCAGCATTGGAATGTAAAGATGCAAAAGGAAACACATGCTCATCAAAAACAACATCGCTGGAGACATACACATGCCCGGTGGACACGTATAAACATTTTACTCCTTTGTGGCGAGGACTATACCCAAGAAACACACAACGTGTGGAACGAAACGCAAACTTTCTTTTGTTATAAGGACGAAGGTTAGGCCAGCAGGCACAACCAAAAATCCGAAGGGAGTCATAATTGGGTTTGGTGTGAAGGAGACGTTCAACAGGTGTATCAAAGTTGATGACTTTACTAGGGAGTAAATTTATGAGGAAGGTGGTAGTGAGAAAGGCTTCATCCCAAAACTTAAGAGGCATAGACGCATTGGCAAGATGGGATAAACCAACTTCAACGATGTGACGATGTTTGCATTCAGCAGAACCATTTTGTTGATGGGCATGTGGACAAGAAACATGATGCGAAATGCCCACTTTTTGAAAGAAACTATTTAACTTCTCATACTCACCACCCCAATCAGTTTGCATAGTTTTTTATCTTCCTATCAAACTTGCGCTCAACAAACTTTTGGAAATTAAGAAACACTTGATACACCTCAGAACGATTTTTGAGTAGATAAATCCATGTAAACTTGCTGAAATCATCAATAAAACTCACATAGTACGAATGTTTGCCAACAGAGGCTAGAGCTGGACCCCATACATCAGAAAACACTTGTTCCAAAGGATAGTGGATACACTAGTGGACAAGGGATATGGCAACTAGTGACTCGTAGCTAGTTGACATGCATCACAAACATAAGGATTTGTCTCATGCGAATGAGAGAGTTCATTTTTCCTAAGGATTTGTTGAACCACAAACGAAGAAGGATGACCTAAGCGACGATGCCACGTAGAAGACAACGGCTTGATTGTAAGAAAGCTTGCATGTGTGACCCACTAGAAACTGGCATAAGCGGGTAGAGACCGTCATGACAGGGACCTTTAAATAGAACCCTCCTGGTGACCTGGTCCTTAATCAAAAAGAAGAAAGGATGAAACTCAATGAATACATCATTATCTAGAGTGAGCTTATGAACAGATAACAAGTTTTTGGAGGCACTAGGAACATGTAAAACATTGTTTACATGCAAGGAATTATTGGCGAGAAGCAAAACTGAATAACCAACATGAGATATGGGCATACCATGACCTTTTTCCGTGTGGACGTTGTCACGCCCCTGTATTTGTCAGCCACGATCATCTTGTTCAGCTCCCCGGTGATATGGTCTGTAGCTCCCGTGTCAGGATACCAGTTGGTATCAACACCATAGGAGGCCATGTTGGCAGACTTGTCCTTGCGATCGGTGTGATCATCGGAGCCATCCCTGTCCTGGTAACGCCACCAGCAATCGCTAGCTGGGTGGCCATGTATCTTGCATATTTGGCACATCACATCAACAAAAGGAGTGGGCGCCCTGTCACGGCGCCCATCATCACGACGACGTCCTCCATCGTGACGACTGCCGTCATCACGGTAGCCATCACGCCGGCCCTCAAACCGGCGATTGTCATGGCCGGTGTCACGGCGACGACTGTCGTCACAGCCGCGATAGCCACGGCCTCCATCATAATCGCCGCGGCCACGGTAGCCACGATCATCAGCGTGGCGGCCACGGTCATCGCCACAGCTGTAGCCGTGGTCATCATCATTGCGGCGGTAGCCGCGGTCGTCGCCTCGACCACGGTCACCACCACCACGCGGGTGGCTGTCATGCCCTCCACGGCGAGCAATATTCACCGAGGAGGTGAACTAGTCACCACTTTCCTGGAGCATGGTATGGCGCATATCATGTGCACAAATCTGGTCATATAGATCATCTACTGTGATGTTTGGGTTGCCATGAACAGCAGCAACGAGGTCATTGTATGAACCATCTAGACCATTAAGAATGCATCCTATAAGCTCTCCATCATCTATTTCTTTCCCAAGTTCTAACAGTTCGGAACTAAACCCTTCATCTTGGAAAAATATTGGGCTACGCTGTGTGCGCCCTTCCTGGTGCTGTTGAGTGCACCACGAAGGTGATTGACCTTGGAGAGGATTGAGTGGAAAACATGGAGGTGATAACAGCCCAAACTGACTCGGTGGTGTCACAACCTACTGTGTGTGCTAAAATATCAGGAGAGAGAGTTTACGATGTAACTCAGGACAGCTTGATCGCGAGCGATCCATGCAGCATACTCCGGGTTGGGGATGGAGGTCTTCTTCTTCTCAGAGTCGTAGATGTCGACGGTCCGGGGCAGTGCGCGATCGGTGCCGTTGAGCAGGCCACCTGGGCACCACGCAACGCCGGGAAGACGAGTGTCTTCCATGTCAGGAAGTTGGAGCGCGTCAGCTTCTGGGACGGAGGGGCACCGAGCGAGGAAGCCACGGACCCCATGGTGGGAGTCGACGAGGTGGCCATGGTGCAGAAGGTCTTGAACAGCGGCGGCGGCAGGGGTTTTTGGATCGTGGTTTTGGTTTTGGGGTCGTGGATCTTTGTTTAGAAGGTTTTTGGGTCGTGGTCTTGGATCTTGGGCGGCGGCAGCAGCTTGGAAGGCGGCGGCGGCTAGTTTTTAGGTCTTGGGCGGCGGCGGCTAGGTTTTAGGTATTGGACGACGGCGGCAACAATGTGCGGCGGCGGCGATTTTCTTGGAGCCGGCGGCTAGGGATGGAAGAGGTTTGGCTCTGATACCATATTAACCTAGCTAGGCGGAAACGGTGATCCCGTTAGGGATCCCGGGTTCGTGTTATATAGAGGTGGGAAAAGCCCCCACCGTGGCATTACATGTGGGTACCGTATAGGGTGGTATACTATACCATACCTATACGGTACGGTTGCGTACATACTCCGACAATACTCATTTGGGTGGGATCGGCTACCTTCTTCGTTGCAAGTTATTTTCCGATGCATGTATCAATTACAATCGCGGTCTATTAATTCCACATATATAGGAACAACACGTGTTTTGTTACCGCAGTGAGCTTGTGCATCCGCTGGCTAGAGATGTCTTTATCTTGCATGCATGAGAGGCGGATCGGCCCTCCATCACCTTAGCATGTGCCTTGAATGACTATGTATTTTCTCAATTTCAATTTAGTGTTTGGATCCTGTTTGCGGTCATGTACATCATTATTATGCAGTGGCCGGTTGTTCTCTATATTTGTATCGACTTGGTACCAACTTTTTAGTTTAATAAAAATTCTTTATTAGAAAAAATACCACCATTTGCTTGCCCTCTACCAAAACAGCCCGAGTGGTCATTTGGAGGAAGAAAAGAGGTTTTTTATTGCTTATTCAAAGTTGTCTAAAATCTCTAATCTCACTCACATGTCAATTGTCTGGATCAACATATAACCATCATCACTCTCGCTTCACTCCTTACAAAATCTAATGCGGTGACTCTGCACACCACTGTTTGATGTAGTGTGCCTGCCTTGGATATAATTGAAATGGAATTTTCCTCCCTAATTGGTTTTGGCATTGATAACGACGCAATTTAGCGGACTAATAATGTGTATGAACTTTATAGGTGTTTTCGAAGATGACACAAAATGGTTTGATGCCCCTCAATTGGTAGATGTGTAGACGGTGTTTTCGATTTTTCTACAAGAGAAGTGGATAAGCAACTCAACGCCACCCAACGCCTTGCGCATTATCCAAAAGTCTTTGAACTCGGAGAACCATACTCACATTCGCCCACACAAGAGATTCTTGGGATCACGTCAACAGGTTGTTTATTGGCAACTTGAGCATTCAATGCTCCAAGTTTGTTGTGGCCCGAGATGAAGCCAATTAGTTCATGATGATTGAAGATGAGTCCCCCAAAGATCTCTACCGAAGGCTCACATCTCTTGTGGTTGCTTTGAGGGCTCATGGGAGCAAGAATGTGGATGACAATTGGATCAAACGTAAGTTCCTATAAACCATCATGTATTTTGACAAGAACATTTTATCAATGATTCGCCAAAGAGCAGACTTCCACAACTTTTCCTCCAACGATGTGTTGAGCGAGTTCATTTCTATGGGGATCTTGAACAAAACCGTCGAGAATGCTCTTGCTCATGCTAGAGGTGTGAAAACTCCAATATTTCACTGAATGCAAAGGCAAGTAAAGTTGAATAAAGAGGAAGATGACGAGTATTGCCCCGAAGAGACAAACTATGCTCTCAATCCACATATAACCCTATCTTCAAAATCTTCTTGGGACAATAGGAATAACTTCAAGTCAAACAACTTAAGAGATAGCTCAAGTGGATTCAAGCCCAAGCAATGTGTTATAACATGCTACAATTGTGTGCATGTGTCACTTCGTCGCGGAGTGCCCCTATGAGAAAAGGGAATACAATGGAGGAAAATTTATTTGCAAGGATAAGCCCAGATTCGTCCAAAACAAGAACTTCGCGAAGAAGAAGCCTCACAAGAGTGGTCCATGAGGAGTACATGTTCGGCGATGAAGATGAAGATGAAGACGAAGTTGTAGGTGTGGGTTCATGACTACCCCTTTGTCGACAATGCATTAATGTGCATGGAGATCGAAAGAATATGTATGCATATAAAAATAGAGTATGATATTGCCTCATATGTGCAATGTGTGTGTGGGAAGACCATTTCATGATAGACATGACAATCATGTGACCAATTGAGCCTCTTCATGGAAGAAACCTTGTGAACACTACACCCTAACAATAAATTACCCCGAAGTCGACAGCAGATCCCCTAAACATTTAACTTCACACAAACCAGGAGTAGATGAAACCCTACACAAGGAACTACCACCCAATCGAACAAACTAACACAAGCGCGATCAAACCCTAATCATAGCGTAATAGGAATATAGTACGTACAGATCTATGAAAAGCGTTCAAAACTATGTTGGAGGACGTACCGCCAATGCGACGACTTGGTGGTGGTGAGCCCGTGCTGATGGAGGGAGCGAAGTTGGACGTCATTGGCTCTGGCGTCACTATGGCTGTGCTAGCGGAAGTGAAACCGCTGGCGAACACGAAAGATGATAGAGTGAGGAGAGTGAGTAGTGAGGGGATTTATGGCACATTTTTCTCAAGCAACGCGCCGTCTTCTGCTCTTCCCGCTTATGCAGCTGTGCCCTTTCCGCTCCCGCTCGTTTGAAACCGCGTAATCGGTCGATTCAGTCGTCCCTCCTAGGTCGGCCATGTTTCAGAAACGAGCAATATAGGGCCAACGCACAGGCAGGAAACCAAACACACCCTAGGCATTTGCATCTCGTGGTAGGCGAATCGGATGTCGCGTGGACATCCAATCTGCGTCTCAATGTCGTGGACAGCCAGCACGGACACGGCGCAAGCTGGAGTGAAGGGAACAGTGCATGTAGAGGGACAAAGAGCCGGGAAGGAGAGAGTACGTGCCAGGCAGCTAACCTGGACCACGGACAGCGAAAGCGCTGGGCGCCTTGTGTTGTGCCATCTCCGATCGAGCGATGCAGATGCCTTTCTCGGCTGGCTATTTCATTGGTTCCCCGGCTGGGAAGAGCAAGGCTCCAAACCCGCCATGGTCCAAGTCGCTAGTCGGCTGTAGGTTGACAGCTTGCCGCCTGTCCGCCTCATGGACTCATATGGTCATGCCTCCAGTCACGGGCGAGGCCAGCTGCCAGCCCAGGCCAAGCCTTATGGCCCGGCCCAAATGGAGCGGGATACAGACACGCTTCAAATGGGATAATTGTTCGCATGATTCAGCACCGTCTTCTGCACGATCTATACAAAGTTCATGTGTTCCAAACCGAAGGAAATCATTTTATTAGGTGCCCGTGCGCAGCTAACCACACGGTGCAGTGTCTCTCTGTGCCATATAAGAACCGCGAGTCGAATTTCACTGATCTCCGAGCAGCAGGGACTTGACGATGGCGTCGGCGTTCCGGCTGTCGATGGGGAACATGTGGCCGGACTTGGGAAGCTCGTGGTAGACGACCCAGGGGAGCCTCTCGCTGAGGTACCTCGACAAGCTGCACGGCACAATGAGATCCTCCGCACCATGCCACAGGTGCACCTTCCCTTCGCCGCCGGCGAACGGGTCCTTGAGCTCAAGGGGGCTCCACTCCCACTTCCCGAACCCGACGATCATGTCACGGTGCAGGGTGTGGTACTCCCCCTGCTGCCTTATCATCGGCTGCGAGATGATGCACAAACACAGCAGAGAAATGAGCAGTCAGTTACATTACATCAGGGTTTAACTATAGTCAACTTAATTATGCCGCGTGCGTTTGTTTGTTACCAAGTAGGTTCGCATGGCGAAGTTCGTGAGCTTCGCGTCTTCCTCAGACATGATCGCTGGGTTGTAGGTGATGACGCTCGAACGCGGGAAAAACTTCTGGGTGTTCCACCAGTAGGTCAGCCATGGCAGATGATGGGAGACCCAGACCGCCCACTGGTCCTGCGGGAGCTGCTGGTACCAGGAGTCCCATGACACGTTCGACGGCAAGCCGGCCCACCAGTAGTTGCCCACCGGCGCCAGAATAGCCACGCCCAAGAGCCTGTTCGTCCAGCGCGATCAAACAAACATTCAGACTTGAAGCCTCTCATGTTTTTTTTTTCGAGAGTAAGCCTCTCATGTTTTCAGTCAAGAAAGGCGCACGCGTCACCTGTGTGGGATGTACTTGAGGCAGCTCCACATGATCTCGCCGCCCATGGAGAAGCCGATGAGGTGAAATTTAGGACCAAGCTCCAGGTTGTCGGCGAGCTCCTCGATGTCGAGGGCGATGCTCTTCTCAGTCCGGGCTGGGTTCACGTCGCTCTCAGCGTATCCAGGCCGGTCAAAGGATAGCAGGTAGATGCCCAGCTCTTGTGCCACCTCCTGTACCAGGATTTTAGTCCATGCCACATGGCAACCACTTTGTGTTAGCTTGAACTAGACTGTTCAGTCTGTAAGAGGACTCTTAAGATAGCAGTAATTAACAATATGTACCGGGGAAATCGGAAGGGCGTCGAGTCTGCAGGAGTCAAACCCATGAACATAGATGATCTTGTACTTAGCCTTCTCCTTTGGGACACCGAATTCCTTGTATGCCAAATGCCTGCCGTCTTTGAGCTTGGTTCTTGGTGCTGTAACCGGGGGGCCATTCGGCGAACCACAGATTTTCGGAGGCGGAGGCTGAATCTGCTGGTACAGCAGCGCCGATAGGATCACAAACAGAACCACGGAGAGCTTCCTCGCCATACCTGTCAAATGAAAAATAAACACCTGAATTGGTTTTGTGTCATTGCAGTCTGAATATATGCACTTTGTTCAATTGTTGTGCAGGTTGTAAATTGTCTTCTCTTGTAAGTAATGGACGGTTTCAACTTAGCTTTTGACCTATATCAGAGATGGAGGGTTTGAACATGTACCAAATTGCAACGTCATACATCTCAACCAGAAGGCTTGTTATCACAGATACAACATGACACCAATGCTTTCATGATATTCTGTACTTTGACATCACCATGACTTTGACATCAGTGTTTAGTGGAATGTTGGACCTATCTCGAGACATTTCCATGACTTTGACATCACTGTCTTGTGGAATGTCGACAGAATGGTACACGTCAGACATTCAGATGTCTGAAACTATTATACCAAGGGAAATTTCCCAAACACTACTTGGCAGATTAATGAAGTCTGAAAGCATAGTCTACTAAACTGTTTAGAAAATGTCTACTAAACTGTTTCAAAAATATAAATATAAATATAAATATAAATATAAATAATGCATATTCGGCTAACATCGAGGTCCCAAGAAACAATTAAATACGCAAGCTGCGTCTGGCAGCCAAGAAACATATACAAGCAAAACACAAAGTAATTTATCATTTTGGGCTGTCAGTTTCAAACATCTGTTCAACTACAGCCTTTTTTTTTTTTGCGGGTAACTACAGTCAACCTGATCCCTTCATGGAACAAACAATGGAAGTGTGGACGTATGATAGGCCATAACAAAACAGATGAAGATCTAATCTCCAAATGTGTAGTTTATGATTCTAGCCGTAAACCTTATTTCTGGATAGAAGGGCTTCAATCACAACTTTTAAAACTGACGAGTGCAAACGTTAACACGTGGTCGCTCTTGAATTAAGACAGCATTTCACTATAAAAACTCGACTAACAGGACTAGCTCTTATGAGTTTTTTAAATTAAGAACATACAACCAAGGCACACACCATACGCAGAACAGGGCTCAAAGACGGGTCCGATCCATGCAACCAGTCAACTGGTAAACACCATGTTCCCTAGTAAATAAATAGTAACATATATATATCTGATGGACTCCTATTATTACTCCTGGGTGTACATACTCCCATACTCAATATACCTCACATATGAGGGTATTATACCTCTTTATAATTTTTTATATACCTCATTAATTATTCTAAGATACCTCAATTCAAATAGTATGAAAAAAACTATCAACATAGTCCTCAAATTTTTTATTACCCTTATTACGTACAAAAAAGCAGTATATGTGCAAATAATATAAAATATATAGATTCAAATGAAAAATTTCATGTAACTCACTTTGGGGTATCTAATATTAAATAATGAAGTATATTAAAAATGATAAAGAGGTATATATGATTCACCTATGTGGTATATTGAACGTGAGAGTACGTACGCCTAGGAGTACAGAACCATTTTCCTATATCTGATAGTAGCTAATATATATTCATTCACGCAAATCTCGAGCAACCCCTCATGGGTCATGTATGCTAACTAATTCGAGCCTCGTTGCATCACGCAACACACTCAGCGAACAGTTCTGCGACTTTTTTTCCATGGAGTAATTTTATTTTCCTCTGAGAAAACAATACCAGATACTTTCAGGTATTTTTTTGAAATATGGTCAGGGAAATTTGTACAACTGATATGCAGTGGCCAGTGGTATGAAATTTTGCGGCCAACATGAACATGGAAAGGGGGAACTGTAGGTAACTTTGAATATTCTAGCAAGGGAAATATTCTAAAAAATGCAGATTAATAAGAAATGATAACCACAGCTGAAGAGGTCCTAAAGAAATTTTAACTATACCAGGTGCCCTTTGGCAGCAAAGAAGTTGAAAGCAAAAGATACAAAACAAATATGTCATCCTGGACTGCTACTTTCAATCTAATGTTCATCACTTCATCACTAATGCACTCAGTCCCTACCCATGAGGATTAAATAGCAGGAGAAGGTACCGATACATAATTAGCGATTTGCAAAGGGTACCGATACATAATTAGCGATTTTGCATATCTTAAAGCATTTGACAGATAATACAAACTTTATGTCATCAAATTTGCTCAGGCTCTTGAATAACTGCACTATTACTGAATCATTCTCTCAAGAGAAGCGATCCTAATTGGGTCAGCTAGAATGAAGCGACACACTGGCGTACACTTCGGAAACCGAGCAACTAGTTTACACCTCTGGGAAACCGAGTAGTACATATTTTGCGGGGAATCCAAGGATGGCTTCATCACCTACTATCTTCATTTGGATTTATACGGAGTATATGCGAACAACTTGCTTGGTGAATAAATTTCTAGTGCTGAAAAGGGCGAGGACGGGGAATCGGGGATACTACGATGCTAGGAATTTGTACTATACAGGAATCAGACCAAGCTTTGCAACTGGTTGAAATGACACGTGGTGCATCATTGACGATTAATGGCTCACTCTTGCATCCACAGAAGAGAAGGCGGAAGGAACCACTACGCAGCCGGAAGCAACAAACAGAAGTGGACATTTTTTTGCGGGGAACAGATGGTGACTTCACTTATGGACGAACGATCTCGCGAATCACGTGTCGTCACTCGCTGTTGGAATATCCGCGCACGAACAAGAGCAAATCCAGCCATACTCGCGAACCAAGAACCAGAAAAAGAAGCAACCAAGCGGATCAAACGGTACTACAGCAGCAATCACCCGAGGCATAATCGTAAACACTAAACAGGCCAGTGTGTCGCTTCATTCTAGATGACACAAGAGAGCACGGGGAGTGTGTGAGCGCGCGTACCAGCGGAGGCCAGCACCGGTGTCGGAGGCCGCTTCCCGGCGGGCTCGGCCATCGATGGACTGCGCCGGTGGCCGAGGCCGGGGTGGCAAGCAAGCAAGTTCCACGAGTGTCGCCCTCTCCGTCCGACTATCCAGCTGCTACTAGTCCAGTCCAGCTACCTGTCTACTACTAGTAGCCACCCCAGGCACTGCATTTAAAGCTGCGCAGCATTCTGTTGGCCCTACGAGACCGGCCTGACTGACCGAGATAAGCTGGGACCTGGGACAGAGTCGATTTCAGGTCCTCCCAAAGCAGGGCACTCTTTCTCTTTGAAAGATGCGTGCTGCTAGTAGATTTTGCTAAAAAAGAAGTACTAGTAGATAACCAGAAAGGAATTGCCGTGGAAGAAACATGGCCGGAAACGAAAGGTGTCAACCACTAGTCTCCAACCGCAATACACTTTATCTAGAAGCTGTAGAAAATCTAAAACATGATATCATGTAAACACAACATATTTTTTACCTTCTGCAAAGTCGCAAGTTGACATTTAAAACACAGCTCTAGAAAAAATAAAGACAAAATATTTTTATGTATGCGAGCTAATCAAAATTGGGCTATGAGTTTGCTCATTATCACTATCAACGCTGGATTTGTCACTGTTTCACGAGTTGTTATTGAATTTGGATTCAATGTTTCGCAGAATGTTATGTAACATTTTTGTACACATCTTTTTTAAAGAATTTACCCATATCTAAATATGTAAGCTGAGGTCAAGCCTTAGAACGAATGAAAGACTATGAGGCGAAACCAGGTGTATGTGTTCACATGATGGTGGGTAAATTATAAGAAGTTAGAAACAATTCAAAAAAATACACATATAAATGATCATGTTCTAGTATGTACTTGCAAAGTTTCATAAAAGAAAGGATGTCTTTTGCGCATTAAGAGAAAACAAATACTAATCTAAAAACCTGAACGTAACCACTAAATTTTTTGTTTTTCGTAGTACTCCTCCTCCGCAAAATTTATAACTACACAACATACTTGGCCATTTATTATTTTAGATTTATTTTTTATATTTTGCATTTCCGAGCATTTGCTCATGGGTGCACCTTTTAATTTACACAGTTTTGTTTACCAAGTTTCTCACTAAGCCCTTTCATACTCCAAAAAATATGCTTAGTAGTAGGTTTTCATACGCATATTACAATCAAAGAAAGTTTATATTACATCCGCAATCAAAGTCATCAATTCTGTAGCACTCTGGTATCTTTGCCGGACCCAATTGACCTAACAAGTATTTCATATGAGAATAACTTTCTTGTTTTGGAAACCTGGCATGAACTCTGCCCATTCATATATAAGAGAAGAGTTACCTGGTTAATTAGGAAACGCCGGACAAAAACCAACTACAAAGGCATGAAGTTCTACTAGTTGACAAAGCGATGTAATCAATCTAACAGTCTAGGACTTAATATCATTGATAGAGTACTCAAACTAACAAGGTATATGCTTTCAAAAAAAAACTAACAAGGTATATCTTATTTTTTGGAAGCTTGTCCCAAAACCCTTTGGACTAAGCTTGCTTGGCTTGAATCAATTAATTTGGGGATGGGTCACTGGCCAGGAATATCGTAACCCTGATTTTTTGAATCTAAATTAATTTGAGTATAATAATAGTTGGCATCTAATTTTCTGATTTTACTAATCTCTAGTGTTTTGTAATGATCATATTTGCATGTTTTCTAATTATATTTAACTTTTTAATATACATTGTTTAAGAACAATATTATTAACATTTATACATGTGTGTAACACATGACTATTGGCAACCAAGTGCGGTCATACCAATCAAGTTGCTTTCGTGTTTGCATATATTTATGTATTTGTCCATTGCAAGCATTCACTCGTGGAGTACACGCAAAAAAGTTCAAATACCCGACCCCTTATTATGAATGATCAACGAAGCAATTTTGGCTCAATTTTAAAAACAATCAAAGAAAACGAGAACCAAATAAAAAAATCTTCAGAAAGAGTCCTCTAACATACACTAATTGACGTGAAAAATGATAAACTTTACTTTGGACTAATTTATGTTTCGTCGGTTTCACCCAAAATGACTAAGGCGGTGGCCATATCCATTTCATATATTTTTTTTATAATTTGCCCATATTTGGCACACATGTGCTTTTTGTCATTGCATACAAAAGTCACAATACATTATGTTGTGTAAAAAAATGATTTCCCATTTGTGAAGAGACTACAAAGATATGGGCCAAAATGGATCCACGTTGTTTTTTCACACAAGTAAACCTCGTGGGATGGCAACTATCGGATGTGAAGAAATTTTTCCTTTGTAGATATATATGTTTTTTCTAGTTTTAGCCGATTTTCCAAAAGTAATTCAAATTTAAGCTAAAAGTAGGTGATAGTTTGGTCATAAGTTTTGGTAAAAATCATTCTAAGGTACCCTACATGAAGATAGTTCAAACATTTGACCTCATGCTATGAATGGACAAGCGAACAATTTCGAAGAAAATGTGAAATCAAATCTATAAATGGAAAATTTGCGCAAAGAGTGCTCTTATGAGTACGAGTTGCCCTTAAAATGGTAAACTTTAATTTGGACAAATTAAAACAAAGTGTCCACAAAAATGGTTATTATGTACGAACATTCATGTGTTTCAAACCAAATGACTAAGTCAATGGTCATATCCATGGCCCACTTTGTTAAAAAAATCCATGTTTGGCACACATTTGTGTCTTGTCATTGCAAAGAAAAGTCTTAACAGAATTTTCCAACTTTGTTGCATAAAAGTATTATTTTCTCTTTTATGAGTGCCAAAAAGGTTTTTTTTTTGTGAACCGAACCAAAACAGGACCAAAGTTGCTCAACGTCAATGTTCGCACAAATTAGACCTCGTGGGATGGCCAACTACCAAATGTGGTGAATTTTCTAGCTTTATAGATATGTTAGTTTCTTTTGATTTTTGGCCGATTGCCAAAAGTAATTTAAATTTGAACCACAATATTGTGATAGTTTGGTCATAAATTTTGGTAAAAATAATTCTAAGATACCATTAATAGCTCGTAGAATCTTAAAAACAATTAATAATATTTGGTACTAGAAGGGCTCCATTCGTGCATGGTTGCCCTTCATGCTACAAAATGACGGATCATCCAATTTCACATTGGATATGTAAATATAACACATAAAAACATCTAGTATCAATGCCTAACGTCCTCCTCGTCGCGTCTTCGTTGCCGGCGGTGACCTTGCCGGAGCATGGGGCCTCGGCATCATCGAGAGCGGGTTTACGGAGTGAATAGCTTCCCACTAGGCCAAACCCTTGGCCACATCGGCCATCCAAAGTCGCGTCTGCTCTTCGCATCCTTTGTAACGCGGAGATGCGCACGCACCTGCTCTTGCGAAGAGATTTGAAAGAGACCTCAACCACGGGTTTTACCATTGCTTCCTAACGCCCCCACCGACGTGATGGACACCTCCACCGAATGCTCCTAGAAATCCTTTGTGTTTTCCTGCGGCTCCGCTAACATTGTCGAATAAGTTTTTCTAGAGACGCCTGGGTGAGCTCCTGTATTGTGAGATCGATGAAGCTACCCAGCTCCGTGCGCTAGGGACAGCTTCTGCTCCTCATCCGACATCTTGAGCTCCACGAAGGTACCCCATGCCCGATCTCTGATGGCTTCCGTATTGTGAGGCTTGATACATATGTGAGAGAATCTGCGACAGATAGGCATCGAAGCAAATTTATAACTAAGCGGAGGAGGCAAAACAACGGGAACTCCATTGAAATTTAATATTTCGTCGATTTCTACAAGAGGAGGGAAGACAAACTTATATGCAGACGACCAAATTGGGGTTAAATTCGTCGATCTGTACTACTGGCAACCTCAGGATCCCCGTCCATCCATATCAGATTGGGGTGGAGGGGATTAAATTCTTCGATCTGTACTACTGGCAACCTCAGGATCCCCGTCCTCCATTGGATCGACGCCAGCCACAGAATTGGGTCACCAGTAATTTCTTTGTCCCTTGTCTATTCTTTCCACCTCTAATACTAGAGGGGCACATGTGGCCAAAGACGGCTAAACACAAGAGAAACAATTATTGCCAGCCATGTGTTTTTTTGAGAAATTGTTGTAACTATATTCATAGTCGCAACAATTAAGGTTACAATGTTTTGGGTCTGTTATTCAACAAATTACAAACTAACTCCTATGACTAAAAATTACAATTAAATCTATTGGGGACATCTTCTTCATGGTATCAATCTTTGCAAGACAAAATACTGCCACGACATAAGTAATAGACTGCAATTAGACTGGAGCAACGATACAACCACTCGTTCACCTGCACGAACTGATTACCGGCAATGGTTTCTGGAAGCCCCTTGAGTCGCCCATCCAAAAGATGGGAAGCCATGAACAATGAAAGTACTTGGGCCGGGAATCATCCCCTAGAAGAGCAAAGTCGCTGAATCACAAAATTTTCCCCATAATGTAAAAGAAAATTCCAACTCCACAAAGAATCAAACCAACAGAAGCAACCTCAGGATCCCGTCCTCCACTGGATCGACGCCAGCCACAGAATTGGGTCACCAATAATTTCTCTGTCCCTTGTCTATTCTTTCCACCTCTAACACTAGAGGGGCCATGTGGCCAAAGATGGCTAACACGAGAGAAACAATTATTGCCAGCATGTGTTTTTTGAGAAATTGTTGTAACTATATTCATACTCGCAACAATTAAGGTTACACTGTTTTGGGTCTGTTATCCAACAAATTACAAACTAACTCCTATGACTAAAAATTACAATTAAATCTATTGGGGACATCTTCTCCATGGTACGTATCAATCTTTGCAAGAAGAAATACTGCCACGACATAAGTAAGAGACTGCAATTGGACTGGAGCAACAATATAGTCACTCGTTAACCTGCACGAACTGATTACCGACAATGTTTTCTGGAAGCCCCTTGAGTCGCCCATCCAAAAAGATGGGAATCCATGAACAATGAAAGTACTTGGGCCGGGAATCATCCCCTAGAAGAGCAAAGTCGATGAATCACAAAAATTTCCCCATAATGTAAAAGAAAATTCCAACTCCACAAAGAACCAAACCAACAGAACCATCATGACACAATAACATAAACTCAAAAGATCGGAATAATTGGATTTGTGAGGGCATAAATTTCTCTAACTTCGTGACACCGTTAAAGAAAACTAAAGAAACTTTATTAAAAAAAGGCACCACGACCAAAAATAGATGGTGACAAAGAACGCAAAAAGATCCGAGATCCCCTCACCGCTTAGTGCCAAGGTGGCAGCCGGAGTTGTGGGGACCAAAAAACTCCGGCAGCCGCGGCTGATTTTGGAAACCCTATTGCCAGCCATGGCGATGTGGTGATTTAGCGTGTAAAGTGCCACAATACTTAGCACTCAAGTTGTGAACTGTCAATTTCTCCTCGGAAAAAATAAAATAAAGGTGAACTGTTGTTTTTGGGGTTAACCAAATATCGAAGCATATCGTGCTCCCAAGTCCCAACGATTCAGGGAAACTACATGGTTATGGGTGCTACCAAAACTCGACTGACTATCAGACCAACCACAATTTATCAGCTGAGAGCATCTCTAGCAAACCCCTAATCCCGTCAGCCTTTAAACCTGAGATAAAGGGCGCGTAAAATGTGTTTTAAGGGCTTGCTTGGGCTGCGGCCAAACAGACCCGCAAAGACAAGCGATAAAAAAGAATATTCTGTTTTTACCGCTTGGCTTTGCAGGGTTTATTTGGTCGCAGCCCAAACCAGCCCTCAAACCGAAAAAACATAGTTTGACAATTTCACCATAATTTCGACAAATTCATCAAAATTAACATAGTTTGAACAACCTAAGACGACAATTAACATAGTTTTGCATCCCATGTCCCACAGAAATCTCATCCAAAAGCCCACAATATCATCACCAAATCAATCATCACCGTCAACATACAAGTCACCACCACCGCCGCCGCCACCACTTGCCGAACCACCGACATGAAACCTTGGCACACCATGGCCTCTACCCGTCATCGCTTGCTTCCTTTGCTCTAAGATCTCATTCCTTGCCATATCATGCCACTATTTGGTTAACTCATCCATCTCATCTCGGTTCATCATCATTATCTTGTTCTCCTCTTGAAGCAGCTTGGCCACATACTTGTTCTCCTCGGCAATGGCTCTTCTCTCTTCAATGGTGGCCTTACGCAACCCCTCTTCCCGGAGTAATTTCCACTTTTCTTACTTCTCTTGAGCCTTCTTCTTGGCCAAGAGCATCTTTGCTTCCAATGTCTTGGCCACCATCATCTCATTTGATTGCACCATGTGATCTATCTTCTCCCTCAAGCTTGATGCCTCCGCTTGTTTCATGAGCTTCTCCTTGGCCTTCTTGTTTCCATCGGGCTTGTCCTTGTTTCTTACTCCAAGTGGGACATCATCATCTACATCATCTTCCATTTTCATGAGTGCACCTCTTTTTGGTGGGGCCACTTGCTCCCTAAACTTCCATTTCTCACTCTTTTGGAGCAATTTCCAACAATGGTCTAGCGCAAATGCCTTGCCCTTGGAAGATGGCATGTCCTTATACCTTTCTTTTGCAATTCGGTCATACAAAAAAAAAACTATGTCACATCCAAGTATCCAACAGTGTAAAACAATTCACAAGTATGTGAAAATAAACTCAGCCAATCACTTTCATTGGTACCACTTGGAGGTGCAGTCCGCACTTGCTCCAAGCATCCACTCCAACGGCTACAAGCCGATTTGATCACATCCCAACGACCTTGCAGTGATCGATAGGTGTGTGTGCCATTTTGGTAGCATTACGAGGCATCAATTGAAAGAATGTTTCCTCTATCCTTTGCCAATACCGCTTGCCGGTTTGGTCATTGCCGTGAACGGAATCGAGAGAAACACTCTCCCAAGCCTTGATCAAGATCTCATCTTCCAATTGGGTGTATCGCCCTCGTCCTTGTTGTAACCAAAGTGACCGAGAGGGGTTTGATCAATGTCAATCGTGCCCTTGTTCAACAAGTTCACAAACGAAGTAGGTACCTCATGCCAATTCGAGCTACAAGTTTACAATCCAACTCGCAATAGTCGAATTTTGAACAAATCGGAAGGGGATGAAGGGTTCATACCTCACAGTGTTGGCGGTGTTAGCGGGTGGAGCACACATTCCGTCGAACACTTAGGGGGGGGGGGGGCGGCAGCGGTGTCGGTGGGCGGAGCAGCCTTTGTGGCCGTAGGAGTGGCCGACTTCTTGCGTTTTTGCACACCGTCGGTTGCTTCGTCGCGGTTGCGACAGGAACCGAAGAGGAACCGGCGCGAGCGGCAGCGGCGGTGGGGCCGGCGGCAGCAGGAGCGGGAGCGCCGCCTTGGACGATGACGTTGCCCAGCTGCTTGTGTTTCACTCGGGTGGAGGCTGCCTCCGACGGCGTCACGGCGGGGCCGGCGGCGGTGCGAGCCGCGAGATCTGCCCGACGTGGTGGATCGGTATTGCGCCGCCGCAACAGGGATGGTCACGAGCGACGACTGGGAGGCGTCCATGGTGGCGCTAGAGGGCCGCGGCGAGGTCGACCGGAGCGGGGGGAGGGAGCTCGGCGGTGGTGGCGGAAGGGGAGAAGGAAATATCGGGGCAGAAATGTCCCTCCCGCCAAATCCGGTGAGCGATTCAGGGCACCGTCGGGTCGGCCTCCCAGCCCATGATTCTAAAGGTTGGAGGGGGGATTTTCCGCAGCCCTTATATGTCAGGGTTGGATGGGGGATCTGTTCGGAACACTTTTTTCACGCAAAACGGTAAACTGGAAGTTATTTCTCAGTTACGCACATTTTAAGGGGTCTGCTAGAGATGCTCTAACAGAACTACAGAAGGCCTACGACTAATTAACGAGGCGAGAAATCTAGCTTAACTAAAACAAAGACTATACTAGTTGGTGCCATAAAACACAACCGGCAAGCATACGCAACCTGTCGGATTGCTTGCAAATTGACCACTCCATGTATGAAGCTGACATGGAACTTAAACGATCTGATTTTATCTATAAACGGACCAAAGACATCGGATCAAATAAATTGCAGGAAAAAAAATGAAGGGCTCTAATGAAACAAAAAGTCACATCGTAGTTTTTGGAAGTCGTGGTCTCGAACTACACCTTTACATCTCAACTTCTCTTCATACTTCCGGTGAAAACTACACACAAGACCAAGCCTGCACAAGCAAAAATAACAACAAATGTGTCAAAGAGCCGCATGGGCCACCCCCTCCAACGAATGTGTGTCTAAGACACTGAACGTACTCTGTGGGATGACGCACCCTTGCAATGCAGGTAGTCGAGCTGCTCCATCGTCATGCTGTTGGAAAGAAGAGTGGGAGTGTAAAATAGCAAAACGTGGGACCAATGTGTCTTTATATATTAGGTACAGGTTATTAGTGTTCATACTCCAACGTCTAACTCTCCGCTTAGCTGTGTACACATATTGGTCACAACTTTAACATCTCCTTCCACCAGTTCTCTTCTAGATTCAATCTGGCCAGAGAATGTACTTGCAATAGTATTATAATAGAAGAGGTAGGCGCTTTGCCGCGGCCGTTTGTACAGTGGCAAAAAATAAAAAATAATGTTCATGCCTGAAATCGTATTAAATACTATAACTTCTTACAGGTGGGTGGCGAACACATGCTTACTATTCAAGAAATTCATCTCTCAAGTCGACGCAACCGCTCCCTTGCTCATCACCCCGACCAGTGGAAAGTCCTCGTCTCCGGCCAAAATCTGACTCATTTGTGCCTTCTTCGTCTCAGCCGATGTGTACAGTGGCAGCACAACCGAGGGCGAGCTAGGGTTCAGGCCGAAGCTGGCAGAGGACCGAACAGTTGGAGAAGAGAAGGCCGACCGTGAGCAGCGGCAACATGATGGCCGGGAAAAGCTTGGACGGCTTGCGTGCGTCGTCACCGTCTGCGCGCGATGTAGTGATGCTCCCGAAGGAGGGGTTGTCTTGTAGCACGAGCACGGAGTATGTTGGCTGCTTCGGCCTGGTCGACGGCCACTTTGGGGTGGGATGCGACACTGGAGGTTGGGGAAGAACGGCGATGCCAGCGCCACGGAAGCCTAGGAGCAGCGTGGAGGACCTGTCCGAGATGAAGGGTGGTGTAGCTGTCGACTCAGGGAGGTCGGAGAGGCGGTGCAGGGTGGACTGGGACCGGCGACGTCCTTCTTACCCGCACAAGATCAACACGCAGACCCATCAAACCAGCAAAGCGGTGCTATCACCGACTATGGGCAACGAAAAATCACACCCGCTTACAGGTGGGGCAACACATGTTCACAACTAGGAGAAACCACATCCCTCTATTTTAAAGAGAGTTTAGTACTTTAAAGAAGAAAATCACACTCACTTACATGTGGGGTCACCCACGTTCATACCTAGGAGCAACCACAACCATCTATTTTTGGAGAGCTTAGTCACTTATAGGTGGGACCACCCATGTTCACACCTAGAGGCTCTATTTCTAGGGAGCTTAGTTCTTTGAAAGACTAGTGTACGTATGTGTCGTCACGAAAGACACATAAACCTAATAAAAACATAACTTTTGAACATTTTTACCCTATTCGGTCAGCTGTGGAAAAGGACATACTAAAAAGTAAAAACCCAGATTAATAGCTAAAATTAAATAAATAGTGTACTCCTATAGTCGTCCAATCAACCCATACTCCATTTTAAGGTCACTTACCAGAGTGAAAAGTGAAGTCTTCTGCTAATCGGCTGTTTGTGACCATATCTTGACAAGAACTCGAGCGTAACCAAATTAATTCTTGTAAAACTCCTTCTCTACCTTAATGGAAAAGACACGCGATTCTCTCTCTTCTTCTTGAAAAATTTACAAGGATATCATCGCTTCTCTCCCCTGAATGGAGGTTATCTTCTCATCAAGGAATATTGCACAATTTCACCGCCATTCGTGCTTTCCAGTGATTACTTTTGCCTGCCAGGAAACAAAGTGGCACTGGTTGTCACATGATTGTTCGCCCTACTTTGCTAATTGGTGGAGTGAATGGTCACCGTTGATGTCTATACTTTGGGATGCTGATCGGTGTAAGAAGGAAGCAAGTGTCAGCACACAAAGAAGGATCCAAAATAATCGGGGGAGTGTCAATTATGCATGTATTAGTGCTTGTTGCACTTGCACCGGAATAACAACTTTGCGCGATCAAAACCAGTCAAATAATTATGACAGTTCACTGTCCTATCTGTATGTCCATTCTTTTAGAACCTATCTGTTTTTTTTTCAGCCCAAATAATTAAGAACATATATCTTTCAGAATCCACTAAATTCAGTACCTAATATGTGCACTCTTTTTCGGTAGTTTCAACATGATCCCAGATAGGTAAATAGTATGTACTTCTAAATATTCAGTTTGCATCCAAGATTGAAAGAATGTCAGAGCATCTTCAGCGGGCGACGCCAAATATGTGTCCGGCACCCCCCCCCCCCCCCCCCCCAATTGCGCCTCAATTGGGGGTGGCGGACACATGTTCGACACGATGGGGGTGCAGCCCACAGCGGCGCCCCCAAACCCAAAAAAAACTTAACGAATTCAAAGAAATTTAAAAACATTTCAAATTTCATGCATATTTGTTATATATTACAAAAGTTTGAACGAAATTTGGGCCTAGACGCCCTAACCCTAGCTGCCTACTCGTCGTCGTCCTGGTCCCACCACGCCTCGTCGTCGTCATCCTCGCCGTCGTCATCGAGGAGCACACGGTGGAGGAGGAGGCGGCACGGCTGGTGGAGGCGCCGTCTTGGTGGAACGGGGCACGGCTGTAGGAGGCGCCGCCGGAGGAGGAGGAGGCCACCGTGGCCATGTACCCGGGGCTGTCGCGCTCGATGGTGGCCACCGAGTCGACGATCGCCGCCAGGAACCCGTGTGTGTCGACGCCGTGGTCGTTCGGCAGCGGGGATGGCATGTCGCACCCCGTCGGGATCACCTCCACCGGCAGCGGCGGCGTCCTGGGGCGGCACAGGTGCAGGTGGCCGCGCGGTGGGGAACGGGGTCGGGATCGGGCCTCGCGGTCGCGGATGACGATGCCAATGTCTCCTCCTCCATGACGTGGCGGTGATCGCCGCTCCACCTTCACCTTGCGGCGCTGGTTGTCGAGGTGGTGTTGGTTGTCGACGTGTGGTGGTGGCAGCGGCATCAGCCGGAACGGGGTAGGGTTCCCCGTTGCGGCATGCTGGCGAGCGGCCTCCCTGGCGGAAGCGACCGTGTGGCCGGTCCTGCGCCACCAGTGGCGCCGCCCTGTCGCGTCGTCTAGGAAACCGCCCGAGGACTACGTGCCATTAACGCGGGCGGAACGGCCTCCTGCGCACCCTCATAACACGGACGCGGCGCGCTATGTGTATGACAGGCAGGCCAGACCTGTCGGAGGACATGTCTGCCCAGTGTCCGGCACCCCCCAGAGGGCCTCCAAACTTGGGGGCCCTTTCGGGGGCGCCGGACACAATTTAGCTAGGCCCTAACCTATGGGGGGGGGGGGGGGGGTGCCGTTGTGGCCATTTCTTGGGTCCGGACCCCCATTACGCCTTTGGGGGGCCATTTGGAGGGCGCCGCTGGAGATGCGCTCACAACTCACAGCTCAAAACCAAATGTCACCATTGACCATTGTGGTCTGCCAAACAAAAATGCGTGTTCTTTAAGCATGTACTCTACTAAGGAATGGACGGAAGATATTCAAAGATGAGTTAAAGACAATCAAGCATGATGTAGATGGTAACGTCCTAATATACTGTTCACTGACCATTTTTTCTGAAAATATATGCAGAATTTAGAAAATGACACATGAAAAAAGTTTAAACATGATGCATGATATAGTATTGAAATGGGGGGTAAAAGTTTTGCCCCAATCTATTAATTAAAAAGAAGAGAGTTGCTCGGTTAATTAATAGAAAACCGGACAAAAACTGATACAACAAAATCACAACCACAAGCGAACAACTATCAAACAAACAACCACCCGACCACCAACAAACTCTCGCCCAACCTACTACAACCACAAACTAACAACACAAACAATCAAGCAAAACGGAAGCTTTCCTTGCCATGGTGAGCTTATTTCTTGTCCTCCTGAGAGACTTCTCCAACTTCATAATAACACCCTCTGAAGCCATCTCGACCACGACACAAGCAATATCCTTTCCATATCTAGGACAAGCCGCCTCCAAATTGACGAGCAAGTCACAAACCTCCTTGCCAAACAGAGCCTCAGAATTAGGTGCCAACACAACTGTCTTATCAACCTAGTCACTCAAATATGATAAAGTGACAGAAGCAACCAAACCTCCACTATCCACACAGGTGGGCAGCTGGCAGGACTCAGACGGGGGTGGTGATGGCGCCATGCCCACTGCCAAGGACTCCAATGAGCCCACCTCCATCGAAAGCACCATAGATGATTCCCCACAAGACTCTTGTAGCTCAGGCAAAGTCTGCACAACTGCAACCCGTAATCTCGGTGATGACAGAACTCCCAAGGACAGGCGGACTCGCATGCAGAGCATGAGAAAAAAATTCTCAAAATAAGCATTCAGCCCCATATCAACGGAACCAATCTGGAGATCAGACGACAAAGGCACAACTGACGCAACCTGAAACATGTTAGAGAGTTTATGTTTTTCGAGTATTGTCGTGTATTTTATCAATTCTATAAAGGATTATTGTATATTTAACACATATGGACATGCATACATTCTGAAAATATTATGTCAATTGGCCTCATGGAAACACATATTTCCTCACAATGTTGTGTCCTATTGTAGAAGTTTATACTTATGAGTCAGTACCAGTGGGGACATGGAGAAATGAGGAATGCTGGCGAGTCTCTACCATGGCGCCACCTGAGTATGGTGAATTGCCAACACACTATCGTGTTGACACTTGACACCACGCTCAAATCATAGCAAACATTAGCGGTTCTAAACTGATCTAATATCTGAAGGAGATATGCCCTAGAGACAAATAATAAATGTATTATTATCATATCTCATATATGTTCATAATTAGTTTTATACCATGCTATAACTGTATTAAGCGGAAATATTAATACACGCTATAACTGTATTAAGCGGAAACATTAATACACGTGTGGTATGTAAACAACCAGGTCCCTAGTAGCCTCTATTTAACTAGTCCATTGGTCAATGGATGATCGAGATTTCCTGATCATGTGACATTCATGTCAATTGACAATGGAGTCATATCATTGGGAGAATGATTTGATGGACATACCCAATTTAAGTATCATGACGTGATCAATGTTCAGCGTTGTGATAGTTAGAAACATAGTAACCTAATCCCGAGTGATACTCTTAAGGGGTTGTGTAGAATAGTCCTGCTCTCTCTATATATATATACTAGGAAAAGTGCCCGTGCGTTGCCACGGCCAAAAAAATGGAGACCTAGATTTACGGATAATCAATTTGTTTCTTTATTTGCACAAACAAATCCAAACATTGAAAAGGTGAACAATATCGTCAAAATCTTAAAAAATGGACATTATGTATGAAACCAATATTTACGGGAAAGAAATCCATTATTATATTTGAAACAAAAGGAAAAGCAAACACTTGACTACGGAGCCGTCAGAGCCCCGGGTGGTCGGACACGTGGCCTCCTTCGTTGTCATGCGTCATTATTTGCCGTTTGTTTCTTACGTTCTTTGCTTTGTGCCCGGCTTTGCAGGCGAAGGGAGGTGTTGCCGTGTGCCCGAGAATTGGCACACGGCAAAGAACCGCTCTCCCGTTGTGATTGATGTAAGTGTGATTATATTAAATTGAAGATTTCTAGTAATACTGTAAGAAAAACTAATAAACCATATTTCCTTCCGGTCTATAGTTTCAGTCCCACCCGATGTCCAGTTCATCATTGCATTGAGCAGGATCATATATAGTAAGTAGGGATCTGATTTTTTTTTTAATATTGGATCTGATATATTGGATGTCTATTCTAACAATGAACATGAACGGGATTAGATACGCCAAAACGTTCATTTTATTTGTGTAGAATCACATCCGCATTTATAAAACAAAGTGACCATGAGCTAATACGGATCTGGACATATCTTGCTGAATTATTTGAACAACGTAACACCAATTACCATGGAAACGTCATGGCCATGAACAAATCCATGATTCAAATCACTGCATCTTTTTATGGATACATTTTTGCCGAGCTCCAGGTAAAGAGAGGATGGAAAGAAACGGCAGGTCTGGAGGTAATGTGACCTTGCCGAGCTCCAGGCCCAGCCACATGGCCGCCAGCTCCACCTCCTGATCTCCTGTGTGTTGCAGCGCCGCCGGTTGCGCGGGCTGCATGCAAACCCGAAGAAGCTGGTAAGGGCAGGCTGGGAGTCACCGGCGATGACCGGAGCCAGTGTCAGTGTGGCAGGGCAATGGATTCAGCATGATATGATGTGCTGGGATTGTACTCATCTTGAGGAAATCTCATGCCTCATCCACTTCCAGTTCATTCATTTGTATTTATCGGTACCCATAGTACTCGCACAAACCAATAGATCGAGAACTTCCAGTAGCTTGATGTCAATCCACAATCAGCCCATAGGCGGAGCCAAATTTGGAGCATCATAAAAGTCAACAACCATTGCATTAATCAGTGATCTGGCCTACCAACCATCGAATCAGGCAACAACAAATCTGGAGTATGAAGCTCACGGATCAGCAATCAGCGACATGGACTTCTTCAAGTTGTTGCGCGCGCTCTCGAGTCTTTTCTGTAGGCTCGTGCCGGCAGCGTGTCACCGGGGCACTGCCCGTCGTCCTCGACCCTAAGTCCCTAATTAAGCTCCGTCTGGCACCTCTCTCTCCTCTCTTGGACATCACCTCTGATACCGGTTAAAATACTTCGAGAGAGCAGCGTTCCCGGACCGATTACATGTGCACAGACCCTTCCAACCCGCCGTTTGAATCGAGTCCCAACCAAGGCAAGCCGGATTTCGGCCAAGAACGGCCGCACGCTGCCGCCTAGCCGCTTGACACCCCGGTGGCTGATTCCCCGCTGGACACCTCCATCACCATGCAGACGTCCTGGAGCACCGTCGCTCGCGGTGGAAGACCTGGCGCCTCAGCAGCGGACACCGATCGCGCATCGTTTGCCGGCGAGGAAGGGAGCTCCTATCCGCCTAGCGGTCTCCTGCAATCGCGCGCCGCTCGGCTTGCGAGGACGCCGCCGATCATCGCCGAGCCCGTCTCCTGCGTCCGCGTGCCGCTTGGCTGGCGAGTTGCGTGTCCTGCTGTGACGCTCTGCGTCGAGCCCGTCGATGAAGTCTGCTTCGAAAGTTGCGTGGCCTGCTGTGACGCTCTTGGGAGGGGTATTAATGGGACGGCTTCGTGTCCTGGTTCCATCCTGAGTTAGAGTCCAGATCAACAACGGGATAGCCGTGATCTTGCATTAATCGAGTCAGGTTCAAAATCCCGTCCTACACGTACTCATCTTTTTTTCTATCGTGAAACAATCGCTAGACCTACAAAACCAAACGACGACGACAAGAAACGCTTAAACGGACGAAAATCTGGGGGAAGAAACACTCCTTCCTTTATTATTATTATTATTATTAGGTATAGATATATACATATATATATATACATAATATAAGATGCACACAAAAACATCAAAAATGAAATGTAATGCGACATGATATGGTCTTGCGCCGATGGTCTCCTTCGCGCCCACAGTTTATAAACAATTTACTAAACTTATCTCGACCATATCACATTGCCCCTATAAAATAAAGTTAGACGTTTTCTTCTTTATCTTTTGCATATTTTACGTGGCTGCTAGGGCTTTCGTAAAAGAACCGTTTCTTACCTACGAACAACCACAACAGCGATTAAATAATTATCTCTATTACACCCCTTTCAGGGCCCTCCATTGTAAATGCAATATCAACTATTTTAAGAGAGACAGACACCCGCCAGCCACATATACGGTACAAGCCGTATGTCAAGTGTGGAACCAGTCTCGCGTAAGAGTACGCATAAAGTCGGTCCGGGCCGCTTTATCGAACAATGCCGCGATATAAACAAGTACACGCTAGAGGGTAACAAATATAGAATCGATGCCCATATTTAACATGTGTTCTAAAACCGCACAGATATATCTACGCATAGATCGGCTCTGATACCACTGAAGGGGATCGTAGACAGAAAACAAAAAATTTCCTACCAACGATAACCATAAACTAGCCAAGATCTATTTCTATGCAGATATACCGTAACGGAGGAGATTGATGTACATACCCTTGTAGACCGAAAAGCGGGGATTACGCTCCCGCACAAGCGTTGTTGATGAAGCCGACGACGCCGACTTCAAGGTCGTGTAGTGGAAGAAGACGTACTTCCAGTGCCACACGTGTAGCACCTCGTAGCTCTACACACGTACGGAGTTGACGATGACCTCTGGGCTCCAGATCCAGCGAAGCAGCGGAAGCAAAGACTTGGCCCCAGCAGCACGGCGGTGTGTGTATGGTGGAGAAGCTTCTCTCTTCGTACGCAGCTCCAGAAACGGAACCACGCTCAAGCTAGGAGAGAAGTAGAAAGAGGGATCAATTTCAAGGCAAGGGTGCACCCCTATTTAAAGGTGGAGGAGGGCAGCCACACATGGCCAGCCGCACCATGGCTGGTGCGCCGGCCCTAGGTGGGCCCCATGTGGCCCACCTAGGCCGGCTGGCCCTCCTCCCTTTTTTTTCCTTTTCCTTTTTGGGGTTTTTCCCTAATGGGCCCTTAAGGCCCAATTAGGTGTAAATGCCTTTAAAATTCGAATTTAATTAAATAAAAATATATTTAATTATTAATTACACTAATTAATATTAAATACAGATTATTTAATTTATTCGAGCTCCAAAACTTATTCCGTTGCCCTCCGATCATCATCAGACATGTCCCGGAACACTTACGGTGTTCTCCAAAAGTTTCTCCTAATATCCAATCTTTATAAAATCATCGCCTACCCTTAAGTGTGCCACCCTACGGTTCGGGATCACTCCAGACATGATCGAGACATATTCTCCGAGCAATGACTATCAGCGGTGGTTGGACTGCCGTGATAGTCCCTGTGCGTCCACGAATGTCTTTTTATCGTTTGAACCTTACACGTCCAGTTTCAACCTTTTGCCTAGCGATACTTAGATTGTTCGAGACTCGTTCTCCCGTATCACGATTACCGAGCTTGATCTCATCACTTAACAATTCTATCTTTACTCGTCTATGATATTACATCCCCGTGACCTAGTCATATGCTTGCAAGCTCATTGATGTAATCTCACCGAGTGGGCCCAGAGTATCTATCCTGCTATGTGGATTGGAAAATCCCGCTCTCGATCACTCGCCTCCCCACTTCCTTCTGATACCCGAAAGGGACACCTTTATTGTCACGCTAGATAAGGCATGACGTTTGATGCAATCAAAGTATCTTCCAGAAGCAGCGATTAAGATATGATCTCACAGTCGAAGGTATGAACACTATGTTTCTATATATCTTGGGTGTGCGTCCATCACATCATTCACCTAATGGTATGACTCCATTGTCAATTGAGTAAATGTCCATGATCAGGAAACCTTGATCATCTGTTGCAGAATGGACTAGTCAAGAGGCTACTAGGGGCCTGGTTGTTTACATACCACACGTGAATTAATGTTTCTGCTTAATACAGTTATAGCATGGTACAAAACTTATTATGAACAATTGAGATATGACAAATAAAATATCTTTATTAATTGCCTCTAGGGCATATCTCCAACAGTTATGTGTTACTGTTGATGGTAAACATCTTTTCCCACCATGTTACTAACTAAAGCTAAAGCCTTCCTAAGAGCATCTCCACCGGGAGCCGCCAAATTCGTGTCCGGCACCCCCAAAGCAACCCCTCAATTTTGGTTTTGATCATTTCTATCTAAATTCTAAAAAAACTTCATTGCAAAGTTCAATAGTAATTCAAATATAGAAAATGTATAAATTATTACAACAATTCAAATTCTTCAAGTTTCTGAAAATAACACATGGAAATCAAACCGGCTCTGGTTGAACTACGTTGTTTGCTTTGATCGCCCACAAGTGCGCCACAAGGTCATGTTGCAGGTTCTCGTGTGTTGTTTCATCACGAATTTGCCGATGCATGGCAAGAAATTTAAAAACCTGTCCGACACGCCCGGCTGTGGCTAGGCCATAGGCCCCTGGTAACCGAACACCTAGTTCATCAATGGCCTACACGTATCTCGCTCACTCTCGATGATCATGTTGTGCATGATAACACGAGCATTAATAATCTCACACATTTGATCTAGCGACCAAGATAGACAGGGGTACCAGACAACGACAAACCTGGCCTAGATCACACGAAATGTCTGCTCCACATCTTTGCGGACAGACTCTTACTTCTTTGAAAAATGGCAATTTCCCTCGCAAACAGGGTTATGAATAGTCGTCTCAAATTTTGACCAATTTGGATAGATGCCATCCACAAGATAGTACCCTTTTCATACTCATGGTCATTGATCGCATACTTACACTTCAAAGCTTGACCTTGATAAAGTCTGAGAAACACAGGAGAGCGTTGGAGCACATTGATGTCATTGTGAGCACCGGCCATGCTGAAAAATGCGTGCCAAATCCAAATATCATAATCTGCGATAGACTCAAGTATGACACTGCACGATCCATGGTGTCCTGACCTTTACATCCCCTGCCAAGCGAATGGGCAGTTCTTCCAATTCCAATGCATGCAATCGATACTTCCAATCATCCCCGAAAATTCTCTTGCTTGGCCTTGTACCAAGAGACGAGCTGTGTCTGCCGCATTTGGTGCTCTCATATATTTATCTTCAAACACTTTCACTACTGTCTTGTAAAACATGTAGGTGGCTTCAACGGCGGTGGTCTCAGACATACAGAGACAGTCATCCAATGAATCCGCGAGAACTCCATATGCAAGACACCGTATGGCGGCCGTGCATTTCTGTAACACCCCGGCCACCCTCGGGTCGGGCCTGTCACCCCTGGCAGCTCTCTAGGATCTCCAGACTGGCCCCACAGATCAACACTAGTCTTTTCTGCGCACTTTGTCCTCACTCGTGCGCTCCCGGGAACCAGTTCCCGATCGGTCACCCATCCTTGGAGTGCTCCGGGCCAAGCACACTTAACATCGGAGTTCCTTCCAGATGAGCTTCCGGAAAAGAAGTTGCAACTTATTGATATGAGTATTCTATCAATCCTGTTAAGCCCTGAGCCAGGATCTCACATCCTTCCCCCCTTAGAAGACCGACACCCTCGTCGGTCAGCCCCCAGTCCAGGAACTTCCCCTCTTGGTACACGTCTGTGCGCACAGTGCCGGCACATGCTCCACATGTCCGCGCCCTTGACCCGCACACACCCGTGTTGCCGCGAGAGTCAGCTCTGATACCAAATTGTAACACCCTGGCCACCCCCGGGCCGGGCCTGTCACCCCTGGCAGCTCTCTAGGATCTCCAGACTGGCCCCACAAATCAACACTAGTCTTTTTTGCGCACTTTGTCCTCACTCGTGCGCACCTGGGAACCAGTTCCGGTCGGTCACCCATCCTTAGAGTGCTCCGGGCCAAGCACGCTTAACCTCGGAGTTCCTTCGAGATGAGCTTCCTGAAAAGAAGTTGCAACTTATTGATATGAGTATTCTATCAATCCTATTAAGCCCTGAGCCAGGATCTCACAATTTCTAAAGGGATGAAAATCAAAAAAGGCCGGTGCAATCTTTCTTCGGTTCGAAGTAGTCATCATATTTCCAAATGCCATGCACAATTCTCCTGAACACTTCCCTATTTATCCTAAAGGTCCCGCGAAATTCATGAGGGAAGTTCGTCGGGTACTCAACAAAATAGTCATTGAACAAGAGCATGTTGCCAGTTGATCTGTAACGGTTCTTGTTGGCTAGCTGTCTTTTCGCCGATCCTCCACGCATCAGCACGGTGTCAATCTTGGCCGCTCGTCGGCTTCAAGGGCGGCAGTCTCCCCCATCATTTGAAAAAACACGAACTCATCGTCGCTATTCATAACCTATTGGACATAAAGCAATCAAACTAGGCCACAAATCGAGAATCAATCAAATGAGCCTATTAGCGAAAGAACGGACACCTTGCGTGCGGGGCGGCAGGGAGGAGAGGCGAAGCCAGCTGAATGAGCCGCGTCGGCGCAAAACGAGGACGGAGAGCAGCGGGGACTGGCACAAAACAAGGGCGGAGAGCGGCGGGGACCGGCGGCAAGTATGCCTGCATGGTCGATACGGTTGAGCCCCCGCGGTGAGAATCGAGTTGGCGACGATAGGGGTGGCAGCGATGGTGTGATTCACCGGCGAGAGGAAACAAAAGTACGGGGTGGGGGGAAATGAACTATGGGTGTGGCGCATTGTGTCTATGACAAGCGGGCCATGGCTGTTGGAGGGCGTGTCCGGGCAATGTCCGCAACGAAGAGGCCCGAACACACTTGGGGGTGCCTGTATGGGCGATTTTTGAGTCCGAACCCCCATTAGGCCTTTGGGAGGTCTATTGGGGGTGCCGGTGGAGATGCTCTGACATGGGCATCCTGACATAAGCTATCGAAGTATATACTCGAAATGACAACATGAAAAATATTGCTCTCGGTATACCATTCGTTGAAATTTCTGAAAGGTCTCCACATGCCCCGTTTTCAAGAAACCAGCAGGCAGGGAAGAAATTGTGAAACTGTCAGCTCACCCTACACATACTGCCTCCTCCATCCAATCAATTATCTCACGCACGTCCCAAATCAACCAGCACAACAAAGTTTTTTGTTTTTTGCAATAAAAGTGCTTCATTGCTTACCACGAAACAGACTTGCGCCCCGCTTTATAAATAAAGCCACACGGCCGAACGATACAAGGTAGTGAAGAAACCCTCTTACAAAGAAGATCCCGGGATAACCGGAAAATAGAGGTCGCATCAAAACACAACTACGAAGCCGAACATGTAAACCTAAATGACTAAACACCACGCCAAGCATGCCCTTGGGCACCTGAGCTCCACAACAGCGCCCCCAAGAGGGTCCCGGCACAAAGCGTCACTGCCGCCAAGTCCGAAGACCTAGGTTTTCACCTGGAACTCTGTCACGAGAATGAGCACCCCAACGACGTCCTCAAGAGGAGTAGCGGCACCCGTGGGCGTCGCCGCCGTCAATGCCGAAGCATAGAGCTTTCGCCCGTTTATTCCCCCATGACACGAAGAGGGTCCGAGGGCGTGTGCACGACGGGAGTAGCCATTCAGCTCCAGATCTGGGCAGCACCGCCGGAGAGGTCACGCTCGAGCCACCCGCCGCTGCACCCATCTTCGCCCACACGACCGAAGAGCGTAGCCACCACCGCCGCCATGGTGCTCGCGAGAGATACCCATGAAGCCCACCACCCGGGGCCACAACCCCGGCGTCAAAGCCCGTGACCAGCACAGTCAGTCCCCTAGCAAGCACGACCGGCAAGTCCAAGGAGGACCCGCGAGGGCGCCGCCAGATCTGGGCCCGCCTGGCCCAGATCCGGCCCATACACCCACGGCAGCGCTCGGTCGCCGCACCGCATGGCCACCGCCGAGCCGACATTGACCGGAGTTGCCGCTGCGCCGGCCATGCCTGTTCCAGACACACAGCAGGCCCGCCTGGCCCGCCGCCGCCCGGATCTGGCCCTTCCTTGCGCCGCTCGACCCAAATCTCTGTCGGAGGTAGAGCTCGACATCGCCGCCCACATCATCCTGGAATCCAGCACCGCGCCTCTATCCTAGCGCGCGGGAAGAGGCAGTCCCGCCGCCGCCGGCACCGCGCGGGATTTTCCTGGCGGCAGCAGCCGGTGACGGCGGGGGAGAGGGGAGCAGGAGGAGGGCTGGAAGAGGGAGGCTAGGGTTCGCCCCATCGCCCACGGGGAGCGACAAGAGCGAACGGTTTTTTCCTTGCCAACCCAGTGCTTCATTGCTTAAATAACGGGATTACAATCGTGGGCGATGCAATCGGCTAAGAAGTCAGCCTCCTTGCAACCGTGCTTATAGAGTAGCAGATTGCATATGCTGACATTTGTTTCTTAGAACAACATATGCTGACATTGAGATGGCAAATTTTTTCAGAAGCTATCAGTCGTGACCCTGCTGGTAATGTACCGGGATGTGTCCCGTGGTTGGGCCGATGGACCGTGTAATGGGTTGGGCCGTTGAGCCCAGCTGAGACATGTTGCGTATAAGATGTGCTCGGCTCGTCGTGTGTAGCATCTATTGTATCCCTGTGCTGTCGTCTCTTCTCTGATCTCAATTTCCCTCCCAAATCCCCCTTCCTGCTCTGTATCTCATGAGTTCGTGACAATTATGGTATCAGAGCCAGACCGGAGTGCTCTCTAGCCTTTGATTTGAGTAGAAGTCACGAGAATTTTGAATTCTCCTTGTCGTTTGGGTGCGATTCATTCGTGGATCACGCAAAATTCCTCGGGAATACCCGCGGCTGGTCGATTTCGACTCCAATCGAGCGTTAGATCATGCCGGCGCCGCGCCGGAACATGGATCAGGCGGCGGCACAGGAGTTCCGCGCTCAGGTCACCAAATCCATGGAGGGAGTGGCGGAGCAGCATACTGTGATCACGGATCTGATGAAGCAATTGCTCGACGGCTTCAACGACCTCAAGGCTAAGCAGATCGAGACTCAGGAGGCGGTGCGCGAGATCCAGACGTGCACGGAGGTGATGGAGGCGCAGACGGCAGGAATCGGCGAGCGCATGTCTCCGACGACACCACGGGCCATGGATCCGGTTGATCTGAGTGCGCAAGGCGCACGCGTGACGCCACCACCAGCGCCGAATTTCCATGGCGCACCACCAGCGGCTTCGAATCTGCACGGCATCGGGTCTACTGACCACCGCGTTGCAAATTTACACCGGGGTGACGCTCCGGGTATCCTTGGGATCCCGTTGCCAGCCCCGGGAACAGGTGTGCTTCACTCTAGACCTTCTAGTTCTATTTCATCTCATGTTCATCATGACGAGTTTAGAGAGGAGAGTGTTTGTGCACCCGCACCTAAAATAGAGTTTCCCAAGTTTGATGGAGAGAATCCTAAGCTTAGGCAGCAACAATGTGAGACATATTTCGAGGTCTTCAGAGTGCAGCCATGTCTTCGTACACGCTATGCTGTACTCGGATTCCAGGGAAATGCAGCCTTATGGTTTCAGGGAGTTGAGGCTAAGGGTCGTGTGGAGGATTGGGGTGTGATGTGTAGCTTAGTCCATGACTACTTTGGCAAAAATAAGCAAGCTAGCTATAGACATCAGTTCCGAGTGCTTAGACAAATTGGGAGTGTTTCAGAGTATTGGAAAAAAAATCTAGGCTTAGACACCAGTACTGCTATATAACCCACATCTAGATGAAGGACATTTTGTTGATGAGTTCAGAGCTGGCTTGAGAGACGACATTCGTTCCGCAATTTGGTTACATCGTCCCCAAGACCTCGAAACTGCGCATTTGTTGGCTTTAATGCAGGAGGAAGATGCCATGCCAAGCAAGAAGAAACCCTTCTCAAGGCATGAGTACAAGGACCAACATAGAAGCAAATGGTCTAGTAACAAGAGCACTGATGATCATCGCACTGAATACAAGAAGCCTGATGGTGCTAAAGCTGAAGACAAGCTTGAAACATTGCGTGCCTTCAGGTGGAGCAAGGGCTTATGTTTCACATGTGGGGAGAAGTGGAGCAAAACGCACAAATGCCCAGCTCAGGTTCCACTTCATGTGATTGAGGAGTTATTGGAGGTTCTGCAAATGCAACATCCTGAAGAGCATGATAACAGTCAGTCATCCGAGAAAATGAGCCAATATATTTGATGGGCAATACAACATCAACATCTCCCAAGCGCAGAAAATATTTCAGGTTGCAAGGAACCGTGGGAAAACATCAGTTGCTGATCTTAGTGGATTCCGGCAGTGTATCCTCATTTATGAATGCTGAATTGGTGGATCGACTGCAATGTGCTCGGAAAGAAATGCCTCCTGCCACTTTTGTGGTGGCCAATGGGGAAAAGATGGCTTGTGATCAGTTTGTTCCTCAATTGGAGTGGGGTGTGCAGGGCCACATATTCGCACACAATATGAAGATTCTGAACTTGGGATGTTATGACATGATACTGGGGCATGACTGGTTAGAAGAAAAGAGTCCTATGTGGGTGCATTGGCAGAGGAAGGTCATGCGTTTTCCACTACATGGCGTCAAGGATCAACTGGACAAATGCAAAGCCATTCAGCTGCCCAAACTGAAAGGGTTACATCGAAGAGGAGCAATTTCACACATGGTGTAAATTCAATTCACACCAGAAGGGCAACTCTGTCAGCTGGAAGTACTAGACGAAAAAGTACAGAGCACAAGAAAGACTTGCCACCTGAACTACAACAGATTCTGGAGGAATTTTCTGAAGTGTTTGCCACACCAACACAACTACCTCCATCCAGACTGTCTGACCATCGCAATACATTGGTTGATGGCACAGCTCCTGTCAAGGCTCGGTGATAACCCCCAAGAGCAGGGGATCACTGTAGCACCTCTCAATGTGGAAGTAGGGTATCGATCCGCAGGAGCAAGAAGGAAAAGTTATCTATTCCCTACAACTAAAGTGTCACAAGTTTTAGTTGATTATGCACTAAACAAGTTTAAAGAACAAGATGGTTGATTTAATGGATGGAAGTTTAATGTAACAAAACAAGAATGTAAAAGTGTCCCAATCCTCTTCAATGCAAGAGGACAAGACAAAGGTTTTCTCTTATAGGAACAATGGACATGGGTTCATGGGTTCACTTAATCCTCTCTCTCCATCTATGGTGATTATCATGTTATAGATAAAAAGTACACACAATTGTCATGCTTTAATGGTAAACTTCTATGACGGCTACATGTCCTAAAACACATAGTTGAAAGAAAATAATCATTTGTGTTGCTAGGTCACCCTCGTAAGGCTAGCGTGGTTTGTTGTCACTCCCACATCATACTTCTTCCTTTTTACCCCCAGATAAAGAATGTTGGGCGACATTACTGTCACTTAATGCCTATGCCTTCTGTCACTAGGCCACTCTCTACCCACATACATCATACTCTTAAAGGAAAACATATTCTAAGAACTAGTGCAATGATTTATTAATGTACGTGCATCCACATCCTCTCATCTACCCACCGAGATGGTTGTCAACCACCCCGTTAGCGCGGATAAACAAGGCATTAAGAATAGATAAATCCATTGCATGTAACATAGATGTATTCCAAAGTATGACAAACCATAAAATCCCAACATGACGGTAAATGCATAACATAATATCATCTCATACCACAATATCCACCATAGGAATTACAAAGATAGTTCCATAATCATGCAAGGCACATCATATGGACTTCAACAATGATCATACATAGAGAGATTGGATCAAGTTACCACCACAAACCCAAAGTCCAGGGGGTGGACTACTCCCCTTCATCATGGAGACGGTGGAGAAGTCGTTGGAGAAGATGGAGACCACCCCGGCAGCGCCCCGCCGGAGTTTTCCCCCTCCAATCTGCAACTCCAGGTCTCTGTTTCGTGGTTTCTGTGTTTCTGCGGCGCTCCTTTCCGAAAGCGGGGCTATTTTTATAGTCTTTTTAGGTCAAGACGAGGCTCGGGAAAGATCGACGGCAACGGAGCCTCGAGGCCCAGATGGTGGGTCCCACGTGGCCAAGGAATCTGGCCGCGTGGGCCACCCTCTCTGGCCCTCGGGCCTCCGTTTGTTCGCTTCCTTCGCTCCCACGCTTCGTTCCTTCCAAAAACTGATGCTCGTAAATTTCCAGGTCATTTGGACGTCGTTTGGGTCCCTGAAACATCAAAATATAGAAAATAGGGTTTTCTGCCTGTGCAGGGTTAATTCCAGAAAAATAGGGAAACTATGAAATATTCCCAAAATCAATATAAAAAATGATATAACCCTTATATGATGCAAATATGATTGAAATATAAGTAATATAATGCAAAGTTCATGTATGCATTTTACATGCATCAACATCCCCAAGCTTAACCTATACTCGTCCTCGAGTATGAAGGTGATAAAACTAACATGGACTTTGCATTTAATACTATCAATGGATATCAAAGATGATTACTATTGCTACATAGAGTCAAATGATTCATTCTTCAAAGGAGTAGCAATATACAAGATAGATTATGAAGTGATATCAAATATTCAATGTAAGGATGTTCAATGATAATTCACAAAGTGTAACATAGAAGAAAGTACTATGGACCAAATGTATGCATAATGAAAAGTAAAAACATCCTATAATGGTCATAGAGTATTCTTATAAATCTGAATATAAAAGGTGGACACTTTGGAAAGATATATAAATAAGTAGAGGTAAAACATGAATAAGTTTCATCTAACTTCCAAATGCTTCTACTTAAGTTAATGATTGCAATGTGGTATTGGTGTCAAGCTCTCATTACCCCTATCATAGCATCTTGAATGGTTAAGTTTAAAGTGAAAGCAAATATGAGTAGTGTGCTTGACAAAGTATGGGTTGAATGTCTCATGCCCCGTGAATACGAGTACCTACACCACGGTGTTACTCAACTTGGGACACAAAGCAAGTTCAAGTTAAAGTCATTGTAAGTAATATAATAGCGTCATCAAGAGCGTCAACTGGGGTACCTCTTGTCCAGGACATGGAACAAGCCCATGTCAAAATGACAAGACAAACAAACAAAATGAACAATCTCACACCTTTTTATTTACTATTGGTATAGCTTTTTATTGTGGTGCATCACTGAAGGTTCACCATAGCATGTAAGTAAATTTCCACCATGAATGATGCATGGCTTAGATTAGCGGCCCAGGCGTCTCTCTAGCCATTTATACAACTCATTAAACTCACTAAGTTTCCGCATTTATTTCACCATGATAAGCATCCATAAACAAAAGTACATGATATCAACTAAATATAAAGAGCACGTTGAAAGCTTGCCATGTGACAGCACATATGAGCTAACTCCCAACCAAGACTCTTGTCAAGCTCACAACTTCATAATTTTAATCACAATGGTCATGTTTATTAAGTGCAATAAAAGTAAAGTGTGCATCAAGTTCGTGAGAGCTTTTTAACCAACTTTTCCCATAACAATCAATAACATAAGCATTTTAATTCAGAAGTATAGATAATACAATATAACATGATAAACATACTCGGAATAGCATAAAGCTAATAGGTAGATATGGTGGACTCACTGGAAAAACTTTGGTTGAAGGTGTTGGAAAACAAGTTTTTACTTGTTGGAATTTTTGGGCTAGCAAGAGGGAGAAAGTTGACCGTCTAAATGCATGCATAAGTGTCCATAGAACTAACCAATCCATGTTAAACAAAGTAAAGTAACATTCAGCATCAAAACATGAATAAAAGATAGCTCTTGATAAAACACTTGCAAATTAATATTCATTAAAAGCATGAATCATGCAACTATATGTATCTTTTTGAATCAACTCAAACATCCCTTTCCCAATCTTTTTAATAGCATCCAACTTAATTCAACCCAAATTTCCAGTAGCTCTCTCATATATAAATGATAGTGGTGGTCTCAAGACAAACAAAAATCAAACCGAAATAAAAAGCAAATAAAAGACGCTCCAAGTTTATGCGATAAAGTGCATTGATCGAAAAACAGAAGTTAGACGTGTGCAAACCGAGAGTGTGTTGGTCCAGTGGGGTTGTCTTCACATCCCCAAGCTTATGGTCTTCACCATCCTTGGATAGCTCTTGGTGCATCTCCTCTAATCCCTGTGAAAAAACTTCAAAACACCGTTTCTCCCATTTCTTTTCTGTGGGGCGACATTAGTAGTGATAGACAAATGAATTGCTTGCTGCATATAATCCTTAAACAAAAATTCATATGAATGTCCAGAAAGTGTATAATGTTGTATGCCTACTTATAAACTCAATTGGATCAAAAAGATTCAAGTTAAAGTTTAAAGAATGCATCAAACAAAATGGGACAGAATCTGTCCAGAAAAACAGCAGCAGCAAAACACATTTTTCTACCCTACTTAATTATGTCAAAAAATCTGAAACAATTCATATACAGAGGATGAAAAGTTGCAACTACAGTTCAAATTGCAGCTCATTCGGAGTTACAGAATAGGAATGAAAAATCATACCGTGCACAGACTCGTGCTGGAATAAAATCTCCGAATACAATAAGCAACTTTTTCAAGCCAAAATGGGTTAAACTTGGCACTTTATTAAAAATTCCAGAAACTAAACTAAAACCAAGTCTCTTATTACAGAAAGAGGACACAAAGAAAATCAAAAGTAAAAACAACCGGGTTACCTCCCGTAAAGCGATTTCTTTAACGCCTTTTAGCTAGGCATAGTGATTTTTATGATGCTCACATAAAGATGAGAGTTGAAACATAAAAGAGAGCATCAAGAAGCATATATAAAACATGTTTAAATCTAACACTCTTCCTATGCATAGGAGCCTTGTAAGAAAACAAGTCAATGAAGAACAAAGAGACTAGCATAGGAAGGCAAAACAAGTGTAACTTCAAAAAATTCAACATAAAGAGAGAAGACTTAATATTATTGTGATATATAAAATCGTGTCTCCCTCTCTCATAAGGACCAGTAGGTCTTAAAGTACCCAGCAAATAAAAGCAAATCAAGAGAAAGCTCAAAACATTCATCATAAAGATAAGAATTTTAGAAACATGAAGATTTCTATAACCATACTTTCCTCTCTCAAAGTAATTTTCACTGGCATCATGAATAAACTCAACAATTTAGCTATCAAATAAAGCATTCTTATCATGATCCACATGCATAAAAGTATCATTACTCTCCACATAAGCATAAACAGTTTCAATAGTAATAGTGGGAGTAAAAGTATCACATCCATCATTGTAATCATTATAAATTGGAGGAATTGAATAATCATAATGAATTTTATCCTCAATAGTAGATGGACTGAAAATATCATATTCATCATTGTAAACATCATATATAGGAGGCATATCATAATCAACATAAACTATATCCTCAATAGTAGGTGGACTGAAAATATCACAATCATTATAATCATCAGTAGCAAAAGGATTTTCAAATACTTCACTAGGAGGAGAGGTCTCAAATATATAATCATTTGTAGCAAAATGATTTTCAAAAACCTCAACCTCCCCAAGCTTAGAGCTTTGCATATCATTAGCAATAATGGTGTTCAAAAAATTCATGCTAATAACATTGCTATCACTATTATGCAAACAAACTTCCATACGTTTTTTAATTTTCTCTTCAAAAGCATCATGTCCTAATTCAATATAAAGTTCATAAAGATCTCTAATTTTTTGTGTTTTTCAAATAAGGAGAATATAAACTGATACATAACTAAAAGTAAAGCTAATGAGAAACTCACAACCAAACAAGTTTAAAGGAACCTCCCCAAGCTTAGATGATTGCAAGATATAAAACAAGATAAAATAAATCTAAAGCCTAGTGCACACAAGAATAGAAACTTAAGCGCTACGCTCCCCGGCAACGGCGCCAGAAAAGTACTTGATAACCCCCAAGAGCAAGGGATCACTGTAGCACCTCTCAATGTGGAAGTAGGGTATCGATCCGCAGGAGCAAGATGGAAAAGTTATCTATTCCCTACAACTAAAGTGTCACAAGTTTTAGTTGATTATGCACTAAACAAGTTTAAAGAACAAGATGGTTAATTTAATGGATAGAAATTTAATGTAACAAAACAAGAATGTAAAAGTGTCCCAATCCTCTTCAATGCAAGAGGACAAGACAAAGGTTTTCTCTTATAGGAACAATGGACATGGATTCATGGGTTCACTTAATCCTCTCTCTCCCATCTATGGTGATTATCATGTTATAGATAAAAAGTACACACAATTGTCATGCTTTAATGGTAAACTTCTATGACGGCTACATGTCCTAAAACACATAGTTGAAAGAAAATAATCATTTGTGTTGCTAGTGTCACCCTCGTAAGGCTAGTGTGGTTTGTTGTGACTCCCACATCATACTTCTTCCTTTTTACCCCCAGATAAAGAATGTTGGGCGACATTACTGTCACTTAATGAATATGCCTTCTGTCACTAGGCCACTTTCTACCCACATACATCATACTCTTAAAGGAAAACATATTTTATGAACTAGTGCAATGATTTATTAATGTACGTGCATCCACATCCCTCTCGTCTACCCACCGAGATGGTTGTCAACCACCCCGTTAGCGCGGATAAACAAGGCATTAAGAATAGATAAATCCATTGCATGTAACATAGATGTATTCCAAAGTATGAAAAACCATAAAAATCCCAACATGACGGTAAATGCATAACATAATATCATCTCATACCACAATATCCACCATAGGAATTACAAAGATAGTTCCATAATCATGCAAGGCACATCATATGGACTTCAACAATGATCATACATAGAGAGATTGGATCAAGTTACCACCACAAACCCAAAGTCCAGGGGGTGCACTACTCCCCCTTCATCATGGAGACGGTGGAGAAGTCGTTGGAGAAGATGGAGACCACCCCGGCAGCGCCCCGCCGGAGTTTTCCCCCTCCAATCTGCAACTCCAGGTCTCTGTTTCGTAGTTTCTTTCTTTCTGTGGCGCTCCTTTTCGCGAAAGCCCTTGGGGCTATTTTTATAGTCGTTTTTAGGTCAAGACGAAGACACGAAGATGAAGATCGACAGCAACGGAGCCACGAGGGCCCAGATGGTGGGTCCCACGCGGCCAGATTCCTTGGCCGCGTGGGCCACCCTCTTCTGGCCCTCGGGCCTCCGCTTGTTCGCTTCCTTCGCTCCCACGCTTTGTTTCTTCCAAAAACTGATGCTCGTAAATTTCCAGGTCATTTGGACGTCGTTTTGGGTCCCTGAAACATGAAAATATAGAAAATAGGGTTTTCTGCCTATGCAGGGTTAATTCTAGAAAAATAGGGAAACTATGAAATATTCCCAAAATCAATATAAAACAATGATATAACCCTTATATGATGCAAATATGATTGAAATATAAGTAATATAATGCAAAGTTCATGTATGCATTTTACATGCATCACTCGGCCATACAGATATACGCCCCAACAGAAATCTGAAATTGAAGCCCAAGTAAAAGAAATGTTAGCAAATGGCATAATTCAGCGCAATGTCAGCTCATTTGCCTCTCCTGTGTTACTGGTGAAGAAGAAGGATGGTACATGGCGCTTTTGTGTCGATTACCGACAGCTAAACATGTTGACTGTCAAGCATAAACATCAAGTCCCAATAGTGGAAGAACTGTTAGATGAGCTGGCTGGAGCCATGTGGTTCACCAAATTGGATCTTCGATCCGGCTATCATCAGATACGTGTTGCAGAAGGAGAACAACATAAAACAACGTTTCAAACACATCAAGGGCTGTATGAATTCATGGTGATGCCGTTTGGCTTAACAAATGCGCCGGCTTCTTTTCAAAGTCTTATGAATCAAGTTTTTGAGCAGCTGTTGCGGAAGTTTGTTTTGGTCTTCATAGATGACATCCTCATTTATAGTGCTTCGCTCGAGGACCATGTTAAACATCTCTGGGAAGTGTTTCAGTTACTTCAGAAACATCAACTGTTAGTGAAGTTCAGCAAGTGTTCATTTGCACAACAGGAGTTGGAGTACTGGGGACACATCATTGGTTGTCATGGAGTTGCTACAGATCCCAGAAAGGTAACAGCAATTGTTAACTGGCCTATTCCCAGGAATATCAGAGAATTGAGAGGATTTCTGGGCATCACTGGTTATTATAGGCATTTCATTGAACTCTATGGAATATTGGCAAAAGCTCTGACTATGTTACTTCGCAAAGGCGTGCCGTTTGTTTGGGGTCCGGAACAGCAAACTGCCTTTGAAGCATTGAAAAAAGCAATGACACAAGCACTCGTGTTAACTATTCCTGACTTTGCTGAATAGTTCACTCTTGAAACTGATGTGTGTAACACAGGAATTGGCGCGGTATTGATGCAAAAGGGACATCCTGTAGCATATCTCAGTCAAGCTTTATGCACGCGAAATCAGACTTTCTTAACGTATGAGAAGGAATGCATGGCGATTATTCTTGCAGTGGATAAATGGAGACCCTACCTGCAGCATCGTGAGTTTGTGATTCTCACAGATCACCAAAGCCTACTCCATCTTGCTGATCAAAGATTGTTGTCGGGTGTGCAGCACAAGGCGTTTGTTAAACTATTAGGCCTACAGTTCACCATCAAATACAAGAAAGGATGCACAAATGCCACAGCTGATGCTCTTTCTCGACAGCCAGCAACAGAGGATTTGGCTGCCATTTCCAAGGTCACTCCAGCATGGATGGAGAACTTACGAGCTGGTTATAATGATGATGACAAGACAAAGGCTCTCTTGATAGAATTAACAGCATCAGAACAGCATTGCGATGAGGCAAGGTGTAGCGCTCCGACCCCGGTACTATAAAAAGATGTTGTGTGTCACTGGTATTGTGATACAACCGAAGGTTACTGGGCACACCTCTCCTAGGCCAGAACCTCTGGCAGGCGTTGCTCGGAATGGATCATCGGCAACACAACACCTCGATTGATGCCATAACACAGGCACAACTATCAAAGTATAATAAAGAGATCAAGACTGCGGACAACTGGCACATCATAGACTCTACGCTTCAAAGTAATATTACATAACTTGGATTACAGTACTTGGTAATATTACAAGTAGAGGTCACATGATCCAACATTACAACAAACAACGAAAGCAAATGTGTTGCTATACAACAAGACTGCAAAAGGCCTAAAAGGCCAAAAGTAAGCAACGTAGCCAAACCCAACCTACACGTTCCAGCCTGCTACCTGGGAACCCCAAATTACTCGTCGACGTCAACGTAGAAACCACCGTCGGAGTGAGGGTCTTCACCCGAACCAAATTAAGCAAACATGAGTACCGAAGGTACTCAACAAGACTTAATTAACCTAATATATATCTGCCTGTTCAGAGAGTATGTATGAAGGTTCATTTGCGTAAAGCCATCTTTAGTTCCAAATAGAGGAAGGAAGAATCTCGTATCAACAATAGACTATTAAAAGGGATAAGAGAGCCTTTCCAAGTATTGTGAACATGTTGTAACCACCAGCTCATCAACATCATCTATTAACTAGGGTCACCCCCTCATCAACCTCGAGGAAGCACCCTTCATTCGTTGTCAATAGATTTTACGTTTATGTTCAGGTTCTCTATGATCACGTGTCCATTCCCAAGTCGTCCATAACCACGGACACGGTTTTTCGAAAAGATTAAACCCTGCAGGCATGTACAACTTTAACCACACGTATCAGCCGACTCTTATTGCCACATGACACACTTTCGGGGGTGCTGGCAGAGGGTGGCTGACCACGGCCTTTACCTTGGTTGATTGTATTCCATGGGCCATCCATAACAGGGATGTGCCGCCATTACACGAGATGGCCACCTCGTGACGGTCCCTGTTACTTTGTCACTGGAATCAAGATCCGTGTTCATCCATCACTGGATCCCTGCTAGGCCCAACCTTTTCATAAATGTTTCTGACCCACACGCGAATGGAATACCAAACTACGTGTCGCATGGGTACAACCAACCAAGTTAGTTAGTCGAGCAGGGTGTTAGGCCCGCCACGTTTGGAAATACGCTCAGTCTTGGTTCAAGAGGCGAGAACCTTAGGTCCTAAGTCGGCAAGAATGGAACAACTCACCACAATCCCAATGTGGCCTCCCATCCGAGCCTTTTATCATATTATCATATGTTCACCTCCTTCTCACAACGTCCTGACATAAGAGATTCATCGCAGCTCTGATTCACCAACCGGGTGGAGCAGAGATAAACAACTACGCATGGCTAAGCAGATATGAGGCTTTGGCGGTAAACACATATCAAAACTATGGCTGCCAGGAATAATGATTGAGGATATCTAGGTGATGCAAATATATAGGATACCTCTATTTAAAGACCAAAATACATTGGAATCATATGCAAGTAGAAGAGTGAAATACTTTGAAATCATATATGGGCAGATAAGAGGTTATGCTTGACTTGTTCGTCGGGGGTCGGATCTTGTTCTTCGAATAAAGAGGGGTCAACTTCCGAACCACGATCTACCGAGAAGAACAAATACCGGAAAAGAACAACAATCAATACATGGCATTGATGCAATGCGCAATATGTATGTATGATGAATTTAATGCATCGACCTGGAGCTCTAAATCATGTTTGAAATGTTACTTGAATTCAAATTGCAATTATGGGCATTTATTTAATTTGACTCCATAATTAGAGAAAAAGCATTTAGGTTATTCCCAAATATTTACCAAATTGAAATGTTCCAAATTGTTTGTATTTTGACATAAATAGTTAGCATTTATTTTTCTGGGCATTTTGATATATTATTCATATTTTTCTGATAAACAGATCAAAAGTTATTGAATTTACAAGATTTTATTATTTTCTGGAATTTATTTAACTGTCTGGGTCCCACCTGTCAGGGATTTAACAATTTCCGAAGCATTTACAAAAAGAATAGAAATCTGGCGTGCGGCGCACGTCAGTGGCACATGAGAACCAACGGCGGCTCTGCCGAGCTCGCCGGCGATGAAGGAGGGGGCACGGGCTCACGCGGCTAGGCGCGTTGCACGCTCACGTGCACGGGGAGCCATTTGGGGGCGGCGCCGTGACCAAATGGTCGCCGGAGCACCCGCTACGGCGCGGCGGAGCCACGCGACGAGAAACAGCGCAACGGCGCTACAGGACGCGGGCAAGCTAAGAAAAGGCATGGGAAGAACCAGAGGCTCACCCTGAGCACGATGAAATTGACGGCGAGGTCGGAGAAGCTCGGATGACGACGAACTCGTGCTCGAACCGGTGCGGCCGGACTTGGGGAAGACGGCGAAATTCCGGCGACTCGTGCTGTTACAGCAAGCAATACTCGATGGAGAGGAAGAAGGAGATGAGGCAGAGTCGACGGCATCCTCAATTCGTCCAGAGGTGGCCGGAATCGACGGCGCGGCGGCGGCGGCCATGCGGCTAGGGTTTTTCCGTGAGGAGAGCAGAGAGCACTGGGAAGGAAAAGAAGAGCACGGATAGAGAGAGGAAGATGCAGACGTCTCTTTGCCCTTATCTTCGAGGGCAAACAAGCAGGCAGGAGGTGGCAATGTTGGCGACGACACGGCGGCAGGCAGCTCGCCTTCTGGCGCGAGGAAGAAGGGAAAAGAAAACATTTTGTGAAAAACCCCCTGGACTTTTAAATATTTACAGGAATGTTTTAAACAGCAACTTCCTGCATTTTTTAGGGCATTTAAAATAGTCAATAAATTACCCAAAAATTCATGGAGCCTTCTAATATTATAGAGAAAGCCCCACATAATTTTGTTTTCAATTTTTGGAACTTTTGAACCACAATTAAAAATAGGACAAGTTTTAGGCCCTTTTTAATTACTTCTTCTTTAATTTAACTGCAAATTTTTCTTAGTGCAAAGTTTAATGCATGAAATGACATGATTACTCAACTTAACACTTTATTACAAAGTTGGAATGTTACAAGTCTACCCCCCTTACAAGAATCTCGTCCCGAGATTCCTAGGTTTTAGAAAAGAAGTCAGGGTACTCAGATCGTAAACGATCTTCTCGTTCCCAGGTTGCTCCAGCTTCGGAATGATGAGACCACAACACTTTGAGAAACTTAATGGTTTGACGTCGAGTTTTACGTTCAGCCTCATCAAGAATGCGAACAGGATATTCTCGATAGGTGAGATCTTCCTGATGATTGAGGGCTTCATGATCAACAACCCGCATCGGATCCTTGAAGCAACGCTTGAGTTGGGACACATGGAAGGTATCATGAACTTCCGGAAACTTGGAAGGTAACTCCAGTTGATAGGCAAGTTCACCTCGTTTAGCAAGGATAGGGAAAGGTCCAACATAATGAGGAGCCAATTTGCCTTTGATTCCAAAACGATGAACACCTTTCAGAGGTGTGACTCGAATATAGGCTTTGTCACCAACTTCATAATGAACATCCTGATGATGACAATCGTAATAGCTCTTTTGACGAGATTGGGCTGTTTTCAGACGTTCACGAATGATGCGAACTTGTTCTTCAGCTTCATTGATCATATCCGGTCCAAAGTATAACCTTTCTCCGGTTTCTGACCAATTCAAAGGAGTTCTGCATTTTCGGCCATAAAGAGCTTCAAAAGGAGCCATGCCCAAGTTGGATTGGTAACTATTGTTATAGGTGAACTCGGCAAATGGAAGGAACTTTTCCCAGTCTTTTCCGAAGGATATAACATAAGCTCAGAGCATATCCTCAAGGATTTGGTTCACACTTTCGGTTTGACCACCGGTTTGAGGATGATAAGCAGTACTAAAGGAAAGACGAGTTCCCATAGCTTCTTGGAGACTTCCCCAAAATCTGGAGATGAACAAACCCCCACGATCAGAAACAATTTTCTTAGGAACTCCATGAAGAACGACTATCCGAGATATATATAGATCAGCTAGTTGACTAGCTCGAATGGTCTCTCGAACAGGAATGAAATGAGCAACTTTGGATAGACGATCAACCACTACCCAGATAGCATCATGACCCTTCTTTGTCTTGGGAAGACCAGTAATGAAATCCATACCAATTTCATCCCACTTCCATACAGGAATAGGCAAAGGTTGAAGAGCACCAGCTGGTCTTTGATGTTCAGCTTTAACACAACGACAAACATCGCATTCAGCGACGAACTGAGCTATGTCTCGCTTCATCCGGGTCCACCAGAATCTTTGCCAGAGATCCCGATACATTTTCGTGCTACCAGGATGAATAGAAAGAGGTGTTTCATGAGCCTCTTGAAGGATTAGCCTTCTCAGACTTTGTTTCTTCGGCACGACCAAGCGATTGCCGAAGTGAACAGTGCCTTGATCATCAATAGAGAAACATTTAGCTACTCCACTAGCAATGTTCTTCTTGATCTTGGCAATACCCACATCTCGCTTTTGGGCAACTCTGATTCGGTCTTCAAGGGAAGGTTTCACTTCCAGATTAGCCAGATAACCAGATGGAACAATCTCTAGGTTAAGCTTGGATAACTCTTCAAAAAGAGAGGGTTGACATTGTTGTACCATCAAGTTGTTGCAATAAGACCTTCGACTTAGTGTGTCAGCAACGACGTTAGCTTTGTCGGGTTGATAGTTGAGACCTAAGTCAAAATCTTTGATTGTTTCCAACCATCGTCTATGTCGAAGATTTAAATCTGGTTGGGTGAAGAGATATTTCAGATTTTGATGATACGAGTACAATTCACAGCGGCTATCGAGAAGGTAAGGACGCCATCATTTCAAAGCATAGATGACAGCTGCTAGCTCTAGATCATGGGTTGGATAGTTAAGCTCATGCGGTTTCAACTGTCTGGAAGCATAAGCCACCACATGACCTTCTTGCATTAGCACACAACCAAGACCTTGATGCGAAGCATCGCAAAAGATTACAAAGTCCTTGGTAGTGTCTGGAAGAACAAGCACTAGAGCGGTAGTCAGTTTGGTTTTCAATGTTTGGAAACTTTCCTCGTCCTTTTCTGACCACTCGAATTTTCTATCTTTCTTTAGGAGATCAGTCCTTGGTTTAGCGATCTTGGAGAAACTCTCGATGAAACAACGGTAGTAACCCGCCATACCGAGGAAACTTCTAACCTCCTTGACTGATTTAGGTGCTTCCCACTTCAGAATAGATTGAACCTTGTCTGGAATAACTGAAACACCTTCAGCAGACACAACGTGTCCTAGAAATATGAGCTCTTTCAACCAGAACTCACATTTGGAAAACTTGGCACAAAGACGATGCTCACGGAGTTTTGTCAATGCCAAACGTAGATCAGAATATCGTCGATATAGACCACGACGAACTTGTTAAGATACTCCATAAACACTGAGTTCATGAGACGCATGAAGGTAGCTGGAGCATTTGTAAGGCCAAAGGACATCACTTTATACTCATAAAGACCATAACGACTAACAAAAGCCGTTTTTGGAATGTCCTCCTTTCTGATCTTTATCTGATGGTATCCTGATCGCAGGTCCATCTTGGAGAAAACTGTTGCACCAGCTAACTAATCAAACAGATCATTGATCCGTGGAAGAGGATACTTGTTTTTGATGGTCACTGCATTCAGCGGCCGATAATCGACAACCAGACGCGGAACATTGGTATCCCGCTTCTTAACAAAGATAGTAGGGCATCCCCACGGAGATGTGCTAGGCTGGATGAACTCTTTAAGTTCCAACCCTTTGATTTGTCATTTCAATTCAACCAACTCCTCTTTGGGCATTCGATAAGGTCTTTTTGAAATAGGAGCAGTTCCAGGAACCAGATCGATGACAAATTCCACACTTCGATCAGGTGGCATGCCAGGTAGTTCTTCAGGAAAGACATCTGGAACAAACTACCAATAGTTCATGAATTTCTGGAGGAGTTTGAACTTCCATAGCATTCAATTCATTTTTTGGCGAGAACTGAGAACGTGCTGGTGGAGGCCATGCTAATGGTGACCAATACTGAACTACTTCACTAGAAGAATTTGTCAATGTGATAGATTTGGCGGCACAATCAAGAACAACTTTGTATTTCACGAGCCAATTCATGCCCAAGATGACATCAATGTCAGTTGACTGAAGGGCAATGAAGGTAGTAGGGAACGCGAAAGACCCTACATTGATTAAGAGCTCAGGCGTAACCATTGTGGTTCGCCAACTAGAACCCGGAGAGTGGATCAATAGAGGAGTAGGCAACTTCAGAAAAGGTATCCCATGCATATTAGCAAACTTATGTGACGTGAATGTATGCGATGCTCCAGAATCAAACAGTACAGTAACTGGAATTGAGTTGACTCGGAGCGTACCAAGGAGGACGCTTGGATTATTCTCAGCTTCATCAAGGGTAACGTGGTTCAGACGACCACGACCAGCAATAGATGGCTTCACAAATTTCTTGGGCGGAGGAACTCCACGACCATCAGTCCTTTGAGGGCACTCCCTCGAGAAATGACCTGGCTGACCACACTTGAAGCATGTGAGGCCAGCTGGAGCACCAACTGGAGGACGGTAACCTTGTCCACCACCATAGGTTGATGTAGCAGGTGGAACTGACGGACGAGGAACATAGCCCGAAGACTTGTTGGTATTTGAGCTTTTGGGAACAGCGCTATATGGTATGAACACACGGCGCTTCTTGAAACCAGAAGATGATGCACGAGAATCACCAGAGCCCTACTTCAAAGCAGACTCCAAATCCTTGCTACCTTGCTCCATGGTGAGAGACTGATTATGCAGTTCCTGGAAAGTTTGGAACTTGAAAGGAATCATCTCATAGCGGAGTTGAGGATTAAGTCCCTTGCGAAACAGATCCTGCTTATAAGCATCATTGGTCACGTCCCTGGGAGCATAACGAGCAAGACGAGTGAACTCCTGGCCATAAGCTTCAACGTCCATCCGTCCTTGTGTCAGCTCAAGGAATTCCTTCCTTTTGCGGTCCATAACCGCTTGAGGAATATAAGCAGCTCAAAAAGCAGTGCGGAACTCTTCCCAAGTGACCACATGTTCCGGCGCAAACAACGCCAGGTAGCCTTCCCACCAAGCACCAGCTGCACCCTCCAGGATGTAAGTAGCAAAGTTCACACGCTCTGCATCTGGAACATGGAGTGCGCCGAACTTGCATTCAATAGCGCGCAGCCAATCATCAGCATCAAGAGGCTCCTTAGCCTCCTGGAAGACGGGAGGTTGTGCTTTCAGAAAGTCCCCAAGGGTGGCACAGTTGTCGGCGCGGCGCGCAGTGTTCTGCACCAACTGCTCGAGGAGATGCTCATTTCGCAGACGGTTGGTCTCGATGTTCTGAAGAACCTGTGCCATTGTGGGAGGTGGCAGCAGTTCTTCCTCAGGAGGGTTACGACCACCACGGCCAACAGAACCTCGAGTACCGCTAGCCATCCTGAGTAGAAAGAAACAAGAACCATGAACAATACATCCATGGAACGAGATACAATGGAATGATAACATGAGGAATCAAAGAAACATGATAGATTACATCATGTAGACAAACAGGACATGTGACTATCAAAAGATCACACTAGTTGATATGGAACATCAAAGATATGATGAGATCGATGATTTAGATCAAGTAAGTAAACTTTGAAACTCTGAGAGCATTAACAACCTGACACAGAGTACTAAGAAAAACACCCAACGAGTTTGATCCTAGTTTTGAGGATAACAGACGAGCAAGTAAAACCTTTGCGACCAAATAAGGTAAGGTAACTCAGAGTTCAGAGCGATACTAGGTAAGGAGTAAAAAGAATCCTACTGAGATTTTCACAACTCATTTTTAGGTTCAAAATACTTTTCTCAATTTCTAGACTCAACATCGACCAATAGCAAGGGTTTCCTACAGGCAGTCCTGCTCTGATACCAAAAATTGTAGCGCCCCAACCCCGGTACTATACAAAGATGATGTATGTCACTGGTCATGTGATACAACCGAAGGTTACTGGGCACACCTCTCCCCAGGCCAGAACCTCTGGCAGGCGTTGCTCGAAATTGATCACCGGCAACACAACACCTCGATTGATGCCATAACACAGGCACAACTATCAAAGTATATGTCATGGTATTGAACAACTGATGCCTAGGGGTAGGCTTAAGTTTGGGGCCGATGGACGCTAGAGGATTCGGGGAGGGATAGCGCACTAAGGAGCGCACACGGAAGACACAAAAGCACACATGATCTACCCAGGTTCAGGGCCCTCGTGAGGAGGTAAAGCCCCTACTCCTGCATATCTGACTATATGGAGCTGCATATGAGAGCTACAATGGTGCTCCTTGAGCTGTGCACAGATTGCCTATGAGAGGCTCTCTCTAGGAGGAAGCATGCTCACGAGAGCAGATGAAGAAATTAGCCCCAAGGGCCTAAATGAGCCCCCGTGAGTCTGCCTGGAGCGAACCCCCTGGTGCTCCTTATATAGGGAGCCCAGGGGACAAGGGGTGGCCCACAAAAACATTGTACACGCGCTGTAACTGAAATGACTGCTGGGGTCTTGTCCGCACTGTTCCGACATCATGTAGTTGTACTCTTGTCACCTCGTTGGCACTGTGCTTGCATCACGGGGATGGCCTTGTCACGTCCTGCCCGTCCTTCGTCTTGTCCTCTAGCGCTTGTCTTCGAGATCTCCTGGTCTTCTTCTTATCTTCTAGAGCTGGTGCAAGTGTCGACGTAGAGTGTTGGAGAAGATGCAGTAGCCGAGGTAGTGGTAGTGATCCGTTCCTGGTGGTCGTTGCCGAGGCGCGGAGCTATGTCGGCCCAAGGAGCAGCCGAGGTCTGGAGATGTCTCGGTCCAGCCGAGTCTGGGGAAGACTCGGTCGAACAAGGAACAGCCGTGGCGATGTAGCTATTGCTACTCAGTCCAGGTACATCGGTGGGATGGCCCGAGGCCTGGGAGCAACTCGGCCCGTCCGAGTTCAGCCTGTTCGGGTCACAGGAACTTCGGCCTGCCCAGCCTCGGCCAGCCAACCTCGGTCTATCGGAGGGCTGCCGGCCTGCCCGAGGTAAGCAGACCTCGGTCCACCACCGCCGGCCCGCCAGAGGGAGATTCGGCCCGCCAGGCTGCACACTCGGCCCGCCAAGGCTGTAGGCACCGGCCTACCGAGGCTGCATATCTCAGCCCATCCGAGATTGGAGGGATAACTCGGCCCACCGAGGCTGGAGGGGGCTGCCGTCCTGCCGAGGCTGGAGAGGTCTACCGTCCTGAGATGGAGACAGCTCGGCCTGCCCGAGGCTGGGCAAAACGCGGCCCAACCGAGGTGGAGACAGCTCGGCCTATCCGAGGCTGGGCAAACTCGGCCCAGCCGAGCTTCTTTTGCTTTTCTTTTATCTCTTACCCGTTTATTTCCTGCTTCTCGCTTCTATTAACTCTACAAAAACCACCAACTCTGGGGGTACCCGGGGTTACATCCGCGACACTAGTCCCCGAGGCTGTGGGGGACTCGCAGAGTCGCGCACAGACTTTCAAAAAATATAGTAATATTAAAATCTCCATGTAAACAATAACCTTCCTGCACGGGCACCATCATTTTTTATATTGCCCACCCGAGCATACTGACATATAGCCAGCATGGGCATTATCATATGTCGGTTTTTTAGCCCCCTTGGGCATTACCGAAGTCGTATGTCGCCAGCATTAGCTGGACCGACATATAGCCTGCATGGGCTTCATCATATGTTGGTTTTTAGCCATCTCGGGCATTACCAAAGTTGCATGTCGCCAGCATTAGCTGGACTGACATATAGCCTGCTTGGGCATTGTCATAAGTCAGTTTTTGCCATTTTGGGCGTTTACCAAAGTCGGATGTCAACAGCCTGAGATGGATTGACATAATGCCTGTCTGGGCATATCTCATATGTCGGTTTTTTGCTACTCTATGCGTTTACCAAAGTCGGATGTCAACATCATGAGCTGGATTGACATATTGCCCGCTTGGGCATATCTCATATGTCGGTTTTTAGCCATCTTGGGCATTACCGAAGCCGCATGCCGCCAGCATTAGCTGGACCGACATATAGCCTGCATGGGCTTGATCATATGTCGGTTTTTAGCCATCTCGGGCATTACCGAAGTCGCATGTCGCCAGCATTAGCTGGACCGACATATAGCCTGCTTGGGCATTGTCGTAAGTCGGTTTTTGCCATCTCGGGCATTACCGAAGTTGCATGTCGCCAGCATTAGCTGGACTGACATATAGCCTGCTTGGGCATTTCTCATATGTCGGCTTTTTGCCACTTTGGGCGTTTACCAAAGTCGGATGTCAACAGACTGAGCTGGACTGACATAATGCCTGCTTGGGCATATCTCATATGTCGGTTTTTGAAACTTTGGGCGTTTACCGAAGTCGGATGTCAACAGCCTGAGCTGGATTGACATAATGCCTGCTTGGGCATATCTCATATGTCGGTTTTTGCCACTTTGGGCGTTTACCGAAGTCGGATGTCAACAGCCTGAGCTGGATTGACATAATGCCTGCTTGGGCATATCTCATATGTCGGTTTTTGCCACTTTGGGCATATACCGAAGTCGGATGTCAACAGCCTGAGCTGGATTGACATAATGCCTGCTTAGGCATATCTCATATGTCGGTTTTTGCCACTTTGGGCGTTTACCGAAGTTGGATGTCAACAGCCTGAGCTGGATTGACATAATGCCTGCTTGGGCATATCTGATATGTCAGTTTTTGCCACTTTGGGCGTTTACCGAAGTCGGATGTCAACAGCCTGAGCTGGATTGACATAATGCATGCTTGGGCATATCTCATATGTCGGTTTTTGCCACTTTGGGCGTTTACCGAAGTCGGATGTCAACAGCCTGAGCTGGATTGACATAATGCCTGCTTGGGCATATCTCATATGTCGGTTTTTGCCACTTTGGGCGTTTACCGAAGTCGGATGTCAACAACCTGAGCTGGATTGACATAATGCCTGCTTGGGCATATCTCATATGTCGGATTTTTGCCACTTTGGGCGTTTACCGAAGTCGGATGTCAACAGCCTGAGCTGGATTGACATAATGCCTACTTGGGCATATCTCATATGTCGGTTTTTGAAACTTTGGGCGTTTACCGAAGTCGGATGTCAACGGCCTGAGCTGGATTGACATAATGCCTGCTTGGGCATATCTCATATGTCGGTTTTTGCCACTTTGGGCGTTTACCGAAGTCGGATGTCAACAGCCTGAGCTGGATTGACACAATGCCTGCTTGGGCATATCTCATATGTCGGTTTTTGCCACTTTAGGCATTTACCGAAGTCGGATGTCAACAGCCTAAGCTGGATTGACATAATACCTGCTTGGGCATATCTCATATGTCAGTTTTTGCCACTTTGGGCGTTTACCGAAGTCGGATGTCAACAGCCTGAGATGGATTGACATAATGCCTTCTTGGGCATATCTCATATGTCGCCTTTGGCAAACCAACATAAATGGCGATTTGGAGGTATTGCACGATGCCACGATACTTTGGCCAACCGAGATAAACAGTGATCTGGTGATATTGCACGATGCCTTGATACTTTGGCAAACCGACATAAACGGCGATTTGGGGATTTTGCACGATGCTGTGATACTTTGGCAAACCGGCATAAACGGCGATCTGGGATATGGTGCCATGATATTCTGATCTGTCGACACAAGCGACAACTCGGGATGATATGCCATTTATAACTCGGCAAGTCGATACCAAGGATTACCCGCGATATGCTCTGAGGCCATAATAAATACAAGATGAATCCGAGATAACCAATATAACCACGACCTTAGTGATGAATATTTTCTCGGTAAAACCGATACCACCTTTCAATGTTAGTTCAAGCATATATATAACGAATGTTTAACAGGAATAACAACTCTATTCAACAAAACAAAATAAGTCTAGCAGCAAAACTATATACGAAAATGCAGACTTGGTTTCAACCGAGTCCCCGAGCTACTTTTCTTATCCAGGAGAAAAAGCTAAACTTGACTATCCGGCCAGCCCCCGAGTCACGACATCTCGTTCCCAGGGAAAACAACTAAGCAAGATACGAAGGGGCAGTCCCCGAGTAACTTTCGAGGATAACTAACTGTGCGTGGCACCAAGAAAAATACTCACGGAGCATTGTTGGTGCAGACTGGATCGATAGAACCGACATGACCCGGGCAACCGAAGGGCAGTTACCCGGGATCTGTTGGTGATGATCGTTGGTGTAGGCTACGCCAGCCTCTGCTTACGGCGACAAGCTGGAGCGCGGGGGATAATGGTGATGTCGAGTCCCTGCGTTGATGAAGAAGGTCCCGTCCGAATTTGATCCAGCAAGCGCCACTACCAGCCCCACGGTGGGCGCCAACTGTCGTGGTATTGAACAACAGATGCCTAGGGGTAGGCTTAAGTTTGTGGCCGATGGACGCTAGAGGATTCGGGGAGGGATAGCGTGCTAAGGAGCGCACACGGATGACACAAAAGCACACACGATCTACCCAGGGTCAGGGCCGTCGTGAGGAGGTAAAGCCCCTACTCCTGCATGTCTGACTATATGGAGCTGCATATGAGAGCTACAACGGTGCTCCTTGAGCTGTGCACAGATTGCCTGTGAGAGGCTCTCTCTAGGAGGAAGCATGCTCACGAGAGCAGAGGAAGAAATGAGCCCCAAGGTCCTAAATGAGCCCGCGTGAGTCTGCCTGGAGCGAACCCCCTGGTGCTCCTTATATAGGGAGCCCAGGGGACAAGGGGTGGCCCACAAATACACTGTACACGCACTGTAACTGAAATGACTACTGGGGTCTTGTCCGCACTGTTCCGGCATCATGTAGCTATACTCTTGTCACCTCGATGGCACTGTGCTTGCATCACGGGGATGGCCTTGTCACGTCATGCCTATCCTTCGTCTTGTCCTCTAGCGCTTGTCCTCGGGATCTCCTGGTCTTCTTCTTATCTTCTAGAGCTGGTGCAAGTGTCGACGTAGAGTGTTGGAGAAGATGCAGTAGCCGAGGTAGTGGTAGTGATCCGTTCCTGGTGGTCGTTGCCGAGGCGCGGAGCTATGTCGGCCCAAGGAGCAGCCAAGGTCTGGAGATGTCTCGGTCCAGCCGAGTCTGGGGAAGACTCGGTCGAACAAGGAACAGCCGTGGCGACGTAGCGATTGCTACTCGGTCCAGGTACATCGGTGGGATGGCCCGAGGCCTGGGAGCAACTCGGCCCGTCCGAGTTCAGCCTGTTCGGGTCACAGGAACTTCAGCCTGCCCAGCCTCGGCCAGCCAACCTCGGTCCATCAGAGGGCTGCCAGCCTGCCCGAGGTAAGCAGACCTCGGTCCACCACCGCCGGCCCGCCAGAGGGAGATTCGGCCCGCCAGTCTGCACACTCGGCCCGCCGAGGCCGTAGGCGCCGGCCTACCTAGGCTGCATATCTCAGCCCATCTGAGATTGGAGGGATAACTCAGCCCACCGAGGCTGGAGAGGGCTGCCGAGGCTGGAGAGGTCTGCCGGCCTGAGATGGAGACAGCTCGGCCTGCCCGAGGCTGGGCAAAACGCGGCCCAACCGAGGTGTAGACAGCTCAGCCTGTCCGAGGCTGGGCAAACTCGGCCCAGCCGAGCTTCTTTTGCTTTTCTTTTATCTCTTACCCGTCTATTTCCTGCTTCTCTCTTCTATTAACTCTAGAAAAACCACCAACTCTGGGGTACCCGGGGTTACATCCCCGATAGTATAATAAAGAGATCAAGACTGCGGACAACTGACACATCACAGACTCTACGATTCAAAGTAATATAACATAACTTGGATTACAGTACTTGGTAATATTACAAGCAGAGGTCACATGACCCAACATTACAACAAACAACGAAAGCAAATGTGTTGCTATATAACAAGACTGCAAAAGGCCTAAGAGGCCAAAAGTAAGCAACGTAGCCAAACCCAACCTACACGTTCCAGGCTGCTACCTGGGAACTCCAAACTACTCGTCGATGTCAACGTAGAAACCACCGTCGGAGTGAGGGTCTTCACCTAAACCAAACTAAGCAAACATGAGTACCGAAGGTACTCAACAAGACTTAATTAACCTAATATATATCTGTCTGTTCAGAGAGTATGTATGAAGGTTCATTTGTGTAAAGCCATCTTTAGTTCCAAATAGAGGAAGGAAGAATCTCGTATCAACAGTAGACTTTTAAAAGGGATAAGAGAGCCTTTCCAACTATTGTGAACATGTTGTAACCACCAGCTCATCAACATCATCTATTAACTAGGGTCACCCCCTCGTCAACCTCGAGGAAGCACCCTTCATTTGTTGTCAACAGATTTTACATTTATGTTCATGTTCTGTATGATCACGTGTCCATTCCCAAGTCGTCCATAACCGTGGACACGGCTTTTCGAAAAGATTAAACCCTGCAGGGGTGTACAACTTTAACCACACGTATCAGCCGACTCTTATTGCCACATGACACACTTCCGGGGATACTGGCAGAGGGTGGTTGACCACGACCTTTACCTTGGTTGATTATATTCCATGGGCCATCCATAACAGGGATGTGTCGCCATTACGCGAGATGGCCACCTCGCGACGGTCCCCGTTACTCTGTCACAGGAATCAAGATTCGTGTTCGTCCATCACTGGATCCCTGCCAGGGCCTACCTTTTCATAAATGTTTCTGACCCACACACGAATGGAATACCAAACTACGTGTCCCATGGGTACAACCAACCAAGTTAGTTAGTCGAGCAGGGTGTTAGGCCCGCCACGTATGGAAGTACGCTCAGTCTTGGTTCAAGAGGCGAGAACCTTAGGTCCTAGGTCGGCAAGAATGGAACAACTCACCACAATCCCAATGTGGCCTCCCATCCGAGCCTTTTATCATATTATCATATCTTCACCTCCTTCTCACAACGTCCTGACATAAGAGATTCTTCGCAGCTCTGATTCACCAACCGGGTGGAGCAGAGATAAACAACTACGCATGGCTAAGCAGATATGAGGCTTTGGCGGTAAACACATATCAAAACTATGGCTGCTAGGAATAATGATTGAGGATATCTAGGTGATGCAAATATATAGGATACCTCTATTTAAAGACCAAAATACATTGGAATCATATGCAAGTAGAAGAGTGAAATACTTCGAAATCATATATGGGCAGATAAGAGGTTATGCTTGCCTTGTTCGTCAGGGGTCGGATCTTGTTCTTCGAATAAAGAGGGGTCAACTTCCGAACCACGATCTACCGAGAAGAACAAATACCGGAAAAGAACAACAATCAATACATGGCATTGATGCAATGCGCAATATGTATGTATGATCAATTTAATGCATTGACCTGGAGCTCTAAATCATGTTTGAAATGTTACTTGAATTCAAATTGCAATTATGGGCATTTATTTAATTTGACTCCATAATTAGAGAAAAAGCATTTAGGTTATTCCCAAATATTTACCAAATTGAAATGTTCCAAATTGTTTGTATTTTGGCATAAATAGTTAGCATTTATTTTTCTGAGCATTTTGATATATTGTTCATATTTTTCTGATAAACAGATCAAAAGTTATTGAATTTACAAGATTTTATTATTTTCTGGAATTTATTTAACTGTCTGGGTCCCACCTGTCAGGGATTTAACAATTTCCGAAGCATTTACAAAAAGAATAGAAATCTGACGTGCGGGGCCCGCACGTCAGTGGCACAGGAGAACCAACGGCGGCTCTGCCGAGCTCGCCGGCGACGAAGGAGGGGGAACGGGCTCACGCGGCTAGGCGCGTTGCACGCTCACGTGCACGGGGAGCCATTTGGGGGCGGCGTCGTGACCAAATGGTCGTCTGAGCACTCGCTACGGCGCGGCGGAGCCACTGCCGGCGACGAGCAACAGCGCAACAGGACGCGGGCAAGCTAAGAAAAGGCATGGGAAGAACTAGAGGCTCACCCTGAGCACGATGAAATTGACGGCGAGGTCGGAGAAGCTCGGACGGCGATGAACTCGTGCTCGAACCGCGGCGGCCGGACTTGGGGAAGATGGCGAAATTCCGGCGACTCGTGCTGTTACAGAAAGAAATACTCGATGGAGAGGAAGAAGTAGATGAGGCGGACTCGACGGCGTCCTCAATTCGTCCAGAGGTGGCCGGAATCGACGGCGCGGCGGCGGCGGCCGTGCGGCTAGGGTTTCGCCGTGAGGAGAGCAGAGAGCACGGGGAAGGAAAAGAAGAGCACAGAGAGAGAGGAAGATGCAGACGTCTCTTTGCCCTTATCTTCGAGGGCAAACAAGCAGGCAGGAGGTGGCAACGATGGCGACGACACGGCGGCAGGCAGCTCGCCCTCTGGCGCGAGGAAGAAGGGAAAAGAAAACATTTTGTGAAAAACCCCTGGACTTTTAAATATTTACAGGAATGTTTTAAACAGCAACTTTCTGCATTTTTTAGGGCATTTAAGATAGTCAATAAATTACCTAAAAATTCATGGAGCCTTCTAATATTATAGAGAAGCCCCACATAATTTTGTTTTGAATTTTTGGAACTTTTGAACCACAATTTAAAATAGGACAAGTTTTAGGCCCTTTTTAATTACTTCTTCTTTAATTTAACTGCAAATTTTCTTAGTGCAAAGTTTAATGCATGAAATGACATGATTACTCAACTTAACACTTTATTACAAAGTTGGGATGTTGCACAGGGTTTTGTTTAACGGATGGCCTAATCAGATACAAAGGGCGCATCTGGATTGGTTCTAATCATTTGGCTCAGTCACACATTCTGCAAGCCTTGCACAGTAGTGGTGTGGGTGGTCACTCCGGCGTTCGAGCTACATATGAACGAGTCAAGGCTTTATTTGCTTGGCCAAAACTGAAGAATGTTGTACAGCAGTATGTGGCAAGCTGTGAGACCTGTCAACAAGCCAAAGTAGAGCATGTTAAATCTCCAGGGTTACTACAACCATTAGCTGTGCCATCCAAACCATGGGAAATGATAAGTTTGGATTTTGTGGAAGGTTTGCCCAAATCACATGGGTGTGATGTTATACTGGTGGTGATTGATCGTTTCACCAAGTATGGACACTTTCTGCCACTGTCCCATCCTTTCCCAAGTGGCTCGGACCTTCATAAGCAACATTTATCGTCTTCATGGATTGTCCCAGGTAATTGTTTCTGACTGGGACCGTATATTTACCAGCACTTTGTGGAAAGAACTGTTCAGGCTTTCGGATACAGCTTTACACATGAGTTCCTCATACCACCCTCAGTCTGATGGACAGACAGAACGGCTTAACCAATTGAGATGGCAAAAATTTTCAGAAGCTATCCTAAAGACACACATCGCCTCATCAATATTGCTATCTTTACAAAGAAAAATCACGACCACGGATGGTTCACATCCATTTCCCTGATGACACATCAGCAGTAAATGTCATGTATGCTGAGCTTTCCCTTGCAGAACCCAAAATCTAATGCCGTATGAGAATATAAACTGAGAGTGTGGGATAACCCTCTGCCCCTCTCTTCCTCAAGTTACAGAACATAGACAGTGCTTTACTGCTGCGACCAGCCTTGCACAGACCGAAAAGAATCTGGCTATACGCATAGTAGGACACAAATCCAGCACGAATCCGTATTTACAAGAACCAAGAATACCTCATACGCCACTTCGGAACCATCGGTTTTTTCACAAGGACTTGAAGTCTTGAACTATGGCCTTATCAATGGGCAGCCTTAGCAAGTAAACCAGCCTCAACATTAATTTTCGACAGAGCCTTCTAGGCTTCTAGCCGCCGCGGTGGCCCAGCCGGAGCATCCCGTTAAAAGCCTGTTGAATCTCGGGCGTTTGATGCAGGACCCAAGTTGCGCATGTGCGATATCATCGCCGCGATTCACGTACTACGCTCGTAGCGTCGGTTAGGGTGCCGACGCTCACGGGAGGACTCCGTAGCCGGCCCAGCCTAGCCGCCCAGGTATGCCCCTCTTTTTCGTTTTTCGTGTTCTTTTTTCTTCTTTATTTATTTCCCGTTTTCCGTTGTTTTTCCTTTTCCTTTTTATTTTTATTTTCTAATTTTCTGTTTTCGTTTTATTTTAGTTTATTTTTTTCTGTTCTTTTTTTCTTCTGTTTCTTCACGAATTATAAAACCTGAGGAAAAAGAGCTTCATTTTGATTCTCCAATTTGGAAAATCACATATTAATTTCCTCCATATGAACTGCAATGTGTGATGATTCAAAGAATTTCCCGCTCACGGACGAAACACTAGAAATGTAAGATAAAATGAGCAATAAATCAAAAATTTCAAAGTAGCAGAATAAGAAATTCAAAAATTAAGAAAACCGCTCACTAGGCTTCTTATTACGGTGAAATTGCTTCATCACCCGACTCAACATCAGCCTCATTCTCCCATTTCAGCTTTGGTTATAGTATCCTTTAGTCCTTGGTTATTTTGATTTTTGGTTATGGTTACGGTCAATGATAGATCTAACCATATCTCTTTTGGTTAATATGATTAATAAACTATTCACCAAGCTAATTCGTTATTATAGCTTCTTAGATTGCTCGTGGCCCAACCCAACACACATTCCTACGCTTGTTGTCCGCCCTCTTGTACATCGCTGGTCATCAAACAAACATACATCATGAGTTGTGACTCACATCCCCACACATCTCATTGCATGTGATATGTTGACTGTTGCTAACTTATGGTTTTTAATGAAGGATTGCGGAATATCGATTGTATTGATTGATTGAATATTGAGCCACGATGGGCTGTCTATAAAGGGTACAAGACTTGGAGGGCGAGAAGCTTCCTAGAGATAGACTTGGATGACAATCCTAAAACTACCAAATCTAGCCTAACCCTAATATACTCTACCCCCCCCCCCTCCCTCCCCCTTCCCCCGTAGTCGGATCGGTAGTGGCGCGAACAGCTAGAGCGTCATGGACGGTCTGACTAGAGCACAAGCGAAAGTCGTGAACTGGAGAGGGAGTCGAGGTGATAGCCCTTAATGTCGATGTCGATGTAGCCGAGTGTGTGGGCACTGTAATTGTGGTCGATGTTGTCCTTGTTGGGGTAGTTGAGGTAGATGTTGCTGGAGTTGGGGTAGTCAAGGTAGGCGGTACGCCTTGGTGAGCTTGCCAGACTCGGGAGAACGTCGGGGACGAAGGCACGCGCCGGTGTTGCCAGTGCCGGACATGCGAAGACAGGGACCACCATTAACCATGCGAGCCAGAGTCGGATGAAGAAGCAGAGGAAATCTCCGTGATCGGTCGATGCGTAGAGCAGATTTTCCGCCGTTGTTGCCGAAGTAGACGAAAAGTTTGCAAAAAATAAAATTAAGCACAAGTCACGGTGGGCATAAAACCCGAAACCCGAAGCCCGAACCCGAAAAACCCGAGCCCGAACCCGAACTACCCGAACCCGACCAACCCGATGCCTGCAACGGGTAGCAGATCTGAATACCCGAATTTAATTGGGGAAATTCGGGTTTGAACCCACGGAACCCGAATTGCCCGAATAACCCGAAATAGAGAAGGCCCAGTAAAAAATCTCTCATTCTGTGGCTCTGCCAAAGCCCAGCCTAGACCAACATCCTGTGACCTACCTCGTCCCGTGACCTACCTCGGCTCGTCCATATCCCATTTTCCTCATCGACCCCGCCGCCACAAGCCATCGCGGCATCGCTATCCTCTCCGGCTCTCCCCACCTCCCCCGCGCACGACGGCCGCCGTCCACCTCCCTCGCGCACGACGGCCGCCGGCCGCCTCCCTTCTTTCCTCTCCCCACCTCCCTCGCGCACGACCGCCGCCGGCCACCTCCCTCGCGCACGACCGCCGCCGGCCACCTCCCTCGCGCACGACGGGCGCCGGCCGCCTTCCTTCTTTCCTCTCCCCACCTCCCTCGAGCCACCTCCCTCGCGCACGATGGCCGCGCCGGCCACCTCCCTCGCGCACGATGGCCGTCGGCCGCCTCCCTTCTTTCCTCTCCCCACCTCCCTGCTCTGCTATTCGGGTGAATCGGGGAAACCCGAACCCGAATTGTCGGGTACCCGAATTATCGGGTTTCTCTAATTTTGGCCTAACTTCGGGTGTCAGTTCTCAAAACCCGAATTGAGAAAAACCCGAAAAACCCGACCCGATAATTTCGGGTTACCCGAATGCCCACCGTGAAGCACAAGTACGTGCAAATAAAAATAGACTGCAACTCTGGCGACGCGGTTGTGGTGGACGAAGCCGGCGTGGGGGTTGTTGAAGACGTTTGAGCTGTAGAGGTAGTAGATGTCAGGGATGTTTGTTGGTGTAGATAGTTGTCGGTGAGGTAGTAGATGTTGGGACATTCTTGATGTAGAATTATCGGCGATGATGACCACGAGCGTTGTTGGTGCAGCCCTTGAGTTGACGGCGAGGCGCGTACTTGGGGACGAGCTTGTCCCGGACGATGTTGTCGAAGACGACCTGGCGTGGTGGCGACGTGCGGAGGTTGCAGCCGGCGACGACGCATGAAAGCGTCCCTTGTGGCGCCGCGCAGGGCGTCCTTGGCACGGTCGATGACGAGGAGTTGTCGGCGATGAGTCAACGACGTGTTGGAGTAGAGGCGCACGAGGACAAAAAGCGGCGATGGGCGACGCAATCCGATCTATGATCGACAAAAGAAGAACAAACGTCGGTCAAGTGGTCGGCAAGAAAATTTTGATAACTCGAGATCTAATCTACTATTTGCGCGCCCCCCGGCGGAGAATAATCTCCCTGGGGGCGGCGCGGCGGAAGCGGTGGTGGCTAAACCCTAGGTTGACAAACGAAACGCTCTGATACCATGAAAGATTGCTGAATATTGATTGTATTGCTTGATTGAATATTGAGCCACGATGGGCTGTTTATAAAGGGTACATGACTTGGAGGGCAAGAAGATTGCTGAATATTGATTGTATTGCTAGATATAGACTTGGATTACAATCTTAAAACTACCAAATCTAGCCTAACCGTAATATACTCTAACATTTAAATATATGGCCATTAATTTATAGTCTACTTTTCTTATTTTTCAATATATGACCATACATGGAAATTTAAATTTTAAAATTCACCTCAACTCTGATTAGATTGTTTATTACCGAAATTGAACCAAAATTGATTCGTTATTACTGAAACTAAACTATATTTTTATACAAAACCTATTAATTGAGGTACTAAAACTGTATTTAACAAAAACATCTAAACCAAGCAAAATTAACCATTGCTTGAGATAAGTGGTTAAGTGGGTTTAGGCCATAATCTTATGGAGCTACACAACTTCCAGCCCACGACGTTCAAAGGCTTTCCCGGCCAGCGAATCTCTTCTAGAAACTCCACCGACCTAACCTTACATGTTGCATTAAGACTCCCTGAAGATTCTCTCAAACTAAACGCACAATCAAAGAAAATTACAAGATCGTATTTGACATACAAGGCTTAAATTAACAAACCCTAATGTGCAAGACGGAAACCCCTGCCGAAGACTATAAGTACCGGAGGAAATCCATCTAGAAGATCATCGTTCAACACACACATTCACGGCCCAGTCGAAGCCCTAGTCTTCGTAGTCTCCATAGTCTAAACCCTAGATTCATGCTCCCATGTTGATCACATCTATAAGTTTGATGGGATCATCATGTAAATCTTGTACCATCTTGTGATCACAGCAGAATAAAGTCTGAGAAAACTTCATCATCGACATTGTTTTTGACCCATCCCTGTTGACATGTGCCTCCTGCCAAACAAATAAACCCCCTTTGGTTTGCCGAGGTGAGATTGCAGTAGTGTTAACATAATATTTGCTTACCTTGTATAGTTAACTACTGCCGTAGCCATCCTCTCGATCTCCCTTGTAATTCTATATAGAAGGTTGAGATTCTCTAGCGTTAGGTGTAGATCACGGCTTGGTTAGCAAGTAGTCTTGTATTATAAATACCCCAATGATCAATACGATTGATGTGTTGCATCCAATCTCTCTCTCATACATGTAGGACCAAAAAAGTCCTTCAACAGTTGGCGCGCCAGCCGCCAAGGAAGGGGTACGCGTGTCATACAGATCGGGTATACTCCAGCCATCAAGAGGAAGAGCAAGTCGATCAACATACAGGTCGGCCTGATGACCACATCACCACGGATCAACCACGTGGATGTGCATGTCAGATAACGTCAACCTTTCCAAGAAGCACGCCATCCACCCTGCAGGTCCGGTCAACAACAACTCTAGAAGGAGGGGAACCATGCCATGGCACGGCGGGGGTCTCTCATACGATATAAACCGCGGTGCCAGTGTCGCTGGATACTGCAGACACCGCTCGTGGGCTCCATATATTAACCACTTTACTCCACAGTTTAAATGTAATGCCAGGTGTTCCCATAAAAAAAAAGGGTGCCTCGGAAGTTACTCGGTCCCTCGGCACGTCGAAAGCTACGCCCGAACTATCAGACTTCTCACGTCACCACCAACCATTGGGACGTACTCGAGGAGAAACAAGACCTATATACCCCTACATTACCTCGTGATTTGGTTACCCGACCTTCACACCAGTCCCAGAGCCTCATCCGCCCAGACTCGGAGGTCGCAGGCACCAGCTGCCGACACAACACGTACACCAACCGATTGGGGTTGGGCTGTCCTATGACCCAATCCCCCTAGGTAGGATATTGCCTCCACGAGCCAAGGGGTACAACCGAGAGAATATCCGGTGGAAACCAAGTTTCGGTGGAAACCGGTGAAAATTACGGAAAAATCATGTTTAAAAGTTCAAAAAAATTCTAACAAAAAATGCATGACATTGGGAAGGTAGCGTTCTACGGACATGCAAAATGGCAACTTGAAACTCAAATTTGTTTAGGAGCTATGAAAATGACAAAATCAGCAATGAATAGTGCTTCAGCAGTGAATAATAATTTCTGGTACTATCCACTGCCAGTGGCGGACCTAAAATTTTAGCAGTGGGTATGCCATACCAAAATTTTGGTGTGTCTATTGACAACGGTATTGTCTTAGAATATGAATAAAAATGACGATTATAAAATATGAAAAAATAATTAAATAAAAAGAGATTTTGCATTATAATAAAAAGTTAAATTGTTGGAGATAGCTAGGCAACTACAGGCTTCCACGCGAGACTAAAGCCACATCTTGATAAACATGTACGTAGACTAGTGGCCATAGCTAACGCAGTAATTAACGGATGGATGGTCAAGTACTACCAAAGCTAATCAACCCACGTCCCTGAACGAGACAAAGAATGGCCACAGGCTGCATGCCTGCATGTATTAGCTCAGCTTAATTAATCAATTGATCAAAACAAGTATACACTTGCATGGCTGGGCCGCAGGGTATGCCATGGCATATACGGCATACCCTGTAGGTCCGCCACTGTCCACTGCTGATTTTGTCATTTTTATAGCTCTTAAAATGTTTTGAGTTTCAAGTTGCCATTTTGCATGTCCGTAGAACGCTACCTTCCCAATGTCATGCATTTTTGGTTAGAATTTTTTTGAACTTTTAAACATGATTTTTCCGTGGTTTTCACCGGTTTCCACCGGATATTCTCTCGGGTACAACCAGCCAACTGTTGCCGTTTAGATTCATGTATCGCGACTCAAACACCATCTTCCCAGTACTGATTCTCCCATCTCCCAATGGAACACCAAGACCCTGAGACCTTGCAGTCGCAGGTGCCCGCCTGCGGCTTCTGTCGTGAAGGACCTCAGGAACACGAGGAGGAAAGGTTGCGCACTATCCTTCTCCCCTGAAGTGCTTGCCTCGACTCAATAAACGATCGGCCTCCTATCATCAAATAAAGGTAAATTATGATAAGAAATAGTGATACCAAATGGACGTATCATCTTCCACCACATGCCCCTATGTTTTTTGGAAGAGGTTGCATACCGGAAATTACTTTGCATAGTGTCATGGTCTAAGAACAATGTCAACACTCCGTCGGCCATGTATGCTAAGCACTGAAAAAATAGCGTGCTGTAACAAAATAGCGCCAGCCTAAAAATACGCTATTAGCGAGACATTGTACATGATTTATTTAGCGAGACAATTCTATAAACGCTATAGCGTGCTATTAGCAGAGATATAGCGCGCTATTTTTTCCATGATGCTAAGGGTGATATGCTTATATCAGCAATGCATGTGTTTAGGTTGCTTGCCACACACTCAGATAGAATTTCTTCAGGTATCTGCCATTGAGAGAGTATAAACATGGAGCGCGAACATCTATTCATATACATATGAACATCTTAAACCTATATAATCATTTATATTATTTTTTGAAACGAAACTGTTTTAGTATAAAATCAATTTATAAATAGTAAATACGATCTTAAGATTTACAAAAATGCAAAAATGAAAAAAAATACTTACCTTTAATGGGTTTTGCCAATTGCAACCCATCTAAGATTCACTTCAGGAGATAGAGCATTGATCAAAGCATATATAGGAGCTCTCTGCGATAACCTGTCGGCCCCGACACAACCAACCAGACCAGAGATAGTCTTGGAGATGGACTTTATAGCCGGGAGCGGCGAGCGGCCGCAGATGGATGAGTAATTGGACGAGATTTTGGGGACCTCCTATCTCCCATGTATCACTTATGGCGAGTTGGAGCCTGCTCTCGCCTAAGGGGTGTTATATGGGTCGACATTTGGTTCAGCCCATAATAAGTAAAAAAATAATCCCAATTTTTTATTTGATTAATTTTACATAATCAGTTTAATAATTAAGAAAATAGTTCATGTATTGTAAAAGATAACATGTTCACATATGTTTTTTTACAAGTTCGTGTCAAGGAAAAGGGGTTTTGGCAGACTACTCTTCTAGACTGTCATGCATATGTGGTCGCCGGGATGAAAAAAGCTGAAACCAACACAATAAAAAGAATTTGGCAATGTGTGTGAGAGGGAGGGAGGCATGCAGAGCACGAATGTCTTCAGAATTTGTCTGTTATGTTCTGTATTTTGTATAACATGTGGACATGCAGAGAATACAGACGCCATGCGGTGGAATAAACAGTGCACATGTCAAGCATGCACCTGATTCTTCACACGTGCATAGGGCGGGCAGTGGAGGAGAAGTTCGCGTGAACTGTTCCTCTTCTGAGTTAAGCAAAATAAAGAAGAGTTGCTTCTATCCGTAGTAGGTCCAGTTCTCTCCTAATAGCAATGTGATACTTAACTTGCAATTCTCGCTGTATAAGCCAATTTTTTGTAATGAAGTGGCTTCTGCATTGAATCATGATGACAGTTTTTTTTAAAATAATTATTCAACAAAGACGTACAAAGTAATACATCATTAAGTCTGAAGCCACATTCCTATCATCACCAGTCGCTACTCCTACCAACTTGATGAAGGGGGAAGGGGGGGAGGGGGGATATGACCGGGTCCGTTTGCCCAGACCTCATACCAACACACATCATTTAAATCCGGAGGTCTCAACCAAGCCGCTTAACGGCGAGTCGGGAGCACAAACCGGTCCAGTAGATTCTTAGGATGACTCCAACGGGCGACCCATCGAGTCCGCGCGCGTCCGTCCCTGTCCGCAGGAGCCAAAAACACGGCCCAACGGGGCGACGCAAACAGACCGCGGTCCGTTTTTTGGTCCGCCACGACGCATTCCTGGCCCAAATTTGGGTCACCGATGCGTCGGGCCCGGACGCGAGCGGACCGTTCCTGCATCCTCCCCGTGTCCGCCCTAGCCCCGCGTGTCATCGACCCCAACGGCCACCTACCCGTAATAACTGTGGGCGGTGGAGCTGTATAAATCGCGCCGGCCGGCCAAACCCTAGGGCACAAACCCTAGCACTCCTCCCCAATCGCGCCGGCCGGCCAAACCCTAGCCACGGCGGCCACCATCTCCAAGCTCAGATCCACGCGCCGGAATGGATCCGCCGCCGCCGCCGCCGCAGCATCTGGTGGACGAGGCCGAGCGAGCGCGTATGAGCGCGCGCGGGCGCTATCGCGGCAGCTTCTCGCGCCGGATGGCGACCAGCCCGGCATGGGCCGGCATGATTCCCCAGCCGCCGCGTCCGCGCCTGACGGACGCCCAGAGGAGTGCGGTGGAGGCGGCGTTCGCGGACTGCGCCGACAGCGACGAAGAAGAGTACGCCGTCGTCGCGGCGGCTGCTGTCGCGGCGGCCGGTGTCGCGGGGATGGCGCGCCGCCGGAGCCTCCCATTGGCGTGGGCGGCCCTGCTCACATCACCGAGGAGGAGGCGGTGAATGCAGCCCACATGCAGCTGAACGCGCAGAGGGCGGCCGCGTTCATGTCCGCCGCGCGCGCCTGTGCCGACGCTGCAGTGGAGGAGGAGATGAAGCAAATGCGCCGCGCCGAAGAGTCCAAGAAGCGCGCGGCGAGGCGCAAACGGCACCGGGAGGCCTTGGCGGCGGGCGAGGCGCAAACGGCACCGGGAGGCCTTGGCGGCGGCCGAGGCCGCGAAAGGAGCAGGCAGCTCCGCCTGATGTCAGCTCCACCGCGAAAGGAGCCGAGGCCGTGGCCGCCTATGTGCGGTTCATTTTCCACTAATACCGGCGCCCGCTACGTGTTTCGTAGCTACAAAATGATCAAAGAAGATTGAGTCAGCCAACCCTGGCTGGCCATGGGCGCGATGAAGGAAGAGCCAGCAAGTCCGTTGCAGAACGGGCATGCTGCGTGACGTTCCTCAAGGCCGCAGCCCCTCTTTGATCTTCCCCCTTGCCGGCCGGTGGTCGGTTATTAATTTCCTTCAAGTTTAGGTTTAGATTTTAGGGTTTAATGTTAGGAGAAGGTCCTAGATTTAACAATGTAATTTCAGTTTCTAAATGTAATCCTTTTATTAAAAAAAAAGTTTAGGAAATAAAAGTGGCAAGCAGACTCAATGCGTCGGCCCCGTTGGGGGCACTGGCCAGAAAGGGGCGGACATGGGCCGGACGCGCGTCCGTTCCCCGACCCAAACGGACAAAACGCGGACCGAACGCGCGTCTGTTTGGGTCGGCCCGTTGGAGTCATCCTTAGTGGGCACAAAATGTGCACGCTCCAGAGGCCGCCTCCATCGTCTTTCGCCGATCCATATTCAGAACAGGTATCGACACATTGATCTTGCTAGGCCATCGTCGGTGCTGCTAAGACGCTAGACAACGCCACCTCCCTGCGCGAGTCCATCACCATGCGTCTGCCGCTGAGATCCGCTGCGCCACGCCACCGAGGCCCGTCGTTTTTTAGGTAGAAGAAACCACTCTGCTCGACCTTCTGTCCCTCCCAGCCAGCACATGCTCCAAGACGATGCTCCCAGCACGGCCCTAAGCGTCGCCATCGTCCGACCCGGGAGATCCAGATTTGGGGTTTCCCCGGAGCAGCCCGAGCGAGATGGCTAGACTGCAAGGATGATGCTTTCGACAAGGTAACGACGTATACATGCCGCCATGACCGAGGTAAGCTTGGTTTTCACCGGCAGTCACGCCTACCCGAACACGCACCTGACTAGATTCGAGCAGAGCCACACCACGGAGGCGCACGCAGCCGCCAGAATGCTGACAGGGCTCCAACCGCCCCTCCACGCGTCGCCGACCGGTCATGGACCAGCCCAACAGCGGATTTCGGCAGGAGGCAGATCCGCGGCCACAGTCTCCATCCATCACCGGACAGCAAGCGCTGCCGGCCATGGAGAGGGCCTCCACCGCCGCACGCCCAAGGTGCGTCGCCTCGACCACCGTGCACAGCGCATATGCGTGGAACTGCCCTAGCCGCCCTGGGGAGCCGCCGCGCACCACCAGCCCGACCACCTTTGGTGTCAGGCCAGCCAACGTCGGCGGCAGCGGCGAAAGGGGATCCACCTTGAGAGGAGGCTTTGGTGGCACCTAGGATTTCTCCCCTAGCGCCGCCTTGGGGGGTGACGCTGTATAAGCCATGGAATGGATTTTGAGATTTTCAGGATTTAGACTAAAATGAGCCAAGCTCCATAAAATCAGACATAAGATATTTTCTTTTCTCTACAAAGCAAATAACTACTTCTAAGGCCTCATTAAATCGAGCAAAGAATATTTCCGTGGAGCCTAGGTATAGACATTGTTTCAGAAGTTTTGCCAGAAACAGCGACAGACTTCTCAACGCTGCACTTTTCGCTTCATTTTCGCTGACTAGAATAATCTATTTCACTTTTGGGCCAACGCATTTGAGGAGTTATTCTCGTTTTTCCCGTAATTCCGTCTAGGCCTTTTCCATTCTAGGAATAGGGGAACATTGTTGAAGTTAGCGTATGCTCTGGAAAATGGCAAAGCACAGACAGGAAGCGCATCGTCCAAATTAGATTCGACGTTCTCGTGCGTGTCACCAAGAAATTATATTCCTCTTTTCCTAGAACACCGAGACAATATATTCTGGAAGCTCCCCTACCGCATCGATGCTTAACTAATTAGCCTTTAATTTCCATGGGAGTTACCAACTTTCTTTTCCGGTTGTAGGATAACACCATTGACATTCCTTGCTCTCCAGAGTTAATCTCTAAAAACTCCTTGCTCTCCAAAGTTAATCTCTAAAAAGACTAGCCGTAAGATCGTCTTTAATTTGTCTTGTTTTCTTACTGTTATATCAGAGTGAAAGATTCGTGTCAAAATGGATACTCCATACAAACTGCAACAAAACGAATACTCCAAGAACAGAAAGACGTGAGTCACGACGAAGCTCAACATGGGCAACCAAGTGGAGCATGTGCCATAGGCCGAGCACATTGGCGGTGCTGAGGACGGGCAGATTTTTCGTTTATAGCAAAGCACGAGTATTCAACCATTTTTAGAAAAGCACCGGCCAGCTCTTGGAGTTGTTTAGATAATGCTGCAACTATGAGCGGCTTATTTGCCACCGTTGCGCAGGTTCCAAGGAAGCCAACTGGAGTTCTGAGAGTGCAATAATCAAGATTGGAGGCCTTAGTATGGCAAAGGATCATGTGCTTGATCAACCTGGGCATACCATTTCTGGAAACAAAAGGAAACCTCCTCGAAACAGGCTTTCGCCCCGCTTTATAAATAAAGCAACCGCCCACAAGCATACAGAGATCCAGTTACAAAGTCTAAAAGCAGCAAGTCTGCTGGGGCCACAGCACAAGGATGCCCAAAGCTAAAAACGAGGTGATACAACTCCACATGGGAGTAACTCAGCGGCTGGACGACGCAGATAGAAGGCGTGCCGCCCTCAGAAGCTTCTCGATCAATCCATCCAGCCGCTCCTTGTCCCGCTGTCTACAAAGCGGGTGCCACTGCTGCAAAAATGCCAAGAATTTGAAAACGGAGTCAGAGGCACGCCTCAGAAAGACACGCTCGATAACCATCTTATTACGAATAGTCCAAAGGGTCCAGGTCATCGCGGCAAACACTAACCAGAAGAGGCGCCTCCTCTTACCAGTACGGTTCGCCTGCACTTCTAGGAATTCAGCAAGGTCTTGGGCCTGCCACTCAGGCCCAAGCGCCTCGGCCAGAAAACTCCATAGGAAGCGAGCTGCGGGGCAAGAGAAAAGAATATGGGTCCCCGACTCTGGGACCGCACATAAGGGACAATTACCATCCCCCGGGCCAAAACGCTTGACCACCTCCACCCCAGAGGGAGGCGGTCTCGCAGCAACTGCCACGTAAAGATCTTAATCTTCAGTGGCATCGGGGCCTTCCACAAGTGGGAAGTCCACGAGAGCACGGGTCCTCTAAATAGGGCCCGGTAAGCAGACCGGACTGTAAAGCATTTCGAGGGCGAGAGGGCCCAAGAAACACTATCCGGGGTGTCCGTAAGGGAGTATGGAAGGGAAGCCAACAAGCCCTCCCACCGGTCGGCCTCCACCAGACCAAACGTGCGGCGGAACCTAATGTTCCAGCGCCCGTTATGGGCCGCGTCCGCCACCAAGAGCATAGGGTCAGAGCAAATAGCAAAGAGCTCCGGGAACTCATACCTAAGTGGTCTTTCACCAAGCCATGAATCTAGCCAAAACAGGGTACTCCCTCCGTCGCCTACGGAGAAGGTAGCCCCAAGCCGGATCTCATGTTTAATGGCTTGAAGAGATCTCCAAAACTGAGACCCCTCCTTCCTCTCACATGCCATGAGAGGACAACCACGTAGGTACTTGGCCTTCACTAGTTGAAGCCAAAGTCCCCCATCACCCCTCAGGATCCTCCAGACCCACTTCAACATGAGAGCCTCATTCATGCGCCGGGAAGCCAAAATACCTATGCCCCCAACCTCCTTGGGGGCGCAAAGGTCGCCCATTTCACCATATGATACTTTTGACGACCGTTAGCCGCCTGCCAGAAGAAGCGGGACAGCTCTCTATCAAAGCTGCCATGTACCCCCTCCGGCAGTATATATAACCCCATCATAAACATGGGGAGACTAGATAGGCAGGAGTCAATGAGAACGGTCTTGCTCCCCTTGGAGGTAAACCTCCCCTGCCACGGCGCGGCCTTGGACTTGACCCGCTCAACTAGCGGGTCCAGATCCTTTACAAGGATCCGAGAGTCTCGGACGGCATCCCCAGGTAAGTCACTGGGAATGTGGCCAACTTACAGTTAAGGTTGTCCGCGATCCGCTGTTGGTCCTCAGCCGAATAACCCAAGATCACAACCTCACTTTTATCAAAGTTAATCTTGAGGCCCGACATGGCCTCAAAGCAGAGGAGAAGGAACTTGAGATTGATAATGTCAAGATCAGATCCCTCCACCATAATCATGGTGTCATCCGCATACTGGAGATGCGTCACCCCACCCCCTGGGACAAGGTGTCCAACCACACCAGAGATGTGGCCAGAGGTCTTAGCTCTCTCTAAGACCTCTGCAAGGATGTCAACCGCAGAGTTGAAGAGTAAGGGGGAGATAGGATCCCCCTGTCTAACCCCACAAGTCGGCCTAAAATAGGGACCCACTTCCCCATTTATGTTGATGGCGGTGTTGCCACTCATAACTATCTGCATGATCCAACGTATCATCCGATCATCAAACCCTTTTCGTTCCAGCGCCAGCCGGAGAAAGCCCAGTCCAAGCGGTCGTATGCCTTTTGGAAATCCAGCTTAAGAAACACGCCCTTCTGGCGCTGAGACTTAACCTCATGATAATCTCATGTAGTGCTAGGATTCCATCATGGATATACCGCCCTTCAGGAAGGCGAACTGGTACGGGTGCGTGATGCGCTCCATAACAGGAGCTAGCCTAGTTGCGCACACCTTTGAAAAGATCCGATGGATGACGTTGAGGACCGTGATTGGTCTAAATTGGCGGATGTCCGTGGCCCCCACTAACTTGGGGATCAAGGTCACCACACCAAAGTTAAGGCGAGACATAACCAATGTACCAATATAAATTCTTGGAACATTGGCATGATCACCCCCTTAATCTCCTCCCAGAACGTCTGGAAGAAGACCACCGGAAGACCATCCGGTCCAGGGGCCGAATTCGCCTTCATCTCCATTATTGCCCTCGCCACCTCTTCCGGCAAGAATGGGAGGGTGAGCTCCGCATTCTCCATGTCAGAAACCCTGGCCCTCGCTGGCCAGAGGTCAACTGGCACGGTGACCCCAGAACGGGGACCCGCCGTGAAGAGCTCCTTATAGAAGGAGTATATGTGGGCCGATATATCCCCTGGCGCCTCCAGGAGATGATCCCCTTCCCACAGTATGGAATAGAGCATTTCCGACGACGCCCATTGGCGATCGCATGGAAATAGGCCGTATTCGCATCGCCTTTGAGGATCCAGTTCTGGCGACTGCGCTGTCGCCAGAAAGTCTCCTCCCCCTTGTAGATCCCATAAGGGAGTTCTCAAGGGCGTACCGCTGAAGCCACTCCTCAGCGGTAAGGCCAACGGAATCTGAGGTGTGGTCCAGGGTCTGGATCTCCTCTAAGAGAGGGCTTTCCTCTGTCTCAGCTCAGCTCCCAGATTGGCACCCCAACCCCTCATGAATTGGCGTGTCATCTGGGCACAGTGGTGCCACACATCTACCGCATTATAAACACGCGGAGGATGTGCAGCCGCCACCGACCACTTTAGTCGTACCGCTTCCTGAAAACCTGGCTGACCAAGCCAGAAGTTCTCAAAATGAAACGGTTCAACCTCGGAGGTTGAGCTCCTCCTGTTGAGAGGAGGAGAGGAGTGTGATCCGACCCTATCCTAGTGAGCGCCCTGAGGGAGCAAAGTGGATAGGCAACCTCCCAGTCCACAGATACTAGGACCCTATCCAGCACACTCCGGACAGGGTCCACCCGGTTATTAGTCCAGGTGTATCTCGCTCCCACACGTCTGATCTCTCTAAGAGCGAGATCAGCAATACAGTCATTGAACATCCGCATCCGCTGGGGGTCGACGTTCGCTGAGCTCTTGTCCTCCGGGGATCGGATCAAATTAAAATCCCCAGCAACAACAAGCGGCGTGGAACATCGTTCCACCTTCGCTCTAAGCTCGGCAAGGAACGCCGGGGACCTACTATGGTCCGCAGGGCCATAGACGATAATGACCTCCCACTGAAAGGAGGTCCGCCTATGGGTGAGCAACATGCTCACAAAAAATTCCCCGCGATCCATATCCTCTACCTCGAATGTATCCTCCTTCACCCCAAGGAGGATACCACCCGAGTGTCCATTCGCTGGGAGCCATTGCCAAGCGAACTTATGTGGACTGAGGCCCTGCAGCTCCTGAATAGAGAAGTCCTGTCTAATCGTCTCCTGGATGGCAACAATATCTACGTCTTCCCGCCGCATATACTCGCGCAGCTGATTGCGCCGTCCCTCCTGCCCAAACCCCCTCATGTTCCAGTCGAATAACCTTATGGGTGTATTCATTTGGAAACACTGGTGGGGGTAGTCCCCTTACGGGGGACAGATCGGGCCCTACCAGAGGTCGAGGGCCGGGACGGCGCCTTGGGGGGTCTCCCCCGGTTACCCCTCGTCTGGGGGGTCACGCAGGGGTCTCCACCCTAGCAGGCACGCTCTCAGAGTTACTACTAGGATCCAGTGCCGCCTGCACCGGATCCCCAGCAGCTGGGGCCGTCTCCCTCTCAAGCTCCGCCTGAGCTCGTGAGGCAGCGAGGGCCCCCTCATAGATCTCCTTTGCCTTGATCGCGGCTATCTGGTCCATCCGGGGGCCTCGCTCCCCCGGAACACCACCCCGCAGTCATTAGCAACCTGTGACAGATGGTCCAAAGGGACCTCCTCGAGAACCGAAAATCTAGAACCAGAAGTTGAAACGGAAGGCTTGGGTAAGTGCGTACCTGGAACACTACGGCGAGCCGCAGTCAGCTGAATCGCCTGCTCCTCCACCGTAGGCACCGGCATCCCCAGCCCTCCACGAGCGAGGGCCAGCCTGGCACTGTGGCGGGACGGCTCAGAGGCGGGGGCTGCCTGGTACGGCGCTGTGGACGGGCCTGCGAGTCCCCCACGGGTGTGTCGGGGAGGACCGTGAGAGACTCAGGCACCAGTGGCTGGCGTCGCCGGAACCTGGGGTGGCGACCCTGTCGGGGAGGTGGGGGTGGAGCCCGGCGAGAGGGTGTAGCACAGGGCCCCCGCAGAGCGAGACGACGAGGGGGGGCAACCTCCAGCCCCACGCTCCCACAGTCCTCCTCCACTGAGGCAGAAGGCTCCAGGCCTAGAGCTGCAGCGTCGAGCCCCTGCAAGCCAAGGTTGGAGCCGTACTGAGCAAGGGGGAGCTCCAGAGGCGCCAGAGAGTCAGGGCGCGCGGCGCGGGGGCGGTCCACCGGCACCAGCTTCGCCGGCGCACTATAGAAGTGTGTCGAGAGGCTAGCGGCGAAGGCACAGGCGAAGATGCCTGTGTCGGGGCGACAGAGTGCGTAGTCGTCTCCGTAGCAGGAGCAGTAGTGGTGAGGGTGAGGGCCTCTGTCGCCGAGGGAGTCTCGTGTGCCCCACCGCACCAGGGTCGTCAGCGTCGTCGTCCGAGCTGTCGTCCTCAGACGGGCTCCCTCCTCCTCCCGAGCCCTCCCCACCAGTGGCCCGGGGAGAAGGAGAGCGCGGACGGTCCTCGTCAAGCTCCACGTCTAAGATCGCCTGACGCTCACCCCCCTCCCCTCCAAAGAAGAAGGGCGGGAGGGAGCCGGGGATCTTGGCCGGCTCAGGGCAGAGCAGCCTGATCCGAACCGCACCAGAACCAGCTAGAGACGCTCATCAAGCTCCACAAACCGGCCCATGGGCCGCGCAATCAGCTCGAGGATGTGCTTCTTCCTCGCCTCCTTTGGAATCCCGTGGATCCTGACCCAGATGGAGGACAGGTAGGTCGCCCCCGGATCAGAGGTCGCAGCCTTGATGGCTACCTGGATCTTGTTGATCGGGAGCGTGAACGTGGTGCCCAAGGTGCAGAAGCGAAGCATCTCCTGCGAGGGGAAGACCACGGCGAACTCGGAGGTCGAGATCTCGCGCACCTGCCACTCGTGTCCTGGCATCACCATGGCCAGCTCGTCCCTAAGGATCTCCACAGTGAGCGTAGCGGCCACAGGCGGGAGCTGGTCTGGGAGGACTGACACATGTGCAAGGTTCTGCGGGCTCGCCCTCGGCACCCCCCAAGTCAATGTAATAGAACATGGACTCCACCCCGTGACCGAGTAGCTCTAGGCGAGGGAGGTGCTGGGCGGCAGACACAGTGCAAGCGGCAACAAGGTGCCCAGGATCCCCACAGCGCGCGCAACACTCAGGGCGAGTGCACTGTGACCGGTAGTGACCAACCACCCCACAGTTGAAGCACGTGACCTGCGATGGAGATCCCTCCCCTTCCTCCGCCTGAGGTCGGGACGCGACCGCCCCGCCTGGGACGGGTCGCTCGGAGCTCTCTGTGGGATGTTGGAAGGTGGTGCAGGTGGGAGCCCACTCTGGTTCCCTCCTGCTCCTCCTCCCATCCCCTGCTTGGTCTTCTTTTTCTTCTTCTTTGAAGGTTTCTTCTTTGCCGGTGCTACAGCCGCACCACCAATGTGCTCCTGCCTAGGCGCGGCGTGGGCCTGCGGATGCGAGGACCAGTCCACACGCCAAGACCCACGCCGGTCAGGGGACCTGTCACGGGTCGAGTGGCGCTGGTCCAGGTCGCGGCGCAGAGCCGCCTCGATGCGCTGGCCATCCGGCGAGGGGCCCCTGCGCGACGAGCGAGCCGGCGGCGGAGACCTGCGGGAGTGCGTGTCGGCTCGGCGGGGTGAGCGTCTCTGGCCGGATGCGTCGCGGTCCCGGCGGTCCACGGGACGGCGCGGCGGCGGCGAGGCCCCCTGGCCCGGCGGCCGGTACAGGCGCGTGGCCGGCGACCTCTGGCGGGGCGGGTCTGCCGGGGCCGGGGATGGGGAGCGTGCCCGGCGCCGGGGATGGACGTCCTCATCCTCCTCGTCGGGGCGGTGGCGCTTCATGGCGACGGCGGCAGCGTAGGACTTCGTGCGGGGCGGCGGCGGCGGGGTGCGCACGACAGAGCGAGCGAACGAAGCGTGACGACGGGCTGATTTTTCAGATATCGTGAACCCTAGGTCCAGATCGCGTGAGCCCTTCCTTATCCACAGCCAAGGGCCAGGAAGCTTAGATGGGCCACGGTCCGAGCTGTGCGAGGCTACGTGGGCCGAGCTGCGCGCGTCCTGCCGGCGCCATTCCAGAATGTGCCTAACGGGCTCGGTCGGCCCATTGGGCCTAGGGATCGGGAGCGACGTCGTCTCCATGCGAGGCTGCTGTGCCAGGCAGGGCGCCGCCACCGGCGGCGCGCAAACACGGGGCGCCGCCTGCGCCGTCGCATCCGCCACCAGCCGAGGCTCCGCCGGCGTTGGCACGGCCACAGGGCTCCTCCCCATGGTCGCCAAACCCGCCCAAGCACCGCGTTCCCCACCTAACGACGCCGCGCCCCGCCCCAAAGGAGGGCTCTTTTTCCCACATGGCCTGGCCGCCGGCGTCCGATGCGCCAGAATCAAAGCTCGCCGTGCCGCGCGAGGACGCACATGGCGCGCCACCTCCAGGAACTCGCCGAAGGTCAGGGCCGCCGGAGTCACGCAGCGCGCCACCAATTCCGCCGCAAGGGCGTCCGCCTCGTCGACCTCGTCGGCGACATCAGCCCACCGCCGCCCCCGGAGAGACGCAGCCTCCATCACCCCGCCTAGGGAAGAGGCCGGTCCGTCCAGAAGCAACGGCGGGGCCGTCGGGATCTCAGGCAACCGCCGGTCACCGGGATTCCCAGGTCGCCATCGAGTCGCCTAGGGGAGCTCCAGTCGACTTTTCCGTCGTAAACAAACTTCTACTCACAGAATTGAATACACAAGATGGATAAGTGGACATGTATGTACCTGAAGAAATCTCCAAAGTGAATGGGGCCATCTAATGGGGTCAGCCGCCTGCACGGTCGACACAGTCCCCATGAACCAGCTGATCCTCGACGAGTCCCCCGTCTAGAAGGCCATCTTCAACCTCATGTCGGGGCATCAATGGGTGCGCATCCCCGCCATGACCGCGGCCGCCTTCACGCAGAACTCCGACGTGCTCGCCCTCAAGTAGTAGAGCACGCCGAACGGTTGTCCACTTACGGCAAGATTGCCGCCTCGGTGACCTCCTCCGCAGGGACGGATCCACCTTGGTTCAAGGGTAGCCTAGTGCAAAGCTACCAAATAGTTTGACGATCGATGCACGGCCAGTTCACAGTTTGTGCTCGCAATTCTGCTCCTGCGACAGCCTCACAGTTGTCGCGAGAATAATCAAATCACTGATAGTGGCAAGTCTCATAATGCAATGCCGTTTATAGAATGTTCTTTGCAACACTATCTACCTAACGGCACAGCATGGACAAAACAGCAATAAAATCGGGTTATTCAGTGAAACAAGCTCACGCATATTTTATAATATTGGTCTTTTTCCATCATAACACTGTCTTCCTAACGGCGCTGCATGGACGAGACAGGAATAGGGTTAGGATAGAGGCGCTAAGGTATTCGACGAAACCGTGTTACTCGTGTGGAAAATTATGTAGACAGACACCCTTCAGGGATAATTGGCTTCTGAAAAGCCGTTAGCAATATAGCTCAATACTGCTATTTGTAAAGATAATCCAGAATTGTGCCTGGTCGATAAAAGGAGCCAAGGAATTCTACATTGCAACCAGAAATGTGAAAAAAGAAAAGGCGGCGTCACTTAGAAAATCAGAATATGACGATATGTGAACAGTTATACAAAATGCACACCCATATTTACAATACTGGTCCTATCCAGCCGAACAAAATAAAATAAATGCAAGTCATTTCCTTTACAATGAACAATTGGCTACTTCACGTGATTTTGCTAGTGCAAATTTTACACTATGTTAGGCATGGGACATTTTCACTTAATTTTTTGGCATGCTACATGTCCCTCGGTATGGTTGCGAACAAAACAGGACGCGTAAATCCACATTCCTAACACATGCACATAAATTAACACAACAAGATGTCAAGAACCACAGTAAAGGGAAAAATATGAACAACACTATAGTCTACAGCAGTAAGAAGCCCAAAATATCCCCATGGGCATATTTTAGTGTTGCTCCGCGACTGACACACTTCCAAGGAAGATAAACATAACAGATCAGCAAATATAATTCGGTATTGATTTTTTTTTTTGAAGCATCATCTAAAAGAGCAACCCCATCATTTTGTCCCTGCTGATTTGCCCTGCTCGCCAGCCATCAAATAGTCATGCCACCTAGGTTGCCATGATTTGTTTAAGCCTAGTGGAATTGGAAAGTGAAATGGCACGGCACAGAGAATTCAGGCGGTAGTAATGCTTAAATAACTAAAAAGAATGGACGAAAAGTGCAACGACAATTAGCATAAGTTAAGCTGGCGGATGGGCAGCTATCTTTGACTTATCATGGAGATTCGCCGCTTATATAACCAGAGTTTGAACCCTCAGAATAAGCAGTAAACATACGAAGCTGGTCCAGTGTGTTCAGATTCCAGACAGAAGAAAATATTAAGGCAAAATACCGAAACATGCCACATAATAATTTTGATTGGGAACATGATCCTCACATTCTGATTGTCTAGCATTCAGAAAAAAGAACTGGAACCGAAAGAGAGATAGTTTACATCAGTTTTCAAAAAATTACATAAGATCAGAAATTATCCAAATAACAGTTTTAGAACTTCAATTAATGGTGTAACCTTTTGCTAAAAGGTCTCTGTTTTGAAATATAAAACATTTTGGTAGGCTAGTTTAGTATACCAAGACGTCTTATATTATGCGACAGAGGAAGTACAAACCAATCGTTCCATGCTATCAAATAAATAGTGAAAATGACAATACTTCTTAGAATCTCAATGAACAATGGCACGCCATATGTCAAAGTAAAAGATCAAAAGAGAATTGGTAAGAACTCAAATGGGAGAGTGCGATAACAGAAAGAGCCCCTGCAGTAACCACAGATAACAAATCGAGGTTCAAAACCTTTTTTTCTCAAACTGCATTGAATACGCGTCATTTTTTATTAGAAGGCAAACACTGAGGGCGACATACGTACAAGCAACACCAAAAAAAAGCCCAACAAAAGGAAGTAAATATGAGCAGATTAGAAGCAAGGACAGAGTAACACTACTGGCGAGCGCAAGGTGGGTGGCTGGGTGCGCACAGGGGCCAGTTACCTCCTCTGTTGTTCCGCCCCTTGATATTCTGCTTGCCGCAATCACTTTTGGGTGTTGAGCAGAGCTGGAGCAACCTATCTCACTCCTCACTCGCTACTACATTACACCATAATATGATTGCGGTACCTAATAAAAATATAGTATTGCATCAGTGCAAACCAACAAATCATTTACGACATCGAACTTTTTAGCCTGGGTAGAAATAAACTACCCATACATATATGCATGCATGCACTTTTGCAATAAAAAGAAAAAGGCATTTCGACAGGCATATAAATACATAGTTTTAGAGTAGGCGGCATGGGCTATACTCCTCCTAATCATCACTAAACCAATTTTCAAAAGGCATTTAAGCAATTGTCAATGACGAATGTCGCTTGCAATAATATCCTTCCTAAGGATCGATTTCAAGGACTTTTACAATGGTATATTTGATCTACCTCAGCTTGGGACTTCGTGGGCGCATACATGGCAATTAATAGGCTTTCGTCTTTTACCAAATGTGGGGATTCTGTGCATTAATTCGAATAAACTTCTCCCAAAAATCATATATCTCGAATATATAGCCCTGTGTCACTTTTCAGATTCGAAATCTTTTTAAGATGCGTGCCTCGGTTTTATAGTGCGCCAAGGATGGCATAATCAAACATCACCTAGTGATAATCTAGCTTTAGAACTTCATCCTACTGGCCTACTCACAGTTCTCTCAACTCGCGGCTCTTCACATCTATAAATAGAGCCTCTATGCCACCCATTCCAAGCAACAACCATCAGGTTATAGTTCCTCCTTCCTCAAGACTGTTATCTAGTGCTTCTACTATATACCTCTGCTGCCGATCTTTATCATCGATCACACCAGCTTTTCAGTTCAAGCTAGCTAGCTAGCCATGGCTAGGGTACTGGAACCTCTCGTCGTCGGAAAGGTGATTGGGGAGGTCATCGACAACTTCAACCCCACCGTGAAGATGACGGCAACCTACAACTCCAACAAGCAAGTGTTCAATGGCCACGAGTTCTTCCCGTCAGCAGTCGTGGCCAAGCCACGCATTGAGGTCCAGGGCGGCGACATGAGATCCTTCTTCACGCTGGTTTGTGCTTCTCTCATCTCTGATCATCTCGTGCATACACAGATTAAGCTAAGCTGAAATCCAGCTGATAACCGAGTGTTGCTACTCTTCAGGTCATGACGGACCCAGATGTGCCAGGACCTAGTGATCCATACCTGAGGGAGCATCTCCACTGGTAAGACTAACCCAAGCCAGTTTACAGCACTCGATCGATCAAAAGTCGAACAAGGAAAGAGATCATAATTGGTACATATAAGCACAACACCACATGGAAAATCTCATAAGCTATACGAACGACAAAGCAATTGCTAAGCCCAAGTTGCTTTCCTATGTAAAATTGTCAGTTTTGTTCAGTCAAAGTAAATTGTCAGCTATGCATAAAAATAAGCTGATCAGGTTATGACTTTGTATGCAGGATCGTCACTGATATTCCTGGCACCACTGATGCTTCTTTTGGTAAGTCCTTTTCACGCATCACTTGCTTTAGCTTTTGCTGATTGGTTTCATTCTTAATTTCTCCGAATAAACATACACGAATGAATGCAGGGAGGGAGGTGGTGAGCTACGAGAGTCCAACGCCCAATATCGGCATTCACAGGTTCACCTTCGTGCTGTTCAAACAGAAGCGGCGGCAGGCGGTGAGCCCTCCCTCCAGCAGGGACTACTTCAACACTCGCCGCTTCGCTGCCGAGAACGACCTTGGTCTCCCAGTAGCTGCCGTCTACTTCAACGCGCAGCGGGAGACAGCTGCACGCCGTCGCTGATGGAAATAATCAGCCAAAGCATTCTTCTCTCGCATGCATGCATGGCACATGCATGCAAGCCTATGGATCAACCAATAGCTACTATGAGCTACCCTTATATGTCTCCATTCAAATAAGATCGAGTTTGCTCGCCATGCATGCAAGCCTATGGATCAACCAATAGCTACTATGAGCTACCCTTATATGTCTCCATTCAAATAAGATCGAGTTTGCTTGTGAGCGTGTCTTGTGTCTACTGTTTGTCTGTTTCTGGTAGTCTGTCTACTGTTCAGTACTTCAGTCAATTTAGTTACTAGTCGGTCTGTGAACTAGTGTACGTTCCAACGTACATTTCCCACTATTGCGAATTTGGTTCAGCTCCTATTTGTGGAGGCGAAGGAAGATGCATCCAAGATGCAGTGTGCTGGCAAAACAGTATGACTGAGACTCTGGGATCAGACTGATAGCTGAAGACCATCGACGTGTCTGGTGATGAAAGGAGGAGAAGGCAGTGTCCATGGACCCTCTTGTACTCCAGGACAGACTGCCAGTAATCTACTATTTTGTCATGTGTTTGCATGCATGAATGCATGTGTGGCTGCTAGCTAGCTCACTGCAGCTTATTAGCTTGTACAGTAGTGTACTATCTTGTACCTATCCTTTTTATCCTGCTTTGTAACTTGTAACCATTATCTTTCGATCTTCTCCTATAGCTTTCCTGTGTGACAAGACATGCATTGCTATTTATATACCTCCATCCTGTGTGTATATAAATGTTAGGTCTTGCCTCTTTGTGTGTGTGTTTTATAATGTTAATATGGCTGCTGATCAGAAGAGCCACCATCTGGGTGACCCATTTGGTTGATTTGGTAATATTAGATCCAGGGGCGTATCTAGTGGGGGTGCCATGGATGCCATGGCACCCCCTCAAAAAATACATAGTTTTGTTTACCTACTAGTATTTGGACTAATTATATGTTTATGTCACATGCAAAAGTGCTAAACTGGCTTATATTTGTGGTCAAATATCCAAATTAGTGAAGCATCCATCTATTTCTAGCCAAATTCCAATCTCAACAAGCCCAATGAGAACGATTTTGTAAGCTTGGCACCCCCACCGATCGAGTTCTAGATCCGCCACTGATTAGATCATGGGCATATGGGCCTACAATGGCTTAGTCAAGTTTTTATACCTTCTGGATATGTATAGCTAGCTTCATGGAAAAGGTAGTATTAAGTCTTTATATGACCCAAAATATCTAACACGTACAACGAGAAATTTAACTGACATCTAGTTTAGATATAAGTACAACATATAACGGCTAAGCCAATCAATGAATCAAAGAAAAGGACGAAAATTGTAGCACAGAACATAAAAGTAATTTCAATGGATGAATCAATAATACAATGGTGACAAGTGGATTTCTATATTTCCAATATATCGTTACCAAAAGTTGAAATGTGTTCACACGTAAAATGCTCATCCATAACGACAGAGTTCTGATGTAGCGGCTTGCAGCTAGTGCGCCTCCGCCTAGAGAATAATTGGTCAAACGACGAGTAATATAATTTAGGTGCATGTGCATCACATAAATAGATTGCACTTATGAAGATATTAATTAGGTATTCCCTCAGTTCCATATTAGTTGTCGCTAATGTAGTAACAAATTTATACTAAATCAGCGACAACTAATATGAAACGGAGGGAGTAGCTGATTTCTCTGCTTGCCGACATTACGAAGCCTATGCAACCAACCGGTCATGCATAATAAAGAGCGGGTATCCTCACCTGCGGGCTAGACGTAGGGACGCAAATGGGTTGACACATTGGCCCATACCTCACTTAGTAAGATTCCATTCCTACACATGAACTTTTGTCAAGCAAAAATGCAAAATGAATCAGGGTAGTATAACTTCTTAGAACATAATCGAGGCAACTAGTTTACGGAGCAACTTGTTTTAATTGGCAATGACTAAAATCAATTCATAAACCTCAAAAAATAAAATCAATTCAAACTGTTAACTAAAAAAGCGACATCTATAGGCATGAAAAGACACCCAAATTAGGTACTCCATGGTCAAATTATGTTTAATTATGGATTTTGGTGCAAACTCGACCAACATCCTTAAGTAACACGTCATTATCAGTAATCGCATAAAGAGAAAACAAGCATGAACAGAAAATGGGACAAGAAAATGGAAGAAAATCTCGCATTCCTGTTAATGGCCGCTGATCATCGTACCTAAGACTAATACTGTTCAAGAAAGTCACAGCATCACATACTGTATGAATGGATATTCTTCACATCAAGTTCTAATCATAGATGAGTGGGGACGTGGGCTGCAGTTTAAGCGTAGGATGACCACTGTACAAATCACGAGTGGCAGTATACTGGACTAGAATAATCATGACAAAGCTAGTTGAAAAGTTTCATATAATTTAGACGACTTTTCACCACCAGTGATTGCATCCTGCAACTAGTGCAAGCAACAGGAACGTCTACAGCTCAGAGTCACATATCCAAATAAAGCATGCAAAAGAGAATTGATTGACCTAAGAGAAAGACTGGTATTGCCCCCATTCTAATCATGAATGGAGTATACTACTCTTATCATCTCATATCATATTGGCTGCTGATAGGTATTTTCTTATAACGCATTCAACTGTTTCATTATTAGTTTTTGCCATGCCATCTCGACTCTCAGTTTCTTATTTCTCAAACCAACTAGTTCTTACAGAAATTTTCTATAACTCTTCAAGTGTGATCACCTTTTATGACACAGATCTAGCCAAACATAAAAAGGCAGAAGCAACTACTTTCTTCAAAGAAAGTTTGACCAGAGCAAATGCTTGAAATGTATATTACAAGCCAGAACTTATATGCACACCTCGCTACGAAGACAAAACTGATACGAAACTAACTGATCAGTCGCTATGAAAGAACATCATAGTGATTGCCACAAGTAAACAGTATGTAGTACACATTACGTGCTACAGACTAAAAACAGTTATGCTTATATAGTCATCACCGCTGTAAAAGAAAAGACTTCTGAACAGACTCGCAGCGAGACTTGTCTTTTTTAGATCAACAACACTTTGGCTTTGTCATCCCTATTACAACCAAGTCTAAGAAGTCAGTGCCGATGTTTTTGCCACTAATTTCATGTGAAATCCCTGAAGATGACATGCTGTGAGTGTGACCATACACCAATTTGCAGAAATAAACTTCAATATAGATACAAAAATTGTAGAGCTAATAAGCTAGGCAAACTTTGGCACTCACAGACTTGTTACAGTTCGGCCAAGCTGTGTTCAGCCTTTCCTATCAGCTTTGCTACCATTATTGTTCCCAACCATGTTCCCAGAAGTACGATCGTAACAGGATTTGGAACATGCAAACAGAACTGGTCGTACTCCAATAAACTAGCATTAACAAACATGAAGGACAATAGACAGATTTGACAGGGGAAAAGGTGGGGGGTAGGGGCACTCACAGTACTGATACGTCTTGGCAACAAACAGGGTATTACTCAGTCTCCAAGATAGGCTCGCCGACGTGTCGAATGCCGGAAGCTATCTCAAACTTGAGAATTTAACCCCCACCCTCCAATTATACATGACTTCAGTCTACATTACAAAGCCACGCAGAACTGTGGATTCAACCAGAGAAGCAATACGAGCTGAAGATCTTCAGATCACTGAGTAGTGAGCATTTTTCAGTTGTACAGATATTATTCCGTCCTATCAAAAGATGCCATTCTCAAGGCCATGTGCTGCACAGATCCCAGTCCACTGCACCTAGTATTGACAGATCTTGTACCATGTTTGACGTAAAACCTAGTGATCCGTGTGCCTTTGTCAAGTATGGGCCAAGTCTCCCCTCCAGCTTTTACCAAAGAGAGACTATTGCCACTCAGCTCCAACTTCAGATGGGTACCAACAAGGCTACAAGTGAAAGTCTTCTGGCTGATTCATCAGCAAAATTGACTCTGCCCATTTTAGTGATCATTATTGCAAGTTCAGTTCAGGGGGATTTCCTTTTTGAAAGGAGTTAAGGAACTCAATGAGATAGTATAGGTGAGACCCACTTTACTAGACCATGATACAGAAGTTCTGGTCGCGGCAATATCAAAATGACAGCCTACATAAGATAATAGCTGGTATATGCATAATTGCATATAGGACATATTCATGCTACTCCTGGGTGTAACTACACCCATGTGTGTTTCACAAAATGTATGGAGTATCTATCATACCGGGGAGTATGTAACATGTAGTATGAAGTATATAGAACTATTTTAGTACTATAGATACTTCTTTTTAGCTAGTATGTAATTTTTTCACATACTTCTCTTTTATGTACAAATATGACGAAATTTTGAGTATATAGTGCAAAATATGAGCATACTTGCAATTTTTTCATGCAACTTGTTTTGGGGTATCTTAGATATAGTATATGAACATACTCAAACCGATAAATTATTACAAATACTTTTGTATGATGGTATATGAGACGTGGGTGTAGTTACACCCAGGAGTAGAAACCATTTAACCATTGCATATATACATATATATATTTTTAAATGTGGGCTCTCGGACTTGTTTTGGCAACTAAAGTACACGATGATATTGCCTTAACTTACTAAATGGACCATAACTTTCTAATGGGAGTTGGTGCATCTTAAGACTCCTAGTACTTTAAGCACAACATATTTACTACTACCTCCGTCCTCATTTAGGTGGCGCGCGCACTTTTCAAGGTCTAAGTTTGACCATTAATTTGATCAACGAAATATGAATTATATGTCACAAAGTTATACCATTAAATTCGTATTTGGATAAAGTTTTTAATGGTATAATATTTATAACAAATAACACATGTATTGTTAGTAAAATTAGTAGGCAAAGTTAAATAAGCAAAATTAAGATGCCACATGCATTGGGACGGAGGGAGTAGCCATGAGAAAAAGAACAAATAATACAAGTACTGCAAGAAATGTTCACCAGGCTTCTGGAGCAAGTCTAAACGTAATCGCGGAAATCGTACATTCAAGATAAGAACGGAATAAAGCTTTACCACGTACTCTGCCAAAAAAGGTGGAATATTTTTTTACTCCCTCCGATCCTAAAAGAGCTTCGCAAGTCGTACGTATAACTTGTGCATGATCAGGTCGTTTCCTACGAAACTTATATCGGATCGGAGGGAGTAGTATACACCCATGTTTACTGAAGTACCACTACTAACCATCAGTAATCATCAGATATTAATACTTAAATTAACTAAACCAATAGAACCTAGCCCCTGTGTTTTTTTAATTAAAGGGAGACAACTACGAGGCACATAAAACAAGGCACAAATATAAGTAATGATCTACTAAAACATGCTCTAAATTGTGCAGACATGTTAACCAATAGAGCAATGCTTCTACATATCCATCTTATAGACTAACTGAATATCCGCAAGTAACACTACTTTCTTCACACTCATGTAACTGAACCCCAATGATCTAATACCCGCCTCAACTCCTTGTTGTTCAGATCAGACACCGATATACTACATCATTTAAACCATTCCTAAACCCTGCCGCAACTTCGACAACACTAAAAAAAGGAGGATTCTGCATTCCATTTCCAATTTACTCACTCTGCCGAACCCTTACCACCTAAATCGAACAGAAACTTGAGATGCGGTAGGCGACCGAACGATCACAAAGCGGCAGGGAGCTGCTTCTCGCGGTGGAACGGAGGAAAAACATCCGCCGGCCTGGGGCTCGGGAACAACCGCTAGTCGGGAATTGGTAAGTTTGGGGCATTCGCCGCTGGGTGGAGCGGAGGATTCGAGACGTCGCGGGTTTCGGTCTTCCGTGAGGCCACTAACCACTGGATGTGCAGCGGGCAGGGGGGTGGGGGAGGAGTAGATGAGGACTGAGGAGTTAGGGGTCCGGTTCCCGGCGGGCAGGAACCGCCGTCGCGACGGCCATCGCCATCCCTGGCGCCGCGGCGGGGAGACGGTGGAAACCCAATGGTCGATTTCGCTCAGCCTATAAGGCCGTATGGTGGCCCAAAAGGCAAGGAATAACGTCTCGTCTAGCCCATTTCAAGCAAGCCCGCCAAATTCAACGACCTGCCTTGGAGTCTGCTCCGTCGGGCCCATTCCAAGGTAGCCCACCAATTTTCTTTTTCGAATTACCAAGCAGTGGTTGGAAGTACAGTAGTAGAAAATGACCTGAGGGTTCTGGGATGCTGAATGATTGTGCAGAGAAAAAATGGAGCACATTATGCCCCTATCGACGCTTGTTTCATTGATCAAGTTGCGCGTCCTATGTTAGGGCATCATTGTGTTTTGGGTGTGCAAGGAAGAGCAGTAACCGTGATTGTTCAGACAATTTGATCGTGTGTTCCCGTACCGTTGCCATCAACGCAGATTTCCGTGTGACTTGGCTGCTTGTGTTGTGTACCGCAGGCTGGTCCCAGTGTGAGTTGAGCGAGCCTTATATACATGTGCAAACTTCGCGGCATGTCGGCTCCATTCGGGTTAGGAATTGCGGGCACATGGTTGATGCTAGGGCTTCCTGTTCCTGATCATGAAATCTAATAAGAGATTTGCGTTGTCCATCTGGGCTCTCGTCGCCCAAAGTGTTTGTTCTGGTAGGAAATTGATGATACGATTCCTTTTTTGTTAACGTCTCCTAGGGCGAAGTCAATGGAAACAGCAAGATGGATGTGACTTTGGACCTGCTAAGTAACACGTACCACTGATCAGTGTATTGTTCAACAAAGTTGCTTCTGGTTTTCCTTCTTACGAGTGTGCAGGTAATGATGTGCTTATAGTTTTAAAGGACAAATAAATATCTCGTGAAAAGTCATTCTCGAGCATCGGATTTTTTCTTTTTTACACAGGCCACACAATTGTACTCATTTCGACCTGTCTTTGTTCACGCCCTGCATCTATTCACAACTTGACATCGAAAACAATCATTCATAGTGTTGAGCAAGTCTTTTATAGGATAAGATGGGCAGGTGCCACTGCAGATTTTTTGTGGCTTCTTGGGCAGCCTAGATCAGATGGTCCCTAACTGAACTCTCAATGAGCTCATATGATGTTTCTTGGGAGTGTAGGCTGAAACCATGGGACATGGAAGTAGGAGGCCCGGCATACACGTTATAGTCTGTGTGTTACCTTATGTTAAACTAGATGATTGTTTTCACTCCGTTCAGAAAAAAAATCCATGTTTTCTGGAACCCAAGTAAGCTCAAACTGTCACCGAGGCCTAACATGTATAAACGTGATTGAGCACATAGATCTTTCTTTCTGTACACGGTATGACTCACTTACACAGAGTCTGTACTGGTATATGGAACATAACAAAATGTTGCAAGTATCAACACTGACGGTTGCGACGAAGGATCAGATAGTCAGGTGTATCTCTGATTGTCTGGTGATACAACTGTACATGGAAACAACCCGGCAGGATGGTGCGTTGATGTGATCGAGGAGAGTTGATATGCGTGTTCTGTCAAATGCTCCTGGATTCTTGGAGATGTGGCACAAAACAAGGTCATGATAAGCAATGCATGATACTTCTTCCATGTGCATTACAGGAACGTTGGCTTAGCTACTGTTTACAATTACGCCTCAAGCTATATTGTTTCTTATTTAACTTGTAACAAAATTTCGTGGCTAGAGGGCATATTGGACAGTGTAATGTTCTGTTTTGTGAATTCTGCTAACGATAATGTAGTGGCAAAAATCGATTTTGTTCGTGCATCCTAGGAAGTGTCATATTTTCTCTTATTATGCTATCATGAATGTTAGTTACACTTACTATATTGCTGAAAGCTATATTTAACACAGAAGTAATAACTTGGTCCTTTTGTACAAGAACCAATGTTGTTTCTGTTTTAATGTTGTCAAATTGCTTAATAAAATGGGGCTCAGATGGTCAACATAAACCCTTGAAATCATTGTGCTTCTCACATGTTAGATGCTCTTTTGCATATTGGTCAGTCATTAGAGGTTATCTCTTTTGGTCATTGGCAGATTGATGTGGATGATGACTGAAGTGTGGCGACTGTTCTCTTTGACCTTGATTGTGAATGCTGGATGTGAACACAGAGTGATTTGTTATGCTGGAGGTGAGTATATTAATTTACTAAGACAGACAGTTCTCTTCTTGTGCTCCTGCACTGAGATAGGTTCCATAGCTAACATTTTTACAGTGCAAAAAGTCTAATGATGTGATTTCACCCCATGCATGATAAAGCAATATTTCAAAACAAAGAAAATCGAAAATTCAAGGTAGCATGGTGCATTAGTGTCACATTTCCATCAAACGAGCAGTGAAAGAGATTCAACAGGACTGGGAAGCAAGAGCTGCTCCAACACCAGTGCCATGTAGTACAGATTGACCCCCAACACAACCATGCATGTTTATATACTCCTAGTTGATCTATCTATCCATCCGGAAGGAGAAGGACCCTGCTACATAGTGTTACGGTAGGCATGCAGTTCCAAAGCTAAAACGAAGCAAACATTCCTAACATTCAGAGCTAGACCCTAAATGGTTACAGACACTACTCCATGGAAGTACGTACCAAGGAGAACATATCCAGTACGTGCCTGGGAGCACTGGACATGTTCTCCAGTACCAAGCTGCATCAGTTTGCGGCCGTCTTCTTGGACTTTGGTGCCGCCTTGTCATGGATGGCGTGCGCCGGTGGAGCTGCGTTGAGGTCGGGGAGGGGCACGCGGACGCCAGCCGCAGCATTGCCGGTGATGCTGGCCTTGCTCGCGGCGGTCTTGGCGAGCCGCTGCTTGAGCTCGGTAAGCAGGGCCTGGTTCTCCTGGTTCAGCAGCTGCGCCTTCTTGCGTAGCCGCTCGTTCTCCTTGAGGATGTAGCAGTTCTGCATGTACAGCTTGGCGTTCAGCCTGTCCATCCTGCCACCAACAAGAAACAGGGTAACCAAATTAGCAGCCGGGCTCTGTTTCAGACAGACTTACAGTTATACAGTACTTGTTTCTGTGTTGTTGCATGCCTAAGTAACGCGTGAGTGCAGAAAAAGAAGGCATGGAAGCTGAAGTGTGTGCCGTTCTCGAGGTCAAGTATACGTAATACCCAGGTTACTGAGGGATTGTCGCTGCTGTGGCAACATCCCCAGGGGTAGGAAGGAGCTATGTTACGCAGAATGTAAGGAAAACAGAGTACTAGCAGTAGACTGTAGCATGGCACCCCTGAAGCTTCTACTATACAATAAAGTAAGCGCAGGGTCATTTGCTCTAAGTAAATCATGACAGTTGCTAGTTAGTGAACTTACTATTGACAGAGTATAGTACAACTAGCAGGTTGCAAAGACGATGTCAAGACTGAAGACATAATTAACAAATCAAAGACGTTGGAGGGGAGGCAGCAGATTGCAGGCGATCGACTAGGCAATTTGTAAAGTAGAAACGAACAAAAAGAGAAGCGAGAAAGGGGAGAAGGCCCCCATTGGCACACATGAGCAAGCTTATGATTGTGCATGGATGCAAGAGCACATCGAAAAGAAGGTGATGAGACTGACTGAGAGGATCATCACTCACCTTGCTGGAGCTGCTGCTGCTGCGGAGTTGGAGACCGGCTCGATCGGTAGAGGCTGAAAGGGAGAGCAGAGGAACAAGAAGAGGGTGTGTGATGTGGTGCTTGCTGGTTGTGGTGGACGGGCGGGGCTGCTCTATTTATAGGCGCACGAAGCCCCTTCCTCGTTTCATACCAGTTCATCGTGGACGTGCTAGCTCATCCTCTTCTTCCACTCGAGTCATCTGGCTGCCACGCGGGGCCGGCGGTCCACGTGCTGCTACCGTTCGGCGCACGTAGTAGTACGAATGGGGAGGGAGGCTCTCATGAGGGCTTTGAACGGGAGCGGCATGGTGCATGGTCGCGGGGAGACGACGATCCAATCCAATCGATGGTGCGGCAGAGGCTTAAATGGTGCCTAATCATGAGGTTGGGCTGCCCTCCTCGATCACGTGATGCATGCTTGGTTTGCACGCCAAAAACATAAATAACTTCTCTCTGTGTACGCGCCGTCTCGCCACCATTGCCGTCAAGCTGCTCGGCTCGATCTTTGACGTCCAATTAAGTACTCTCCACACGTGCTAACCAACTTGTTTATGGGTTACTAATCCGCATGCGCTGCTGCACCTAAGGGTTCGTTTGGTCACTGTGTCTCTTGCTAATTTCAAACGGGGTCTCCTGCGTTCTGAACAAAACAAAAGCTATAGTGTCCGGAAAGCTCTCTGTTCTCAAGGGCAAATTGGACCACACTGTCTGATAGCCATTGTACGGGTAATCTAAATTCAACATCCCCGCAAGGCAAAGAACCAGATTCAACGACCGTGCATGTTAAACCAAGTTCATTTGCCAGCAAAGTGGTCCGACGACAAACAAACGTGCATGCATGCATGCATGGCTTCTTACCGGTCAACACCGCACTGCATTCCCCCGCATACTTATTTTCTACTTTTATTACACGGGCCAAGCGGAGTAATTTGGTGCTCTAGCGGTTTAGGTGGCCAAACCAAATGGTCAGTGTGAGTGGAAGTTGGAAGGAGCGAGAGATAGTACGGACATGTGTACGATACGACGATGAGAGGGGGCTTCAAATGATGATGATGATGGGCCTCGGCCGGCCCAAGATTCGTAATGATGGCTCGTCTCCGGGTCCTCGCTCATCATCACGCTACTAGCTACACCCCCCTGTTCCGATATTCTCCCTCCTTTAGTTTTCATCTCCTCTCCTCTTCTTTTCTTATTTGCTCTTCTTCTTCTTCTTTTCTTACTGCCTTCAATACCACCCTCCGGTAGTGATCATGATCCCCTCTTCCCTCGATTCAATGCATCACAACTGTGTCTGTGGCTCTGTGCCACACAAACCCCCTCGTTTTTTTTTTCACTTTGCACCGCCATGCATCTCTTTCTTTGGTTCTTCCTTTTTTTTCTTTTCTGGCCCATGCATCTCACCTCTTGCTTTTCGCAAGCCTTTTGCTCAGTGTGATTGCTACAAGCAACAGAATATCTCGAGGAAAAGGTAAAGGAGGTAATGATGCCAGCCAGCTTCGACTCTCTAGGACTATGGATGGTTGCAACAAACAAAACATCTCCAACAGAGGCACTAATATGATCTTAACACACGCTTGGATGGTTATCCATCCCTATGGACACACTACTACTCCTAGACTAGATACTCTAGTACTGAACCGCAGCAACGCCAATAATCCTAGACGACACTGTAGTGATCGTATTAATTTCCTGTGACAGTGCGGTAGTAATAACAACCTCTATGAATAAATAGGTTTTCGCCCCGCTATATTAATATAACAACCACCCGATACAACTTTGAGACCACTGCTGGGGCAAACAGCACAAATACGACCAAAAGAAAAGAAAAGAAAGAGAAAAGAAGAGAAAACAATGCCAACATTGGCGGATCAACGAAAACGAAAGTGACTCGCAACCGCTGCGTCCTCTCCGGCAAATTCCCACCACAATCCTAGCACTCGGAATCGCCGCGTGCCAAACAACACCTCCAAGAAGAAAATAACGATAACGCTGTTGTTTCCCGGACTGGTCCTAGGGTTTCCCCCGGTACGCTACAGGTAGTGGGGAAGAGGCACATCCGACACCCTTCAGAAAGGAACAGCGACACTCGCAAGCGTCACCGCGTCGGTGTCAAGATGACAGGGATTTCTCCCGACCCCCAAAAAACCACATCACTGGACAATCCGAAGTGCTCCATCCGTCTTGCCGCCCACCATCATACGCCACCACGGAATTGAAGTCACCATCGTCGTATCACCATGGTACTCGCTGCGAGGCCGACCGAACCGTGAAAAACCCGCCGTAGACAAGGAGCGGCAGTACCACATCCACGCGGGTGGGACCAGCCTCCACCGTCATAGACGGTAGCCGACCGGACACGGCAAGCAAGAGCACACCAGGCCACCATGGAGCCAGAGGGCGGCAGCAACACAACCACCTGGAGGGCATCCTCCACCGCCAGCGGCGGGTGCCGACCGGACGTGGCAGCAGAGACGCACCAGGCCGGATAGGCCCGGCCGGGCCTGGCAGGTCCGTGAAGTCTCCGCCGCCACGCTGCAACACGTAGGTCACCGCCGCCGCTACCCTCAAGCGGCTCCAAAGGCCCGACCGAACCCAGACAAGTCCGCAAAGCTCCCGCCCGCCACGCTGCAGCAGGCGCGGCGTCGTCGCCGCCACTCCCGTCACAAGCTTTGTTCGCCAGTCCAGCCGAAGTAGCAACGACGAACAAGACCCACCCTAGATCGGGCCCAAAGGGCCCAGATCTGGGCCTGCAGGGCCTGGCCGGATCGACCTTGCCACGGCCGCCACCAACGGTGGCGCCACCGCCGCTCACACCACCCTGCTGCGGAGAAGCTCCGCCGTGCTGGACCGCCGCCGCCTAGACGCACCGCTCGTCGCCGCGCCGCCCCGCGCAAGGTCAACGATGAGGGGGGAAAAGCAAGGGGCCACCGGCGCCGGCGCCGCCCGGGACTAGCCCGGTGACGCGCGCCGACGACGGCCACGGAGAAGAGGAGAGGGAGGGGCGCTCTGGGAGGGGCAGGCGGCGGCGACCGGTCGCCCGCGCGGGGGGCGACGCGGTCGCGAGAGAGGTGGGTGGGTTTTCCAGGTTGGTTGAACCGCACCAATTACAACCTCTATCATGATAACAGATGCAAGATTTCATCCATCGATGCATATGGGCTCTTCTTGCTTGTGCTGCACATGGAGACAGGCAATTAAGATTCTAGGGGAGTGCCCGCCAACCTCAGCCAAGTGACTGGAGCTCTCCTCGATACCTAGCCGCGCCACCGCCACCACCTCCGTGTCCACCATAGATCGGTTCCCCCTTCTCCGGCCGGCCTCGCCGTTGTCGCGAGGGGTGGGGAACCCGATCTATGGTTGGAGTTCTTAATAAAAGTAGTGTTTTCGATAGATTGTATTAGGGTCTAGGTGTCGTCTTCTTCATCAATAGAGTTTTCATCATTTACAATAAGTAACCTTCGGTTCTTTTTTCGACGACGAGATCTTCTTCCCGCCATCAATGGTGGTGCTGTAAGATTAAATTTATCTAGATTTGGTCATTCAGATCTTGCTTCGCCTGATTTATTTTGGATCTTTTCTTATGGTTGTCACGAGAATTGCCCTCGTAATATTTGTCCCGGCTGCTACGTCCTCGACAATGGTGATTCGTACGCTCGGGTCCTAGCGACGTCGACCAAGCTGTCCGGTTGTTATTCCCTGAAATATCGGTGTTGGTACTCTTACCAATATTGGTTGATTAACTTAATGACTGCGTGCGTGCACGTAGTCTTGGCATTGCGGCTCAAAATTATGAGAGAACCCTCGTTGGTATTCGTAGGTCTGTGGATTGATATCTTTGTCGTTCTACGGCTGCCTTCAGAAAAGTTCAAGATTGTGTCATCGAAAAAGAAAGAGTTTGAAGATTTGTTTTTTTCTTTTAGACTTTATTTCGGAATCAATATAGTCAGCTCATGTATCTCTGCCATGTACTAATCGCTACTATAATATATGATATTAATTGTCAAAGAAAAAAAGATTCTAGGGGAGTACGAAACCATGATCACCGATTAAAAGCAAAGCCATCATTTGGATTCTCCGTTCTTGTGCTCATCCTAGCTGTCATCGCTCCCTTTCTCCACCACTAGAAAGCTTCATCGATGCCTCCGCCCGATCGGACGTACGCATACTACAACAGGCACTCGATCATGGGCAAGAAAATGAAAAGGCAGCCTTACTTGATTTGGCTGGCAATGATTTACATTTTTCTTTCCTCTCCGAAAATACTTTAACAAAATAAACTAAGAGGCCATTTGGTAGCCATAATTTGGAGTCGCAGTCATGAAATTCATTTGTGATTTCATACATTGATTGTCATGGAATTGGACACGTCGTTTCATTTGAAATTCCAGCAATTGCTATCGTATCTTATGTCAATTCTATCCCTAATCATGCCATTTCATTTTTCAAATGACTTCATTTCATTTTATTTCTGCCAAATAAAATGAAATTATAAATGCCAAACGAGCTCTAAGAGCATCTCCAACAAAGGCATTAAAACGCCGCACATCCCCCTCCGTCTATTGTCTCGGGGTCTCGACATGAAATCAATCTCCAATGAGGCCCCCAGCGGTCAAAAAGTGGATCTAGTGTCCGAAAATTCTAAAGCCCCTACCTCGTCTCCTAATTATCGAGGCGGAGAAGGGGTGTGTGGATATTTTGGACAAACATCACGTAGATTTCTACTCAAACAAGTATGTTTGCGAGTCAAACAAACACAAATGTCCAATCTTTCTCTCTCCCATCAACCTCTTCTCTCTACATGTCTCCATGTACAACACCCTCACCCCAGCCCTGCCACCACCGATGTAGCTCATTGGTGTCACGCCGCATCTCCCCCGCCATGCAACACCCACAAATCTGCCGTCTCGCTGGCCATTGTCAACTCGTATGGCTCCACTCGCCCTCATCGAGATCTCTAGGACATCGTCGTCGTCGAGGGCCTGCAGCGCAACATGTGTGTCGAGGCTTGGTGAGCGCGGAGCCACGAGCGCGTCGAGAGTGGACGAGAACATAGCCTTTTTTCAAGGATATGCCCTGGAAGGCATATCATTTTTCATAAAGAAGGGCCAAGCGGCCGAGGTTACAACACGGGCTGGCATAGGCGCCGAGCGCGCTCATCACGCTGCCTAGCAGCTCATACACATATCGGACTACTCGCCAAACCTCCACTGCTCCACTTGTCCTAGGCTTCCTCGAAAAAGTCTGGCCACTCTCCAGACCACGCCCTCACACCTAATAAACTCTAGGTCCCTACCTACCGACGGGACGCGTCGTTGAAGACTATATCATTCCGGTGGTTCAGAGGGTCCACGACACCAAGGCCACCGCCGTACTAAGGTCCCGGGCGTTTCTCCTGGGAGCGTCCTCGTGGTGATCCTCCTTTAGGGATTCACCCTGTCTCGGAATCCAGCTGCAGTATCCCCAACCCCTATAGCAGCTAGTCCACACCTCTCGAAGAAAAACACACTCCATCAGTATATGGTCGATGGTCTCATCGTGCTGGTCACATAGGGGGCAGGTGTTGGGTCGGGGAAGTCTTCGGCGAGCAAGGCGGTCCGCCGTCCAGCACCGTTTCCTCAGAGCTAACCAGAGGAAGAATTTGCACTTGGAGGGTGCCTTGAATCGCCAAATCTCGGGAGCCCTGCCATAGCCACCTACCCCTGAAAGAGCGCCGAGTAACATGAGCGGGAGGAGTATGTTCCCCTCACATCCCACAACCACTGGAAGGAGTCCACCTATCCGGGGTAAGCACTACTCCTGCCAGCCTATCGGCAGCGGCAAATAGTTCCACCAGGGACCGAGCCCTGCAAGCCCTCGAAACATTTATGACAATGTCAACGCACGTTTTGGGTTGTGTCCTTACTGAAGGTGGTGACTTGAATCTCATCTTTTGGGATGGAAATCCCAAGCTCGACCTACAGCTGGACTCTTCACGGAGATTTCACGGGATTCATTATTAAAGGCTTTGCCTGAGTTGCGTATTTTCTATTTTTGTATGTCTTTCATCATATGGTTAGTGGTAACCTGATGGAGCTACTGTCGTGAGGTGTGAGACCTCGGATATGTTTTCTTTCTATTTATTGAACTTCACTTCGGTTGTGTGCATCGATTCAATGCGAAGTTCCATATATTGCTCCCTTTTAAAAAATAGCAAGCTTTACCAGAAAAAATAGCGTGGATGCATCATGGACTGAGATCCAGTGACTTCACTTGATGAAGTCACCATGTAACTTAGGCCTCTTATCTCCATCCAATTTGTCCCAATTTTGAGCACAAAATTCAAACTTCTAGAAAAATAAAAAAAATCCAGTAACTAGTATATATTCCGTTGTGTATTCTGGAAAAGTTTGGCTTCATTTATATAAATGGTTTAACTAAATAGAGATTTATGTTTTGAACTTAGAAAGCTATTATATCATAAACCAGTAATCCAAAGGTGACGAAACTTTCTCAGAATATACAACCTAGTTATTGGATTTTTTTCGAAATTTTATAAAAAATTGAATTTTGTGTTCAAAATTTGGGCCGTTGGATAGAAATTGGATGGAGATAAGAGACCTAAAGTTACATGGAGACTTGAAGTCACTTGATCTTAGACCATCATGCATCACCGCATATATAACCACACTTGATGGAGTCATTAGCATTTGCTCAACATGAAGAAAAAAAACGTCGTAGCGCCGGCATATGATGCTTGCTGCCGTTGCCGAACTAGTTGTGTTGTGTGTATACATTATACAAGCAGGTCGACCGTGATGATGTTTGGTGTCAGACATAGTTGCTCCATGTCTCCATCCACCGGAAGACCACCCAACCCGATGCACATCGATTGCATAGATTTATTTGGGAACCATAATCACGATGCAATGAAGCTTCCCTGTGCTTCGATCCTGTGCGTGCTTTAAAATGTACCCAACCATGTTGTCGATCTCGAGTGGAGTAGAAAGAAAAGCTGTGGCAGGAAGAAGCTGCTGCATGACCAGATCGATCGATGAGGCCGGGCAAATAATGACCTGCATGGTTTCTAGAAAGACATGATGGGAGGAGGCAGGAAGATCGACGCAATGAAGTACATGGGCAGAGCGAGGGACAGAGAGTTAGATATCGCATTGCATGAGCATGACGCAGGGGCGCGCCGGCCGGTCAATGTCGCTCATCAGTTGGCGCCATGAAATTCTCTTTGCTAGCTGCGCCGGCCGTATCCTGCAGCGCGGCCTAATTACTCGACATGGATGCTGCGCCGCGCTCGTGGTGAAAGCGAAGAGAAGAGGGCACCGGCCGGCTATGGCTGCTAGGGGTGCTCGATGCGCTGCAGTGGCAGTATTTAGCATGGCATGATGGCTAGTCTACCTCAGGCAGCACTCGATAGAGGTCTGGGTCTTTGCACGGCTCCCAGAACCTAGATTGGACGGAGCACTACTCGAACCGAGGGTACAATGCTGCAATGGCAGAGCAAGTAGCTAGCTGCTGTTTCGCCATTGTTGAGCTAGCTACAGACCTACAGGACGACGCAATCCATGGCGTTGCATTGAACCTGTTGGAGTCAAACAATCGCCGCACCCTCCCCATCACAGCGCGCGCCATCGATGCATGGTTTCCTTGTTGATTTGTCTGCCGCGGCAGGCAGGGCAGGGCAGGAGCTCCTGCTCTGCATTTGTTGTTGGTGCGCCTCCTCAATTGATTGTGCTGCAGGGTGAGGCAAATGGATGTGTAGTATCACGTACGTCCACTGTCCACGCCCGCATGTCGCTCTGAGCCGCTGAACTCATGCTCTGCCGGTGGCCGGCCGGTCGGTCGCCTCTTCCGGCGTCCTCGGCCTCACCGTGTGTGCCACTGCCACCGCAACAGTGGCCTATGTAGTGTAGCTAGCTAGGCTGATGGAATCATGCGTGTCGGAGGTATGACATAAGCTCTAGTCTAGACTACTGAGTTCAAAAGCGGCCGCTGTATTTTTTTAAGATGAACTAGCTGGAGTTCTGTCTAAGTAGATTTTTTTTTATATAGTCTGAAATTTTGAACATGTACTCCTTAACATTACCTGGCTGAGCTCAAAAGGTCTTTGCGTCGCGCGTCTGAACTCAAGCATGCAGGGCACGGGCTAGCAGTAGCGGAGTAGCCCGTAGCCGGATATGAACTGCTTTTTTCTTGAGAGAGGTATATCAACTGGTCCTTAATCTGAAGCCCTTGCAATCGGCCATGATGCGTCCAAGGAAAACAAGTGGATAACTTTGGGTGGGGAATTAATTCGGAGGCAGGCCGGATGATGGTGCGGTTGAACGATTTTTTGAGCATGTAGGGAACGTGCAGGCCGATCTCTGCGTAATTAGGATCTTGCCTCTTTCTTCTCCCGCTGGATCGATCGACGCCAGGAGCCCCCGACGAACGCAGAGGACAAAACAAACGAAGAGCTGGGAACGTCACACGTCTCCGTCAGACGGCCGGGGCAAAGCCGTGCTATGGGCTACAGACCCGCTGGGCCCTGGCTTTTGGTGGACTCTGTAATACAGAAATCTGGGAGCTCCTATCTACCGCCTCAAGCCAACACTAGGAGGGACTCGCCCGCTGCGGACAGCTACTGACCCGGCTCTTTTGACGGCCTATTTAAAAGTATAGCCTTCTCTTTTTATTTTGATGTTAATCTCATAAATAAATAAATTATACTCCCTCCGTTCCATCCAAATTCGGATGTATATATACACGTCTAGATACATCTGAATTTAGACCAATACAAGTCAATTATTTTGAAACGGAAGGAATATGTAACAAATTTACTACGAAGAATACTACAAAAATGAAAATAAAGTGTTCATGCATATTCAAAAATAATTATTCATGTTTTGAAATAAAAATTGTTCACGTAGTCAAAAAATGTTCACTTGTTCAAAAAAATGTTTCAAGGGATTCAAAGAAAGAGTCCACAAGTCCAAAGAAAATGTTCACATAGTTAAAACACAGCGTTCATGATAAAAAAAATGTTCACACATTCGAAAACATGGGTTCAAAAAATGTTTGAGTGTTCGAAAACAATGGTTCAAAACTCATTCGACGTTTCAAAAAATGCTCACGGATCAAAAAGAATATTCACATGGATACAAAAAAATGTGCACGGTAACACAGACTCACATTTTTTTCTAGGTTCAAAAATATTGTTCGCAGGGTTACAAAATATATTCAAGTGTTGGGAAGAAAATATATTTATGTATTACAAAAAATAATAAAAGTAAAAAGAAAAGAGGAAATGAAACAACATCAGAAAAAAAAGTAAAAACATCAAAAGGAAGAGAAAATAAAGAATAAAAAAGGAAACGAAAAGGGAAATAATGGTTACGGGTGTCAGCCCATCACAGGCGCACAGGCGAGAACATGCTACAACTAGCAAAGAGCCACAAATAGTTGCTGCCCAGAACTCTTGCACCTCACCAATTTTAAAATCCGGTCAAAAGTTATCAGGCTAGGAAAAAATACAATCGGCCGTCTAGCCAATTTAGTTGCAAACCTGTGGTGCTGCTTGGGTGTGTCCCTAGCCGATGTTCCATCTGCGTTTATTCAATCTCGTCGTGTGCGGCGAACGGCTATTGCGGTTTACAAAGTCTTGATTGACGAGGGCGTTTGCAGGTGAGCCAGTCTTTTGTTGTTTGTTCAGTGCAAGTTTCAATCTCCGACCGTCGTCGAATAATCGGAAAAAGAAGATGACGAGGCTGAGTTTGAGTGTTTTTTTATTTTGTGTCGTCGTGTTCCGTCGAGTTGTATCTACTTTGTACTAGTTGTTTTCCTTGATATATATCAGATATAAGATGCCTTCAGGTGTCTTTAAAATAAAAATAAAAGGCCAACCTGAGTGCCTCGCTTGCTATGTACATTTTAGTTGTGCATATTACTTAATTCTCTCTAATCAACATAATCATATTTCAATTTAAGATCAAATGTATATGAAAAATATGTACGATGATATTGTGGTTCCATTCCCTACCTTGGTTTTGAGTTTTATCGATTGTAACTTTTCAATTCTGGACCGATGTTCAGACGGTTTATATAAATGTTGTCAAATTCGTCGCGCTCGATGAACTGTTTGAAATTTTCTTTGATGAGCAAGTTCATCTCTGTGTTTCGCACAACTCCGTGTGTGGTAAATTTCTGTTTCAGCAGTATACACTTCCCGTGGACCTCCCAATTAATTCAAAGTTTTATCCTGGCCTGTATCCAAAAAATAAGTGGATTGATCCCAAAATCCCTCCCTCCCGCTTGTGCATGAGTGCATAGCTCCTCACCGGCACCGCAGCGAGACGCAAAAGCTTGAAGCGTGTTGTAAAACGGCGCAACAAAAGTAGATCAAACAAAGAATAAGAACACAGATTTTTACGTGGAAAACTCTTGCGGGAAAAAAACCACGGAACGCACGAAGGCGTATCACTATAATCGGAGGAGTATTACAATACACGAGAGGACAATCCCTCTACGTGCTATAGATCTGGTGGATCTCTCTCAATCTCACGATCTATTCTATGACTACCTCTAGCTATATATGGGGGGCAAACAACTCTCTGTCTTGGCGGACACGAAACGGAGTTGTAGACATGCCTTATTTCGGTAGGACTACATATATGGTAAAACGGGATTAGGATTCGGAGCACAAGAAAAACAACACTCCACCTTGAGACGAATCCTCTATAACAGTCATAGATAGTATCAACTCCTCAATTAAAGTCTGCACAAGTAAACTTTGTGTCTTCAAACGTCCATAGGACGAATAAACTTCTCTCGAAGTCATATTTAGCAAATCCATCGGTAGATCGTCCATAAACAACACAGCTGTCAACAAAACAGACTAACGAAAATTTGGATCTCCCATAAAACCCAATAAAAGTCTGAGTCTGTGTCACTGACCTCCAAAACTGAAACTGCTCAATCATCAATCAAATGACATAAGTCATCATATCTCATGTGGTGCATGAACGAGCGCATAGCTCAATAGTGCAACATCTTGTTGCACATCGCATTGTGAAGAACTCATATCATGGAATCTGAACGTGCTATGAAACAAATAGCACAAACCTCGGCAAACAATACTCATGCAAGAGCATATGGTACGTATGGCATCTCATACACCAAAAACTGTCGACGGTTAATGAAAAATCCATGACATGGTCAAAACTGTCCATGTAGAACAACTATCGGATGAAACCTGCTCAACGTGCAACGGAGCATCAACTCTGCAATAGACCCCTCATAAAAGAGCAAAGACAACTGAATTGTACCGAAAACTGAACAGTACTAAAAGTTGTAGCATCTAGCAGAAAACAAATCTCCTTGCACCATAACTGATCCTCATCACGAACTGAATAAAACCTTCACATGCATAACAGCAAAATACTGGAGAGAAAAGTATATGCTGGCTACCAACAGGCTTAAATAATTACCTCCTCCATAATTTTCTTTTCTGAATTGTGTTCATGTAATTGCAGCAATATAATATCTTGAAATTGCATCCATAACATCTCGCATGTAAATTCCATTGAATACGAACAATTATAAAACTTACTTGAAATTCCAGCCTTCAAATATGATAACCCAATGAACGAACGAGTCATCGTAGAACGCCGCATATAAAACCGCCTTAATGTTGAGCCTAAACTGCAGACAACTCAACAAACTCCACCTTGAACTGAAAGCTATCAAAACGATGATCATATAAGCGGCAAATCATCGAACATAGGTGGCGCGGATAGAACCGGTATTGGGACCAGGATAGAGCACGGGTCAATGCTCGAGCTGAAAACAAATTGTTTACTTTGTCCATCTGTGCTAAAATAATCCACATCTTGACTCGACGAAACAAATCAGATAGAAACTCTTGATAGAATCTATAACGCGGAGCAAATAACTGAATTAAATAGCACCTGGTATTTGGGAGTGTGGACATAGCAATTCAAGATCTGAAAATTAATTCTTGAGTAGTAGCACGGCAGCAACAAATATCTCCACGGACCTGATGCCTTTTTTTTTTTTTTGCACAACAAGAGGCGCCTGTGGCGCCATAATTTTATTCAGCTCAATTGCAAAGTACATGGTGTAGTACAAACCCCTGTAAGAAAGCAGATTTCAACACTAAAATCACAGGGCAAAGCTCGGCAACATGAGCTGAACATAAACACCTAAAGATAGGCTGTTCTAGGCGATGCCTAAGAGCCTGTTTTGCACACTTATGGGCTTCTCTATTCAGATCTCTTTTGACATGAAACACCTGTAGGATAGACTCGGAACTGATTGATAGAAAATCTGCAATTGTTTCCCTCGAGTCCCAACGTAGCAACGGATGGTCGATTCGCCTGCTTGCAGCCACCTTAGCAAGAGTTTGATTATCTGTAAAGTAAACTGGATGTTTGATGTCCAGGATTTTCGCCAAAGCTGCTGCCAACAGAATGCCCTTCGCCTCTGCCTGAAAAACTGAAGAAGTTAATGTCGTTGAGGCTTGGATCCTGATAGTGTACTGCTGCCCATCCACCTTCCTCTGAATGAAGACTCCGATTCCTGTGGCCTCCTGTTCTCCTGTACCTGGTGATGTACCTGTCACATCTTTGCATTTCCAAGAGGCATCAACAAAAATAGCATCTCGTAGGGTTGCTCTATTAGCAGATATAATGGAACCATGCAGCGGCTCTTCCCTGCGCCACGACCTATTCCGGAGATCTTCTTCCTGCAAATTCAGCCTTGTTGCATCATGAGTTTCAAGATTTGCAGATAGAGCATTAGCGTTCATACTTATTTGGTATGGTTTTCCTGTCTTCCTTTGGAAAAGCTCGTCATTTCTAGATTTCCAGATGCACCACATGAAGTTAAAAATGTTTGGTAGAGTGGCATGAGGATGATTCAGATTTAACAAGTTGAAAATTATATGAGGTAGCGAGTTACAGTTTTGGACAATAAGTTCAGTACGAATAAACCAAGGATTCAAGAACCATGCAGCTTTAGCAAAGGGACACGTGAAGAACAAGTGAACCTCATCTTCTTCGAGCCCACATCTGCAACAGATTTTGGCAATATGTTTCGAAAACTTACCCGCCCTCGCTCCTGTTGGAAGTGCCCTGCAAAGGAAGCGCCACGCAAAAGTCTGAACTCTGGGAATAATTGACTTGTTTTTCCATACCTCATTGAGAAGTTGCCTAGTTGGCAGTGAAGGTTGGATAGGTTTTTCTTCTCCTGCTTCATATAAGTCCTGCAAACAAGCGTAGTATGCACTCTTGGCATGGCAAGTGCCATTAGTGGTTAGCTTCCAACAGAGAAAGTCGTGCTCTTGAGAGTTAATAATAGGCGTTCTCTTAATAAGTTCAGCTGCTGGTGGGGCAAAAAGAGTGTCGATTAGATTTTCGTTCCATTTCTTTTGGCCCGGAATCCAAAGGTCTCTAACATTCGCAGGGTAGCTAAAGCCAGGTGGTTGGATGATTAAGTCGTCGTAAATGGAGGTCCACAACGGATACCATGGCGAGCTCCAAATGGATATATTGCCTTGCGTAAGTTGAACAAAGGAATGGGCTTTAAGAATATGGAGGATTTTTAGGATGGATGCCCAAAACGCCGACTTTGGGACATTGGGCTTAGGGCGCCAAATCGAAGAATCTGGAAAATACTTGGCCTGAAGGATTTTGTGGAGTTGGTCATTAGGATTTTGAGCTATACACCAGCTGACATAAGGATTAGACTTTGATTGATGGCCTGTAAATTCCTTATTCCCAACCCGCCCTCTTTCTTAGGGCTACATATGTCCTTCCAGGCCCTAAGGCAAAGGCTACGGGTGGCTTCTTCCCTGATTCCTGTCCACCAAAACGTTCTCATGATAGCAGTCAACTTTGCAATGAGTTTCTTTGAAAACAGGATGTTCGACATGTAATAAACGGGAATCGAGGAAAAGACTGACTGAATAAGTTGCAAGCGAGCTGCATGGGAAAGCTTGTCAGCTTTATAGGTGCTAAGCTTCGATTTGAACTTCTCAAGGACAAAGTTATAGGCAGAGGCTCTATCTTTGGCCGGAAGAATGAGAGGGTGTCCAAGATGGGAAAAAGATTCGTCAATGGTTTGAACGGGAAATATTTTCTTTATCGCTTCGGCAATATTGCTAGTGACATGCTTACTGAAGATAATTCCTGATTTTGCCCAGTTAGGAGTTTGGCCAGACCGAGAGCAAAAGGTTTGAAGGATTTGCTTCATGTTTGTAGCCTCCTGAATAGTAGCTTTGCCACAAATAAGCAGGTCGTCGGCAAAAAGGAGGGAGTGAACATGGGGACAATTTGGACCAAGAGTGACTCCTTCCAAGGAGTTGTTGGACATCGCTTCTTGTAGTGCTAGTGATAATTCATTAATAGCAAGAACAAAAAGATAGGGCGAGAGAGGGCAGCCTTGCCTTATACCTCTATGGCTTCGGAATTTCGCAAAAGGTTGGCCATTAATTATGACCGAGAACGTTGGCGAAGAAATGCAAGCATGGATAAGGTTGATGAAATGACCATGTAACCCTTTACGTGAAAGAGCTGCGACAATGAAGTTCCACTCTAAGCGATCAAAAGCTTTGGCTAGATCAATCTTCAACATGAAGGACTGATGTTTCCAAGAACTGAGAGCAAAAGAGTGGGTTATCTCCTGGGCAATAATAATGTTGTTACTAATACGCCGTCCTTCGATGAAAGCTTGCTGGGAAGGGTGGATGTAGTCTGGTAGGTGTGGTTTAAGTCTATTTGCGAGTGTTTTGGCTATAAGTTTGTAAACCACATTGCAGAGGCTAATCGGTCTGTAGTCTGCAGGCACTTCGGAGACAAGTTTTTTAGGAATCAAAACAATATGAGTGTCATTAATGTGCGCAGGCATGATACCAGTTTTATAGAAAGAACTTACCAGCGTCGTGACATCATCTCCGATCCAGCTCCAAGTGGCGAGGTAGAATTCAACGTTGAAGCCATCCGGTCCCGGTGAGGCATTCCTCTTCATGTCCTGCAGAGTGTCCCAAAGTTCTTGCTTGTCTGGTACAGAGTATGTGTGATCCTGGTTATGTTGGGGAGGCTGCGATGCAATGTAGGGCCTGCCAAAATTGTTATTGGAAGAGGCAAAAATGTGTCTGAAATAGTTTACAAAGGTATTGCTAATTTGCTTAGGCATGTAGTGGATAAGATCATTCTCGTCCTTGATGGAGACAATTGTATTTCTTCTCCGCCGTTTGAGAATTGCCCTATGAAAGAAGGAAGTGTTTCTGTCTCCATCTTTGATCCATTGCTTCTTGGCTCTCTGCATGTAGTGGTCAGTCAATTTTGTCAAGTTTTGTTCATATCTGATGACTAGGGAGTGCTCGAGTGCATGGTCTTGCATGTGGGCTGGTTGCATCTGCAACTGTTTGATCTGCTCCTCTAGGTCATTAATTTCCTGCTGTAAGGGCTTCTTTTTCCTGCACCATACCTTAAGTTCTCCAGCCAGGTTGTTAGTTCTTTGGAAGAATGGTTTTTGCACCGTTTTGGACCAGGCAGTTTTAGCATAAGTATGGAAATCTTGTTCTTTCAACCACCAGTTTTCAAATTTGAAATTACGTTTAACTCGACGAATAGGACCATCAGTAGATAATAAAATAGGCGCATGGTCACTGATATTGTGCATCAGAGGTAAGTTGTAAACATTAGAAACAGGAAAAGAAGCACACCAATAAGCATTGACTAAACAACGGTCTAAACGTTCGTAAACAGGTCGAGAAGAGAACCGTTTATTAGTCCAAGTATAAGCTGGCCCACTAAAACCCAAATCAAAAAACCCACACATCTTGATAAGAGAATGGAAAGCATTAATACGAGAACGATTAGTAATGGGGGCACTCTTGTCCAAATCATACAAAAGATCATTCATGTCCCCTATACATAGCATCGGCAAATTATCATTATCATACACAAACTTAGCTATCTGCTCCCAGATGAGGCTAGTTTGCCGGTGATACGGATCACCGTATATACAGATGAGACCAAAACATTGATTACTAGCTCTAATAGTCGCAATAGCTAAGATCAGATGAAAACTACTACTATAGACAACAATTTGAATTTCATCAGTCCACATTAACCAAAGCCCTCCTGACCGACGACGCGAGGGAACTATAAAGCTATCACACATATTAAATCTAGTACACAGATCAGCTGATTTGAACTTAGAGGATTTAATTTCAGAGACGAAAATTACCTGTGCCTTCGTGGAATCAACGATGCGGGCAAGATGACACATTTTAGAGCTATGAAGGTTCTTACCCATACCATGGCAATTCCATCCTAGAGCCTTCATGGTGCGCACAGAGAAAGAGTCCACAGTACTGAGGGTCAGAGATGGTCGAAAGCTGCAACCTCAGGTCAGCTGGTTCTGACAGCAGAGTCGTGGCTTCGCTTTCCCTAAGGTCTTGAGGCTTGAATCCCAGCAGTTGGCAAGATCTTGAGCGTCTCTAGCCAGCGGAGCCAGAGATCTTGAGCGTCTCTAGCCAACGGAGTTATAGATACGATTATGGACGACTGCCTCTCTCCAATAGCTTGGTCTATCAGCCCAAGGGAGGAGCAATCGAAGCTAACTTCCCCAAAATCAGTCGGTTCAAGGTCTCCACCTAGGAAGAATATATGATTTGTTTGGATTATGGCTCACAAATCTGGACTTTTTTATCGTGGCTCACAAATCTGGGCGTTTTTGAGGATCTTGGTTCACTAGGACAAGAAAGGGAGAGGAAACAGATCGTGGCTCACTATGGGAGAGGAAACAGATCGAAAGGAGTTTGGAGAGAGAGATCAGACAAAGAAACGGATAATCAGATCCACCGAAGAAAGATTGGTAGTAAGAATTGAGGAGGAGAAATCGGCATATCGCCAGCTACGGCATGTCGCCAGTCGCCATACGGCAAGAGCTTCCAGAGAGTTCCGTGTCAGACCTGATGCCTTGGATCGATCTTGAAACTCCAAAAGGTCATCACGCGTAGCTCCTCCTGGGCCACGCCACCACGGCTATGGATCGAGCCAGCCCTCGTGTTGCAACGCGACCTGCTCTAGGATCGCCACGAACTGCTGCCACTGCTTCCGATCGTTCCGATCTGGCTGAGTCGAACCAGAGACGCTTAAGTCTCCTGCTCTCAGCACGCCTCCGATCGGATCGCTTTGTCCTTGATCCACGCGGACGAGAAAGAGAACGGTAGCTCAAAACGAATCTAACGAGAGGCGGCGTACGAGTCGCCCAAACCAAAATCGTAATAAACTCTCATATCTCGTAGGTTGGATCTCACAAAATACCTCAGTGAAGCTGCATGATGTCGGAACTGCCGTTGTTGATCCAATTAACGAAGCTGCGCCGTGCTGCCCCGGGAGCGCAGCGGAAAGTCTCCCGGGGCAGCGGATCGATGAATCTTTCGGCTCTGATACCACTTGTTGTAAAACGGCGCAGCAAAAGTAGATCAAACAAAGAACAAGAATACAGATTTTTACGTGGAAAACCCTTGCGGGAAAAAAACCACGGAACGCACGAAGACGTGTCACTATAATCGGAGGAGTATTACAATACACGAGGGGACAATCCCTCTACGTGCTATAGATCTGGTGGATCTCTCAATCTCACGATCTATTCTATGACTACCTCTAGCTATATATGGGGGGCAAACAACTCTCTGTCTTGACAGACACGAAACGAAGTTGTAGACATGCCTTATTCCGGTATGCCATATATGATAAAACGGGATTAGGATTCGGAGCACAAGAAAAACAACAAAGTTCGAAGGACAGGTTGGTGGATCGCACGGAGAAGTCCCCGCCAAGCAAAGGGTGCCGTGGAAGATTCAGCACCGCTCTGCGCCACGACGCTTCAAGCAATCGAAAGCCTGCACGAACCCGTACGTTCCCGTTCCTTGACGCCATCGACGCCGCGCGCCGGCCATTGCCATCCCATCGCCGCTGGCTGCCTTTGCCGATGCAATGCAACCCCGTAAGTACTATATGGTCCACGCGCAACGACGTCCAGTTGATCCTCCCAGATCCATTTACCACTCGCGCACGACGCGATGCGGCCAAGCAGGACAGCGGCGCAATCTGTAGTAATACTGCTGCTCGTCTCGGTCGCCGCCGGCGCTGAGTATGTCCGGCCTCCACCGGGCCGGGTCATCCTCACGGAGAACGCCCAACCCGCCTCCCATCCTCAACAGGTCCATGTATCGCTTGTCGGGGCGAACCACATGAGAGTTTCATGGGTCACCGACGCCAAGCACGGGCACTCCGTGGTGGAGTACGGCAGGGCCTCCGGGAACTACACCTCGTCGGCCACCGGCGAGCACACCTCGTACCGCTACTTCCTCTACGCCTCCGGCAAGATCCACCACGTCACGATCGGGCCGCTGGATCCCGGCACCGTGTACTACTACCGGTGCGGCATGGTCGGCGAGGAGTTCACCCTCAAGACCCCGCCGGCCGCGCTCCCCATCGAGCTCGCCATCGCAGGTACGAAAACCATCAAATGCTACTGCACGTTACCCTGGCCGTCCGATGATCCGATCTAATAAAATCAACGGTTTCAATCGCAGGGGACCTTGGGCAGACGGAATGGACGGCGTCGACGCTGGCCCACGTGAGCAAGACGGACTACGACGTGCTGCTGGTGCCGGGCGACCTGGCCTACGCCGACACGCAGCAGCCGCTGTGGGACACGTTCGGGCGGTTCGTGCAGAAGCACGCGAGCCGGCGGCCGTGGATGGTCACCGAGGGAAACCACGAGGTGGAGGCCGGGATGGCGCTCCCGGGCTCGCCGAGCCCGTTCATCGCCTACACCACACGGTGGCGCATGCCGTACGACGAGAGCAGCTCAACGTCCCCGCTCTACTACTCCTTCGACGCGGCCGGCGGGGCCGTCCACATCGTCATGCTGGGCTCGTACGCCGCCTTCAACTCCACCTCGGAGCAGTACGGGTGGCTGGCGCGGGACCTCGCCCGGGTCGACCGGCGCGCGACGCCGTGGCTCGTGGTGCAGCTGCACGCACCGTGGTACAACACCAACGCGGCGCACGCGGGCGAGGGCGAGGCAATGCGGAAGGCCATGGAGAGACTCCTCTACGAGGCCCGCGTCGACGTCGTCTTCTCCGGCCACGTCCACGCTTACGAGCGCTTTGTGAGTTGTTTACTTCCTTCTTTGCTTTTCCGACTCTATGTGCGCGAGCCATTGCTCCCCAACAAATTGGCCAATTCAGTGCTCGAAAGTGTGAGACTCACATGTTAACTGATACAGACCAGGGTCTATAACAACGAGGCAAACTCGTGTGGGCCGGTGTACATCACCATCGGCGACGGCGGCAATAGAGAAGGGCTTGCGTTCGAGTAAGTAGAAAGATTTCATGCGACCACGATACATTTTTATGGGCAACGACACTTCATAGCTGAACTTGTTTCTGTCCTGTGATCCTGTCTGGTGGCCGCACGCAGCTTTCAGAAGAACCACAAGCTGGCGCGACTCTCGGTGATGAGGGAGGCGAGCTTCGGGCACGGCCGGCTGAGCGTGGTGAATGCGACAGCGGCGCGATGGGCGTGGCACCGTAACGACGACGCCGACTCCACCATCCGCGACGAGCTCTGGCTTAAGAGCCTGGCCGCCAACGGCGCGTGCCGGCGGAGCGAACCCGCCGCTGATTCTTGGAGCGATGAGTTGTAGCTGTAGGATTGGTAAATTGTCGCGCTTTTACGGATCCTGAACTGTTAGCGCTCTACATTTCTGAATCCGTGGTGCGCAGGAGCACGGGCGCACGTTGCCGATCGATTCGCGTGGTGCGGCGCTTAACTTGGCAGTAAAAATTATCTAGCAAGAAAGCAGAGATCGTTACGCCAAAAAAAAAAACAGCTCGTTTTTTCTTTCTCTTGTACTTTAACGTTAATGCGGGTTTTGCTTGTCAGGTGCCAGATAATCTCGAATTTAATGCATGTAATTCCTGTATACTGCAAAAAAATATATACGACCCAAGTGATTAGTAACCCTTGTATACTCCGCAATGAGTGGAGATTTGTCAGAGAGGGAAATCGCAAATTTGTGTTGCATGTGTTGTGTGCAGCAAGAGAAATGGGAAAGCAAAAGAAAGATATGCAGGATAAATTGCTCAACTTGCTCTATATCGGGGCACAATAACCTAATTTCATAATAAGAAGCAATTGTAAATTCACTATTTTGTTTACACTGAAATTGAAAATGTTTACAATAATATTTAGAGCAGCAAGAATAATCATGCAATTCACATAAAGTTTCAGCAATGTGGTTGATATGTTTAAGCAAACCTTTCATTCTTTTCCCTCCTGAGGATGAGCGATGTCTATTGTATGGAGCAAAAAAAATCCATTCTTCATAGTCATATTTTTGGTATTTTATGTTTTCTATTTTTTATGGATTTTCTTTTATGATGAAAGTAAACGTAAAAATGGAAATAAAAACGACACACAAGAATAAAAACTTCAGCGCTATGCTCCTCGACAATATCGCCAGAAAATGGCTCAATAGCCTGCAAGTGCACAAAGTTGGTTGCAACACAATTCGATAAGTACTGAGTTTGTCGATCCCACGAGAAGATGAAGGTAAAGTTAATTATTCTTGAAATTAGAGTGTAAATTCTAATTATCTATGCACTAAACTAAAACTAAAAAATTGTAATGGAAAACAAAAAGTAAGAACATGATATGTCCAAAATGTATCAACTTTTCCAAACACTTTTGCTATTGTTTTACCTCTAATTTGCAAGATTTGAATGAAACTAATACAGACTGACGCTGTTTTCAGCAGAATTGTTTTAGTGTCTTATTTTTGTGCAGAAAATGAAAGTGCTCGGAAAATTCTGGGAACGGAGCCAGAAGATGGACTGCAAGCGAGGCCCACAGGCCCCAGACAACCCCCCGGTGTGGCCAGAGGTGGCATCTGGCTGCCTCGGGTGGCCCCCCACGACGTCCTTTTGACTACTTATTCCTTCGACCTAAAACATACGACCCCAAAATTATTTTACGAGTAAAGTTCCAGAGCGCCGCCGGCACCTCGAAACCTAATTCGGGGGTCAGAAGTTTCTGTTCCGGCACTCTGCCGGGATGGGGATTGAAGGGGTGACCATCGCCATCGCCGTCACCACCGCCTCTCCATCGACCATCCATGTTTCCCCCATCCATGTGTGAGTAATTCCCGATGTAGGCTGAAGGGGATGGTAGGGATTGGATAAGATTGTTCATGTAATAGATGTCAGATTGTTGGGGCATGGTGCCTAGTATCTGCTGTGTGCTATCTATCGTTGTTGCAACTTGGTGTGCTTAATGCTTGACACTTAGGGCCCGAGTGCCATGTTTTCAGATCTGAACATGCTATGTTTGCATGAGTATAATTATTGTTTTGGATCATATCTACAAGTTGTATGCACCTGTTACTGTCTGGAACCTGAGGCCCCGAAGTGACAACAATTGGGACAACCAAGGGGGATGGCTGTGACTTGAGGATCACATATGTTCATTGAGTGTTAATGCTTTGTTCCGGTACTTTATTAAAATAAGTATCTTAATTACCAGTAGGTTCCATGATTGGCCCCGCTGCAAATAGGCTGGTAGGACAAAAGATGTCATGCAAGATTCTTATTGCAAGCACGTATGACTAAATACGAAACACATGCCTATGTTTGATTAGTACCTGGATGCTTTATTACTGTTTACCTGCAAATGCCCTGTGTTATGACTATTACATGAGTGATACGTCTCCAACGTATCTATAATTTTTTATGTTCCATGCTTATTTATATGTCAATGCCACATGTTTTATAATGTTTTAGTATCATTTTTATATATTTTATGAGACTAACCTATTAACAAGATGCCCAGTGCCAGTTCCTGTTTTCTGCTGTCTTTTTGTCCCAGAAATCCTAGTCAGGAAATATTCTCTGAAAGACCTGAAAATTTACATGATTTATTTTTGCAACGGAACGAAGACACTGCCCGAAGGAGAGCACCAGGGGACCACCTGGTGGAGCAGGCGGGCCCATGGCACAGCCAAGGGGCCACCCACGCCCCTAGCCCATGGGGCCCACCTGGCTGCCCACCGACGTTGCCCTTTCGCCTATAAATTGCCTTGTCCCCGAAAACCCTAAAACACCGAGCATATTTTCAGAAAACATCTGAGGCCGCTGCCTTCGCCAACCCTAGTTCGGGAGGGTTCTGAAGCTCTTCTCGGCACCCTGCCAGAGAGAGAGATCATCGCCGGAGGCATCTACACAACCATGCCTTCCTCCGGAGTGATGCGTGAGTAGTCCACCAGGGGACTACGGCTCCATGGCAGTAGCTAGATGGTTGTCTCTCCTCCTTGTACTCCATTGTTTAGATCTTATGAGCTGTCTAACATGATCAAGGTCATTTATCTGTAATTGCTACATGATGTGTTTGCTTGGATTGATGAATTGTGGAAATCATGACTCTTTGTTCATCTCTATATGTTAAGTTTTATTTATGATCTTGCATGCTCTCATATGCTTGTGGTTACTTTGGACGAGTAGTTGCTTGTGTTGTAAAGAGGGAGTATTTATGCTAGATAGTGGGTTCATGCCTTCTTGCGCTGAGTTCGAATGACAGAAATGATCACAGTCAAGTTTGTGTTGTTGCTACTAGGGAGAAAACAACGGTGTTTATTACCTTGTGTTATATTACATTGCTTACTTTACGTAGCATGCTTATTGCAATTGTCCGTTGCTTGCAACTTAATACTTTCGGGTGACATGCTGGATAGCGATTTTGGGGTGGATTATTAGTCATAGATGCAGTTGGATAACGGTCTATGTATTTTGATGTAATGCCCATATTTAATGAAACGGTGAACTATATCTGTTCTTGATAGCATTGTTATGCGCGCATGATTTGTCAATTGCCTTGTTGTAATCTGTTTACCCATCATGCATTTCTTTGGAGAGACACCACTAGTTGACTGTGGACCCCGGTCCTATTTTCCTACATTGTTTTCAGCCGTCTTAATAGTTTTTCGCACTCATTTTGTCCACCGATCATTTTTCCATATTTATTATTTTACACTCGAATTTAATTCTTTGTGTTTAGCAAGCCGGAGAGATTGACAACCTCTCTGTTTCGTTGGGGCAAAGTTGTTTGTTTGTGATTGTGTGCAGGTCCACGTCAACAATCGTAAACGGCGCCGTTGACACCTTGCTAGAGCCTTCTCCAAGTCCTACTGGATCGACAAACCTTGGTTTTGTATCAAGGGAAATTTGCTGCTACACTACATCATCCCTTTCTCTTGGGGTTTCCCAGCGAACGTGTGATCCACGCCATCAATGAGCTATCTTATCCATGCAGCACCCGTTCATCCGTCCCTATGCCTACAATATTTTAATCCTGCTGTTTACCGCACTCCCTACTGCTATTTTTACGGTTGTCTTTATTTTACTGATGTTACTATTTTGCTACTGCTGTTGCCATATTACTGTTGCTACTGATAAATTGTGCCAAGCAAGTTTACTTTCAGGTGTGGCTGAACTGACAACTCAGCTGCTAAGACTTATAAATATTCTTTGACTCTCCTGTCGAATCAACAAATTTGGGTTTTACTTCCCTCGAAGACTGTTGCGATCCCCTATACTTGTGGGTCATCAAAACACAGGGAAGTAAAAATGCAGAAAAGTGAAAATATAATAATGTAAACAAGAGAGTTGTTACTTATGAAAATTACCAGTCTTTCAGGCGCACTCATGAGGAGTTAAGCGGGATGTTGCATGGACATAATTATAATAATATTTGCGTGATCATACCACCGCGTGATCATACCGGTGGTATGATCCAGATCTAGTTCTATTAGTATGTAGCCATGTGTTACTTATGTATTTGCACGTGTTAACGAGAGAATGTGCAAAACATTATTGTCCTACCCTCCCATTTTAGCGGGGCCACTGAAAACGTTTAGGTTAGTTAAGGATGACATTTTCATGTCACCCGGAACAACACATTAACACCACATGACGCATGAACTCCTCAAATTACAACATTTTCTCTTCGAATGTCCTTACTTGTCACCGTTAGGATCTCAGATTCCATGCTATAACAGGTGATACAGTTTGCAGGTAAATACAACTCATATATATTATGAAGCAAAAAAACTTCAGTGTGAAACATGTTACTCCGGCCCTAGTAACAATCACTACGCATAGAAAAGTTGCATCCAATAGATCATGTTTAAGCTAGGCACCACAGTGCTAACAACTATTCATTGTTACAAGACTAATCTCATCTAATTCCATAAACCCCACACCAACAACACGATTACTCACACGCTGATATGGAGATGGAGAGTTTGATCAAGATGTTGCAAATTGTAAAGGAGATGGCGAAGGCGGCGGCCAAGGCGATGCGCAACAACAGGGCAGCGGCAGGCCCCATGATGGCGTTCGCGGAGGCAACCAGTGGCCCTTGGGCCCCCTTCTTCCTCGGAGATGGTTCCGTGTAGAGGAGCCTCTCTACCAATTGACGGGTTCCAAGGGAGAGGAGATTCGTTACAATGGGTGGCCTGCCCAATAATTATGGTTTCCCCCTTTATTTAGAGCAATACTCGTCGGCCCATTCGATCAATGCCCCTTTGATACAAGGGTTGATGGCCATCTCCAAAACCCTTTCAAACCTTCTCTCTGTCCCGTGAGTCCATATGGTCTAATCAATCAAGTATGTCAAGAGTTCAAGTCAATCTCATCACCACTTTCGGAATCTCATATGCAGCAGTACTGGACCTTCGGTAAAATGGGCTTCCCGGTCGCGTCCGAACTCTATTTCGACGTGTGACCTATGAAAAAACATCAGCACAAAATTTTCTACAATTTTCATCCTGTATATTTTTCATTTTTACACCATCTTCTTGTCGTTTTGTGGCAAGCTCTAAAACTATCCCAGAGAAACGAATATGAGAAAACCCCGAATTCCACCACGACGATGATTCCTTTGCGATTTTGTCCAATATCCAAGTAATTCTTACACATCAAAGGGGAAAACTAGAATTTGTCCAATTTTGCAACTTAGTCCAAATAAATAATAAAAATTTCCAAATATCAAGGATAATACTATAATACAATGATAATTTGTTGATACGTTTTTGTTGTATCACCATCATAGTGCCCCTGGTACCCATGTCCACCACCATTGTAGCCTCTTCGACCAAATTAAACCTCTTCGAGCGTCACCGCCATAGTCGAAACCAACTGCCCGGTAGCCACCACCACTGGCGTAGGTCCCATCACTCTGGCAAAAAAACCACTAGGTCCACCACCGGGGTCGTCGTGGAAAGCATGATGGCCATCGACACTGCCGCCAAAATCTCTTTGCCCACTTCAGTTAGTCATTGCAGCAACGATGAGAAGACGTCGATCTCCTTCTCTCGTGGCCCTACAAACCCTAAGTGTGTAAAGCGTCGCATCGACTCCACACGAAACCCGGGATTCTCCTAAAATCAAAACCGGACTTAGCCTCGCTCAGGCCCATATGTCCCAAAGGTAAATTGGAAGATCCTCTATGCAGGGTTTAGGTGACCGTTTGGCCCAAAACCTCAGTCCCAAATTTGATACTATGGATCTGTAGCGCCCCGACCGCGGAACTATACAAAGATGCTGTGTGTCACCGGTCATGTGATACAACCGGAGGTTACTGGGTTACCACTCCCAGGCCAAAATTTTTGGCAGGCGTGCTCGGCATGGATCATCGGCAACGCAACACCCGAGTGATGCCATAACACAGGCACAACTATCAATGCATAATAGAGAGATCAAGACTTGTGGAACAACTGGCACATTACAGACTCTACGACTCAAAGCATTATAGTTCAACTCTTATAATAGAGAAAGATAGCAAAGATTACAACCAGAGGTCACAGACCCAACAGTACATCATGCGGAAGCGAATTAAGTTGTTCTAAATAACAAGATCCAAATTATGGCCTAAGAGGCCTACAGATAAACATTCCCAGCGCCAGCTGTCCCGGAGAAGTCCCAAGCTGCCACCTGGGAACCCTAGACTACTCGTCGACGTCCACAAAGAACCCACCTTCAAGGTCGATGAAGTCCTCCTCTGAAAGAATCAACAAAGCAACGTTGAGTTCAACGAACTCTGCAAGATTACTAGAGCTACTAGCTCGATGATTGGCTTACAAAGGTTCTATGGCTGTTTTGCATAAAGCTGGTTTTCTTTATTAAAAAACATCTGGCATCGACTTATCAGAATATTTTCAAAGGGGGTAAGAAGTAAACTCTTTTCTTCTGATCATCTTCATCAACATCCACCATCAATCACTGCATCTATCTACAGAGGCATCTCCCCGAATCACCCTCGAGGAAGCTAACCTCGCATTCTTGGAGTCAAGTTTTAATCATTCGGTTCATGTTCTCTATGGTCTTATCGTCTGTTCCCAAGTCGTCCATAACCGCGGACACGGCTTTTCGAAAAGATTTACCCTGCAGGGGTGTACAATGTTTGCCACGCGTACCGTCCGGCCCATTGCCTGAACATTAGCTCTCTTCCGGGGAAAGCCGGCTGAGTGGGAGCGGTGATGACTTCTCCCTTGCTTGAGACTAACCTAGGATCATCAGTGAGGGCAGGACAGGTTCAGTGCCTCCAACACCCGGCCCCGCGGCCACTCATTTTCCTAAACACCACCATCCTCATCCCAGTCCTGGCCATCATCCTCACGCACGCGCAAATGGAAGCTCAAACTAGAGGACCCTGGCTAGCCACTCACAAGTTATTTAGTCGATGAGGGTTCCTGCTACTGCATAGGCCTCACGCATGGTTGCACGCTCAGTCTTGGTTCAAGAGGTAAAGAAATCGCACCTAGGCGGCGAGAACAAGACAAGGCACCACAACCACAGTGGCCTCTCATTCCCGCCTTTGAGCATGTTATTATATGTCACCACAGAACTCCACCATCATCCGAACATTTCATCAATTGTTTCAACCATGTATCATCCACCGGACGGCTAAGCATTTAACTAAGCATGGCTAAGCATAAACATATCATAGTTAAGTAACTCAGGCCAACGATACAATCCTATGGATAATAGGAGGAAAACAGGAAATGGCATCGGGAACATAATGCAACTATGGGATACTCTAAACCAACCAAAATTGACATTTGGAACTGCATGCAATATTCTGGTGGAGAAAATATTTGCGGAAAACATAGGAGGAGACATGCTCAGAGGGGGGATTACGCTTGCCTTGTTCAGCAGGCTGGTAATACGGGTCGTCAGGGTATTGCGGTGGAACCCCGACTGCTTGATCTATCGATGCATAAAAACACCAGAAAGGAACAATCAATAACCACACATGCATGACAAGAGAAATGCGCAAACACATGATGGCATGACCTTTTAATGCACTGAAATTAACATAACAATATCTAGCAATTTAAATGGGGTTCAGAAATAATTATTTCAACACGAGAGAATTATACCCCACATTTACTTAATGATTTTCCTAACTTTTTAAAAAGTGCAGTACTGAAATTGTGATCAAATATGCATGATGGTGATACTACTGGATAGTTCACATTTTTCTGAGCATTTTGGTATATTAAACACATTTTTCTGATATACCAATAAAAAGTTATTGAATTTATAGAATTCCTTCTAAATCTGCCTTTTTAGCAAATTCCATTAAATAGCATTAAAACTAATTATCCATGTTTGTAGAGGTGGTGAAACATGAAGTATATTACTTGCTGAACATTTTGATAGGTCATTCATAAATTTTGGATTATTAAAACTTAAGTTATGAATTTCTCTAATTTGGTTTATATTCTGCCCTTCTCATTATTTTAATAAAACAGCCATTAAACGAATTTAGTTGGACATGTAACTTATTCCAACAGACAGCCTTCATTTTTCTGAACATTTTGGTACCTCATTTGTAATTTTTGGACAAGTATTCCAAAAGATATGGATTTTACAAATTTCTATTTGAATCTGGCTATTTATTTTAATTTCCAGAAAACTACCGAACCTTTTTATACCCAGGGCTGGGCCAGCCATAGCCACTGACGGCTGGGGCCCATGCCACGCTAGCATCCACGTCAACGCGGCGGTCCGCGACGAGGGTTGACCGGAGCATGGCAGCGCGGTCGCGAGCGCGACGGTGGTCGCCGGCGGCGAGTTGACGGCCCGTCGATCTACCGCACTAGGGAACATGTTACGATGTGCTCCCGACTCGCAACAACACGGCGAGCACAAATACGGCGGCGTCGCTACCTAATGGTCGCCGGGGCGACGAGCAATACGGCGACCGGCGGCTACCGACGGTGAGCTACAGCGAACTATGGCTACAGGACGCGCATTGACGAACGGAGAGCACGGGGAGAAGCGCCAGCTCACCCTCGACGCGTGCACAGGCTCGGCGAGGACGGAGGAGTTCGGAGACGGTGGCGAGCTTGCTCGGAGCGCGGCGGCCGGAGAGGAAGAAGACGACCAAGGCGGCGACGATCCCGGGCTCCCCTCTTCGATTCCTCGTGCGGGGAAGGAGAACAGGACGCGGCGGTGACGATGGCGGTCTTCGATCTGTTCGGGGCAGCCTGGAAAGGCGGCGATGTGCGACGGCGAGCTCGCTAGGGTTCGGCCATGGCTACGGAGAAAAGGGGAGAGGGAGCGAGATATTTCGAGGGGGAGAGAGAGCACGCATTCGTGGTGGTCTTATCTCCTCGTGGTGAACAGCGGCGGGCAGGGGAGGGCACGGCGGCGAGCTGGGGCGGCTCGAGCAGCTCGTCGCTCGGTCGCTACAGGTGAAGACGATGGCAGTTTTGCAGAAAGCCCCCTGCACTTCTCTGATTTCTCCTTTTTCCTGTTTCTTTTAAATTCCAGTAGCATTTCAGGGATTTTATTGAGGCACTTAAACATTTTACAAAAATCTGAGAAAATTCATGTAGCCTCCCCATAACATGTAGAAGCACCACAAAAATTGGTGTTGCAAAATAAAATGTGTTGAACCACATTTGTTCATAGGGTTTGGTTATGTTATTTTCTTAAATACAAATTGTTATTCCTTTGGAAATTTCAGAGCAATTGCAAAAATATTATTTTTGAACTCTTGGAACTTCCTTGACAAATATATTACTTGCTAACTTCTGTTTGTCAAGATTAATTGTTTCAAGTGGAACACCTTAATGCATGGATGCCATGATGCAGGACTGAATGGAAAAGTGAAAATTTGGTTCAAATTTTACAATACCAAAAGTGGGGCTGTTACAAATCTACCCCCCTTATAGGAATCTCGACCCGAGATTCTAAGATTGTGAAAGAAGTTGGGATACTCCTCACGAAGACTAGACTCCCTTTCCCAGGTTGCTTCCTCTTCGGAATGGTTAGACCACTGAATTTTGAGGAACTTGGTGGACTTGTTACGAGTCTTCCTTTCTGCTTCATCCAGGATACGAATAGGATGCTCGCGATAAGTGAGATCTTCCTGGATATCCAGCTCCTCATGATTGACTCCATGAATAGGATCTTTGAAACAACGGCGAAGTTGGGATACATGAAACACATCATGCACATTTGGGAAGATGACCGGTAACTCCAATTGATAAGAAAGATCTCCTCGCTTGGCCAGTATGGTGAAAGGGCCAACATAGCGAGGGGCCAATTTTCCCTTGATCCCGAAGCGGCGAATGCCACGAAGTGGAGAGACGCGGAGATACGCTTTATCACCAATTTCATAATGGATCTCCTGGTGATGCTTGTCATAGTAACTCTTCTGCCTAGACTGGGCAATCTTCAGATTCTCTCGTATGATTCTCACCTTCTCTTCAGCTTCATTGATAACATCTGGACCAAAGAGTGCCCTCTCTCCGGTCTCGGACCAATTTAGCGGAGTTCGGCATTTTCTTCCATACAGAACCTCGAATGGGGCCATACCCAGACTGGCTTGATAGCTGTTGTTGTAGGAGAACTCCGCGAAGGGAAGATACTTCTCCCAACCTTTGCCAAAGGAGATTACACATGCCCTGAGCATGTCCTCCAAAACTTGGTTCACCCTCTCAGTCTGTCCATCTGTCTGAGGATGGTAGGCGGTACTGAAATTGAGACGGGTTCCCATAGCAGTTTGGAAACTCTGCCAGAATTTGGATACAAAGATACTTCCACGGTCCGATATGATCCTCAGAGGGACCCCATGCAATGGAACAATACGAGCCACATATAAGTCAGCCAGTTGACTCGCACGTATTCGTCGCGAACTGGTAGAAGTGAGCGACCTTGGACAGACGATCGATGATTACCCAGATCGCATTGTTGCCCTTAGGAGACTTGGGAAACCCGGTGATGAAGTCCATACCAATTTCGTCCCATTTCCACTCCGGGACTGCGATAGGGGGAGAGTGCCGGCAGGCCTTTGATGTTCAGCCTTTACCCTACGACAGGTGTCGCATTCAGCAACATACTTGGCGACTTCCCGTTTCATCCGAGTCCACCAGAATTGTTGTCGGAGGTCTTGGTACATTTTGGTACTACCGGGATGAATAGAGAGAGGTGATTCATGAGCTTCTTGGAGGATCAGCTCCCTCAAATTCCGGTTCTTTGGCACTACCAGACGGTCACCAAAGTAAACGGCTCCGGATTCATCTTCTGAGAAACATTTGGCCTTCCCGCTAGCAATGTTCTTCTTGATATGAAGGATACCCTCATCCCGCTTTTGAGCATCCTTAATCTGGTCTTCAAGAGTAGACTTGATCTCCAGATTTGCAAGGTAGCCAGTGGGAACAATTTCTAGGTTCAAACGGGAGAACTCTTCAAGGAGAGCAGGTTGAGCCTTTTCAAGCATCAGATTGTTGCAATAAGATTTCCGACTTAGCGCGTCAGCCACGACATTGGCTTTGCCGGGTTGATAGTTCAGACTCACATTATAGTCCGCTATTAACTCCAACCATCTTCTCTGCCTGAGATTCAGGTCTGGCTGGTGAAGAGATACTTCAGACTCTTATGATCCGAGAAAATCTCGCAACGGTTACCAAACAGGTATGGTCTCCACTGCTTCAGAGCATGAACAACAGCGGCAAGTTCTAGATCATGAGTAGGGTAATTGTGCTCATGCGGCTTAAGTTGGCGGAAGCATACGCCACCACATGGCCCTCTTGCATGAGTACACAGCCCAAGCCTTGCAGGGAGGCGTCACAGAAGACGACGAAATCCTTGCTGGTGTCCGGCAGGACGAGCACAGGAGCAGACGTGAGTTTGGCTTTCAGTGTTTTGAAGCTCTCTTCAGCTTTGTCCGTCCATGTGAACTTTTTATCCTTCTTGAGAAGGTCAGTCATGGGCTTAGCTATCTTGGAGAAACCTTCGATGAATCGGCGGTAGTAACCCCCAATCCGAGAAAACTACGAATGTCCTTGACTGACTTTGGAGTTTTCCAATCCAAAATGGATTGAATCTTGTCGGGAATGACTGCCACACCATTAGCGATATCACATGACCAAGGAAGACAAGTTTATCCAACCAGAACTCACACTTGGAGAACTTGGCATAAAGACGGTGTTCACGAAGTCGTGTCAGAACCAACCGAAGGTGTTCATCATGCTCTTCGTCGGTTTTAGAATAGACGAGGATGTCATCGATGTAGATGACGACGAACTTGTCGAGATAATCCATGAAGACAGAGTTCATGAGCCTCATGAAGGTAGCTGGAGCATTGGTGAGACCGAAGGACATGACAGTATACTCATATAGGCCATAGCGAGTAACGAATGCCGTCTTTGGGATATCCTCCTTTCTGATCTTTATCTGATGGTACCCTGACCTCAGATCCATCTTGGAGAATACTGTTGCACCAGCTAACTGATCTAACAGATCATTGATCCGGGAATAGGATACTTGTTCTTGATTGTCACCGCATTCAACGGCCTATAATCAGAGACCAAACGAGGAACGGTGAATCCCTCTTTTTGACAAAGAGTACCGGACAACCCCAAGGTGAACTGCTAGGCTGAATAAATCCTTCGCTAACAGCTCATCGATTTGCTCTTCAACAGAGCCAACTCTTCCACCGGCATACGGTAGGGTTTCTTGGAAATCGGAGCAGTACCTGGCATCAAATCTATGACAAACTCCACACTTCGATCAGGGGGCATGCCAGGCAATTCTTCCGGGAACACATCCGGGAAGTCACACACCACGTGTATTTCATGTATTTCAGGAGGGGATTCGCCTTCCATAAAGTAAAGGCGGATCTCTGGTGAGAGGGGAATGACTGAAGATGGAGGTCTTGATAGTGCGACCAATACTCTACAATGTCGCCGGAAGAAGTGGTCACGGTAATGGTCTTCGCCACAATCGAGATTAGCCCGGTATTTTACTAGCCAGTTCATGCCCAGTATGACATCAATGCGTTTGACTTCAAGCTACCAGCGCAAAAGGGAAGGACCAGTGACCTATAGTAATCTGGACCTCCGGAGTAATCCCATCGGTTTGCCAATTGGAACCAGGCGTGGAGATCACCAAAGGACGTCTCATCTTCTCGAACGGTATGTTGTGGTCTTTTGCAAATGCTATAAAATGAATGAATGATGCTCCAGAGTCAAACAAAACTGTAGCGGGATTGTCGTTGATTCGTAGCTCACCCATAAGGACGCCGGGGTCCTCCTCAGCTTCTTCTGCTGAGACGTGGTTCAGGCGACCACGCACATTAGGACCAGCCTTGCCAGCTGGAGTGGCGGGGGCTCGTGCAGGTGTTCCCGAAATAGGTGCCTTTTGGGGGCACTCCCTGGAGTAGTGGCCCGCCTGGCCACAGGTGTACAGGTAAGTCCAGGTGGGGCAGGTAGATGAGGACGATACCCACTTCCGCTCGCCCAAAGTGTCGAAGTAGTGGGGCGCGGCGGTGGTGGCCTATATCCCGCGGCCCTCGGCATGAATGGAGCACGCGGCACAGCGCTATAGGGAACGAAACCTTGCGCTTCTTATTCCCAGGAACCGAGGAACTCGGGTGGTCCCCTTGTGCGGGCATCTTGGAAGCCTCGAATTCCTTCCTTCCCTGCTCAAGGTAAGAGCCTGGTTGAACAACTCCTGATAGTTCTGGAACTTGAAGGGCAGCAACTCATAGCGGAGCCTCGGTGCAAGCCCCTTGCGGAACAACTCCTGCTTGCGGCATCATTGGTCACGTCCCGAGGGGCGTAACGAGAGAGATGGTTGAATTCACAACCATAAGCTCGGAGGTCCATACGACCCTAGTGCAGATCCAGGAACTCCCTCCTCTTTAGGTCCATTATCGGCTGAGGTATGTAAGCCGCACGAAAGGCTGTACGGAAATCCGCCCAAGTGAAGGCATGGCCTGCCGCGAATAGTGCCACATGACTCTCCCACCAGCAGCCAGCCGCTCCAGTCAGGAGGTAGGTGGCGAAGTTAACCTGTTCGGCCACTGGGACATGCAGCGCGGAGAACTTGCGCTCCAGAGCGCGAAGCCAGTCATCAGCTTCCAGTGGCTCCTTAGCCTCAGCAAAGGTAGGTGGCTGCGAGCGCAGGAACTCAGTGAGAGTGCTGCAATCATTGTTCCTCCATGCATTCTGCTGCACCAACTGCTCGAGCAGTCGCTCATTTCGCCCGCGGTTTTCCTCAATGGCCATCAAGACCTGAGCCATTGAGGATGGTGGTGGCGGTTCCTCATCATTGTTGTTACCGCGGCTTCCTCGAGCCATTCTGGAGAATTGACAGGGACACAATTAGTATCTACCTCCGAAAAATGGTTGAGATAGGAGCAGTAACTTATTTGGAATATCAGTGTGGCGCTCTGACCCGACTGCTATACAGTGATACTGTGTCTCCGGTTATCCGATACCAGCAGGCACACTATCAAAGCATAAGAGAGAGATCAAGACTTGTGGAACAACTGGCACATCGCAGACTCTACGACACAAATCATATAGTTCAACTCTTATAATAGAGAAAGATAGCAAATGACAACCAGAGGTCACAGACCCAACATTACATCAAGCGGAAGCGAAATTAGGTTGTTCTAAACAACAAGATCCAACATATGGCCTAAGAGGCCTACAGATAAACATCACAACGCCAGCTGTTCCAGGATGTCCCAAGCTGCCACCTGGGAACCCCAGACTACTCGTCGACGTCCACAAAGAACCCACCTTCGAGGTCGGTGAAGTCCTCTCCTGAAAATAAGCAAACGACGTTGAGTTCGACGAACTCGCAAGATTAAGAGCTATATATGCTCGATGATTGGCTTTCAAGGTTTTATGGCTGTTTTGCATAAAGCTGATTTTATTTATGAAAACATAACTCAAAGGCATCGACTATTCAGAGTATTTTCAAAAGAGGTAAGAAGTACTCTTTTCTTGATCACCTTTCTCAACAACAACCATCACCAACCACTGTACCTGTTCATCAAAGGCACCTCCCCGAATCACCCTCGAGGAAGCTCACCTTGATTTTGTGAAGTGGTACCTCTAGTACCCAGTTTTTAATCATTCCGTTAGAGTTATTCTATGATCTTACCTTCACTTCCCAAGTCGTCCATAACCGCGGACACGGCTTTTCGAAAAGATTTATCCCTGCAGGGGTGTACAAAGTGGAAGTCCCCGGAGTCCCGAGGGGCTCCAGCTCCTTCGCCACGCGTACCGTCCGGCCCATTACCTGTACAATTAGCTCTCTTCCTTGGAAAGCCGGCTGGGTGGGAGCGGTGTCGACTTCTCCCTCGTTAAGGACTTTCCAGGATCATCAGTGGCGGCAGGACTGCCAGGATCACACACCCGCCCCACGGCCACTTATTTTCCTAACACCACAATCCTCATCTCAGTTCATCCCACCATCATCACGCACGCGCAAATGGAAGCCCGAACTAGAGGACCCTGGCTAGCCCCGCCCGAGTTATTTAGTCTATGAGGGTTCCTGCAAATGCATAGGCCTCACGCATGGTTGCACGCTCAGTCTTGGTTCAAGAGGTATAGCACTCGCACCTAGGCGACGGGAACGAGACAAAGCACCACAACCACAGTGGCCTCTCATCCCACCTTTAAGCATTTTATTATCCGTCACCACAATTTTCTCCACCATCACTTCAACATTTCACACCTGTTTCCAACAACACATATAACCAATGTATAGCTATGCATATAACTAGGCATGGCTAAGCATTACATAGCATGTATAAGTAGCTCGGCCAACAACACAAACCTATGGATAATAGGAGGGAAAACAGGTATGGGCATCGGAAACTTAATGCAACTATAGGATACTCTAATCCAATAAAATTGACATTTGGAACCGCATGCAATATTATAGTGGAGAAAATAGTTGCGGAAACATAGGACAAGATATGCTCAGAGGGGGGATTACGCTTGCCTTGCTCAACGTGCGGGTAGTACGGATCGTCGGGGTATTGTGGAGTAACCCCGGCTGCTTGATCTATCGAGGCATAGCAACGGAAGAACAATCAATCACCACACAAACTTTAGCAAAAGCAATGCACAAACACATGATGACATGACAATTTAAATCCCCGAGAGGAGGATGATTCAACTATTCAATTTAAACGGAGTTAGGGTGCTTAGTGGGGACACACCTCGAATACACCGTGGAGTTAAGTAAGGAATCATCTTTACTTGTTGATTAACGTAGTTGAGACCCTAGGATTTAACTTGTAGATGATATGACATGATCATGTGAGAGATGCAATGTTTAGGTGGTTAACATTCTTGCAACAATTATAAAGCAACGGAAAAAGAATTGGTGTTAAAACAAGTTTCAGAGAGCATCCGGTTTGAAATCCGGAATTTTCTGGGATGATTCCGGGTTTTGTACCGGGTCATTCCGGGTTTCATACCGGGTCTGGCACCGGGTTTTTTTCCGGGTCAAATCCGGGTATGATCCGGGCGAAAATGGTCGAGTCCAGTACCGTTTTGCTTAACCCGGTATAGATTCCGGACAATTCCGGGTCTGGTACCGGGTGATTCCGGGTTCAGTTCCGGAAATTTCCGGGTTGGACACCGGATTTGTCAACGCGACCAAAACGAAATGGAGCTACAGGGATTCGGTGAACTAGGGGGAAAAGGAGGAAATGTAGAGGTCCATTTGGAGGGTTTGCTCACCCTGAACTCGTGGGGGTGCTTGGAAGGACCGGAGATGGACGGAGACGGCCGGAATCGTCCGGGAGAGCTTCCGGCGGTGGTTGGCGAAGAACTTGGCGGCACGGTTGGTTCGCGGCGTCCCGGCTCGATTCCTTCGGTGGAGTGGTAGAGGACGACGAGGCGGAGCTATTGGTGGTCTTCGTTTCGCTCGGGGACTCCTCAATCAACGGTGGCGAGCTCGGCCATGGGAGCTAGCTCTTGGAGCTCTTTGGGGAGAGAAGAATGGAGAGGAGAGTGAGGGAAGTGAGTGGGCTGGTTGGGGGGTTTTCTCTCCTTCACTTTAGGGTCCTTTTCTTTCACATAAAACCCCTGTGCTTTCGTTTTCCTCACAGACAAGTCCTTTTCTCTTTTAATTTTAGAACCAGCACATGTTTTGAATTTGTAATTGAACAAGTTGGGCATTTGTTTTTAGATGGTGCCAAAACCCTTTGTGTGTTGTTTAGCAAGTTAATATTGGATGCCATGATGCGATGCAACACAAAGGCGAAAATTTTACTCTGGTTTTTAGGTTTCCGAACTTTGGGCTGTTACAACTCTACCCTCCTTACAGGAATCTCGTCCCGAGATTCTAAGCGTAGGAAAGAGGGAAAGGGTTACAACGGCACTACACGTTCTTCTTCCTTCAGGTAGCTTCTTTCTTGAAGAGGTAGGCCGAGGGCATCATGAAGATCTTCATCGGCTTCACTTCGAGGTCACTATAAACGTACACCATAGGAAAAGAAGGGAACCTCACCGGAAGGATGGATCTTGGGGAAGATACAACGACCGAGTACCTCCTAGTAGAATCCTAGGATGAGATTTCAAGCATCCTGGGATTTGACAGTTAGGAGACACAGGCGAGTGACGGGAGAATGATAAGGAGTTTCCAGTTGGTAGACAACAGTTTCCCAAGGATTCAGAATATGAACTTTGCACAAGGCCTTGGATTTCTGATGGAGAGTGTTGAAACAAGATTCCAACAGTTGAAGGGACAACTTTTACCAAACAGCTTGAGTAGAACTTTCCTCACGGAGGAGCATTTCAAATCACTGGAGAAGGATCGGAAAGCTAGATCGAGTGAACTTCAGAAACTCCGCAAACGTTAGTATTGGGAACCTTCTTGAGGATCACCAACTGTCGTTTCTGATGTAGAATTAGATCTGGTCAGGTGTAGAGATACTCCAGATTCAACATGGATGGATAGGGAGCCTTTGCCACGGATACCACCGGATTACTTTTGCTAGAACCTCAGGAGCTGGACTAGAAGGTCTAACTCTAAGGAGGAACGAGATGGCAGAACTTGAGGAGTAGCAACTTGTCAGGAGACAGCTGCTCGAATTGAATATCTCGCAGCGGGACACGATTGAGTTCTTGATGGGAAACACCAAAGAAGACGAAAAAAAAATTCTTAGACTTCCTCTCTTTCTGGAACAATTCCATCAGTGGCTTGGATGCATAGATAACATCTTCAAGGAATGGAGGTAACCACATACCATTCCGAGAATATTCCACACATGCATGATCAAGTTGAAATGATTCGGAGGAAACCAGACAATTCACTCAGATCCACGGCGACATCTTTCAGCAATTTGCACGTGAACTCGGGAAAGTCACTTCTAACTTCAGAACCTTGCCTTGTGACGACACAAGGTTAGTTCTAACAAGTTTCCAATCAAACATGGAGGAAAAAAGAATGTAGTGGATGGGCTCAACAACAAACTTATCTAGATACTCCAAGATGGTAGACTCATATGTCACTTGAACGGGCATCAGTATTGGTCAGACCAACAACTTTCTAATCTGAGTTTAACCTACTGATTGTGTTAGTCTGAGTTTGATTTGACGATAGCCCAATTCAAACCAAAAGATTTTGAAGGTTAGCATATCCAAAGCGGAGATACTTCCTTGCTTCAACACGAACAGACTAGACATCCCATCGAGAAGGAACTATATCAGATAGAGCTCTTGTCTTTCGACTTTCCAAGTTGTTAAGCTCAGCCGAATAATTCTGGACATCCAGCACGGTTTTCTTGGAGAAAGGAGTTGTTCAGAGAACCAGCTTACTCATAAGCTAAATTTTCTGGGAGAGAAAAGAGTTGTCCGTGATGTTGAGCTTGGACAGGCGACAACCTGGCGATACTTCTGGGAGGAACAACAGAATATCACGATCCATCTACAGGATATCACGATATAGCGGTGGATCTTGAGTTCGAGGGAGGATCATGCCTTTCAAGGCACAACGAGGTGGTCTTGGGAGCTTCGGCACAAGCCTAGCTCTTATACCGAGGGAGTGCATCGAAGCCAACGGACTTGGTAGCACTGTCTAACTCAACTGATTGATCGGTCAACCAATCATGCTAAGGAGGATAAAGAAGGTCTTTGGATTGCAACGCAGTAAGAACTGCTGAGAATATCCGATAGCCACATCATTGCTCACGAATTATCATTCCCGAGTAACAAGTCACTCGGAGATCGGAGAGTAACAAGGTGTAAGAGCATCACTTCATCAAGAGGATCATGATACTTCGCACAATACCCCGATATCAAAGAGTGTGACACTCTAAGGTGGAGCAGAAACAGAGACTAATAAACCTCTTATTCTGTGGATTACAAAACTTTGACCTAGCCCGGGAAGTGGACAAGGTACTGGAGTTTGTTTCTCCTACCAAGACGAAGAGAAAGTCTTAACGGATCAGGAAAAAGTCTTGCATCGGAACATACCAATGCACGATGAAACTTTACTGTCAACAGACAGACAAAGGTCAGGAAAGCAGATTAGAGTAAGAACATGCTCTGGAGAAATCCTAAGATGTTGAAGATGCACCGGTTATTACTCAATTGTGATAACCATGCCCAAAAGGAGAGATGCAGCAAAGTCATGAATATAGTTGGGAGACTCGCTAGGAGAATCCTGGCTGTAACCCCGATGTTTCCAAGATAGAACCTAGAGCAAGGCTAAGGAAGAGATGAAGTTACATAACCAGCTGAGGTGCGGTAATTTAAGGTTCAACTATTTACCACACAGACCACGGAAAGACTTGGGTTGAAGATCAGCATCATGTGCTACTAGCGAGAGTTAAGTAATCACAACTTAACACACTCTAGTTAGCACAATCCGGGACCTTCTGTTCAAGTCCTTGGGTTAAAACCCAAAGAAAGGATCAAAAGATTAAACTGGATAGGAATACAAGGGTCCGTAAACAACTGAGTTGATAGGAATTTTCATCGTACTCCAGATGGTTTCTCAGCACATGAAGCTTCGGATTGTAGCGCGGCGGAAGCAACTGGACACATAACACTAAAGGTCGAACCCAACCCCGTTTCTAATCATTTTGAAGTAACAGACGAGGAGTAAAACTTTAAACTCAAATCGAGGTAAGGTTGCTCCGAGATTAGAGGGTAACCAGATAAGGAGTAAAAAGAATCCTAAGATGGTTTTCACAACTCATTTTTAGGTTCAACATATTTTCACAATCACTAGACTCAACATCGACCAGTAGAAGGGTTTCCTACAGGCAGTACCGCTCTGATACCAACTTGTGGCGCCCCGACCCGACTGCTATACAGTGATACCGTGTCTCCGGTTATCCGATACCAGCAGGCACACTATCAAAGCATAAGAGAGAGATCAAGACTTGTGGAACAACTGGCACATCGCAGACTCTACGACACAAATCATATAGTTCAACTCTTATAATAGAGAAAGATAGCAAATGACAACCAGAGGTCACAGACCCAACATTACATCAAGCGGAAGCGAAATTGTTGTTCTAAACAACAAGATCCAAATATGGCCTAAGAGGCCTACAGATAAACATCACAATGCCAGCTGTTCCAGGATGTCCCAAGCTGCCACCTGGGAACCCCAGACTACTCGTCGACGTCCACAAAGAACCCACCTTCGAGGTCGGTGAAGTCCTCTCCTGAAAATAAGCAAACGACGTTGAGTTCGACGAACTCGCAAGATTAAGAGCTAATATATCCTCGATGATTGGCTTTCAAGGTTTTATGGCTGTTTTGCATAAAGCTGATTTTATTTATGAAAACATAACTCAAAGGCATCGACTATTCAGAGTATTTTCAAAAGAGGTAAGAAGTACTCTTTTCTTGATCACCTTTCTCAACAACAACCATCACCAACCACTGTACCTGTTCATCAAAGGCACCTCCCCGAATCACCCTCGAGGAAGCTCACCTTGCTTTTGTGAAGTGGTACCTCTAGTACCCAGTTTTTAATCATTCCGTTAGAGTTATTCTATGATCTTACCTTCACTTCCCAAGTCGTCCATAACCGCGGACACGGCTTTTCGAAAAGATTTATCCCTGCAGGGGTGTACAAAGTGGAAGTCCCCGGAGTCCCGAGGGGCTCCAGCTCCTTCGCCACGCGTACCGTCCGGCCCATTACCTGTACAATTAGCTCTCTTCCTTGGAAAGCCGGCTGGGTGGGAGCGGTGTCGACTTCTCCCTCGTTAAAGACTTTCCAGGATCATCAGTGGCGGCAGGACTGCCAGGATCACACACCCCGCCCCACGGCCACTTATTTTCCTAACACCACAATCCTCATCTCAGTTCATCCCACCATCATCACGCACGCGCAAATGGAAGCCCGAACTAGAGGACCCTGGCTAGCCCCGCCCGAGTTATTTAGTCTATGAGGGTTCCTGCAAATGCATAGGCCTCACGCATGGTTGCACGCTCAGTCTTGGTTCAAGAGGTATAGCACTCGCACCTAGGCGACGGGAACGAGACAAAGCACCACAACCACAGTGGCCTCTCATCCCCACCTTTAAGCATTTTATTATCCGTCACCACAATTTCTCCACCATCACTTCAACATTTCACACCTGTTTCCAACAACACATATAACCAATGTATAGCTATGCATATAACTAGGCATGGCTAAGCATTACATAGCATGTATAAGTAGCTCGGCCAACAACACAAACCTATGGATAATAGGAGGGAAAACAGGTATGGGCATCGGAAACTTAATGCAACTATAGGATACTCTAATCCAATAAAATTGACATTTGGAACCGCATGCAATATTATAGTGGAGAAAATAGTTGCGGAAACATAGGACAAGATATGCTCAGAGGGGGGATTACGCTTGCCTTGCTCAACGTGCAGGTAGTACGGATCGTCGGGGTATTGTGGAGTAACCCCGGCTGCTTGATCTATCGAGGCATAGCAACGGAAGAACAATCAATCACCACACAAACTTTAGCAAAAGCAATGCACAAACACATGATGACATGACAATTTAAATCCCCGAGAGGAGGACGATTCAACTATTCAATTTAAACGGAGTTAGGGTGCTTAGTGGGGACACACCTCGAATACACCGTGGAGTTAAGTAAGGAATCATCTTTACTTGTTGATTAACGTAGTTGAGACCCTAGGATTTAACTTGTAGATGATATGACATGATCATGTGAGAGATGCAATGTTTAGGTGGTTAACATTCTTGCAACAATTATAAAGCAACGGAAAAAGAATTGGTGTTAAAACAAGTTTCAGAGAGCATCCGGTTTGAAATCCGGAATTTTCTGGGATGATTCCGGGTTTTGTACCGGGTCATTCCGGGTTTCATACCGGGTCTGGCACCGGGTTTTTTTCCGGGTCAAATCCGGGTATGATCCGGGCGAAAATGGTCGAGTCCAGTACCTTTTTGCTTAACCCGGTATAGATTCCGGACAATTCCGGGTCTGGTACCGGGTGATTCCGGGTTCAGTTCCGGAAATTTCCGGGTTGGACACCGGATTTGTCAACGCGACCAAAACGAAATGGAGCTACGGGGATTCGGTGAACTAGGGGGAAAAGGAGGAAATGTAGAGGTCCATTTGGAGGGTTTGCTCACCCTGAACTCGTGGGGGTGCTTGGAAGGACCGGAGATGGACGGAGACGGCCGGAATCGTCCGGGAGAGCTTCCGGCGGTGGTTGGCGAAGAACTTGGCGGCACGGTTGGTTCGCGGCATCCCGGCTCGATTCCTTCGGTGGAGTGGTAGAGGACGACGAGGCGGAGCTATTGGTGGTCTTCGTTTCGCTCGGGGACTCCTCAATCAACGGTGGCGAGCTCGGCCATGGGAGCTAGCTCTTGGAGCTCTTTGGGGAGAGAAGAATGGAGAGGAGAGTGAGGGAAGTGAGTGGGCTGGTTGGGGGGTTTTCTCTCCTTCACTTTAGGGTCCTTTTCTTTCACATAAAACCCCTGCGCTTTCGTTTTCCTCACAGACAAGTCCTTTTCTCTTTTAATTTTAGAACCAGCACATGTTTTGAATTTGTAATTGAACAAGTTGGGCATTTGTTTTTAGATGGTGCCAAAACCCTTTGTGTGTTGTTTAGCAAGTTAATATTGGATGCCATGATGCGATGCAACACAAAGGCGAAAATTTTACTCTGGTTTTTAGGTTTCCGAATTTTACAGTGGCCTCTCATTCCCGCCTTTAAGCATGTTATTATATGTCACCACAGAACTCCACCATCATCCGAACATTTCATCAACTGTTTCAACCATGTATCATCCACCGGACGGCTAAGCATTTAACTAAGCATGGCTAAGCATAAACATATCATAGTTAAGTAACTCAGGCCAACGATACAATCCTATGGATAATAGGAGGAAAACAGGAAATGGCATCGGGAACATAATGCAACTATGGGATACTCTAAACCAACCAAAATTGACATTTGGAACCGCATGCAATATTCTAGTGGAGAAAATATTTGCGGAAAACATAGGAGGAGACATGCTCAGAGGGGGGATTACGCTTGCCTTGTTCAGCAGGCTGGTAATACGGGTCGTCAGGGTATTGCGGTGGAACCCCGACTGCTTGATCTCGATGCATAAAAACACCGGAAAGGAACAATCAATAACCACACATGCATGACAAGAGAAATGCGCAAACACATGATGGCATGACCTTTTTAATGCACTGAAATTACCATAACAATATCTAGCAATTTAAATGGGGTTCAGAAATAATTATTTCAACACGAGAGAATTATACCCCACATTTACTTAATGATTTTCCTAACTTTTTAAAAAGTGCAGTACTGTAATTTTGATCAAATATGCATGATGGTGATACTACTGGATAGTTCACATTTTTCTGAGCATTTTGATATATTAAACACATTTTTCTGATATACCAATAAAAAGTTATTGAATTTATAGAATTCCTTCTAAATCTGCCTTTTTAGCAAATTCCATTAAATAGCATTAAAACTAATTATCCATGTTTGTAGAGGTGGTGAAACATGAAGTATATTACTTGCTGAACATTTTGATAGGTCATTCATAAATTTTGGATTATTAAAACTTAAGTTATGAATTTCTCTAATTTGGTTTATATTCTGCCCTTCTCATTATTTTAATAAAACAGCCATTAAACGAATTTAGTTGGACATGTAACTTATTCCAACAGACAGCCTTCATTTTTCTGAACATTTTGGTACCTCATTTGTAATTTTTGGACAAGTATTCCAAAAGATATGGATTTTACAAATTTCTATTTGAATCTGGCTATTTATTTTAATTTTCAGAAAACTACCGAACCTACCCAGGGCTGGGCTAGCTACAGCCACTGACGGCTGGGGCCCATGCCACGCTGGCATCCACGTCAACGCGGTGGTCCGCGACGAGGGTTGACCGGAGCATGGCGGCGCGGTCGCGAGCGCGACGGTGGTCGCCGGCGGCGAGTTGACGGCCCGTCGATCTACCGCACTAGGGAACGTGTTACGACGTGCTCCCGACTCGCAAGAACATGGCGAGCACGAATACGGGGGCGTCGCTACCTAATGGTCGCCGGGGCGACGAGCAATACGGCGACCGGCGGCTTCCGACGGCGAGCTACAGCGAACTATGGCTACAGGACGCGCATTGACGAACGGAGAGCACGGGGAGAAGCGCCAGCTCACCCTCGACGCATGCACAGGCTCGGCGAGGACGGAGGAGTTCGGAGACGGTGGCGAGCTTGCTCGGAGCGCGACGGCCGGAGAGGAAGAAGACGAGCAAGGCGGCGACGATCCCGGGCTCCCCTCTTCGATTCCTCGTGCGGGGAAGGAGAACAGGACGCGGCGGTGACGATGGCGGTCTTCGATCTGCTCGAGGCGGCCTGGAACGGCGGCGATGTGCGACGGCGAGCTCGCTAGGGTTCGGCCATGGCTACGGAGAAAAGGGGAGAGGGAGCGAGATATTTCGAGGGGGAGAGAGAGCACGCATTCGTGGTGGTCTTATCTCCTCGCAGTGAACAGCGGCGGGCAGGGGAGGGCACGGCGGCGAGCTGGGGCGGCTCGAGCAGCTCGTCGCTCGGTCGCTACAGGTGAAGACGACGTCAGTTTTGCAGAAAGCCCCCTGCACTTCTCTGATTTCTCCTTTTTCCTGTTTCTTTTAAATTCCAGTAGCATTTCAGGTATTTTATTGAGGCATTTAAACATTTTACAAAAATCTGAAAAAATTCATGTAGCCTCCCCATAACATGTAGAAGCACCACAAAAATTGGTGTTGCAAAATAAAATGTTTTGAACCACATTTGTTCATAGGGTTTGGTTATGTTATTTTCTTAAATACAAATTGTTATTCCTTTGGAAATTTCAGAGCAATTGCAAAAATATTATTTTTGAACTCTTGGAACTTCCTTGACAAATATATTACTTGCTAACTTCTGTTTGTCAAGATTAATTGTTTCAAGTGGAACACCTTAATGCATGGATGCCATGATGCAGGACTGAAAGGAAAAGTGAAAATTTGGTTCAAATTTTACAATACCAAAAGTGGGGCTGTTACAGGATCCGAGCTTAGTAGACTAGACCACTGTCGCCAAAGAAAACCCTCTATGCAGGGCTTGGTTGCCCGTTTGGCCCAAAAACCTCTGTCCCGACATTCGAATTTGAAAAATATGGATCCACGCTTACTAGAGTAGACTACTATCGTCGAGGAAGACGAAAGCGTCAACATTACACCAGGATACAGACTACATAATCCATCTCATCTTCCAGAGCGAAGATCGTCGGTTCCAACATTGATAGTCGAGGACCATGTCCACGTTGATCGTATTCATGTCTCGACTCCCACCTCGACCACTATGTCGGCCTGCAAGAGGACAGGAAGATGCAGAACTCGCAAGTGAACGAAGCACTGTGTCCGCCTTCTTCTGGTACATTCTTCTCTCCATCTTCTTCTTCACCAGCATCGAACTCTCCAGGATATCCCGCCTATGATTTGATCGAGGACGCTTGCATAAATACCCCCCCACTTTGCAGACAACAAACTTGCTGACGAGTTCCATGTCCGAGCCCACTTCGTCGGCGTCCTCGTTGTAGGATTCCCCCGCCCACAATCAGATAAGCTAGAATATCCCTCCCGATCACCCAAACGACTCTCCAGAAGGAGCGGTCATCTAACAAAAAGTCTGTTATATCCCATTTTCTACAACTATTTGCAGTTTAATATCTTGCGAGGCTCATCAGCTTCCTCTTCTTACTCAGTTTGGTACTGCATGTGTGTGATGTTGTAGGCTACCACGGTTTCTGACAGGTTGTGAGCTTGTTTCCTTGTTGTGAACTCAGAGAGTCACAATGCACTATGCATCTACTCCCTCATTCCACGAATAAGTGTACTTCTAGGTTTTGTCGTGAATCAAGGTTTTAAAATTTTGACCAACTTTATAGAAAAGAGTAGTAACATATATGGAATTATGAAATTACATTTCAAAACGGATCTAGTGATACTAATTTAGTGTAATAAATGCTGCTACGTTTCTTTATAAAGTTGGTCAAAAATTTAAAACTTTAACTTATCACATCAGACAGGAAGACTATGTGCAACCTGCCTTGCAAGAAAAAAAAAAATAGGTGAAAGGCCAGCAAACAGTCCAATAGGAACATCAGTGCACTTCTCCTGCCCAAGTTCAGAAACAGCCGCACACAACTGTGCACGGCTAATTCTCAAAAAAAAAAAAACTGTGCACGGCTTCAATATGGCTGGCTCTTGTGTAGTAAATGTTGAAAGCCATAAAAATATCCAACATGACGAACAACGTCGATTTCTGTACCCATCACAAGTAATGAGTTTACGAAGTCCGCATGAACACATAGTGTCTTCATGGTATACTCCTACGTGAGTAAGCGGACTTTGAAGTCTACTTGTGATGGGTACAGAAATCGACGTGATTAACACTCTAGTTCGAAATTTGTGGTTGAAAAAGAGCTCATATTTTTTTCGAAAAATATATATTATAAGCCTATTCTTTTGAGCACACGATGTGCTGTGTAGAGAATGCATCAACACGGGATGACCATAAGATGTGTACATTCTAGGCTGGAAATGTGGTAATCAATCGTGAACACCATGATGAGCTCAGCAGCTCACCACGTAGAGTGCTGTGCGGCCACACACGCAAGACGTGTTCCAGGTCGTAACTTTTGCAAATCTTGAACATTCCTGCGAAACAAAGGCCGATGAAAGAGCATATTTAGTGGAATGTCGAAGAAAGACTTACACGGGTGAGAATAAACGGCCACACGGAAGAACAGCTGTAGACTACGTGAAGATGCGACGCACACACGAGAAACGCATGAACACTTTAGGTTTCGTCATCGGCGCCATTCATCACAAAAGCATGGCGGATTAGACTGACAACGTCATCCGACCCAACTGCCAGGCCTACCGTTTAGGAGTGGTCGACAACTTTGCTCCGGTGACTTCTCCCACCGTTTTCTGCCTGCATTTGCGTCCGAACTTTACTTTGTTTTGCATGATCCATCTTGCGTGTCCAGGCTTTAAGAGAAAACAAGGATTAGTTACATGATCCAAGCTTCAAACAAAGAAAGAGATAGTTTATGTTTCTGGGGATCGAAAGAAAAGAGATAATATGTGGTGTGTGTCCCTTACCAACCTTCCCTTTGGTCTACTAGTATTTTTTAAGGCAGGGCCGATAGACAGCACTCATCCATTTGTGCTGGCTGCCACTGCTGCATAAAACCAAAATACAATGCCCCAAAATATGCGTGTGTGCTTCTTGCTGCCCTTGCTGTTTCTGTGGCCAAGTCCACGCCAGTTCATGCCCCGAGGGACCGTATAAGACCTTCAGAGTTCCAGGCAGTCAACCACCAAACGGAAAATACAAAACATAACTCATCCCTGCTGCTGCTGCTCCTCCTCTGTTTCGTCATGGCAACACACCAGAGCAACGGCCACACCACCGCAACTGAGAATGGTCACAGCAACGGCAAGAGTAACGGCCACAGCAACGGCAAGAGCAACGGACATGTGGCGGCGCCGGAGGTGGATTGGAACTTCGCAAGGGCCAAGGACGGCGTGCTGGCGACAACAGGGGCCAAGATGAGCATCCGGGCGATAAGGTACAAGATCAGCGCGAGTGTGGAGGAGAACGGACCACGGCCAGTGCTGCCTCTGGCGCACGGCGACCCGTCCACGTTCCCGGCATTCCGCACAGCCGTCGAGGCCGAGGATGCTGTCGCCGCCGCGCTGCGGACTGGAGAGTTCAATTGCTACCCCGCCGGTGTTGGCCTACCTGCCGCACGAAGGTAACAGAATTTGCTTAGTTTTCCACTGTCCAATGTTCTTCCCTATGTAGCTTTTAGCACCTTCTCCACAAATTTGAACTTCTACCTTGTAAAACAGTATTGTGGCAGAGCACACCTTGCACGTAGTTTATCTATGTTCTTCCCTATGTAGCTGTTAGCTAGCGCCTTTTTAAAATTTAACCTTCTACCTTATAAAAATAGTGCTGTGGCAGAGCACTTGTCAATGGATCTTCCTTACGAGTTATCAGCCGATGATATTTTCCTAACTGCTGGTGGAACTCAAGCCATTGAGGTCATAATCCCTGTTCTGGCACATCCTGGCGCCAACATTCTGCTTCCAAGACCAGGCTATCCAAATTATGAGGCACGCGCAGCATTTAACAAGCTAGAAGTTCGACATTTTGATCTTATTCCCGAGAAGGGTTGGGAGATCGATATCAACTCGCTGGAATCTATCGCTGACAAGAACACAACTGCAATGGTCATTATAAATCCGAATAATCCATGTGGGAGTGTTTATTCCTACGAGCATTTAGCCAAGGTTGAGATCACTTTACCTTGTTGATCAGTCCATTTAAATGTGCATTACATTTGATAATCATTTGGCCAGCAGTAGTAATCGTGTACTAATGTCATCTAGGTGGCAGAGGTAGCAAGAAAGCTTGGAATATTAGTCATTGCTGATGAGGTATATGGCAAGTTGATTTTGGGAAGTGCTCCATTTATCCCGATGGGTGTATTTGGGCACATTGCCCCTGTATTGGCCATAGGATCTCTATCAAAGTCATGGATAGTGCCTGGATGGCGACTTGGTTGGGTAGCTGTATATGATCCCAGAAAGATCTTGCAAGAAACTAAGGTAACCATCTAACATTCTTTTCATATGCTATTGTGGGGATTAATATTTTTCTAAATATGTAAAAAAAATTGTAGATCGCCACGTCTATTACAAACTACCTTAATGTGTCAACGGATCCGGCAACTTTCATTCAGGTTAGTCTTTTTTTATTTGCTCATTCTTGTCCTATTTTTTTTTTTTTTGGTGGATATCAGGATACGACGATATGTTGTAGCTACCATATGCCCGGTAACAAGTTAGCATTTCTATTGTTCACTTTGAAATACAAAGTCAAACAAGACTAAATAAAGATATGTTCTTTTTATTTATTTACTTATTATGTTTTCTTTGATTCGACAAAATAGATAAGACATAAATAAACTGAAGTAAGTTTTGTTAGCACTGCATATTATTCTCTCCTAAGTATGGAATATTTAGAAATGAAAGAATTTATTAAATGTACATGCATTTTTCTTACCATTTCTTTACGTATAGTGGCTTCTGTTATTTCTTCATATTCTGCTATTATTGTTATTGTTGTTCTCTTATGCATTTTCTTTCACACAACTGATTAGTGATTTCATGTACTACCGAATTGATCAGGGAGCTCTTCCCAAAATTCTTGAAAACACAAAAGAAGATTTCTTTAAGAGGATTATTGGTCTGCTAAAGGAATCCTCAGAAATATGTTATAGAGAGATAAAGGAAAACAAATATATCAGCTGTCCTCACAAGCCAGAAGGATCCATGTTTGTAATGGTAAGTCTATGTACATAATATAAAGTATGTTCTTAGGGAATGTCTGAATAAGAAGAATTAATTTGGAACCTCAATGCATTGCAAATTTTTTTAGTAAGTGGTAAATCTGTTTTATATAATAAAGTATGTTCTTAGGGAATGTCAATAAGAACAATTTCCTTTACTTTTCGTGTGACGATGCATGTATTTTGAAGAATCGGTGATATTCAACATTTTGTAAGTACTAGTCATGCTAATATACTTCGTCCATATTTGTTGTTACTATCCAATGATGATGAAAACATTATGTTACAAAAACTCTGTAATATTTTCTAGAAAGCTTAACTGATTCTCAATAACCTTCTATTAAAATCATGTAAACAGGTGAAGTTGAACTTACATCTTTTGGAGGAGATCCATGATGACGTTGATTTTTGCTGCAAGCTCGCAAAGGAAGAATCAGTTATTTTATGCCCAGGTAGGAATGTATATGCTCATTTAAGCAAAACCTACAGGAATAATCAAATTTTCTGTCGTATTGAATATTAGAGTTTATCTGACTGCTAAGACATTTATTGAAATATGATAGATGCTTTTCAGTAGTCAAAAGTACATTCTATTGTACATTGTTTTACTATTAGTAACCATGTAGGTGCAAGGGACGTCTAGACCAATATAAATTAAATCGAGCAACACATGAAAAAAGAAGCATGGATCACACTGTAATTTGCTCACTTTTTCAAAACCGTTTGGGGAACTTCAATCAAAGAACTGATGCATAATAATAAATCTATAAAAGTAATGGAGGTCTTCATGTGTTAGAAAACATCAAATCTCCCTTGTATAAATACCATGAATTTAAGTGGTACACTTCGAGGAAAATCTCAGAGAAGAATCAAGCCGGGAATACTTACCTCTTTGTCCATTGTTAAGACACGCCTAATTAATCCACCATGACAATGGCAGTAAATATAGATAAATTTGTGGTGGACTCAATATCCCACTGACCTGCACTGCAGGATGAAGGATGTCAAGGCAAATGTTAGGAGATTGCGGAGATTCATTTACTATCATCCATCAACATGATTGCACATTTCATTCAATTCTCGATGAACAAAACATATACGGAAGAAAGCAAGTAGAAACTGAGATTTTAACTACCTCGCGAATGAAATCTGTAACTGAAGCACACGGTTTAAGAATCTACAACACAGCTCCTATCCCAGCACAGAACTAGCATTAAATGAAATACTCAACAAAATTTTATAAGAGAATGTGGTTGGACGCAGAAGACTGCGCCTCCCAGGCTCCCACTATTTGTAGCTAAGATGCTGGAGGTGAGGGAACGTACCGCCCAGTAGCTGCAGGGAGTTGCGCGGGACTGCGCGAGTCGGCATCACAGCGATGAATCACAGGCGGGAGAGCGCACGGTCGTCGACGAGAGGGACTCACGGGTGCGGACGTGCGGCTTCGCAGCCAGGGGAGACCGTCGCAGCAAGGGGACTGGGTGATGCGACAAGCTATCCGGGGAGTAGAGTAGGGGGGTTGGGGCTGCCGGCGCGACGGGGCGACGGGGCGGAGTTGCCGGCGCGCCGGAGAGGTGGAGCTAGGCGGCTGACGCGCTGGGGAGCAGGGGCGCATATCAGGGAGCTGAGTGATAAAAGGGGAGGGATTAGTTCAAGTTGAATTAGGAGTTTTTTACACGTAATTAGGAGACAGTTATCCGATTAAAAACAATGGGTCTCTCTAGCTATCAGTCTAATGAGAATTATCTTAATTCTCATTCACATGACATCATCAATCTCAGTTGCAAGTAAAGTTGCAAGTGATGATTAGCATGAATCACGAAGTAAATCAAATGGTCCGGAGCAGTTGCAAGTCTCAGTCGAATGAGAATTAACTTAATTCTCATTCACATGACGTCATCAAATCCCAGTTGCAAGTTGACTTGCAACTGATGCACGAATCACGAAGCAAATCAAATGATCCGAATTAGCTGCAAGTCCCCTTGCAACTGATGACGTCATGCGAATGAGAACTAAGCTAATTCTTATTCAATTGAGAATTAGCAAAACCAAAAAAATAGCCAACAGATTAAATTGCATCAATGGGTAAGATTTATTAGAATCCGCAGCCACCTTTTTCTTTAATTTGTATAGATATAGAGATATACACAGTTCTTACTATTTTCTCAGTATACAGATAAATAGTTCTGATATCATGATAACAAATTGCATAACTATTCGTTAGTTAGAAAAATCTTGCATAGTGAAGGCTAGCATGGCCTGTATTTTTTTTTCATTGTCATTTTCTTGGTCACATGTTTTTGTTACTCTCGAAGAATATCAAGCATGTATTTCAAATTATTATTAATCATTTTATTGAATTATCAATCTTGATTTGAGGTGTTTTTGTTGGATTTAAAAATGGCATGTCATATATAATTTTGATGTTTCAGTCAAAAACCATTTTTAACCATAGCGAATTTGATAAATCAACGCAGTGAATTTTTTGGTGAGCATACTTGTCCTCTTAGCTAATAACATGGCATCCACAAACTGTGAGAGCGAGACACATATACATTAGTGTGATTGATCATTGCGAATATAACACATATTGTCTTTGAGCATGTAAGAATGAACCCTAAGAAATTATACATATACAAGTTATCTCTGTCACTTAAATATGAGTCCTAGTCCTTTAGAACATAGTATTGTTATTTGTTCAGCTCTTTCAAACAATGAATGAAACATTGTTATGGTTCTACTCTAATCATTTATATAGATGGACTTGTATAGCCAACTTACATGTTTTTCTCTTGAATGTAGGGAGTGTTCTCGGAATGGAAAATTGGATCCGCATTACATTTGCTATTGTTCCATCTTCTCTTCAAGATGGTCTTGAAAGGATCAAATCCTTCTGTCAAAGGCACAAGAAGAACTGATTAATGGTTATTGATCGACATGAGATTGAAGCTGTTAATCATTATCTCATCGTGTGTATGTTGTGATGAAATAAAACCTTTACTTCCTATGAATAACATTCAAATACGCATTAAATATTGTATCGTTGACATGGCTAGGTTGCTACATAGTTATTACAACAGAACACATATACAACAACGTATCAATGCATCGCAAAAGACCCAAATAAGCGTTGGTGTGGCATATATCAATGCCTCATTTATCTATCCATTTTTGTCGTTTCAAGGCTCTAATGAAACACTTACACATCTATTGGTAACCAATAATGAAGTTTGCATGTAAGAAATACTTCTATATAGGATTCTCATATCTAAAGTAGCTAGATCGGCGAGGCACACCAAATAGTGAGTAGCCCATCTAGTTCTCCTATCTAAAGTAACTTGTTCGGCGGACAATGTCGTTTTTCCAAATGGCGATCAAGCAAGCGGAGTGAGGATTCAATGTAGTGATTCTTCTTCTTTTCCAAATTTAATTTTGATTATTTTGCAACTGTAATTATCATATAACTAAATGAGTTCTTTTTTTACATATTACGGTTTTGGCATTATAAATTAGATAAGATTTCGCTGAGAATGCCAAAGCTAAGAAACACCCCAATGACAAATATGTTTTTTTTAGATAAAGAGTGTATATTAATATCGCGGAGATACAAATTACATTCAGCCTCTGCAACAACGCAATAACCAAAGCCATTACGGATGCACACAGCCGAAAAACAATAAGAAGAAGAAATAAAAAAGAAAAGTCCCGCTACAGAGTTACAGTCCTTGTAGCAGCCGCACAACCACCACCAAGACAACACCTGATGTCCAATTCTTCAAAAGCAACGCCTTCAAGAAGAACGGTGCCAGGCACAACCAATTAAGGCCAGACCTTGGGTTTTCACCCTGAAGATAGTCCTCGCTCTCAAAACAATGTCTTCAGCAAGACCACTGTCAGGCACAATCAATTAAGGCCAGACCTTGGATTTTCACCCTGAAAGGTAGGACTTTGGACTTCACTTATGTTGTCGCCCCCACTTACATGCCGCTACTCCAAGGCACGAAACACAAAGCCAATTTCTCATCGCCAGAAAGATTTGAACCACCATTGCTAGTCCTTAGATCTCGACATACATGACATTCTCCGCCAGCACCATGGAACGAGAACATGTCCCATGATATTAACAGCCAGCAGAGGTTCAAAGCGCTCCCTCTGAAACCAAACGGGCAGAGTAAAACATGGGTGCACACGACCGAATCCCACCCGATCCAGCAATCTCCATGCATGAATCGCCCAGGGGAGTTCGCCGGCGGAGCCTTCCGGAACACGCCACGGTAGCCAGATCGACGGAGACAGCATCCGACAAGTCTTCATCTTGATGCAAGGAGGAACCCTAGGACCGCCACCATTATTGAGCACACTGGCAGGCCCCCACGCCGCCGGTCGTCATCCAGTGGGACGGCATCAGAGAAGAAGGCAGCACCAAGCCAGATTGGATCAATTGGTCCAGATCGAAGAGATCGAGATCCAGATTGAAACCAAATCGCTCACCAACCGTGCCCAGAACGGCCACCGGTGGCGCGCCGCCCTCTCCTCACCGCCCTCCCGCTGAAGAACCTCAGGCCACGGCCGGCCGGCCGCGCCGCCCTTGCCCTCCGCTTGCGCCCCAGCTGCTCCCATGAAGCGCCGCCGAGAGCACCTCCTGCCCACCGTCGATTGGACGGGACGGGCGCCGCCGTCGTCAGCGGCGGCCAGGGGCGGCGGCTTGGTGTCTTCTAGGTACGGTGGGCGGCGGCCTCCGGAACCGCTCGGGAGGAAAAAAGTCAAACTCTAATGACAAATATGTTGTTGTCAAAACTCTCATAACAGAGATAACGAGACAATATCTAATGTCACGGCCTGGGAGGATGCTCTTGTTCCTTAGCCAGAACTAGCCTAGTGCATAGCAGCTTAGGTACATATTATTTAAATCTGTCTAAATGTTGTTTATTTATATTAAGCATACCAACTTACTATTGTAATTCATGTGACACTTGTGCATCGGTTCCGATTGGTATCAGCAAAAAGTTCTTGGGAATACATTGTTAGTTATTTCCGTCCTTTGTTGCCAACGCAATGGGACATTTCCTTTGCAAGATATAAATTTAGACCAAGTTCTCACAACATTGTTTACCTGGTCACATTACATATATAAAGGTGATGTGGTTATGCAATTTCCTCAGCGATCGAGCACAGTAAGGGTTTTTTTTCGCGAATTTTTTTTTAGGTTTTTTTTAAAAAAAAAATTATCCTCCCAAAAATTATATACATTCCCCTGAACGGTTTCAAGTTTTGTCGCCTCTAACTCCTCAATTTTGATCTAAATTCATCGATTCGCTTCTACAGTTCGCGGCCGATCCGCGCCGCCCGATCTGGCTCCGACGGCACTCCTTTTGATAAAAACATATACACGAACTACATGCGCGCCGACGAATAGGTTTCATTCCCGTGATCGGTTTCGAGTTTGGTCAACTCTAACTCCTTAATTTTGGATCCAGATTTGCAAAAACATTCGACGGATTTCGTCAAATTCATCGCACTCAGTCATTCGTTCTGAATTTTCCTCTCACGAGTGCATGCATATCAACCTACCAAACAACTTCCATTCTTTAACCTTCTTATTTTGACAGACATATAGATGTCCCATTTTTTTGCAGTAAAGCCCTTGCGTTCTCCAAACATTGTGAATCGGCCCTCCGGAATGAAACATTTCTGCTGAAACATTTTTCCAGAAAATACCACGCGTGCCGCTTTTTTTCAGAAAAGTCCTCACATTTTCCAGAAATTGTTACACAACCTCCCGGAATAAAACATTTTTTCAGAAAATCCCCACGTTTATCCAAAATTGCAAATCGGTCCTCCGGTACAATTGAACAATTCCCCCCCTATATTTCTCCCCCTTTTAGTTTAAACCTATTTTTTCTCTCGCACTTCTTTTTACGAACATTGCGTACGAATAGCGACTTTAAAATTACTTACATATTCCGGTCACGTGTAAATAGTCCCTGCCCCTTATGAATAGATTTTTTTGTTTTGGCTTCTAATATATTTCTCCCCGTTTTAGTCTTTCCCTATTGTTTATTTTTTTCACATTCCTTTTTACGAACATTGCGCACAGATAGCGACTTCGAAATTACTTATTTATTTCTACTCCATATTTATCCCCTATTATATCTTTTTTTTCTTTTACCTCCCTTACATGTTTATTTTTATGACTCTAGGACTGCTCACTTACTTCCTATTTTCCCCTACTCTATTTTCTAAACTTTTAATTTTACTTCCCCCATAAATTTATTTTTGTAAACTTAAAATTTATTACTTACTTATTTGCAATTCCTACTATCTTAAATTCCCACTTCTCTAAATTTCAATTACCACTACTTTTATTTTTTAACTTTTACTTTCCGTATATTTTTCAACTTCTTCTTAACAGTCTATATTAATTCTATTTGGATGCCTAAGTCGCCAAATAACATAACCTTCCAACACTTACTACATACAAAAAACACTAAATATTTCCTACCTTTTAAACCCAATTGTGCATCCCCTCTCCTTTTCCCTCTATTATTCTCTTGACGAGTGCACTGAATTTGTTCCGAAAGTCATGTACTTAGTCACATATAGTGACATACATGTATGATCGTAAGTACTAATTCAGATATCATATTTGCACATCGTATATTTATATCACTCAGCTATAGCATAGGTGACTTTATGTAAATTGTAAGTTGTTCACATACAAAAAAGGATTTTGTGACCATAAACACCCTTCTCAACACCATTCAAATTCTGGATTGTTTTCTAGGTAAGCATCCGCAACCAAAGATTATTTGTGTGGTAAACAGTACTAATTAATCTGATGCTTCGTCTGTCGTTGGTGTGTTGTCTGCTTTCCTGGCCCCCCGGCAGCGCCGTCTCACCGTTCTTCCTGTCAGCCGTTTCTCCTATGGATTCCTCTAATTTTGATTTGTGTTTTCCTTACTTTCATTTCACTTCATTCTATTTAATTCTCTGCTTATGTAGTGCCTGTTTTTGTTCTGACCTTTTATACAATACCTAAACCTATGATGCAAATGATGTTAGAAGAAAACTCAGCTATGTGGCGACAATTAGTCTAGACATTGGCGCCCAAATGCAGCATCAAATCCAAGGCATTTTTAAGAATACGTAGCTCTCTTTTTTAACACACAGCTTATTTCCATCAATATCCAACCTGTGTTTCCACTCATGTCTCATGGATTATGATATCTTTTGTCCGGTCGTGATAAATCTGAAAGTTAGGTCTTTTGTACAGTTGTTTCATACTTTTAGCTTACAAATAAAAGGACTGTAATCCGATCTTTTTAACACATGATTAACTTCTCACTAATTGTACAGTATATGTCTTTTCTTTCGATACTTTAATAGTTGATACATGTCTTTCAACTCTCCATGCAAACTTTGGTTATGGTCTATGAAGAAGATCACTTTTTAATCAAGCACTGCTCGAAATAAAGCACTTTTAGAAGTATGTTACTTCATATCAAATGCGAGAGTCACCGGTTCAAATCCCATAGTCAGCTTTTTTTCTTCATCGAGATTCTACGAATGAGAATCTTCTTTTTTACAAATTAAATGGAGAATCCAGATTTATGTTGTGTCACCACACGGGCGTGGCGTGTCTCTTTTTTTACAAAATAAATTGAAAATCCAGGAACTTTTATGTTTTCTTCCTTACAAATTTGCTACATATAAAATAATAAAATACATAATAATAGATACATAATACAGAATTTTAATGCAATTACATTACTTTTGAGCAATTCGACCTTCCACAATTTATTTATGTTTTGTCACCACACGGGCGCGGCGTGTCGCCGCGCGAATTTCTCTAGTTGTGATATAAGTGTAAGCATGTTACGTGTATCTAATCACATTGTGATAAAAGTGTAAACATGACATTGCGTATGTGGTCATATTTTCATTGAAGTGTGTGAGCATGACTTTGTTGTCTACTATGGATGATTTTTTAAATTATCGACGCTTGTGCTGAGAAGAAATTTTAATATGCTAGGAAATGTATAATCATATTATAGAAACACGAAAAAAATCTCAGTGCAAGCTGTAAAATGAATTATTCCATGCTAAATTTACTGGTCTTGCTGCCGGTCGAAAATTATCCGCATCATTTTCACTCCTTTTCCAACTGGGCTACTCCCCTTTCCATTAATTGTACAATCATCCACAACAAAGTAAAGGAAGAAGGAAAAGGAAGTAAACACCAGAGGAAAGTTCTGGTAGGAAAACCCGCTGCATAGCCTAGGCATCGAGAACTACACTACGGGGTAAAAAAACCTACCCCTACACTACAGCTAATTTTTCAGGGTACAACGCCCCAGCAAAGATCAGGATTCCAAGTTTCCAACAAACCAACAACCAAAATAGCAACATCTCCGCACAAGCTACAGCAGGGACGATCATTTTCACTCCTACCATCAAACACACGATATCCCACAAATGTGGCAAGAAAAAGACAGGATCGAACTGTAAATTTATACGAACCGATCAATTTCTTCCACGGATAGTATCCGACACTCACAATAACAACGCCGCAGGCACAAACAAACCTTGTGCGGCAGCTCGTCGTTCTTGACACCTATGGCCTACTCCCCGACGACAGCGAGGACCCGCCCGCCTCCGTGGTTCCCCCGGCGCCTTCTACGCCGGCGCCGCCGCAGGTAGAGGAGGAACGCGAGGAGACCGAGGAGCAGGGCGAGGCTACGGAGGCGGCGACTCAAACGGCCTCGCCGCTTTCTTCTCGTCTCACGCCGTGGCTGTGTCGGCGGTGGCCGGAGATCAGGCTCATGGCCGCCGCCAGGACGCTGCCGAGGAAGGCCCGGCTTCTCCGACATGGCAGCTCAGAGAATTCCGGCACCAAACACGGTCTTATGTTGTACTCTGCCGCGCTTTGGAGGCACGAGGCACGCAAGGAATATGCCTACGATCAATACGGATGGATGAACTATGAAGCAGAGTGGTGCGCAACAGCAAAGGGGAGGAGTTAAAGGGCGCGAAACATCGCAGGCACGTGTCGTTTGTTTCAGGTCTCGGCAAGGAATCGCGATCCAGTAATCCATATGTCCGTCAGGATGTTAATAACTGGAACTGCGAGGGACACATAGATGGATGGAAGAAGATCATTTTATCCGCGGTGGATATGGACTATGGAGTACACAAATGTATTCCGTACTTGTTTTGAGTACAACCAAAGACCCAGTTTAGGACACAAACTTCATTGTTTAATCATTATTATTGGAAAAAACACGAGGAAAATGCAGCTAAGATTCGGTTGGGACGCCTCTGAACTTCGAGCCATATGCCTGCCGTCTGCCGAGCAATATATGTTGGCTGTCCAACGTTGCCCTACACAAGACATCGATCACCAAGTGATTTATTCTGAAACCAAATACAGAACTACTACTAATAATGTAGAGCAGAAGCGGACACACGTACTAGGTAGGAAGCAAAACCAGCTCGCAATAGTAGTACGTACTTCACTTCTTGCAGACCAGCCCGGCGCTGCCCTTCCCGCTGCCGCACATGGTGTCGGCCGGCGGCGGCACGGAGGACGTCCTCGCCCGCGAAGCGCGCCACCTCGCAGTCCGTCCCGAAGATGTCGGACACCTGGTACTTCGCGGCACCGCCCATCACCGGGATATTGGCGCCCACGTCGACCCCGGCGCTGACGTAGTCCGAGCGGTAGGTCTGGCCGAGCACGCCGTGCACGTCGGCGGTGATGGAGTGGAACTTGAACGCGACGTTGAGGTGCGCGAGGCTGTCGTCGGCGGTGAGGCCGTATCCGTGGACCCTCGAGTCCTCCTCGGTGACCGGCACCGCGTTGGCCACGATCCGGAACCGCCCGTCGAGGCGCACCACCACGCCGTTGGCCGCGCCGGTGCGGAAGACGGACAGCGCGGGCGCGGAGGCTGGGCTCCAGCTCGCGGCCGGGACGGCGTCCAGCTCGACGGGCACGCCGTCGAAGGTGATGGCGAGGCGATCGACGGCGCTGTTCCAAGTGACGGTCCGCTTGACGCCGAGGTAGAGGCGGTGGCCGCCGAAGCGGATGCCGAGCGCCTGCACCCAGGTGAAGTCCCGCGCCGCCTGGACGTTGCGCTTGCCGATGAAGTGCGCGTTGATGTGCAGGTTGGCGTCGGAGAGAAGGCAGAAGTCGGCGTCCTGGCGGCCGTGGAACAGGAACTTGTTGCCGTCGCCGCCCACGAAGCGCGGGTCGTAGCACTCCGTGCCGGTCAGATCACACACTGTTTCATGCTGCGATCAGTCAGAAACTAACTCTAGCTGCACATGGAAATTGGATCGGGGGGTTCTTACGGCAGACTAGCTTGCAGGTGGGGCAGTGCACGTAGCAGAGGTCGGGGCAGCCGGCGGGGCACTTGCTCGCCTGGATCCTGCACACGGGGTCCTGCTCCGGGTTGCTCTGGTTGTAGCAGCTCACCAAGGTGGACGGCGCGCCGGGGCTCATGTACACGGGCACCACGTTGGGGTCTGTCAGAATGGGGTCGTCAGGCTTTATGCCCGGGCTCAGCGGCTGGGCGCCGGCCGCGGCGACGAGGAACGCGGCGGCGCAGGCGAGCAGCGCCACCGCGCACGGGCGCCAAACAAACGCCATCACTGCTGGTCCTTACGCGATCGATCGATCAATCTAGTAGCTAAGGCACGGAAGCGAGTGATGATGTGGTGGTGCCGGCGCCGCACGCCTTCTTATAGCCCGGAAGAGCCTCTGACTAAACGAGTGTCGTCGGAACCACGCATGGCGGCATGGCTTTCCGCCTATCAAGTCTCGCTAAGTCAACTGCACCTGATGGCTCCATCGCTCGGCCGGCTGCCCCGCCACATGAAACGATTCCACGCTTGCCATCCCGGCCAACGCCAGGTGAGTGAAACTGTGAGAGACGGAACGGTTGATGAAATCTTGAGCTTGTTCTCGATCTTCTCTACGTTATGGCAAAACAGAATCTACGTTGGGCAAGACAGCTGAACCACCCTGCTTCTCTTTACTAAGAAACCAAGATTCAGATATAACATGGTCACTGAAAAATTCAGGATATCTGCATGAGTGTGGAAACAAAATATAGCCATGGATATACGCGATCTAGAGTGGAGAAAACTTGAGTAGGGTGCAATCTTCAGGGGAAAGACGCGAGGCGCTAACTTAGAGGAACATGTTGCACCTCCAACCGGTCACCGCAAACGGACATCCAAATGTGTCCGTTTTGATCCATTTGGGGCGGACCGCGGACTGGGTTGAGACCTTTGTTCGTTTGGGGATGGGGTGCCCCCAACGGCCCACCGCAAAAATGGTCCATTTGAAAAACAAACTGTATTGGGGCTGGCCATGTTTGCCTCTTTGTCAAATAGCAAACAAAATAAAAAATAGGCATAGAAAATAATACAGATATTGGTCCACCCAAACAAGACATACAAAGGTTCAAAATGACACACAGTTCAAAATACAACTTAGTTCAAATGACATAATAAATAGAAGAGAAGGAGATCAAGCATCATCGCGCTCACGGATCATCTTTTGCTTCTTGATGATCCTCTTTGCTTCGGGTCCATGATGCTCAAGTCGGCCATCATGATCCGGTTCTCCTCGGCCATCAGCGCGAGCTTCACACGGTTCTCCTCGGCCTTGATTTGGTTCTCCTCGGCAATCATGGCGAGCTTGACCCGGTTCTCCTCGAACTTGATTCGGTCCTGCTCGATCTCTAGCTTCTTCTTTTGCATCTCCAAATAGCATGACATTTCTTCCTCCTTGTCCTTACGTTTCTCCACATATCTTGCGGCGGTTGACTCCTCCTTGCTGACGATCAAAGACTTGAAGGTCTCCTTCAATTGTGTTGTCGCCGACTCGCGCTTTGCATCTTGCTTGGTGGACTTGTGTCCCCTCGGCCGCTTCTTTGATCCATCACCATCGGAGCTTTGGCCGGGCTCCACATCACCATCATCATCTTCGTTGGACCGTTTCTTAGATCCATCGCCGCCACCTTTTTCAAGGAGTTGTAGAGGTTGACCCACTTTGGGCATCCCTTGATCATTTCCCAACAATGGGTCAAGTTGAACTTGGACTTGTACATTCTCTTGTGGAATTCGAAAGCTTGAAGAAGCATGTCCTCAACCCCAATGCCACTCACCGGCCGGGCCTTGACATGATCATAGGAGGATTGGAACTTGCTACAGTTGCATTGTATATGCGACCACCACTTTTGGAGAGAGGTTTCATTGCGGTCACTCTCGATCTTGTATGGAGGCAATTTCCTTTGCTCATGGAAATGCTTCCATACCCTCCTCCAAATTGCGGTGCCTTTTTGTTGAGCACCACATATGGCGTTTTTCCCACATGTCATCCATTCCCCGCAAAGAACTTGGTCATCCTTGTCCGTGTACGACGCCATCCGTTGGTTCTTCTTCTTGAGGTTGGCGGCGAGTAGGGCGTGCTCCTCGTCGAACTCTAGTGCCTCCTCATCAATGGAGACCACATCGCCTTGTGTCTCCCCTTGAGTCTCGGCCTCGGCCATGCCCGCGGTCGGATCTTGCGTCTCGGCATCTTCATTGTGGTTGTACATGCCTCCCTCGCATATCATGTCCTCCATGACATGATCAGTGTCAGTGTCGAAGTAGGCTAGGTTGGCCGGCGTCGTGGGCGGCATATCGTCAAAATCGAGTGCACGGGGTTCGGGCATGCTCCTGGAGGCCGACATTGACCGTGCCTTCGCCTTTCCATGCACCCGCCCGTCGCCGGCAATCTGCGGGGAACCAGCACACCACTGCATGTTGTAGTGCGCAAGTCGTTGATATAACTCTCACGGAAGGACTATTCCGCAATTATTACATCCCTCAGAGTAGTACAACAGAAACATTTGTGGGTCCAACTTACACACTTTATTCCATACTGCTACTGATTAGAAGGCAAAGATGAATATCGAACTCAACTCCCTCCTCAGTCGGTTGAGGAAGTTTAAATGTACTACGGTCAACTTGAGAAAGTTGACGAACTAGTTGTAACAGTAGACTGAGTACCATTGTAGTCAAACAACCTCAAGACTATGGCTGCTCAACTAGGTCTCGTCTATCATGAGACTCTCTGGTCTAATCCACTACTTCTTCATCTTCAGGGGCTGCTCCGTATGCGATGATGTAGTCGACTCCTTCGACTCCTCCTGACAGGTCTGGCGCCTCGAAGTAAACTTCCGAGTCTTCGTAGATCTGGCCTTCTTCTCCGGCTTCGGGCATCTCACAATCTAAGCATGGGGTCAACGGGAAGGTTGAGTAACGAGCGTTACTCAGCAAGTTCTAAAAAGATACGAGAATTTCCTTCATGCACTTTCACCGTCATGACTCTAAAGAGTCATAGACGTCGATGCAAGTTTTCTGAAAACTTTTTTATGAAAAGGTTGCTTTTAGCTTTAAGAAATCTATGTTCCTCCGCCCTCACGGGTATGAGAGTCAAATTAAGACCCTTTCCCGTCGCGATCGTAGTTCCTTCCGGGAACACGGGAATAGCTGCTATTAATCTTTTTACACTCTGCAGAGGTGCGTCACTTTTCCCAAGAGTAGGCCCATCCATGCATCTCTACACACTTCCTTGGTGTGTCCGGTCCGGTATGGGGTTCTCAAGACATTCCGAGTTCTTCTTCGACCCCCCTTCGTCCACATGTCCACCCAAAGCGTGAATAGCGTGGTATCCTTCACCAAATCAACGGGCCCCGGGATCCACCTATCCACCCCACCCAAGATAACACTACCGATCACAACTCTCGAGTGGGGCTGGCTTTAAACTAGTACCAACAAACCCGTCGCCACCAAGAGTAACACATTATGCAAACTCCGGTGATCGACCCAGTAGGTCATCTGAGGACATGCGGAAGGAAGAAGTAACACGTAAGTACGGCGCTGGACAAGCCGCGGAACATTTTTTATTAATTCTAAAGAAATTTCTCCCCAGTACGATGAAACCTCCACCACAACACAAACCGTGGTTTCATCGCCAACCATGAGCAATCCCATTCATTCCAGTAAACCTTTTCTTCCATGCACATATAATGATAGGGAAGAATATATATATAGTTTTTTGAAAATATTTTTTATAAGGATAATAAATCAACGGACATGCAAGAATGAACTTGCCTAGTGGCTGACAAGAAGTGCAGTCTAAAGTCTCGGGTGACTCGCGAACCTCGTGTTCTCAAAACCAGCATCATTATCTTTATAAGACAATTTTTAAAGATCCAAATGATGCTATTATGCATATATGCAATGCTTTCTAATTTTTATTGTCCCTCCCCTTTTTAGGGTTTAAAGTTACTTTGTTTAACTTCAAGAATTGTATTACAACCATTTACATGAGGAGTAAGAATTGAAAGTGGTCAAATTTTAGATAGTTCAACTTTAATTGAACTCAAACACTTATTCTCCCATCTTAGTATTCCTTGGGAAAATATTTATGAAAAAGATTTTCAAGTCATATCCAATTAAGGATCCTTGAATTTTTCATCCACTCAAAACTTGTGTAAGTTCACAATAAACCTTACAGAAAAATTCCTCATAATTTATAGAGTGTGTGAGATATTTTTAGCTGATTTTTGTTCCTTTAGAACTCTGGTTAAAATTCATTGAAGTTTGAATTAATTTGGTGTTTAGATTACCAATTTGCCCTTGGTCAAACTGATCAAACCAAACTCGGTCTAAACCCAGTTCGGTCGGTCAAACCGACCCGCATCTCACTCTCTCTCCCCTGTCTCTGTCTCGCTCGCGCCCGTGCTCGCTCTCACGACTGAGTTGCCGTCACCGTCGCCTCGCTCCTCCGGCTGGCTCCGTCCGTCTTGGCCGCCGCCGTTGGACGCAATTGACGCGCCTCGTCGAGCTCCTCCTTATCCCGCTCAATCTGGTTTTCCTCCTCTCTCTCGGCCACGCGCTACCCTAATCTCTATTGGGTTGCGTGTATAGTAAATTAAAATTTTCCGTATAGCTACGCAACAACTGCCAAGATCTACTATGAAGATACATGCGAATACGAAGATCCAAAGATCTAGATGGAATACGTTACCAACACCGAAGTTGCGGAAGAAGTGTTGATGACGTAGTCGATGTAGCCTGTCGCCGGTTCCCTCAACCAAGCCTGGTAGAGAGATGCCGAGGTCTTCTCCTCCTTGCCTTGTCACCTTGATCCAACAGCGTGAGGGTCAACCGTCGGATCCGACAGATCACCCCTCTGAGAGCTTGCACGCGTACGCCGGGAAAGGTTCAGCAGGGCTTCGCCGTCCAAGCTTGAAGCACTACTGGTGTATATGAAGGTGGAGATCTCAACACATGAGAAAGAGAGAGAGAGAGAGAGAGAGAGAGAGAGAGAGAGAGAGAGAGAGAGAGAAGAGAGAGAGAGATTAGATCTAGTCTAATCGGATAGGTTGCCTCTAATTAGAGGTTCCTCTAATCCAACTAGAAGAGATCTCAACTTGAGAGTCAATTGTGTTTCTTGTGTGTCTCCAAATAGAAGGGGTGAGGGTTTATATAGATGGCCCAAGGGGTGGAGGGACTTGAGGAAGGGGAAAGCTTTCTCCTAGTCCAAGTCAACTTGGGGAAGGGGAAGTCCCCTAGCCCAATTCGGTTTGGGAGGAGGAGTTGGAGTTGGACTCCAACTCCCCTCCCCTCTCCTCTACCGCCGCCGCCGGGTGGGGCCCACCCTAGGCCGAACCGACCTAGGGGGTGGGGCCCCCTTGTGCCGCACCGACCTAGGGGGTGGGGCCCGTGTTGGATGTATGCCCAAAAGGCAATACAGTTTAACATCTGATTCATAATTATGCTTCATGATTCTATGCTATAACTGCAGTGACTCCTGAATATGTGATTCAGAGGAAAACTCACTCGCACGTGTAGAGATATGAACAGAATAAAGTATACCCTACCGCCGCCGGGTGTTGGATGTATCGCCGCCACTGGGTGGGGCCCACCCTAGGCCGAACTAACCTAGGGGGTGGGGCCCCTTGTGCCACACCGACCTAGGGGGGTGGGGCCCGTCCTAGGCTGGCTGGCCTTATCCGCCGCCTCCCCCCATGGGCCACAAGGGCCCATTAGGGTTTCGGCTGGGGGAGCCTCCTCCCCATGGCGCCTTGGCCCACCACCACCATGTGGTGGTGCGGCTACCTTGGTGGCCCCTAGGGCCCATCTTGGTAGCCCCCATGATGGGCTCCAATTTTATTTATATTTTTCCAATTATTAATTAATTGATCAATTAATTCGTTTGTCTAATTTATTCCAAATAAATATTTTCCTTTTACAGAAAATTCTCAGAATTAATTACTTATCATATAAAACACTTTTACATGATCCGGGACACCCAGTGTCCGCTGACAAAATTCTCTGGATAAATATTTCCATCCTTTATAAACCCTCGGAATAAATCCGATCGTGATAGCAACTTCTATCACAATGTAATCTCTTTGATATAACCATATCCATCACGCAGATACTATTCCGGTGATACTCCCTTTGTGTTCCAGACCAACCAAAATACACAACTAACCAATCCTAGTTTAAGCGTGTCCACCCTATAGGTTCGATAATGTGTAGCTATAATTAGATGTGCTCATCTAATCGCCGGCCAGGGTCAGATCCGAGGACGACCTGAATAACTGCTACCGTTATGTGAAGACACTCTGTTGAACCTGTTGGCTATTTAATATATCATTCCCATTACTCGCGATACCAAAACTTCGCCCGAGATATAGATCCGTGGATGACACCATGAATCACTTAATTGATTCATTACATCTTTGTCTATCTCGTTAACCGGCAAGTTCCCTTTACTCATTTCCGTATTATGATATTCCACACGGTGTAACTTCACCATGCATTGTCTGCAGAACATATTGGATACCTTTTAATACCGAGAGGGCCCAGGGCGTATCTCTCTAATCACCGAGGAGTAATTTCCCATCTCAGAACATTAGGATATACACACACATTGGAATCACCCAGTGACTGCCGTTTTGCCACCCAGTTACGGCCATAGCGTTGACAGTACCAAAGTAACTCTTCCAGTATGCATAACCCTAATAACCTCATGGTTACAAGACAAGTTATATAATAACCTTACTGTGATAAAGCTAAGGACAAAAAGACATTTTAACGGAATCTCTTAGCATACCAAAACTTGGGTCTACCCGGCCATATTATTATCCAATAATATGCCACTCATTGATGCTGACATAAACAATGTCCATGACTAGGAAAGCAGTGTCATCTAGCAATCAACAAATTAGTCCGTAAAAGAACTAGGGTACATTTTACGTGTTCATATTCCCTACACGTGCTAGTGAGCTTTCCTCTTAATCACGTATTCAGAAACCACTGCAGTTATAGCATAGAGAATACAAATCATAATTATTGAATCAGATGTATAAAGGGAAATTTTTGTTTTTGCCACACTAGTTTTTGCCCATTTTGCTTTTGCCACTCTAAGTTTTGACATTTTGCTTTTGCCCTGCCAGTTCCTGGTAATTCATCACTTTTGCCCTCTGTGGGGCAAAAACAAAATGGAAATGCCGAAATTTTGTTTTGCTTTTGCCCCTATTGATGTTGTTTTGCTTTTGTTTTTGCCCCTCAAAATGGCAAAATCAAAATGTCAAAACTTAGAGTGGCAAAAACAAAATGGGCAAAATCTAGTGTGGCAAAAACAAAATTTTCCCATGTATAAATACATTGCCTTTTGGGCATACATCCAACAGTCTCCCACTTGCACAACTGGCAATGTCTAGTTTGCATAAGTTCAACATCTTGAGTGATGTTTGTTGTTTCTCATGCTTACTCTTGTGTGGTAGACATATTGTCCTTTTAGTCCCTTCTGGGCTATGTGAACTTTATTCTTTTATGCACAAAGAATATCCTTTTTCATGCACAACCTTTATTGATCATATGATCACTTGTAGCTTCTGGTTATACAAGGTCAAACCTTGGTACTTTAACCAAGAACACAATTTCATTGTTCTCACAATTAGTTGTTTCTTTTGTAAAGAACCCCACCTAGTTCATTTAATGAACCAATAACCTTTCCTTTGGAAGTTGTTATGCTCCCACTGTCTTTGCTACTTGTTGTAGTTTTCGTAATATAGCCTTATGATTTAAATAAACATCCCCTCGTAATTTGATGTACGAAATTTAGAAAATTCCGTTATCTAAACCTTGACTTATCCTTTATACTTATCTCATAAGATTTCCAATGTTACTCTTACATTTTGAGCATTTCTCTCTTTTTTAAGTAACTTCTTCAAAATACACCGAATGGAGAATTCTCATCTTAATTGGAGTCGATTGAACTTTTATCAAATTCAACTTGTCAAAAATCAAGTTTGACTATTTTGTTTTGATCTTAAAATTGCACATCTTAATAAATTCCCTTTATGATCAAGATTTTCACATCAATTGATCATGCTCACCACCGTACGAAACAACCATGGTTCTTGCACATGAATTTCTCTAACTTTATGAGAATTTTAATTCTCCCATGTTCTTGAATAATATTCAAAACACTTGTGAAATTTCTGCAACATTATATCTCACCAATATATGGAAACTTCCTTATACGGTGTGATTATTATGTTCCAAATATATATGTCATTAACTACTTTTAATAACATATCATATTGTATCAAAAACCAAACAATCGAATATTATATCATTCTTCAAAACCGGATAATATAAATAAGCTCCCACTGATTTTCTTGAAACTATGACTTGCTTTCTTTGTGAAGTTTAAAACAAAACTTTGTTTCTTACTTCTCACTTAATATCATTGATTCATTTGTCCTAGACCTTTTATGATTTAGATTTATATTCAATCAACAAAACCCTTGAGCTGTACATAGTACACATCCTCGATCTATTTTCCTTTGAAAGGAATATGTTTTTTTTTGAAACTTTTCTACTGTGAGGCAAAAGCCCCACAGCCCATTATGTTTTGTCAATATATTATATAAACTCATTATCATAAAATACCTTCTTGATCAACAAAACTTTGTGATCACCTTTTCGTCCAACAAAAAGATCCTTATTAAGTTTTCATAACTCAACAACAATGATATTACTTTTATGACTTCTAAGTCAAAACGGTTGGGATCTATTCTAGCACAATCCTTTTCTTTACTTCGTCTTAGCATATTAAGTTTCCTAGAAACTTGTATGCCACTTAATCTGGTTAAGTGAATGTTTCTTGACAAGACGTCATGCATTAAAATGCAATGACGCTTAGTACTAGTCTAAAAGACTTGACAATTGGAATCGCTTCCGCTTGCACAACATCTGATAACTATTTACGAAGATTCAATAATATTTTCAAGATTCACCATCCTCCCACTGAATTCTAAGAGGAATTAAAATACCTCAAGAATCGCATCTATCTTAGTGGCAAAACATTGTCACTTATGTGGTGTTTAAAGAGGATTTCCAATTAACTTATTGGAACAACCTACAAAGTAATTTTATTTATCTCCTTCCTTTTGGGACCAAGTTCTAATCTTTCATAAAACTTAGAACCTAAATTCTTTGTGTCCCATCATGTTTATCTTTCAAAACTATGACACAAATTACAAGATAAATATTATTACTAAGTCCTTCTCTTATCTTAGAACTGAACCCCTTTTCAGAAATCCTAAGTATCTAAGATTATCACGTCCTTTATGTTTATCTTCCAAAACGATGACGTGAATTTCAAAGACTAACTTTTGTGCTAAAACTAGAAAAGCAATAAATATTATAAATTGGATTTCTTGGAATATTATTCTGCAAACGAAATATCTTAGTAATTATTTAATAAAAAAAATTGATCAAATATATGAACCGAAATTGACTTTCTATTCATCACATTACTAAGACAATATTTCAAAAATATTATTGTGTAGTTTCAAGATCTCAATAAAATTTATTGACTATCTTTCAACTCATCCTTTATTGACTTCACTATGTGCCTAAACACTTAATGAATTTATGACTTCAAAGAATCATGTGGTTCATCAAGCCTTTCACTTGTTTCACATAACAATATCTCAAATTTCCTTCCATCATGCATATGATGCATTTGAGATGATAGTGCCACACGAAGGTGGTGTCAACATAATCACACCATATTTCAGAACAAATGATATTTCCATAACTCAAAAGATTTGTAACTTGATCATCCACGAAGGGATTGATCCAAAATATTCTTTGATAAACGGGACATGAAATCCCGCTCAATCTGGTTTTCCTCCTCTCTCTCGACCACGCGCTACCCTAATCTCTATTGGGTTGCGTGTATGGTAAATTAAAAAAAATTCGTATAGCTACGCAACAATTGCCAAGTTCTACTATGAAGATACATGCGAATACGAAGATCCAATGATCTAGATGGAATACGTTACCAACACCGAAGTCGTGGAAAAAGTGTTGATGACGTAGTCGATGTAGCCTGTCGCCGATTCCCTCAACCAAGCCTGGTAGAGAGATGCTGACTTCTTCTCCTCCTTGCCTTGTCACCTTGATCCAACAGCGTGAGGGTCAACCGTCGAGATCCGACAGATCACCCCTCTGAGAGCTTGCACGCGTACGCCAAGAAAGGTTCAGCAGGGCTTCGTCGTCCAAGCTTGAAGCACTACTGGTGTATATGATGGTGGAGATCTCAACACATGAGAAAGAGAGAGAGAGAGAGAGAGAGAGAGAGAGAGATTAGATTTAGTCTAATCGGATAGGTTGCCTCTAATCAGAGGTTCCTCTAATCCAACTAGAAGAGATCTCAACTTGAGAGTCAATTGTGTTTCTTGTGTGTCTCCAAATAGGAGGGGGTGGGGGTTTATATAAATGGCCCAAGGGGTGGAGGGACTTGAGGAAGGGGAAAGCTTTCTCCTAGTCCAAGTCAACTTGGGGAAGGGGAAAGCCCCCAGCCCAATTCGGTTTGGGAGGAGGAGTTGGAGTTGGACTCCAACTCCCCTCCCCTCTCCTCTACCGCTGCCGCCGGGTGGGGCCCACCCTATGCCGAACCGACCTAGGGGGTGGGGCCCCCTTGTGCCGCACCGACCTAGGGGGTGGGGCCCGTGTTGGATGTATGCCCAAAAGGCAATACAGTTTAACATCTGATTCATAATTATGCTTCATGATTCTATGCTATAACTGCAGTGACTCCTGAATATGTGATTCAGAGGAAAACTCACTCGCACGTGTAGAGATATGAACAGAATAAAGTATACCCTAGTCTTGCCTTTTAGACTAATTCGTTGATTGCTTGAGACCACGTTTTCCTGGTCTGGGACATTGTTTATGTCAGTATCAATGAGTGGCATATTATTGGTGGAAACAATATGGCTAGGTAGACCCAAATCGTTGATATGCTAAGTAAGATTCCAAAGTGTCCTTTTGTCCTTAGTGCAATATCACAGATGATTGTTATATGACATGTCCTTAGACCATGAGGTTATTAGGGTTGTGTACATTGGAAGAATTACTTTGGTACTGTCATAACCATGGTCGTAACTGGGTGGGAAAACGGCAGTCACTGGGTGGTTCTGAAGATGTGCATATATCCTAATGTTCCAAGATGGGAAATTACTCCTCTGTCAAAAGAGAGATACTTTCAGGGCCCACTCGGTATGTATGATATCTAATACGTTCTGCAGATAATGCATGATGAAGTTACATCATGTGGGATATCGGATTACGGGAACGAGAAAATGAAATTTACCGGTAATGAGATAGACAGAGATATAGTGAATCAGGGATTGATTCATGGAAATATCAGGAATACTTTATCTCGGGTAATTTCAGTATCGTGAGTAATGGGAATGATGAATTAATAATCAACAGGTTCAACAGAGTGACATTCGCATAATGGTAGCAGTTATTCAGGTAGCCCATGTATCTGACCCTGGCTGGTGATTGGATGGAAACATCTAATTATAGCTACACGTTATCGAACCTGTAGGGAAACACGCTTAAGTCAGTTCTAGTTTGTTGTGTATTTGGTTGGTCTGGATACCGAGAGAGTATCACCGGAATGGTTTCTGCGTGGTAGATAATATCTTATCTTTATGAGACAGATTGCATTATGCAGACAATAGGTGTCTCGGAGTGATAGAAGCTGCTATCACTAGTCGGATTTATTCCGAGGGTTTTATATAAGAGGGAAATATTTATCCGGAGTATTTTGTCTGCGGACACAAGGTGTCCTGGATCATTTAAAAGTGTTATATATGATAAGTAATTAATTCAGGGAATATTCTATAAAAGGAAATATTCAAATAAGAATTAATTAGACAAAATATTATTTAATTAAATATTAATTTAATTAATTAATAATTAATTATTTGGAAAATATTAAATAACTTGGAGCCACCAAGAGGGGCTGCCAAGTGGGCCCATGGGGCCGCACCCCATATGGGGCAAGTGGGCCAAGGCGCCACAGGGGGAAGTTCTCCCCTTGGCCGAAACCCTAATGGGCCTTGCGGCCCATGGGGGTGAGGCGGCGGCGGCAGCCAAAGGGATGTTTGAGTTGATTCAAAAAGAGAGAGCTATTGGAAATTTGGGTTGAATTAAGTTGGATGCTATTAAAAATATTGGGAAAGGGATGTTTGAGTTGATTCAAAAAGATACATATAGTTGCATGATTCATGTGCTTTTTAATGAGTATTAATTTGCAAGTGTTTTATCAAGAGCTATCTTTTATTCATGTTTTGATGTTGAATGTTACTTTACTTTGTTTAACATGGATTGGTTAGTTCTATGGACACTTATGCATGCATTTAGACGGTCAACTTTCTCCCTCTTGCTAACCCAAAAATTCCAACAAGTAAAAACTTGTTTTCCAACACCTTCAACCAAAGTTTTTTCCAGTGAATCCACCATATCTATGTGGGGACCCCGGACTAGCTGTCCGAAATACCCGATTATGCTTAACACAACGATCCCGTGATCAGTCTGTCGTTGCACATAATCCGAATTGGATACCAAAGTTTACATCCATTACAATACCGAATTAAAAGTCTTACATAAATGGTCATTTAGACCAAGTTCTTACATAGGTGCCTTCAAGGGCCAAACCAAAATATCAGCGGAAGCTACGGCGTAGTAGACATCATATTCTAACGATGACAACCCGACAGGCAGCTGACTTGTGGAGATCCTTAGTTGGCGTAGAAGTCGCCATACTCCTGCTCGGCGTAGTGCTCCTCCTCGTAGTCTGGCTAGGTCAATAGCCAGGGACGAAACCAATATGAGTACATTTGAATGTACTCGCAAACTACCCCAACATGAGTATGCACTAGTTTTATTTTAGTTGACAACTTTTATTTATTTAAAACATCTCTATATCTTTATTGAAAAAGGTAAGAAGAATTTTATAACTATCTTTTAAAGAAGTCACCATTTTTATCTGTTTCTCCAAAACTCCTCCTTTTTCCGACCAAAGCCCGTCATGGTCCACTTTCATCCAACCACCTCATACCGATCCGTTGGTATAGGTGTAGGAAACAATCTCCACTTCATTTTTCTTTTAAAACTCAAAGTCTTTAAAAACTTGCACAAGGTCTTAGGACAGTCTCCCAATTGTCCATATCTGAGGACTCGGCTATTCGAATAGTTTTAACACTCTGCAGAGGTAGCACGCTTTTAGCCCACATCCATCCGGCAACTCATCGTGTCTGCCACGTCTCGCCATACCAGGTATGCGAAGTAAGCCGCCGGCCATAGCCTCTTATTTGCTCATGCTAGTATAGGATCCTTCCCATATGACACTTTCCATCAACACCCAGTCCGTTTTCCCGTCAGAAACCCTAAGTGTGAGGACTCATAGTTTTGTCCGGCGGTTTATGGTGGAACCTTCTATCCTCCCCACCACTTGTGTGAGGACCCGGGTCAGGGGGTAGGTCCTCGGACCATCCCCTCATGCATAACGGAGTCATCTCCGTCGATGAGGTATCCCATACTAATAAGAGCAAACTACATGACTAAGCCTTTTCCCATATATGGTAAATGTGGTCGCACAGGGTAAGATTGGTCGTCATAGTACTAGGACACTGTGCATTTTTCATAAACATCACCATTTTTTTCCACTTCTATATTCCAACACCGACATCTCGGCATTCATAATCTCACAAGTTATTCAAAGGAGTTTTGAATAAACCATTGTTTCCCATCCTAAATTTGATATAACTACTATACTACATAGGTGGCAAAATAATTTCCATATACTTTTGAAATGGGTTTTATAAATCTTGCTTTGAGAGTAAAACATGTTATGAAAGTAGATGCATATGTTTGTAGTGCAAGCTCAGAGAATAGCTTGCCTTGCTTGGCAAAGTGATCTTGCTCTTGTTCTTCAATTTCAGCAAACTCTCCTTCCTCGATATATCCAACAACGTTCTCGTCTAATTAATAAACAAACAATGCAAACAATCACTAAGCTATACAAGCAATCATCTCAACCAAAACAATCATGAACATCACACATAGCTACTGCACACATCAAACCATACAATTTGGTTTCAAAATATTTGAATTAAACATCATTATTTATGTTCAAATTATGGCAGAAACTTGTGGAACATGTTTAATTCAATAACTTGAGTTCTGTTGGTCACAAAAATACAAACTAAATTTTATGGAAAGCTACTGATGTGTAGAAGACAACACAATTTGATTTGGATTCAATTGGAGTTACTAAACTCCCTACACATTTGTTTGAATCCAGAAGCTTAATAATCAAGTTTTAGCTACCAATTAAGTTCTGTTGATCCTAAAATTAAATCCTTTTAGGGGTAACTAAACATGACTAAATGTGATCAAACAAAATTGGTCCTAAATCATTTGGGTTAACCATTAACATATTTAAATGTTTGAGTGCAGAGGGTGTTTAAACTTCAACTTATACTAAACAAATACTACTGCACAAATAATTCTACCAAAATTAGGGAAGCTACTACTAGGCAGTACTAAGCTAACAAAATTGGTTTGGAATTATTTAGACTAACAGAGTATCAGAAACAAACAAGTTTAAATTTAAACCTTCTGTAGTATTTTTAATAATACTTTTTATTTATTTAATTAAATGGAATGAATCCAATTGGGTTGGTTAAACATTTTCATAAGCTTTCCAGAACAATTGAGTTTGATTTATTTGGATTCCTAAATCTCGAGATATTGAATTTTAAAGTTGGCTCCAGTACTGTCTTAACAGAGAGGTTTAAATTTGAATTTAATTGATTTCTGGATAATGTTGAAAGCTATGACAGGTGGGGCCTACACGTCAGTGACACAGTGTGCGGTTGGAAATAAATAAAATCCTGACGAGCGGGGCCCGCCCGTCAGTCTCTCTCTCTCTAATACACGAAACGGTACGCAACCGTTGGATCGAGATCCAACGGTCCACGTGCGACGCGACGACGGCGACCATGATTTGGCGGCGCTGCCGCGCCGGCGGCGATGTGGTGGACGGATTTCTCACCTAGGGGGCACGGGAAGGCACGGTGATGACGCGAAACGGCGGCGGAGGCTCGGGCGATCGTCCTGGCTGAGTCCTGCTTGCTGGGACGGCGGCTAGCTCCGGCGGCGTGTCGACGAACTTCCCACGGCCACGGCAGCTACTCCGGCGAGCTCCCTACGGCGTTCCTGTGCACGATCCAGAGGGAAAAAGGGTCGGGTGAGTGTGGTGAAGCAGCGGAAGAGATCACGGGCCAGAGGGGAGAGAGTGGAGCAGAGAGGCGCTGCGGCCACGACGAACCTCGTCGGCGGCAGAGCTTCGCACGGCACGCCCTTCTGGCGGCTCACGGTGAAGTTGGAGAGGGGGAGTGAGTGAGTGGGGTGGTGTGCTTCTTCCAGAGGGGTGAGGGGTGGTTTTATAGCGTAGGAGGCGGCGTACGGTGGACGGGGTGCAAGCACGTCCGCGGCTCGCCGGCGGGAACTCCTCTCGAATTCGAGGCAGTGGTGCACGAGGCGTGGCGCTGTGAGGTCGAGCGGGGTCCGGGCACGTTCTAGAAGGCGCTGGCCGAGCCGTGCGTGTCGGGGAGCAGCGAGCTGGGCCAATTTGGGTCGACGACGGCGAGCTCGCCACGGCGACGCTGGAGTGGAATCGAGGCGAGGGAGGGCATAAGTGCTCTCCTCTGCGGCGCCGCGGCTGCAGAGGCACGGGAGCGAGGGAGAGCGCGGCCAGGGGGGCCTGGGGAGCGCGGAAACGACGGGCACGGTCGCGGCGACAGTGACGGGGAGGTGGGGGTAGGAGACGACGACACTTTCGCAGAACGCCCCCTGGATACTTTTCTCTATTCACGACTAGGTCCTTCTCTGTTTCTTTTTCTTCTTTTCAATTCCAGCAGCATTTCTGGAATTTAATTGGGGCACTTAAACATTTTAGAAAAATTTGCAAATAATTGTGGGGCCTCCCCATAACATGTAGAAGCTCCACAAAAATTGGCTTTGCAAAATAAAATGTTTTGCATCATTTTCTTTCATAGGGTTTTGAATTTGGTAATTTGGTTTATTTCAAATTGATTTTACTTTACAATTTTAAAATTAGTTTTAAAAATAGCATTGAAGAGGGAAAGTAGTAAGAATCAAAATGGGAGTGTTTACAATACAACTCCACTGACTTTGGTTTAAAAATAATTGAGTTTGTCACTTGAAGAATTTCATGTGACAACTTGTCACTTTTATTTTTCCTTCTTTATTTATTTTGTTTTCTACCTTTTCTTCAAGTGTTCACTAGAGCAAGCAACACACACAACAAGAACAAACAACTTAAGTGACAAGAAGCAATCAACACACAATAAACAACAAAAGTTTTTGTTGGCTCTCATTTTTGGAATATAATATTGATAATATTTTTGGGATGTTACAATCCTTCCCCCCTTAAAATAAATCTCGTCCCGAGATTTGCTAGGCTTGGGTTTTAAGGAGGTCTGGGAATTCGCTTCGAAGATAATCTTCGCGTTCCCAAGTTGCTTCTTCTTCAGAGTGGTTAGTCCACTGGACTTTGTAAAACTTGATCGCACGTCTTCGGGTAACACGAACATCTTCTTCGAGAATTTTGAGGGGTCTCTCACGATAGGTCAGGTCTTGGTTCAGGTCGATGGAGAGGTGGTCGATGTTTTTGAAAACATCAGGCTGGTCAGGAACTTCAAGACACTTCCGGAGCAAGGAAATGTGGAAGACATCATGATAATCTCCTAACTCCTGGGGTAACTCCAGCTGATAGGATACTTCTCCTCGACGAGCAAGGACCTTGAAGGGTCCAATATACCTTGGCGCTAACTTTCCTTTGACATGGAAACGCTGCATTCCCTTGAGGGGTGTCACTCGGAGATAAACATAATCTCCGACGTTGAAGGTGAGGTCACGGCGCTTGGTGTCAGCGTAACTCTTCTGACGGGATTGGGCAGTTTTGAGGCGTTCACGAATAAGCTGAACTTGCTCTTCAGCTTCACGGAGGGTATCTGGTCCGAACAATTTGCTTTCTCCGGTATCGGACCAATTCAGGGGTGTACGACACTTCTTGCCGTAAAGGGCTTCAAAAGGGGCCATTTGCAGACTAGACTGATAACTGTTGTTGTACGAGAACTCTGCAAACGGAAGACAATCTTCCCACTTGGAACCATAGGATAGAACACATGCGCGAAGCATGTCCTCCAATATCTGGTTCACTCGCTCAGTTTGGCCATCGGTCTGGGGATGATAAGCTGTGCTAAATGCTAACTTGGTTCCGAGGGCTTCATGAAGGGATTTCCAGAATCTTGAGGTGAATTGCGTGCCTCTATCAGATACAATCTTCTTAGGCACACCATGCAGGCTCACTATTCTGGAAATATACAGGTCTGCTAACTGAGCTCCGGTATGAGTGGTCTTGACAGGAACAAAGTGGGCAACCTTGGTCAGTCGATCAACGATGACCCAGATTGAATCATGGCCTCGGTTGGATCTTGGAAGTCCGGTAATAAAATCCATTCCAATCTCATCCCACTTCCACTCGGGAATTTTCAAAGGTTGAAGCAATCCAGCGGGTCGCTGATGTTCAGCCTTAACTCGCTGGCAGATGTCACACTTGGCTACGAATGAACCAATCTCTCGCTTCATTCCATGCCACCAAAATCTTTCTCGAAGGTCTTGGTACATTTTGGTTCCGCCGGGGTGGATTGAATAAGGGGTCTCATGGGCCTCCTTCAGGATTAACTCCTTAAGTTCCGTGACATTGGGCACACAGATACGGTCATTGAATTTCAGCACTCCTTCAGCATCTTCGGTAAAACCGGGTGCTTTGCCGAGGGAAATCTTCTTCCTAATTCCCTCTATGCTTTCATGACCTTTCTGGGCTTCTTTGATTTGATCCATCAGGGTTGGGGTTAACTCTAAATTGGCGAGATAACCATGGCTAACAAGCTCTAGTCCAAAATCTTGGAACTCTTTGAACAAGGCTGGCTGTTCGGCTTGGATCAGGGCATTCAGGGTGCAAGGTTTGCGACTAAGGGCATCGGCAACTACATTAGCCTTTCCGGGGTGATAATGGATTCCAATATCATAATCCTTGATTAATTCCATCCATCTCCTCTGTCGCAGGTTCAGATCTTTCTGGGTGAAAATATACTTCAAGCTTTTGTGATCTGTATAGACCTCGCAGCGATGTCCCGCAAGATAGGGACGCCACTTTTTGAGCAAGAACAACAGCAGCTAACTCCAAGTCATGGGTTGGGTAATTCTCTTCATGCGGTCGCAACTGCCGGGACAGGTACGACACAACTTTGCCTTCTTGCATCAGAACGCAACCAAGTCCGAGGCGTGATGCATCGCAATACACGTCGAAACTCTGGGTGACGTCTGGCATGATCAGGATTGGGGCTGAGGTTAGTCTCTTCTTCAGTTCTTGGAAACTATCCTCACACTTCTGAGTCCATTCAAATTTCTTGTCCTTCTTCAACAGTTGGGTCATGGTTTGGCTATACTGGAAAATCCTTCAACGAACTTGCGGTAATAACCGGCAAGTCCGAGAAAGCTTCGGATTTCAAAAACATTGGTTGGGGATAACCAGTCAAAATGGCTTGATCTTCTCTGGGTCAACAGAAATTCCTCCGGCAGACAACATGTCCGAGAAATGCCACTTCACTGAGCCAAAACTCACACTTGCTAAGCTTGGCATACAGCTGGTGCTCTCGGAGGTCTCCAAAACTAGACGCAGGTGTTCAGCATGCTCTTCTTCGGTCTTGGAATAAATAAGGATGTCATCAAGGAAAACTACCACGAACTTGTCGAGGTACTCCATGAAAATCTTGTTCATGAGATTCATGAAATAGGCTGGGGCATTGGTCAGACCAAAAGACATCACGGTGTATTCAAACAACCGTAACGAGTGGTGAAGGCGGTCTTGGGAATGTCTGTCTCTCGGATCTTCAACTGATGGTATCCTGTCCGAAGATCGATCTTGGAAAAGACTCGGGCTCCGTTCATTTGATCGAACAGATCCTCGATCTTGGGAAGAGGGTACTTATTTTTAATGGTCACGTCATTCAGCTTGCGATAATCCACACACAGGCGTGTGGTACCGTCTCTCTTGTCCACAAATAATGGGTGATCCCCAAGGTGAAGCGCTTGGGCGAACAAGTCCTTTGCTGAGCATATCTGCCAATTGCTTCTTCAACTCAACCAGCTCTTCCGGATTCATCCGATAAGGTCTTTGGGATATGGGGGATGTTCCTGGGATAAGCTCAATTATGAACTCAATTTCCCGGTCTGGCGGCATACCAGGCAATTCTTCTGGGAAAACATCCTTGAACAGGTGAACAACACGGATCTCATCTAGGGCAGGTCGAGCTATGCTCTCATGGCAGCCTGGGTGAGATTGACTAGTTTCAGACACATACTCCACTTCTACTTCTTTGTCGGTGGTGATGGATACAGCTCTTCTGCACAGTCAATTCGACCATGGTACTTGGCTAACCAATTCATACCGAGTATAACATCGATGCCTTGGGTTCCCAGAACAATTAAGTTAACTGGAAACTTTTCTCCTTTGATCTCAAGGGGTACATCGGAGCAAAACATCTTGGTCTCTACGGTGGATTCTGGGATTTGGATGACCATGGGTTTGGGTAAGAGGCTCTCAACTAAACCTCCCTTAGCAACAAATTCTTGGGTAACAAATGAATGGGTAGCACCAGAATCAAACAGAACAGTTGCAGGTACTGAGTTGACAAGGAACGTACCCAGCACAACATCCGGAGCATCCTGAGCTTCTTCAGCATTGATGTGGTGCAGACGACCCTTGGCAACAGCAGCATTTCCGCGGGTGCGGCATTCTTGCCATTTCCATTTCCATTGCGGCCTTGACCATTGTTCTGTGCCGGCGCATTGGGGCGCTGGACATTCCTCTTGGGATTGGGACATTCTTTGGAGTAGTGACCCTTGTTGCCGCATTCAAAGCAGATCACATTGGGATTGCGGGTGAAGTTGTTGAAGTTTCCTCCGGGACGGTTATTGTCATTGGGGCGGTTGAAGTTGTTTGGGCGGTTAGGGTAATTGGGGCGTGGAGCTTGGGGTGGACGATAGGCAGGCCTGGTGTTCTGCTGAAAGATACGAGGTTTCTGGCTGCTCGAACCTTCCTGAGCATTCATCCTCCTCTTGCGACCTTCATACATAGACTTGCGCTTGGTCTCCAGCTGGATGGCTTTGTCCACAAGTGACTCCAGATCACGGAAGTCATGGATAACCAAGCACACTGAGTTCATCATGAAGTCCACTCATGAAACGCTCCATCTTCTTCTCTTCTTGTCGGTGTCATCAGGAGCATACCGAGATAAGTCGGTAAACTCCTCAGATAACCGACCACATCTCTACTTCCCTGCCTCAGCTTGCGGAACTCATCCTTCTTCCTCTCAATAAGTCCGTGGAATATGCTTCTTGCGGAACTTCTCCTGGAACTCAGCCCAGTTGATGACATGACCAGCTGGCTGGAGAGTCTTGGTAGTTTCCCACCAAGCTCTTGCAGGTCCAGCGAGATAGTGGGTTGCATACAACACTTTCTCATTTTCTCCCACAGCAGCAACTTCAAGATTATTGTCGATGGTGCGAAGCCAATCATCGGCTTCTAGTGGGTGAAGTCCCTTGGAGTAGGTGGGTGGGTTGGTCTTCTGAAAATCGCCTAAGGATCGCTGGTTTCCATCCCATTGCCACCATTGTTGTTGTTGTTGTTTTGTTGTTGTTGTTGTTGTTATAGCGGCTGCGAGTTGTTGTAAGGCAGCGAGATGAGCTTGGCGCTCTTGCCGGGCATTTTCACGCTCCTCCATGATAAGTGCGAGAAGTTGGGTGGGGGTTGGGTCCGGTGGTGGTGGTGCTGATCCTGATCCTTCCGCATTGCTGCGACGGGGCGGCATCCTGAAGCACACCGGGTATAAGAGACAAGGCAAGAAAAGTTCGACTAAGGGAAAAGACGATCTCAAGTGGTTGATTAATTTAAGATTATATGAAAATATTTCACACAGATTTAAACAAGACAAACATACTTATATTTCACAAACAACACATCAAGGAGTTCACATCAACATCAAGCTTACAACATCAAGCTTACAACATCACCTTACATCTAGATACATAACATCTGGTTTCCAAAAGAACCACTACTTCGACTCGACTAGCGATAGGGGGTCAACCTAATCCTGCGGTAGTGATCAAGTCACTCGCCTACTGAGGTGGAACCTCCAGCTCTAACACGTCAGCATCTGACTGGTAGGCTGGCTCCTCGGGATCCTCCTCCTCGTCCTCGAGAACTGGCTCGAGTGGCTCCTCCTCCTCGTCAACTAACTCCTCCTCATCATCCTCCTCCTCACAGTCCATCTCCTCCACGAAGTCATCATCGTCACTGAGGAAAGCGTGTTCTCCTTGCGGAGATCCTCGCCCTCCTCCTCCATCTCGTCAGTATGGTGCTCTAGATCCTCAATCAGCCCGTCCTGCTCTGCCACCTTCGTGCGGAGCTTCACGATAGTCTTCCTCAGCTGGGCCCTCTTCCTGAGAAGAGCACCTTCTCCTCCATCAGCTTCATCTCGTTCTCGCGAAGCTCAACGAGCGACTCGCGGTCAAAGTGGAGCTGAATCCTAGTGCGCAACAGATCATCCTGAGTGCACTGAAGTAAGATCTCCATGTCCATGATGTAGCTCCCAAACATCGGGTGGTAAGGTGAAGGAGTAGGGTGTCCATCGCAGTTGCGCCTCCCGTAGAACCGGAAACGGGAGTCTACTAACTCCGCCTTGTGCTCCTCACAAAGTCGGGCTAGCATCCTCTGTGTAGCAGTACAGAGACCGTCAACCCAGGTGGCCTCCTTGGTGGTGAAGATGAGCGTCCTGGAACTGGGAGACTTGATGTTCCTGCGAACTGACGACTGATGAGCCAGCTCAGCCTTCCGACACCGTGAACATCAATCTGAGCTCCCTCAAACTCTGGAGCGGGGCGACCTAACAGCTTGGTCAACTCGAACAAGTCCCTCTCAAACGTCAGCTTGCTGTCCTTCTCAGCTGAACGAACTCGGTCCAATGGAGTGCCATCTACATTTTTAAGCAAAATTTTAAGTTAGTTAGGTGACAAGTGTATCAAAATTTTAATATAGTAGGGCAACAAGTGAGTCAAATTTTAAGCTTAATGAGAGGTGTGCAAAATTTTAGGGATACAAGGAAAATGTAAATTTAATGAGAGTAAAATTTTGCATAAGTAAGAGGATTGGAGATAAGCATTTTCGAAAATACTTCATTCCTTTCTTTTTAGAAATTCATCTTTTGTAACATTTGACAAACGACCATGCTAACTAAGGTTTCCTAAAGTCAGGATGGCTCTGATACCAAGTCTGTGGGGACCCCGGACTAGCTGTCCGAAATACCCGATTATGCTTAACACAACGATCCCGTGATCAGTCTGTCGTTGCACATAATCCGAATTGGATACCAAAGTTTACATCCATTACAGTACCGAATAAAAGTCTTACATAAATGGTCATTTAGACCAAGTTCTTACATAGGTGCCTTCATGGGCCAAACCAAAATATCAGCGGAAGCTACGGCGTAGTAGACATCATATTCTAACGATGACAACCCGACAGGCAGCTGACTTGTGGAGATCCTTAGTTGGCGTAGAAGTCGCCATACTCCTGCTCGGCGTAGTGCTCCTCCTCGTAGTCTGGCTAGGACAATAGCCAGGGACGAAACCAATATGAGTACATTTGAATGTACTCGCAAACTACCCCAACATGAGTATGCACAGTTTTATTTTAGTTGACAACTTTTATTATTTAAAACATCTCTATATCTTTATTGAAAAAGGTAAGAAGAGTTTTATAACTATCTTTAAAGAAGTCACCATTTTATCTGTTTCTCCAAAACTCTCCTTTTTCCGACCATAGCCCGTCATGGTCCACTTTCATCCAACCACCTCATACCGATCCGTTGGTATAGGTGTAGGAAACATTCTCCACTTCATTTTTCTTTTAAAACTCAAAGTCTTTTAAAAACTTGCACAAGGTCTTAGGACAGTCTCCCAATTGTCCATATCCGAGGACTCGGCTATTCGAATAGTTTTAACACTCTGCAGAGGTAGCACGCTTTTAACCCACATCCATCCGGCAACTCATCGTGTCTGCCACGTCTCGCCATACCAGGTGTATGCGAAGTAAGCCGCCGGCCATAGCCTCTTATTTGCTCATGCTAGTATAGGATCCTTCCCATATGACACTTTCCATCGACACCCAGTCCGTTTCCCGTCAGAAACCCTAAGTGTGAGGACTCATAGTTTTGTCCGGCGGTTTATGGTGGAACCTTCTATCCTCCCCACCAACTTGTGTGAGGACCCGGGTCAGGGGGTAGATCCTCGGACCATCCCCTCATGCATAACGGAGTCATCTCCGTCGATGAGGTATCCCATACTAATAAGAGCAAACTACATGACTAAGCCTTTTCCCATATGTGGTAAATGTGGTCGCACAGGGTAGATTGGTCGTCCATAGTACTAGGACACTGTGCATTTTTCATAAACATCACCATTTTTCCACTTCTCCATTCCAACACCGACATCTCGGCATTCATAAACTCACAAGTTTCAAAGGAGTTTTGAATAAACCATTGTTTTCCCATCCTAAAGTTTATATAACTACTACTACATAGGGTGGCAAAATAATTCCATATACTTTTGAAATGGGTTTTATAAATCTTGCTTTGAGAGTAAAACATGTTATGAAAGTAGATGCATATGTTTGTAGTGCAAGCTCAGAGAATAGCTTGCCTTGCTTGGCAAAGTGATCTTGCTCTTGTTCTTCAATTCAGCAAACTCTCCTTCCTCGATATATCCGACAACGTTCTCGTCTAATTAATAAACAAACAATGCAAACAATCACTAAGCTATACAAGCAATCATCTCAACAAACAATCATGAACATCACACATAGCTACTGCACACATCAAACCATACAATTTGGTTTCAAATAATTGAATTAAACATTATTTATGTTCAAAATTATGGCAGAAACTTGTTGAACATGTTTAATTCACAACTTGAGTTCTGTTGGTCACAAAAATACAAACTAAAATTCTATGGAAAGCTACTGATGTGTAGAAGACAACACAATTTGATTTGGTTCAATTGGAGTTACTAAACTCCCTACACATTTGTTTGAATCCAGTAGCTTAATAATCAAGTTTTAGCTACCAATTAAATTCTGTTGATCCAAAATTAAATCCTTTTAGGGGTAACTAAACATGGCTAAATGTGATCTAACAAAATTGGTCCTAATTCATTTGGGTTAACCATTAAACATATTTAAATGTTTGAGTGCAGAAGGGTGTTTAAATTCAACTTAATACTAAACAAATACTACTGCACAAATAATTCTACCAAAATTAGGGAAGCTAATACAGGCAGTACTAAGCTAAAAATTGGTTTGGAATTATTTGGACTAACAGAGTATCAGAAACAAACAAGTTTAGAATTTAAACCTTCTGTAGTATTTTTAATAATACTTTTTATTTATTTAATTAAATGGAATGAATCCAATTGGGTTGGTTAAACATTTTCATAAGCTTTCCAGAACAATTGAGTTTGATTTATTTGGATTCCTAAATCTCGAGATATTGAATTTTAAAGTTGTCTCCAGTACTGTCTTAACAGAGAGGTTTAAATTTGAATTTAATTGATTTCTGGATAATGTTGAAAGCTATGACAGGTGGGGCCTACACGTCAGTGACACAGTGTGCGGTTGGAAATAAATAAAATCCTGACGAGCGGGGCCCGCCCGTCAGTCTCTCTCTCTCTAATACACGAAACGGTACGCAACCGTTGGATCGAGATCCAACGGTCCACGTGCGACGCGACGACGGCGACCAAGATTTGGCGGCACTGCCGCGCCGGCGGCGATGTGGTGGAAGGATTTCTCACCTAGGGGGCACGGGAAGGCACGGTGATGACGCGAAACGGCGGCGGAGGCTCGGGCGATCGTCCTGGCTGAGTCCTGCTTGTTGGGACGGCGGCTAGCTCCGGCGGCGTGTCGACGAACTTCCCACGGCCACGGCAGCTACTCCGGCGAGCTCCCTACGGCGTTCCTGTGCACGATCCAGAGGAAAAAGGGTCGGTGAGGTGGTGAAGCAGCGGGAAGAGATCACGGGCCAGAGGGGAGAGAGTGGAGCAGAGAGGCGCTGCGGCCACGACGAACCTCGTCGCGGCAGAGCTTCGCCACGGCACGCCCTTCTGGCGGCTCACGGTGAAGTTGGAGAGGGGGAGTGAGTGAGTGGGTGGTGTGCTCTTCCAGAGGGTGAGGGTGGTTTTATAGCGTAGGAGGCGGCGTATGGTGGACGGGTGCAAGCACGTCCGCGGCTCACGGCGGGAACTCCTCTCGAATTCGAGGCAGTGGTGCACGAGGCGTGGCGCTGTGAGGTCGAGCGGGGTCTGGGCACGTTCTAGAAGGCGTGGCCGAGCCGTGCGTGTCGGGGAGCAGCGAGCTGGGCCAATTTGGGTCGATGACGGCGAGCTCGCCACGGCGACGCTGGAGTGGAATCGAGGCGAGGGAGGGCATACGTGCTCTCCTCTGCGGCGCCGCGGCTGCAGAGGCACGGGAGCGAGGGAGAGCGCGGCCAGGGGGGCCTGGGGAGCGCGGAAACGATGGTCACGGTCGCGGCGACACGGCAACGGTGACGGGGAGGTGGGGGTAGGAGACGACGACATTTCGCAGAACGCCCCTGGATACTTTTCTCTATTCCGACTAGTCCTTCTCTGTTTCTTTTTCTTCTTTTCAATTCCAGCATCATTTCTAGAATTTAATTGGGGTACTTAAACATTTTAGAAAAATTTGCAAATAATTGTGGGGCCTCCCCATAACATGTAGAAGCTCCACAAAAATTGGCTTTGCAAAATAAAATGTTTTGCATCATTTTCTTTCATAGGGTTTTGAATTTGGTAAATTGGTTTATTTCAATTTGATTTACTTTACAATTTTAAATTAGTTTAAAAAAATAGCATTGAAGAGGGAAAGTAGTAAGAATCAAAATGGGAGTGTTTACAATACAACTCCACTGACTTTGGTTTAAAATAATTGAGTTTTTATCACTTGAAGAATTTCATGTGACAACTTGTCACTTTTATTTTTCCTTCTTTAACTTTATTTTGTTTTCTACCTTTTCTTCAAGTGTTCACTAGAGCAAGCAACACACACAACAAGAACAAACAACTTAATGACAAGAAGCAATCACACACAATAAACAACAAAAGTTTTTGTTGGCTCTCATTTTTGGAATATAATATTGATAATATTTTTGGGATGTTACAATCTACCTATAGCTTTATGCTATTCCGAGTATGTTTATCATGATATATTGTATTATCTATACTTCTGAATTAAAATGCTTATGTTATTGATTGTTATGAGAAAAGTTGGTTAAAAAGCTCTCACGAACTTGATGCACACTTTACTTTTATTGCACTTAATAAACATGAACCATTGTGATTAAAATTATGAAGTTGATGCTTGACAAGAGTCTTGGTTGGGAGTTAGCTCATATGTGTTGTCACATGGCAAGCTTTCAACGTGCTCTTAATTATATTTAGTTGATATCATGTACTTTTGTTTATGGATGCTTATCATGGTGCCAAATAAATGCGGAAACTTAGTAAGTTTGAGGATTTGTATAAATGGCTAGAGAGACGCCTGGGCCTCTAACCTAAGCCATGCATCATTCATGGTGGAAATTTACAGCGCACCAAAGTGAACATTCAGTGATCCACGTCATAATAAAAAGCTATACAAATAGTAAATAAAAGAGTGCTGAGATTGTTCATTGTCTGTTTGTCTTGTCATATTGACATGGGCTAGTTTCCATGTCCTGAGGCAAGAGGTACCCCAATTGACGCTCTTGATGACGCTATTATATTACTTACAATGACTTTAACTTGAACTTGCTTGTGTGCCCGAGTTGAGTAACACCCGTGGTGTAGGTACTCGTATTCACGGGCATGAGGCATTCAACCCATACTTTGTCAAGCACACTACTCATATTTGCTTTCACTTTAAACTGTAACCATTCAAGATGCTATGATAGGGGTAATGAGAGCTCCACACCAATGGATACCACATTGTAAACATTAACTTAAGTAGAAGCATTTGGAAGCTAGATGAAACTTATTCATGTTTTACTTCTACTTATTTATATATCTTTCCAAAGTGTCCACCTTTTAATATCAGATTTACAAGAATACTCTATGACCATTATAGGGTGTTTTTACTTTTTATTATGCATACATTTGGTCCATAGTACTTTCTTCTATGTTACACTTTGTGAATTATCATTGAACATCCTTACATTGAATATTTGATATCACTTCATAATCTATCTTGTATATTGCTATTCCTTTGAAGAATGAATCATTTGACTCTATGTAGCAATAGTAATCATCTTTGATATCCATTGATAGTATTAAAAAGCAAAGTCCATGTTAGTTTTATCACCTTCATACTCGAGGACGAGTATAGGTTAAGCTTGGGGATGTTGATGCATGTAAAATGCATACATGAACTTTGCATTATATACTTATATTTCAATCATATTTGCATCATATAAGGGTTATATCATTGTTTTATATTGATTTTGGGAATATTTCACAGTTTCCCTATTTTTCTGGAATTAACCCTGCACTGGCAGAAAACCCTATTTTCTATATTTTGATGTTTCAGGGACCCAAACGACGTCCAAATGACCTAATATTTTGCGGGGATCATTTTTTGGAAGGAACAAAGCGTAGGAGCGAAGGAAGCGAAAAAATGGAAACCCGAGGGCCAAAAGAGGTGGGCCCACGCGACCAGATTCCTTGGCCGCGTGGGACCCCCTATCCTAGGCCTCGAGCCTCCGATGCCGTCGATCTTCGTCCCCGTGCCTTCGTCTTGGCCTAAAAACGACTATAAAAATAGTCCCCCGACGGCTTTTGGAAGGGAGCGCCGCAGAAACACAAAACCACGAAACAAAAGACCTGGAGCTGCAGATTGGAGGGGAAAACTCCGGCGGGGCGCTGCCGGGATGGTCTCCATCTTCTCCAACATCTCCACCATCATCACCATGATGAAGGGGGAGTAGTCCACCCCCCTGGACTTTGGGTTTGTGGTGGTAACTTGATCTAATCTCTCTATGTATGATCATTGTTGAAATCCATATGATGTGCCTTGCATAAGTATGGATCTATCTATGTAATTCCTATGGTGGATATTGTGTATGAGATGATATTTGTTATGCATTTACCGTTGTGTTGGATCTTTTATGACTTGTCATACTTTGGAGATATTCTATGATGCATGTGATGGCTCGATTTATGCATAATGCCTTGTTTATCCATGTCATGAGGTGATTGGCACCACCAAGTGTAGATAGATGAGAGAGATGTGGTCCATGCACACGAAATATGAATCATTGCACTAGTGTTTAGAATATTGTCCATTATGAAGTATGATGTATGTAGGTACGGGATGGCCGATGTGACAACGGCATATGTATTGAGTGACACAATACAGCCCAACATCTTTTATCCGGGGGTAAAAAGGAAGAAGTATGATGTGGGAGTGACAACAAACCACGCTAGCCTTACGAGGGTGTCCTAGCAACACAAATGATTACTTTCTTTCAACTATGTGTTTTAGGACATGTAGCCGTCATAGAAGTTTACCATTAAAGCATGACAATTGTGTGTACTTTTTATCTATAACATGATAATCACCATAGATGGGAGAGAGGATTGAGTGAACCCATGAACCCATGTCCATTGTTCCTATAAGAGAAAACCTTTGTCTTGTCCTCTTGCATTGAAGAGGATTGGGACACTTTTACATTTTTGTTTTGTTACATTAAACTTCCATCCATTAAATCAACCATCTTATTCTTTAAACCTGTTTAGTGCTTAATCAACTAAAACTTGTGACACTTTAGTTGTAGGGAATAGATAACTTTTTCTTCTTGCTCCTGCGGATCGATACCCTACTTCCACATTGAGAGGTGCTACAGTGATCCTGTGCTCTTGGGGTTATCACATGGTCACTGTGGTGTCGTGCTCCAGTGGCACCCTCCAGAGTTGCACAGGCACTGCCCTGTCGTCTCTGGAGCTACTGCCCTGGACTAGAGGTACATCCTCTCTAATCCCCTCTCTCTTCTTCCTCTGCTCGAATCCGAGCTACGGTTCTTCTATTTTACTAGAGTTCTTAGCTCTAGAATTAATTAGGTTTTGTGCTTGCTGTGCTAGGCTTACTTCACTGAGCTAATGGGCTTGGACTTGAGGATTCGATCCTAGACTAATATCTAGATGGCCTTTTTCCTTTATCTGCGTTGTCTACTGAAGTTATTCTTCGGTTTTAACAATTGTGTTGTCTAGTGAATGGTGTAGATCTCTCATTCATGACCTTCATGGCCGTGTAGAGTGATCTATGGGCTTATTCCTCCACAAAAGTGGAGAAATTCCCCACTATGGCTTCTGTGAAGCTTTGTAAGAGCAACAATTGCTCAAACTTGTGTAAAATAGCTAAGGATGAGCTTAAGCTTTGAAGTTTTGCAATAAAAATTGTTGTGCATGCTTAGCTTGTCAATTTACCTATCTGTGGTGCAATTAAACATGTAAAGGGTGTTCTGTTGCGTGTGACATCTCCTCGGAGAATACACATGCACAAAATATCCCTCTTTTATGTTTTTCCTGTGCTCAGTGCATCCTAGTTCATCAAGCATAGTTGTGACCAATAAATTGGTAGCTTTCTTGGAATAAAAACTGATAAGAACAGATACTAAGTGTCCCTATCCATTTTAGTGCAAGTGATGATCCAAATACAGTGTTAAACACTGTTGGATATTGATGCCTAATCCATAGCTTTATCCTCTCACTCTTGAGAGCATGGGAGTTTGTTCTGTTGGGTGTTAACCAAGTATAACACCTTCCAGAGCAAGATCATGAACTCATGATCAGCTATGACCTACTGTATGGAGAGTAGCGAGAGTCTTCTGGCTCTGAACAACCTGCTTCTTGTGGTATGCCTCCTCCTCCTCGCCGCTCGACCTAGTTCCTAGAGGCTTTCTAAGAAATCAAAGGTTTTGTGCTTCTAGTGGGTGCTGTAGTGTGTGATCTACACTATTTGTGATGAAAGGTATTGTGGCTGTGATGAAAATGATGGATGGATGCGACTGGGTGTGCATTGACTTGCTGCCACTCGTAAGCCATGTATATATAGGAGCCTTTGAGTCGGTTCTTGATCATCTGCTGCCTTGACACCTAGATAAATGTATGTGATGACTATGCTGCTTCTATGGATCGCCATTGGCTCAAGTTTCACTATTTGCTGGAGTCGGTTTACTTAACAAAAATTGTTGGAGACGGTTGCCTCCTTTGTTGACTCCTTTTTCAGCTTATTTCTGTTGGAATTGTCCACCTCAGCTCCATGTGAGCACCACCTGTGTGCCATGTGAGCTCCATGAGTGCTCTTGCTAAATTCCAGTCGGTTCCATGTGTGCCGCCACACTTCTTTGGACTGTTGCAGTCCCCTCTGTCAATGTTTAGCTGATATGTGACTAAAATTCCTATGAGTTCAGTTTGGTCTTTTGAATTCAAATGAATTCAGTGGCAAGGTCTCTTAAGAAAGAGTCCAGTTGACTGCCAGTGTCAACTAAGACATCTAAAAACTTTGATTTATGAATTTGAGCTGCTGCCTTTGATTTTTTAACTGAATTTGGTAAGCTGGAGGGCTTTGATAAATGTCTGGTTGCTTGCTTCATTGTTGAGATCCTTTGATCATGCTTACTTATGCCTTTGCCCATAATGATTCCTAGCTGGTATCCTTTTATTTGAGCAAAACATGATCAACATGCTTCTGGTCCTTGGTTGCCTTCGGTTTTGCTGGTTCCTTTGCCCTCTAGTAATAAAACATGATCAACCTCTAATGTTGATCTTGTTTCTGCCAACTTCAAAAATCAAAATGCCATCACCACAAGTGGTGGCAACATTTTAATCTTAACCAAACCAGTTTCTTGTCTTTGCTTGTGTGCAGGTACCAAGACCTCAAGACTTACAAGATCAAGACTAAAATTAGTTAGGTTTAGTTTCTAGGAAAGTTCCTATGTAATTTTCTTTATCAGGTTTTATTGTAAACCTTTGGGAATTTTTCCTTGTAATAGCTCTGTAACAATTTGTATAAAGATTGAGATAAGAAATAAAGAATTCCATTTCTGCTTTATGTGTGTTTGCCTAAGGATAATTAAATCCTGTTTTGAATTTTATCAAGTCAAATATTCAAATTGGTCAAATTTGAATTTTGACTTATTGTTTCGTTGAGAAATGAGATGAGTAAAAATACTAGAGATATTGTGTGCTACTTTTGAATTCCTTAGGAATCCACTTTCAAAACTTTTGAAAATAGGGGTGTAAGTTTATTTCAACCCCTCTCGACAACCCTGTCGAGTGTTGATCACCTCATGTCCCACTTTTTCACAAAAGCGCGAAATTTATCCCAAATTTCAAATGCATGAATGCAAAGATGCAAATTTCTAAAATCTACCCTTCGGAAGTGCTATAACTACCGGTTCTTACACAATCGGCGTCAAGTTGAGGTCAATGGGCGGCACCCATGGACCAAAGTAATCTCCGGCGACGCCTCTCGGGACCCAAGCCGCGACGTGGCGCCCGCTGGCTGGACAGCGGCGGGTGAGGCCGTCGAGAGGGCAGGCGACGAGGACCTTGGCTGCTTCCCTTTGGCGGAGGAGACTGAGCTCCCCGCCGAGGCCACCACAGTGGGGGTGAGCCCGGCGGCTTCAAGAACCTCCCCCTTGAGGAGAAGCACATCTCGGGCGGCGGCCTGGGTGGCGATGAGGTCCGCGCTGGCACGGGCTTGGATGGCGGCGAGCCTCTCCTTCTCCTCGGCCGCTTGCTTGGCGGCCTTCGCACCGGCCTCGCGCTGCCGCATCCGATCCCTCCGACCTGTCCTCTTGTCCGATTCCGGGAGGCGCTCCTTCTTCGTCTTCAACAGGGCAGCGGCGGCCGTCGAGTTGGGCAGGCCGTGGTCCTCCATTGGGGGCGGCGGTTGCGGGAGGGTTTGAGGAAAGCAAGGGTTGGGAAGGACGGGGTTTGTGTGGCTAGCGACTGGGCCCGAGACAGACAAGAGAGCACAAAGGGCGGACCGAGAGGTTGTCCGTTTCGCCCCAAACGTGGACCAAAGTTGGGCCAGGTTTGGGGGAAAACGGACATGTCCACCCTCGCCGGTCCATATGTGCTGGGCCGTTGGAGCCCTCCCGTGTCCGTTCGGACAAAACCGGACTAGGCTTTGCGGTGGCCGGTTGGAGGTGCCCTTATCTTGCTTCAGGAAGTTGCTCGAAGGCAAGCTACAGTTGTGATTCGTTCCGTTAGTATTACTGGCACATCTGGCATATCCTACCCATAGCAGCTTCTACTGTACTCTCGATTGAGTGCATCCGCTGATTTACTTCATTGATAAACAAAACAACCCAGACTGTCGCTAGTGTATACTCCCTCCGTTCCAAATTAGATGACTTCCATTTGTCTAAAAGTGGATGTATCTAAACTTGTAACATGTCTAGATACATTCACTTTTGGACAAATACAAGTCATCTAATTTGGAACGGAGGGAGTATTACACAACAGAGGGAAAACATCATTTCGTATATGGTATCCACAAGGTTTCAAGTCCATGTATTTCCATAAATTTAATTTAAAAAAAGCAGCTGCTTATAGGCGAACCCACTGGTTTAGCAGACTGCAGACATAACTGTTGCTTTGGAGGTGGAACACCATACAAAGAAATAGTGCATGACACTGCCCTTAACATACCACAAGTTACAATGTTCTGCAGGTTAGAAAAATGTGCTAGCCTACTAAAAGAACCACCTCTTCTTAACTGCAGTTGTTGCTGCCGGTGCTGCGCCTTCAACTGGGCCTGGAGAACTTGGGCTCTCCCTTTTTTCCATCCCATTGTTCAGCGCTTCCAATCTTTTCCTGCAGACAAAAAATAGCACGCCTTCAAAAAAGTATCCCATTGCAAATATACTCCATTGAGATACGATGTATATAAGCACGTTGGACACAAACATTGAAAATCATTCCCCTTCACAAAACTGCCACACACACACACAAAAAAAGAGACACAGACCATCAAGGTTGACGTTTTTTGGAAACAACATGGAAGCAGACCTCTCATTTTGACATCAGTAACATAATAGATAGTTTCCAGATGGAAAATCCTAAACTGCAAACTAGATTATTTTCTTGGCTAGAAAGCAAATGAGAGAAGTCATACTTTTTTCTTCTGGAAATTTGCATTTTACTACTTAGAACCATTATCTGGATTCGAATTAAGAAGCTATTGAGTTTAAGTGAAGAAAGTCTTGTATTTATAAGAAAGGTGTAAGCAGCGTGGCACACTAGGTTCTCAACGTTCACTATTAATTTGTACAAACCAGTTCTTTCAATAGTTAAACAGTTACCTTGTTTGCCATAAAAAAACAGTTACCTTGTATCACCGAGCTGTCCATGCAAGCTCCATCTTTGGCGAAATCCTTCCATGCCCTGAAGTCCACTAGCAAGAATCATACGCCTAAAATAAAATTACAAGATCAGATGCAAGCAAAACTGACAAAAATGCATAAATAAACCATCAGAAGAATCACGTGACTAAATTTCCCGATTATTCCCTTTGTCCAGGCAATGTAACAAAATAAATGGATCTTTGGCAACAAAGAAGTGTGCTCTCAAACAAAGATCTGTAATCCATTCAGTACAATGCCGGAGGTCATTTTACAAGTGCCTTCCATTTGGAGAACTAGTTCTGCCACAAGTCAGTGGAACACCAAACAAGTGTAACTGATAGGAAGCGGAACAAAGTCTGTTAATAAAGAATCGTGTGCTATCTCAAATGTCACAGAACACGCCTGGCAGCAGAAGGGCTATAGTAATCAACATAAAAGTGCCGTGTCAAATAGGCACAACTGTCCAACACTACAAAGCATAATCAAAACAAATATTTATTCAGCATACTAGACCAAATTACTTCAAAGGAAGAAATTTAAACTACAATATCCTTAGACGCGCTTGCCTTGATTGTAAGGCGATACCTGGAGAGAGTGTTGTCCATCAGCATAAGCTGGTGGTGGCTGACTTCCGTTTTCGGATTCGTGTCCAGCGGGATAAGCGCCCAAAAGTTGCTAGAACAAAGTGGTGGAAGTTAAAGGGAGATGCAACTCAAGCTTTTAAGGAGAGGGTTTTTAAGGAAGGCCCTTGGGAGGAAGGAGGCGATGCAAACATTATGTGGATGAGGATGGCGTCTTGCATTCGGAAGATTGTTTCAGAGGAGTTTGGGGTGTCTAGGGGAAGTAGAAGGGATGCTAAGGATACCTGGTGGTGGAACGTTGAGGTCCAGAAGGCTATTAAGGAGAAGAAGGACTGTTTCAGACGCCTATACCTGGATAGGAGCGCAACCAACATGGAGATATATAAGGAGGCGAAGAAGGCCGCAAAGCGAGCGGTGAGCGAGGCAAGGGGTCGGGCGTATGAGGATCTCTACCAACGTCTTAACACGAAGGAAGGTGAAAGGGACATCTATAAGATGGCGAAGATGAGAGAAAGGAAGACGAGGGATGTCAACCAAGCCAAATGCATAAAGGACGGAGCGAATCAACTCCTCGTGAAGGACGAAGAGATCAAGCGTAGATGGCGCGAGTACTTCGACAACCTGTTCAATGGAGAGAATGAGAGCTCTACCATTGAGCTAGACGATTCCTCCGATGATACCAGCCGACGCTTTGTGCGGCGGATCCAGGAGGCTGAGGTTAGGGAGGCTTTGAAGAGGATGAAAGGAGGCAAGGCAATGGGCCCTGATGGTATCCCCATCGAGGTGTGGAGAGGCCTTGGAGACATAGCGATAGTATGGCTAACTAGACTTTTCAACCTCATTTTTCGGTCAAACAAGATGCCCGAAGAATGGAGGCGGAGTACATTAGTGCCAATCTTCAAGAACAAGGGGGATGTTCAAAGTTGCACTAATTACCGTGGAATCAAGTTGATGAGCCATACAATGAAGCTATGGGAGAGAGTCATTGAGCACCGTTTAAGAAGATTGACAAGTGTGACCAAAAATCAATTTGGTTTCATGCCTGGGAGGTCTACCATGGAAGCCATCTTCCTGGTACGGCAACTTATGGAGAGATATAGGGAGAAGAAGGATCTTCATATGGTGTTCATTGATTTGGAGAAGGCGTACGATAAGATACCACGAAATGTCATGTGGTGGGCCTTGGAGAAACACAAAGTCCCAACAAAGTACATTGCCCTCATTAAGGATATGTATGATAATGTTGTGACAAGTGTTCGAACAAGTGATGGCGACACCGATGACTTTCCAATTAAAATAGGACTGCACCAGGGGTCAGCTTTGAGCCCTTATCTCTTTACTTTGGTGATGGATGAGGTCACAGGGGATATACAAGGAGATATCCCATGGTGTATGCTCTTTGCGGATGATGTGGTGCTAATTGACGATAGTCGGGCGGGGGTTAATAGAAAGTTAGAGCTGTGGAGGCGGACTCTAGAATCGAAAGGTTTTAGCCTTAGTAGAACCAAAACTGAGTACATGCGGTGCAGTTTCAGTTCCAGTAGGCACGAGGAGGAAGAGGTTAGGCTTGATGGACAGGTGGTACCTGAGAAAGACACCTTCCGATATTTGGGGTCTATGCTCCAAAAGGATGGTGATATCGATGAAGATGTGACTCATCGAATCAAATCTGGTTGGATGAAGTGGCACCAAGCTTCTGGCGTCCTCTGTGATAGGAGAGTGCCACAGAAGCTAAAAGGAAAATTCTATAGGACGGCGATTCGACCTGCGATGTTGTATGGCGCAGAATGTTGGCCGACCAAGAGACGACATATCCAACAGTTAGGTGTAGCGGAGATGCGCATGTTGAGATGGATGTGTGGCCACACAAGAAAGGACCGGGTTAGGAATGATGATATACGTGAGAGAGTTGGGATAGCACCGATTGAAGAGAAGGTTGTCCAACACCGTTTAAGATGGTTTGGTCATATAGAACGTAGGCCTCCGGAAGCGCCTTTGCATACCGGACGGATAAAGCGGGATGAGAATGTTAAGAGGGGTCGTGGTAGGCCAAACTTGACATGGGAGGAGTCGGTTAAAAGAGACCTGAAGGATTGGAATATCACCAAAGAATTAGCCATGGATAAGGCTACGTGGAAGTTAGCTATCCATGTGCCAGAACCATGACTTGGTTTCGAGATTTTATGGGTTTCAACTCTAGCCTACCCAACTTGTTTGGGAATAAAAGGCTTTGTTGTTGTTGTTGTATCCTTAGCTGCCAAGGAACCACAATCCATGGGTCGATTATTTCTCACAATGTGGAGATTAGACAATCCACATTGTGTACAACCTATGGACACTATCATGGCAACAGTGTGTACAAGTATACAGCCTAAGTCTTTTATGACAATGACATGAGGAAATAAGATAAAAATTTGAAGACTGGATTCGATATTGGTGAAGACCATCAGTACTAAGGTTACCTTTCTAGCAGTGTGAGCTCTGATTGGAGTTGAGTGACTCTTTCCTTTGCGTCTTCGAGGGGCATCGAGAAACCCAATTTATATTCACTATCCTGTAGTCGCTCCCTTATTTCCTTATCCTATAAAATTAATAAGAAACTGGCACAGTTGGTTAAACATGAAAAGGAATCAAGCTGCAGCTTCAGATGATATTAATATAACTGACCCTTTTCTCAACACATTGTTTGTATAAAACAATTTCATCTTGGCAAAATGGCTCAATATCATTGATTTGTAAGCCTGGGTCACAAAAAATATATATATTTGTTCAAACTTTTTTACATATGAAGAATAGTCAAACATATTGGGATTTCAGAGTAAACGGTTACTCACAGAGGAAAAGATTCTTGAGGATACCGTCGCAAAGCTCAACACCTTCAAGGACATGGGATGCGATTTCTTTTGGTACGACAGGGGAAGGTGGCCCACGCATAAGATCATCACCGACCAGAATGGTCTCTTCCATCGTTTCTTGTTTATCGACTGTTGAAAATAGGCATGACATACTGACACCATGAGCACAAGCAGCAGACAAACTAGATATCCTATGTGTTATGATTGTCACACGAAAAGGAGCATCCTTACATTACCAGAGCTTTACCATGTTTCAGTTTGCTATTTATTTCAGAAAAGAAAAACTTTGTTCAATGTGTCAAACACAATGTGGGCACTGTTCCCTGTTATTTTCTCATTCAGCAATAAAACTTTGGTAGTCTGCAGCTATAAACAAATTGTCCTCGTAGTTGAGGTTTCTTCCACCAAGATCAGCTAGGCTCATCTCGAAGATCATGCCACAAGGGCCCCCGTCAAGTATTAGCACCATAACTTGCCTTTAAATCAATTAACAATCATCCTAGGCCTACACCTATTACTTAATGATCATTCTCACTAAACCACAATATACCACAAAATTGACACGAATCATGGACGGGGAGTAATGACAGATAGGAAATTGTAGGAGAGCCAGCACACACATACCATCCATGGTGACCTAGCAGCTTTTCACGCCGGCCGGCGAGAAGCCTGAAGAAGCTAACAGTGATCAACTTCCTGCAGCCAGCCAAACAGAAGAGATATGTTAGGCTCGGTATCTCAGTACAACACAGGATCAGACACGTTGGCGTCGTGTGCAGATGAACCGGCCCTCGGAGCTGTTAACCCGGTCGCCTCAAACACAGTGGACCGAGCGCAACGCTTCCTCGGCCTATACTCCGCCACGACACGCACCGACATCATTCCATCAAACACCTCCCGTGCACGAACACACAGCTCCCAAATCGGGGCAAAATCATCTCAGAAAAACCAGGGGAAAGCGGAGTGGCTGCTCACCGCGTTTCCGCCGCTGTGCGCCGTGGACGGGTTGTCCCGGTGTCGGAGCTGGTCCTCTTGGTGGGTTCGCCCCTCGTCGTGGCAACCAACGGCGCGCCGGAACACGGAAGCGGAGGAGGAAGATGGTCTCAGCACGAACGAACACAGAGTAAACGGTCTATTGACTGGGCCGATCAAGAGGCCCATTAAAGTTCTAACCGGGCCACGTATTTCTGGCCCATGGGTTACTCCTCTATCAGGAGCCGTCCATCGGATGAGATCAACGGCTGAGACGGCAAGTGCCAGAGCTAGGGCACGAAACCTGTATAAATAAGCAGCCCAGCCGCGCACCCGGGAAGCCTTCCTCGCAGAAACCCTAGAGATCACTCCAGCTCCCCGCCGCCGCCCCTCAAGCTCTCTCCCTCGCCGATCCAAGTAACTTCTCGCGAACTCTCTCTAATTACACATCGCCTTGTTACGATCTTGCTACTCGGTGTGAAATATGTTATCTTGTGATTGTTATTGCTATGAAAGATAGATTTTCTGATGAAATGGGTGTTTGGTTTCGTATGGTTTCGGTTGGTCTGTTCTGTTAGCTCTAGGCTTTTGGGTGTATAATGGAACTAGGGAGGCTCCTGATATAGTTTTGTGGTAGGGTCGCTGCAAGTTCAGTTCTTATGCATATACTTCTATGCTATCTTCCCAGATCTAATAGTGATGCACGCATCCTTAAGATTTGATCAGCATAGCAGAATGAACAGATCATCACCCTGCAAAATATTTTGTTATAGTTAGCTGGTAGGAACTTTTCAAGTGCAAGTCAGCATATTAGTAACTGCAGCAAACGATTTGTAGTCTGTTATCAGTCATGTCAATGTCACATTTGCTGAATATATTTCTTTTTTTGTTTAGGATGAAGTTCATCGCTGCCTACCTGCTTGCCTACCTCTCTGGCAACTCCAGCCCCTCAGCAGAGGACTTGACCACCATTCTCGAGTCAGGTAATTTCGTCTGACCGGCTCCATTTTACTTTAGCACTGAAATGTTGGCATTGCATTCTATCTGTCTATTTTGTCCCAACGTCAAGGAGTCATTTGTTATATTTCATCCTGTTGTTTGAAATTAATGTATAAAAATCGATTGTTACTATGTATAGTACTAAGTAAATGTATGATGCATCAGTTTACTTGTAAAGTATACCATCCTAATTAGACCAATGTACTGTTATTATTCAGTTTGCTCAACATGTTGAACAGTATGTAATGTTTGTTTGTTCTGTATTCATTACAATGGTACCTTCTAATTTGCTTTGTTCTATACATGCCAGTTGGTTGTGAAATCGACAATGAGAAGATGGAACTCATGCTCTCCCAGGTGAAGGGTAAGGACATCACTGAGCTCTTGGCTGCTGGAAGGGAGAAGTTCGCTTCAGTTCCAAGCGGCGGTGGTGGTGGTGTTGCAGTTGCCGCATCTGGTCCTACCAGCGGAGGTGCTGCTCCTGCAGCTGAGTCCAAGAAAGAAGAGAAGGTTGTTGAGAAGGAGGAGAGCGATGATGTAAGAACCCTAACCTTGTCCTTTTCGCCTTAACCTTCTCTTCCATCATATGCTCTGATAATACATCATTAAATCTTGTGTAATTGAGCTCGATGGCTCGTCTAGAGTGTTTATTTCTTGCACTCTGGTCCATATTTATAGAAGGTTCTTACAGTTTCTATTCTCTTGTATTTTCAGGACATGGGCTTCAGCTTGTTTGACTAAGTGGTTGCATCTTCTATCTTCGCCATCTACATTCGGCCAAGGAACTAGAGTCAATGATGTTTTAGTCTTTATTTAGCTGAGTTGTGAAACACTGGGAAGACTGTTTTGATATGTAATTCAGCCCTAGGTTGCTGGTTGATTTACTGGTGAACCATACCTTTTGCTATCCAAATTTGGTGCTTTCTCAGCTATCTACTGTTTCTGCTAAATTAAATTATGTCTGTTGTGTTGGCTACTTCGCTACTGATTGCTGTATTATGCTAGTTGTGGAATTGAAGCTTATAGTCCCCTTAATGCTGCTTAAAAATTTGTTAATTATAGTGTTTGCATCACTTTAACTATATGCTTCTGCTTCATCAATTCAGCTCATCTTACTTTAGGCTATGATTTGAAGTCATAGCTTCAGTGTTGCAGTGACTCTTGTCGATATTGAAGTTGCTGAAAACTGCCTATTAGCCCAAGCTGAAGTTGTATGGTCTACTGATCTCAACATGGCATGCATGTTCTGCAGTTGCAATACAATTTGGCCTTAGTGATTTAATGATCCACCTACAAGCTTTGTGATTGTTGTCATATCAGAAAAAACTGGCATTGTAGTTTTAGAGCAATCTATAGATTCTCTTGTGGTTATTTAGTGCTGAACTGCAGTAGTTATGTGGATTCTGGCAAAGCACATTGTCGGCCATATCTCAGTATCTTTGCATTATCTCTCACTGACACAATTACTAGGAAATATGGTCAGATGTGTCTAACTTTCCGAAGTTTTATTCTTTACCAGTCACTTTGAATTTTGTAGCCATTGTTGGAACTCTTGTGCGACCTTATCAGTTGATGACTATTTGCACGTATGATAGGTAATGCAGGTTGGATGAGGTTCTCGCTAATTTACTTAGGTTGACGTTTCTAGTCTGCTTCTCACAAAACAGCCCGGTTGTAGATGAAGTAATGGATGAATTATGTTCAGAATACGAGGCTGGAGATCGTTTTCATCTGGTGGAATTGCACATAGAGCGATTTGTTGTTCATCCGAGTCCCTTGTGTTTTTGGAACACACAGAAGACCCAAGGCTACTGGATCGGAACACACTTAATTCGAACATACATTGCCTTGCGAAACTATATTTGATGGAAGAAGCTCTCGATCTGGTAACTCCTCGTGTCGTTACTGAAACCGATGCACCGGTGGTTATGCATGCTCTCAGTAGACGCTCTGTTGATTTCTCGCCTGCGGCTTGGTAGAAGAAGTGAAGATTCAGATGAAGGACTGGTTCTCTCAGCTTCTGCTATTAGCTTCTGTAGACGTAGTGCTAATCAGATTGGCGACGAATTGGCTATGGACATGTAGCTGTCTATGCTTTCAAGTTTTCCATCAAAAATAACGATAGGCATCCCTGCTAACAGTTTCTTCTGAACTAGATACTTGAGAGTTCTTGGCTTATGATAAGTGAGCTTGTGTTTACGAGATGCAGGCGGGCAGTGAGGGAGGGGACACCGTTTTATCATGAGCTCTTTTTTAAAACTTGTGTTGCATCATGACGCTGGCTACAGGTAGGGCAACCGTATTATGTTCTTGGATTCTCAGATATATATAATCCGGCCCCAGGCCATAGCCACCAACCCTCATGATCACCACCACCGTTAATCTGAACTGCCGCCGGCTGCGCGATTTGCCGGCCCGAAGCACGTACAGTCCCTCGCTGCAGCTATTCATATTCAGTTGCACACGAGGCACTTTCTAAGGACGAAATGAAGGCACCTAGCTCCCTTGCTGCAGTTTACTTACTGCTGTCACGGCTACAGCCAACAAACTAACACCCGTAACCTAGTTGGTGATTGTGTAACCACGTTGGTCTCATAAAAGCGATTGACTTGTACCCGTAGCAAGCACAGCTGGAGCTGCACCTTCAACGGTTCGGCGATCAACCTCTGGCTGCACGGCTGCAGCTTTTCATGACTGTGGCCGGAGGGTTTGGTGATCAGTCCAATCCGTAGCGCCCATTGTTGTGATGAAGTAGCACGTCAAAAGGCAGAGTTTGACAAAACAAGAGATCCATCATTAGCTAGCAGCTCCATCTGATTAGTTAGATTAATGGCGTACCTACGGATATATAGATGAGGAAACTATGGACCTATATGGGTAGATGAGAAAAGGATGGACTGTTCCATTATCTAGGTAAGTAGGCGTGATGTGTTTCTGTTGACGTTGGTGACTGCTTGACAAGAGTGACTGCTGGTCTGCTAGTGATTAACTACTAGCTAGTCCTACAGTAAACAAGTAAGTAGCTCAAGGAAATCTGGGTGTTGCTAGCTAGCTAGAGATAGGCTACTGTGCTGATGGAGGGATTGGAGGATGCAGCCCACCTGCCGCGAGAAAAGGCACCCGGCGGAGCAGTGGATCGGTGCAGACCGCAGGCAGAAGCGTCCAAAAGGAGTGACCACCGGCGCCGGCTCCGATCCATGCCCGCACGGCATGTGTGTAATCCGAACAAACAGGGTCAGTGGAGCTCAGGAGTACAAATGATTTTCGGAACTCTTTGTGAGAGGTGAGAGGGTGCGGGCTTTGGATACCGTCCCGATGGCGATGCGTGGTGCCGAGCCGACGGGGACAGGATTCCGGATGGCATTAGGTATCCGGTACCCGCAAACCCGACGGGTACCCGTATTAAATGGGGAGGATTTGACGTAGAAAAAATCCGCGGGTGTGCTTAACGGGGAAATTTAGACCCGTCGGGTGTAGCGGAGGCGGGTATGGGGGTGGCAAACCCGTACCCTCTAACCGCTAGGGGTGTAAACGGATCGGATCGGATCGGATTTTACCTCTACCAGATCCTTTACCATATTTTTTCTCGGATTCGGATCGGATCGGATAATGAACGGTTGCGGATGCGGGGGCGGATAAATATAATCACGGATTCGGAACGGAAACGGAGCGGATTCGGGACGGAAAGAAAATTAGTCGGATTGGTATGCGCAATGTATATCATCAAGCCACATAACCAAAAATAATAGCTCAACAACATAATAATCTAACAAAGTTATACTCCATAGTATGTAGAATGACCATGCAAGGGAGTCGTTGTTCAACAAATGAGCTCCACAACTCACTAAATACAAATTGTGCTCTATTAGTTTAGACATTTCGGTAGAAAATTGGATTATTCGGATTATAACCACCCGATAATCCTAACTAATATTCGGATAATCCATATTCGGATGCTATTTTTCATACCATATCCTATACCGTATCCGGGTCTTCAGTTCAGAATCGGATATCCTTATCCGACAAATTCTTCGGAACCGGATATGGATTCTTTAAAACGGATTCGGCGACGGATTCGATGCGGAAATTATCCTATCCGTTTACACCCCTACTAACCGCAGACCCGTCAAACCCCAAACTAACTTTTTTTTTAAGAAAATAACCCTAACTAACTAGCGTCTCAGCACTGGACACACACGTTGCAGCCCACCAGCCCACCAACCGTCACCAGCCCACCAACCTCGCATCCTATCCCTAACTAGCGTCTCACGGTCTCAGCATCGAGCAGTCCATCTCATCTCCCTTCCCACGCCGCCGCCTCTCATCTTACTCTGAGTCCCTGTCCACCGTGCTCCCTTCCCGCGCCGCCGCCTCACATCATGCCCCGAGTCCTCGTCCATCGCGCTCCCTTCCCGCGCCGCCGCCGCCTCTCATCACGCGCCGCCGTCGCGTCTCATCTGACGTCGCCTCGCTCCCTTCCTGCACCGCCGTCGCCTCTCATCTGACGCCGCTGCGCTCCCTCCAGCCCTCTACTTCCTCTCGCGCGACAGCTAGCAGGGCCAGCACCATCACCGACTCTGGCGACGGCCAGCAGACACAGACCATGGAGAACGACGCGGGTACCCGGCGGGTCTCGTGAACCTGGCGGGTGGCGGGTATGGTGAAGCTCTATACCCGGCGGCGGGTATCGGGACGGGTGGCGGGGGCGGGGAGAAGGGTCGGGTACGGGTATGGGGTTGCCAAACCCGGCCCCAAACCCGGCGGGTGCCATCCGTAGACAGGATCCCTCGCTCGCTCCCCTGCCTTGGTGTCGATGTGTGTCCGGGATGCGTTTCACCACTAATCCACGTGTAATCTGTTGAAACGGGCGCAGGTGAGGCGAGTACCCCAGCAGATATCCGCATTTTCTTCCACGATTTCCGTTGCTTCTTTTCTTACGTGGGAGGAAGATCTCAAGCAGGGATTTTGCAATCATCTCACTTCGGAGAATAAACTGTGCGATGATCAATAGTCGTCGCAACAGGTCTAACACTGTCTTACTGAAGCTTTGGTACGTACATTTGCGTTCTCCGTCTTTCTTTTCTCCGATTTGTCGATCCAAGACGTCAACGTTTTTAGTAGTGTTTTCGCCTAAAAAGAAACTATTTTAACACTGAAGTGAAGCAGTTTCTCTTTGCTTAACTTTTGTGGTTTTGCTGTGTTTCTCTAGCATTTATATGTTGATACTAATGACTATTTGACACATACATTAAGAATGTATAAAATGCACAATATTTTTATCTAACGGCTGCGAATATAATTGAGAAGTACTAACTATTTATGAATCGGTCGAGAAATATGTCCTAAACCCAATCCGACGCGTCTCCTCCGCCTCCGACGGCAAGTGACGAGCCTCCTCTGTTTGTCGATCTAGCGAGTGGGTGGGGACCTAGACCTGCACCCGGTGTTGTAACTAGGTTCCTAAAGATAGCGTTTTATGGTGTCGTGGAGGTGCCATTCAAATGGTAGTGCTGGTGCTAGCACGAGTAATGGTACCTAGCTGTGGTGAAATGCAATTTCGGTTTGATCCATAATCAAGAAAAAATTGTATAAACGGTGAGTCATGCCCCATCTCAGCAGTGCCCCTCAATCTTAGGACGCAAATATCGCAGGAGACTCACCTCCATACACACATGTGAGACTAACCAAGAAAAAGCTTAGACCGAGACATTCGAATACTCGAGCTTCGATTCGCCACCCGTGAGAAAGGCTTGCGGCTCAAGGGAGGCCGTGATCCTACCGGCGGACCATGGGTGGCTCCCAATGGTCCCTACTTCCCGCATTTGGCTCCCCCCATCATGGATCAGTCGCAAGACTCTCTCATGAGAAGATACGACACATGTAATATGGAAGACAGAACATAAGAGCCAAGACCAGCGATATGGATTACAAGGACATATACCATGGAACCCATCCAATATATAGCGATAGTCTCGCAACCAACATGTTAGGGATGTAGAGTGTAAAATAGGTGTTCATGGGTAGTGGGTTCCGATAACGTATCTAGTGAACCAACCCAACTGGTGTACTAGATGAGAGCATACTAGAAAAGTTCACTAGATATTTAACCTTCACCACAAATCAGAGAGAGAACTTGCCCCACTTTATCCCCCGCCCTTTGGAGAGAGAGAGAGAGAGAGAGAGAGGAGACGAAACGTAGGAGTAGGTGAGGGGGGTCGACTGCACACCATCCATCACCGACTGCATTATCCCACTTTGTCGAACCCACCACCACTTTTCCGTGAGCTTTGCCGAGCCACTTTTATGATAACCCTCGCCGAAGAGTCACTAGAATCTCGTCGAAATCCGACCAAACTTGCCCAATCAAGACGGGAGATTTAAAAAAAAGCAGTTTCAGATATTCAGAGCAAATATGGGTAAAGTGGTATGTAGATAATTCATACATTGGGAGGTGGTAGGAGCTAACATTAATAGCGTGAGTGTGTAGCCACTAGTAGAAAAAGGGGCTACAGTCCCGGTGATTTAGAAACATATTCTAGACAGAGCTGATTATCACAAGCATGGTCCGGAGAAAATCCAGCTGATTGTGATGACCGAGGTCGTGCACGGTTCAACTAATATAAAAGTGCCCCCGTAGTTGCATATTCTAGACAGAGCTCCACCGCTCACAAGCGTACTGCTTTTACAAAACAACAAGTACTCATAAAAATAATATACAATATCAACGTGCAAATCGTTTCAAATTACATGTCATGAACCATGCTTTGTAGTAGCAGTACTTACTAACAGAAACCTTTTCCCGTATATTTTTGTGCAGCTCGTGTTATTTGTGCTAACTAACACTATAATTTACCCATCTAAAAAAAACACTACAATATCCCCACACACGCTGAAAGCTTGGGTAAAAGCCCAGATGATAAATCGAATAAGGGGGAACAGTGGACTGTGAAATCCAAAGCCGCAGAGATGATAGCATAGCATTCCACTCGGAGGAAACGGAATCTTATGTGCTTCAAGATCCATTGACGACCCTAGCTAGATCGTCAACCAGCCATGCGTATGAATAGTGGATCGATCAATGCTGCTGCTGGTACGTGCACAATGAGATTTTCTTCGGGAAAATATGGATCTCATCTACCCAATGGAAATGGATCCTCACATTATTTATCCCTGCCATCTTTCTAACGGTGACCAAGTACGTACCGTATTTACTACAGTATTTAGTGCCATTTGATCGAGTAAATTACAGAAACATACCACAATTGGCGGTCAAACCACGAGTCAGTACCAACTTTGGTGATTTTTACGTGTCAGTACCATTTTTGAGGCGAGGAGCAACAAATCGCACAAATTCGTGTCTAAGCGCATTTTGACAGCCACACTGACTGATGGGACCCGTTTGTCAGGCTGACGTGGCGGCACACATGCAGAAGGGGAGCTGAGGTGTCCATGGGGCCCGCCTGTCAGACCCTCATTTTCTTTCCACTCTCTCTCTTCTCCTTCTCCTTCCTCCAACTCTCTCTCTCTCTTCCCGCACCGCTCCTGGTCTCCTCTGTTCCGCGGGCTCCATGGATCGAGCGGGTCATGCTGTCGGTCGGCGCTGGAGGAGAAATCAGGGGAGGTGGACGGGCTAGCGTCGTGCTCACGCTATGGAACGGGGCGGTCCTTGATGGTCAGGGCTGGCGTGCTCATGCCGTGGATCGGGGCGGTCCGTGCCTCTCGCCGTGGCCTCCCCGCCCCTGCTGCTCGTCTTGGCATCCCTGACCCTGCCGCTCGCCGTGGATGGCGCTCAACGGCCGAGCTCGAAGCCCAGATCTCGGCCATCCTCGACGGCGTCGACCTTCAGGACGGCGACCTCGGAGGCCTCACCGCCAAGCAGCTCCAGGCCGCCGACCATCTCCAGCGCCGCACCATTCGGAGTGAGCGCGGAAGATGCGATGGAGCGGGACATGGTGAGCGTGGGCCAGGCGCGGCGCGCCGCCAGGGGCTGCGCAGTCCGGCGCGGTGCGCGTCCAGACACGGCCAGGGGCGGGAGCAGGTGAGCGCTGCCAGGGGCGGGCGCGGACACCAGCGGGCATGACGCACGGCCAGGGGCGGGTGTGGCCCGACACGGCGCGCGGCCAGCGGCGGGCACGGCGCACGGCCAGGGGCGGGTGCGGCCTGGCGCGGAGCGCAGCCACGCGCGGTCAGGGGCGGGCGCGATGCACGTCCAGGGGTGGGTCTGGCCCGGCGCACGGCCAGCGGCGGGCGCGGTGCACGGCTAGGGGCGTGCGGGAAGAGAGAGAGAGTTGGAGGAAGGAGAAGGAGAAGAGAGTGGAAAGAAAATGAGGGGCTGACAGGCGGGCCCCATGAACACCTCAGCTCCCCTTCTGCATGTGTGCCGCCACGTCAGCCTGACAAATGGGTCCCATCAGTCAGTGTGGCTGTCAAAATGCGCTTAGACACGAATTTGTGCGATCTGTTGCTCCTCGCCTCAAGAATGGTACTGACACGCAAAAATCACCAAAGTTGATACTGACTCGTGGTTTGGCGGCCCATTGTGGTATGTTTCTGTAATTTACTCCATTTGATCTAGTAGTAGTACGGATTCTTTCTCTCTCGGAGTAGCTTGGAGTGCGCTTGCTTGGCAGGCTGACTGGCTCTTCTCTCTCGCTGAGGTAGTATGGCCAGATGAATACGGCCGATGCAGGGAACAATTTAACTCAAGTGACAAGCGGACCCCACATGCATGGCCGTTTAATTAAGCACGGCAGTTCGTACTTGCATCGGAGCCATGGAGAATTGGAGACAGACGCAGGCTTGGGGTTGGGGCTGCCCCTAGTAGGAGGGTTTTGAAAAGTTTCCGGAGGGAAAGATCCAATACAGAGCGCTCCGTTCTTCCATTTTGCAACAGCCGGCAAATTGTGTGGATGCGCGGGCCGGCGAGAGCCTTTGTCTTTGTCTCCTCGCATATAGCGATGCGCGGCACAGAGCGGCAAGTGTTTTGTGAGCGCATGTCCCTTTGCCACAACACGCTGTACACGGAGAACCGGTACATACGCTCTGCCTCGATGATGGATGGTTTGTTGACGATCTTCGGAACTTTAAATCTCCAAGTGTAGAGAGTGCAGTTTGCTTCGCCTAACGGCTGCCACCACTGTTGTCGTTGACGGCATCATCGATCGCTCTTGCTCCGAGCAGTTGGCACCAACTCATCACACAATCACACCCAGCATCTCGATCTTACCCGACCGGACAAAGGAGGCAGCATTTCGTTTCGAAACGTCAGCTCGATTCTACGAACACCTGTTGTCGTGTTGTGTACCCAGGTCGGCGTCAGCCCGGAAGATACGTACGCGGTACCCGGCGGCGGACCGGAACCAGCGACACGACACCGGCGTGTTTGGCCAAGGATCTGCTGAAATATTGTTGAAATATTATCATATAACAATTTCAGAAAAATGCCTAAAGACCCATGTTGTCATGCGGTCAACTGAAACATTTGGCTTAATGAAAAATGAATATGAGTTGAAACGTTTGTATTAAGTGCTATTAAGTATGGGAGTTTTCAGAATTCATTGCGAGGTGAAACGTCCGTCCTAAGTGCTATTAAGTACGGGAGTTTTCAGAATTCATTGCGATTAATGGAGAATGAATTTGAGCTGAAACGTTTTGTCTTAAATGCTCTTAAGTACGGCCATTACTAGTCTCTTAATTCTCCACTTAATTGCGTGTGTTTTCGTTGGTATTCCGTCTGCGTGTGTATATAAGAGAGGTCGCTCCTCTCTCGGAAATATACAACAGACACCACATCCCTCGCATCGTCGTTCCTCCTGCTGTTGCTGCCATCGCTGATCCCATCCCGTCCACCGCGTACACGGCTAACGGGAGAGCAGGCCTCCGAAACTCCGCCTCTCTAGATCCTGTACGGGGAGAGGGGCGATTAGATTTTTGGGAGCGTCTCCTACGCGACTGCTCGTTCTATTTCATCTGCTTCAACTACATCTGCATCAACTACGTCCGCGTCGCCTTCCTCTTCGTCATGGCCACCGATGCCGACATCGAGAAGGCTGCTGCCGACAAGAGGATCGCCGACGAGGCTAACGCCTCCGCTGCTGCGGCCAACTGGCCTACTGGAGGGTACACGTTTATCCCTCTCCTGATTACTTGCATGTTTGCCGTACTAGCTATTTGTGTAGATATATCTACTATTTGTCTAGTACATGATTTTATCATAGAATTTCAGTATGTCATTAGCATTGCTCACGTCATGTTCATGATTTATTATTGGATTAATTTAATCGAACAATTGCCTAAATTCTCAGCAATCCAAAAACCTAATATGTGTAGGCAATTTTCGATTCAAGGTTTTGCTGTTGCACTGAAACCGGCCCCGTTTACGGGGACATATTTTAAGCGTTGGCAAACCAAAACCACCTTATGGCTCACTGCGATGAACGTGTTCTGCGTCGCCGGTGTTACTCCCACTGGAACGATTGCTCCTGAACAGGAGAAGGCGTTCAGGGAAGCCACCGTCGTCTTTGTTGGAGCCGTTCTGAGCGTGATCGGAGATAAGTTGGTTGATGCATATTTACATGTGCGGGTTGCCAAGGACCTGTGGGAGGCGCTCGAATCTAAATTCGGCGCAACCGATGCTGGAAGCGAGATGTACACTATAGAGCAGTTCCACGATTACAAGATGGTTGAAAACCGTTCTGTATTGGAACAAGCTCATGAGATACAGTGCATCGCTAAGAAGCTTGAGCTTCTCAAGTGTGTGCTACCGGGCAAATTTGTCGCGGGATGCATAATCGCTAAGCTACCTAATTCCTGAAGGAACTTCGCTACTACTCTGAAACACCAGAGGCGTGAATTCTCAGTTGAGAATGCCATCGGCCATCTGAGTGTCGAGCAGAAACGAGAGCAAAGGACTCGCACGGAAAAGGGACCGAGGGAACTTCTGTCGCCAATTTTGTACAGAAAAATTCTAACTTCCACAAGCCTAAGGGGAAACATGGTGTCCAACAGAATACCGACTTCAAGAAGAAGGGCAAGAAGCCCTTCAACAAGGATAAGAAGAAAGAAGCCTGCTTCACATGTGGTTCGGAGGAACATTGGGCTCCCAAGTGCCCAAAGAAGTTTAAGAAATCAGGACAGGACTCCAAGTCTGTCAACATGATTATGAGCAACAATGAGAATGGTGCATCTGGGTATGGTAATTTGTTTACTGTATTTTCTGTTTGTCAGTCTAATGATTGGTGGATTGACACAGGTACAAATATTCATGTATGTTCTGACATCTCATTGTTTTCTTCTTACCAGGTCACAGGGAACGGATCCGTATTGATGGGGAATGGCGCAAGTGCTTCTGTCCTTGGTGTTGGCACGGTCGATCTGAATTTTACTTCGGGAAGGATCGTGCAGCTCAAGAACGTGCAGCATGTCCCCACCATCAAGAAGAATCTCGTTAGTGGCTCCTTCTTGTGGTGCCCCGACCCGACTGCTATACAGTGATGCTGTGTGTCACCGGTTAAGCGATACAACCGGAGGTTATGGGTTTACCAATCCCCGGCCAAAACCTTTGGCAGGCGTTGCTCGGAATGGATCATCGGCAACGCAACACCCCGATTGATGCCTTAACACAGGCACAACCCTCAATGCATAATAGAGAGATCAAGAATTGTGGAACAACTGGCACATCACAGACTCTACGACTCAAAACATTATAGTGCACCTCTTATAATAGAGAAAGATAGCAAATATTATAACCAGAGGTCACCGACCCAACAGTACATCATGCGGAAGCAAATTATGTTGTTCTAAACAACAAGATCCAAATATGGCCTAAGAGGCCTATAGATAAACATTCCAGCGCCAGCTGTTCCAGGATGTCCCAAGCTGCCACCTGGGAACCCCAGACTACTCGTCGACGTCCACATAGAACCCACCTTCAGTGTCGGTGAAGTCCTCCACTGAAATCAAATAAACAACGTTGAGTTCGATGAACTCTGCAAGATTACTAGAGCTACTAGCTCGATGATTGGCTTTCAAAGGTTTTATGGCTGTTTTGCATAAAGCTGGTTTTCTTTATAAAAGACATCTGGCATCGACTAATCAGAATATTTTCGAAAGGGGGTAAGAAGTAAACTCTTTTCTTTTGATCATCTTCATCAGCAACCACCATCAATCACTTCACCTATCTACGAAGGCACCTCCACGAATCACCCTCGAGGAAGTCAACCTTACAAATCTTGGTAGTACCTTTAGTACTCAGGTTTTAATCATTCCGTTCAAGTTTCTCTATGGTCTTATAGTCCTTTCCCAAGTCGTCCATAACCGCGGGCACGGCTTTTCGAAAAGATTTAACCCTGCAGGGGTGTACTGTTTTTAACCACCGGTATCGTCCGACTCATTGCCTACGCTTAGCTCTCTTCCGGGGAAAGCCGGCTGAGTGGGAGCGGTTACAACCTTTACCTCGCTTGAGACTAACCCAGGATCATCAGTGGCGGAAGGACGGGTTCAGTGCCTCCAACACCCTGCCCCGCGGCCACTTATTTTCCTAAACACCACCATCCTCATCTCAGTCTTGGCCACCATCTTCACGCATGCGCAAATGGAAGCCCGAACTAGAGGACCCTCGGCTAGCCCTCCACAAGTTAGTTGGTCGACGGGGGTTCCATATGGCCTATCGATGGAAGCACGCTCAGTCTTGGTTCAAGTGGTAAAGAACTCGCACTTAGGCGGCGAGAACGAGACAACCCACCACATTCCCCGTGGCCTCTCATCCCCGCCTTTAGCAATTTATTATCCGTCACCACATTTTCCATCACATCCGGCCATTCCATCAACTGTTCCAACATTGAAACATCCACCGGACATCTAAGCATCTAAACTAAGCATGGCTAAGCATATACATAGCAAGTATAATTATCTCGGGCCAACACTTCAATCCTATGGATATTAGGAAGGATACAGGTAATGGCAACAGATTTCTAATGCAACTAGTAGGATACTCTAATCCAAGCAAAAGACATTTGGAACCGAATGCAATATTATAGTGGGGAAAATAATTGCGGAAATATAGGAGGAGACATGCTCAGAGGGGGGATTACGCTTGCCTTGTTCAGGGGGCTGGTAATACGGGTCGTCAGGGTATTGCGGTGGCACCCCGACTGCTCGATCTATCGATCCATAAAAATACCGAAAAGACAACAATCAATAATCACACAAGCGAAACAGGTGCAATGCACAAACACATGATGGCATTACATTTTAATGCACTGGAATTTAACTAACAAGTTAAATGGGTGCAACATAATTATTTCGACAAGAGGAGATAAAGCCCCATATTTAATTTAATGTTTTCCTTACTTCCTAAAAAGGTGCAGTACTACAAATGTGTTCAAACATGCATGGAAATGATGTTAATGGATGGTCCATATTAATCTGAGCATTTTGATATATTAAACACCTTTTTCTGATAAGGCATTAAAAAGTTATTGCATTTTCAGAATTTGATTTAATGCTACCATTTTAGCAAATCATTTTAAACAACATTAAAATTAATTATCCATGTTTGAAAAACATATGAAACATGAGGTATATCACTTGCTGAACATTTTGGTATATCAATCTTAATTTTTGGATTAATATTTAATAAGTTATTGATTTTCCAAAAATGATTTCTTTTCTGCCATTTTAATTATTTTAGATAAACATCAACTAAACTAATTTAGTTGGATGTGTGAGTTATGCCAATAAACACACTTTATTTTCCTGAACAAATTGATATATTATTTGTAATATTTGGATAAGTATTTTAAAAGTTATGTATTTTTCAATTTTTAAACATTTTCTGTCCTTTTCTTTCAGTTTCCAGAAATTCATCCGAAGCGTTTTTCACTCGGGCTGGGCTACACACCGTCACTGACGTGTGGGGCCCGTAGCCACGCTGGCGCGGACGCGGCGCAGGCGGGCGCTGGGCCACTGACGGGTGGGCCCCGGCTGTCAGCGTGCGAAATAAACTGAAAAAGGGCAGTGCGCCGTGCTAGATCAAACTCGCGACCTCGCGAGCGTGCGCGCGTGTGCTAGCCACTGGGCTGGCTCGCGCTGGTGATAGTATACGGGTACACACCTATATGAGGTGGTGACAGTGCACGGCGACGTCGCGCGCGGCCGCGGTGACCATCGGCGGCGAGGTGCACAAATGCGACGTTCTAAGGCACGCGTGGACCTACTACTTGTTGCATTCGAGGCACACTTCTTCGGACCATCTGCTGGTGGAGCTACGAACCAAATGGTCGCCGGCAAATGCTCCGGCGACGAGACCGTGCGACGGAGGGTTACGGCTCCGGCGGAACTACGGCTAATCGTAGATCTAGCGAGAAAGAAAACGAACGGAGATGTCCATTAGAACCGTGAGCTCACCCTCGATGCGTGCGGTTGCTCGGAAGGGACGGAGGTGGGCGGAGGCGACGGTGAGCTTGCTCGAAGTCCGGCGGTCGGAGAGGAAGAAGATGGATTGTTCCCGTCGATTGGCTGCTCCCCGCGGCGATTCCTTGCACGGAGAGGAAGAGGTGGACGAGGCAGAGACGATGCGCCTGCTCGATCTGCTCCTAGCGACCTAGAACGGCGGCGATTCGACGGCGAGCGTGAGCTTCGGTTCGGCCATGGTGAGGAAGAAATATCTAGAGAGAGGAGGGGCGACAGAGGGGTGAGGGGAGCAGAGGAGTGCGGTGCTCCTCTTATCCTGGTCGCAGGGGAGAGGAGAGCAGGGGCCCGGGGGCCCTGGCGTGGCGCGGCGTCGGAGCAAAGAACGGGAAGCACGGCGTCGTGTCTCCCGGAGAAGACGCCGGTTTTGCACGAAGCCCCCTGATCTTCTTTCTCCATTTACAAATAGGTCCTTTTTCTATATTCCTTTTTAAAACCAGTAGCACTTCAAGTATTTTATTGGGGCACTAAAGCATTTTAGAAAATTATGAGAAAATTCAGGTAGCCTCTCCTTATAATGTAGAAGCTCCACAAAATTTGGGGTTTAAAAATAAAATGTTTTGACCAACCTTTGTTCATAGTGTTTCATTATGTCAATTTTGCTAATTTCCAAAATGATATTCCTTTAGAATTTTGAAGCAAGTGCAAAATATTAATTTTGAACTCTTGGAACTTCCTTGACAAATATAAGATGTCAAGATGTTTTTGTTTTGCAAGTTTGAGTGCTTTCCTTGATTTGAGATTTTATTGAGGCAAGTTTGGCATTGGTTTTTAAGTGGTGCCAAACCATTTGTTTTCTGTGTTTAGCAAATTAAAATGGATGCCATGATGCATGAATGAAATGCAAAAGTGAAAATTTGGTTCACATTTTAGGTTCACAAACTTAGGGCTGTTACACTTCTATGTAGAGAAGGGTTTAATTTGGTATTTGAGTCTAATAAAGTTGTTGTTACGAAATATTGACTATTTGTTGGAAAAGGCTATGAATGCGGAGGCTTGTTCCGTTTTCCCTCGCTGATTTTTGTAATAAAGTCGTGAACAATATTCATTCGAATGTTAATGAAGCAGAAGTTTGGCATTCACGTCTTTGTCACATTAGTTTCGGTTGTATGACGCGGCTAGTAAAATCGAATTTAATCCCAAGTTTCACTTTAGCCAAAGGTTCTAAATGACATTCGTGTGTACAAGCAAAGCAACCTCGCAAACCCCACAAGGCTGCGGAGGAGAGACACTTGGCACCGTTAGAACTCATACATTCTGATCTATGTGAGATGAATGGTGTCTTAACTGAAGGTGGAAAGAGATACTTCATGACTCTGATAGATGATTCCACTAGATATTGCTATGTATATTTGTTAAGCATCAAAGATGAGGCTCTACACTATTTTAAAATCTATAAGGCAGAAGTTGAGAATCAACTTGAAAAGAAAATTAAGCGAATCCGGTCAGATCATGGTGGAGAGTACTTCTCTAATGAGTTTGATTATTTATGTGTGGAACATGGTATTATTCATGAGAGGACGCCTCCCTATTCGCCCCAGTCAAATGGGGTTGCCGAACGGAAAAACCGTACTCTAACTGATTTGGTTAACGCCATGTTAGATACATCGGGTTTATCCAAGGCATGGTGGGGGGAGGCTATATTGACATCATGTCGTGTCCTGAATAAAGTTCCGACAAAAGACAATGAGATTACTGATACCCACAAGTATAGGGGGTCGTTGAAATCTTCGATGTGTAAGTTTTAGTATCGATCCCACGAGGAGTAGAAGGTATAAGTGTTTATCCTTTCAAATAAGAGTGTCACTATTCTTATTATCTATGCACTAGACAAAGTAAAATGATGCAAGTGTTTTTGGGTTTTTGGTGTAGAGTTTGCAATAAAATAAAATGTTGAAAATAAAATATGATGGGTGAAAGCTCTCAAAGAGAGAAACCCAATCCTCTATGCAGCAAGAGGACAAGCTTGAGTGGTGTGTGGCTTATGTGTGGAAAACGTTCCCAAGGGCAACATAGACTTCATGGCATAAATATTTCTAGAACAACAAGATAAATATTTTGTCAAGTTTTAATCTTCTTGGACGGAGCCATAATTCGGGAAAGCTAAATAAATAAACTAAACCCCATTATGATGGTTCTTATGGCCAAGTAAATGACTGCACAAGAGTTATTAAGACATAGAGTCCCACCATAGCCTTAAACTCTAAGGTCCCCGATACTAATACCCTCATAATGCAATTTCATGACTCGGTCTCAGGTTTACATGTCCTCCCAAGTCTCCCTCACTCCATTACACCAACACATGTTAAGTGAAAATCATTGCCAATCCATCCTATGCCCCCAGGGACATGAGAGAACTACTCACAACGCGAAGACATGATATGACTCAATGACATAAGTGATACAACACAATCTGAAAGTATAATCTCCCCACAAAACAATGACAAGTAGCAATTCACAAACATGTAGAATAGTACTTAGACAATAGCTAGAGTTCGAACAATCTCAAACTATGAGGGGGATGAAGTGGATCACGAAGATGGTGATGGAGATGGTGCTGGTCTTGACGGTGGTGTCGATGGAGACTCCGGAGGGGGGATGGAGGAGCCTTCCGGAGGTGTTTCTGGCGGCGTTTCCCCCTCCGATCTTCTCCGGCGGCAGCCTTCTGTCTCCTGTTTCGTGGTTTTGTGTTTCTCCGCCGCCTCCGCGCGAAACTCCTCGGGGGACTATTTTTATAGATGTTTTTAGGTCAGGACGAAGTCACGGAGACGAAAACGGACGGCATCGGAGCCACGAGGAATAAAAGAGGTGGTCCCACACGGCTAAGGAATCTGGCCGCGTGGGACCATCTATTTTCTTCCTCGGACTTCCTTTTTCACGGATCCTTGGCTCGTACGTCTTCTTATTTCCAGATATTGGGCCCCGTAAAATCTCAGGTCATTTGGACGTCGTTTGGTCCCTGAAAGTAAAAAACATGGAAAAAGGGGTTTTCTGGTTCTGCAGGGTTAATTCCAAATAAATGGGGAAACTGTGAATTATCCCCTAAAATCATTATAAAACATAAATATAACCCATATATGATGCAAATAAGTTGGAATATCAAGTAATAAAATGTAAAGTTCATGTATGCATTTTACATGCATCAATTACTCTCTATGAGCAATGGGAGAAGAGAAGGACGACACTTTCATACTTACGTACTTGGGGCTGTTTGACGAAATTCAATGTGTCGATCCCCAAAAAGCGTAAGCTTGGACCAAAGACGTGGATTGTGTTAATTTGGGCTACGCTAAGAATAGCGTCGGCTATAGATTTCTAGTAGTGAAATCTGAGGTACCTGATGTGAAGGTCGGTACAATTATGGAGTCTAAAGATGCTACATTCTTTGAGGATATTTTTCCTATGAGTGATATGCCAATCACTTCTAGACAGGAATCTGATGAGACTCTGAACCTGCCATTCCTATGGAATATTATGAACAAACACATCACGAAAATCCTGAGAAGGATACGAGGAAACCCTTGGTAGGGGCAAGAGACAGAGGACTGCAAAGTCCTTTGGTGATGATTTCCTTGTGTACCTTGTGGATGATACTCCCACTTCTATTTCAGAGGCTTATGCGTCTCCGGATGCTGATTACTGGAAAGAAGCGGTCCGTAGCGAGATGGACTCCATCATGGCTAACGGAACATGGGAAATTACTGAACGTCCCTATGGTTGTAAACCGTTGGGATGTAAGTGGGTGTTCAAGAAGAAGCTTAGGCCCGATGGTACAATTGACAAGTACAAGGCTAGGCTTGTGGCCAAGGGTTATTCCCAGAAAGAAGAGGAAGATTTCTTCGATACTTATTCACCTGTAGCCAGACTGACCACCATACGAGTATTACTCTCTTTGGCGGCCTCGCATGGTCTTCTCGTCCACCAAATGGATGTTAAGACGGCTTTCCTGAATGGAGAGCTAGACAGGAAATCTACATGCAACAGCCAGATGGCTTTGTATTAGATGGTCAGGAAGGAAAAGTGTGTAAGTTACTGAAATCTTTATATGGCCTGAAACAAGCACCTAAGCAATGGCATGAGAAGTTCAATACAACTTTAACCTCTACTGGTTTTGTTGTTAATGAAGCTGACAAATGCGTATACTATCGCCATGGTGGGGGCGAAGGAGTTATACTGTGCTTGTATGACATACTGATATTTGGGACCAACCTCAAAGTGATTGAGGAGGTTAAGTCATTTTTATCTCAGAACTTTGAGATGAAAGACCTTGGTGTGGCTGATGTTATTTTGAACATCAAGCTACTGAGAGATAATGAAGGTGGGATTACACTGTTGCAATCCCACTATGTTGAGAAGATTTTGAGTCGCTTTGGATATTCAGACTGCAAAATTTCTCCAACACCATATGATCCTAGTGTGCAGATTCGAAAGTTCACAGGCACAACTAAGGATCAGCTGAGATACTCTCAAGTAATTGGTTCACTCATGTACCTAGCGAGCGCTACAAGGCCTGACATCATGTTCGCTGTGTGCAAACTGAGCCGGTTTGTTTCCAATCCGGGTGATGTACATTGGCTGCTGTTGAAAGAATTATGCGCTATCTGAAAGGTACAGAGAACTATGGACTTCACTATACCGGAAGCCCATCAGTGCTTGAAGGTTATTGTGATGCGAATTGGATCTCTGATGCTGATGAGATGAAAGCCACAACGGGTTATGTGTTTACCCTTGGAGGTGGTGCTGTTTCCTGGAAGTCTTGCAAGCAAACGATCCTGACGAGATCGACAATGGAAGCAGAATTAACAGCATTGGACACATCTGGTGTCGAAGCAGGATGGCTTCGAGATCTGTTGATGGACTTGCCTGTGGTTGAAAAGCCAGTACCGGCTATCCTTATGAACTGTGACAATCAGACAGTGATTACCAAGGTCAAAAGTTCAAAGGACAACATGCAGTCCAACAAACATATAAGAATGAGATTAAAAGCTGTCAGACATTTGAGAAACTCCGGAGTGATAGCGCTGGATTATATCCAGTCGGCTAAGAATCTGGCAGATCCCTTTACTAAAGGGCTATCACGTGTTGTGATAGAAAATGCATCGAGTGAGATAGGGATGAAACCCACATGAGTTGCCATGGTAGTAACCCAACCTATGTGATCGGAGATCCCGTGAAGTAGGATCTGGGAAAACAAGCTAGTGGTTAACTGAGGAGAGTACTTTAGTAACCCACTCCGTTGGAGATGCACTACTCTCGTTAACTGTATGGCAGGTTGACATTTGTCTTAATGTGTTCCAAGGCTTTGTATAAGCAAGATGCTATCCTACAGAGCGATCTTTGGAGGAACACACCTATATGAGCCTGACTGCTGGTCACAGTCTATGAGATTGGGTTGATCTCTAGAAAGTTCATGAATAGGTCAGGAGTGTGACTAATATGCTCCACCCAGGGGTCAGCCTTCGGCAGCCTAGTACTGGTAAGACGTTTGGCGAAACTACTTTACGCCAAATTGACAATTCAAGGCATAGTCCATTGTCAGTTGTGAAGGAGTGTAGCTATTCGTTCTAGGTGGAGCTCAACCTTAACAGGTCTCCACTGAAAATACTGGTATATCAAAACAGTGTTTGGAACAGAGAACATCATGGGTCTTTGGGATCTGGTGGGGGATTGCTGAAATATTATTGAAATATTAGCATATAACAATTCCAGAAAAATCCTAAAGGCCATGTGTCATGCGGTCAACTGAAACATTTGCTTAATGGAAAATGAATATGAGTTGAAACGTCTGTATTAAGTACTATTAAGTATGTGAGTTTTCAGAATTCATTGCGAGCTGAAATCGTCCGTTCTAAGTGCTATTAAGTACGAATTCATTGCGCTTAATGAGAATGAATTTGAGCTGAAACGTTTTGTCTTAAGTGCTTTTAAGTACGGCCATTACCAGTCTCTTAATTCTCCCTTAATTACGTGTGTTTCCGTTGGTTTTCCGCGTGCGTGTGTATATAAGAGAGGTCGCTCCTCTCTCGAAAATACACAACAGACACCACATCGCATCTGCTCCTCGCATCGTCGTTCCTCCCGCTGTTGCTGCCATCGCTGATCCCATCCCGTCCACCGCGTACACGGCTGACGGGAGAGCAGGCCTCCGAAACTCCGCCTCTCTAGATCCTGTACGGGAGAGGGGCGATTAGGTTTTTGGGGAGCGTCTCCTATGCGACTGCTCGCTCTATTTCATCTGTTTCAACTACATCTGCATCAACTACGTCCGCGCCGCCTTCCTCTTCGTCATGGCCACCGACGCCGACATCGAGAAGGCTGCTGTCGACAAGAGGATCGCCGACGAGGCTAACGCCTCCGCTGCTGCGGCCAACTGGCCTACTGGAGGGTACACATTTATCCCTCTCCTGATTACTTGCATGTTTGCCGTACTAGCTATTTGTGTAGATGTATCTACTATTTGTCTAGTATATGATTTTATCATAGAATTTCAGTATGTCATTAGCACTGCTCACGTCATGTTCATAATTTATTATTAGATTAATTTAATCAAATAATTGGCTAAATTTCCTATCAAAAAAAAATAATTGGCTAAATTCTCGGCATGATCAGGGGCCTGCCAGCGGAGGCGGAGCGGCGCGAGCCGCGCGTGGAGCAAATGAATGCGAACGAGCGCGCGCGGTGGGGCAGCGAGGCGCCTGTGAAGCGAGTGAGCGGTGGGCACGCACCTCACCTCAGGCAGCTGCGGCCGGCCGGAGTGGCTCTCCGTATAGTAGTACAGTACTATTCTTCTACCGTCCGTCAGTCACGAGCCCACACGCCACCGCTACAGCACGCGCACGCACTAGTTTAGTTTTACGCACAGTGATTAGGTGGTAACCACGTGTCGCGTGCCATGATACGATGTCTGACGTGACCAACCACGCAGGTAACGGAATCGCCTCCCGCGAATATAGCAGATTATTACTGTGAATCCGATGCCCATCTCATTTTCCCACTTCCTTTTCCGTTCACTATATAAGTATCTGTCAGCCACTGTCCTCCGGTAAACTGCTGCTAGAGGCTATCACTCTCTAGACCGTTTGAATTTGTTTAATTTAATTACTCCTACCACAGTGTGCTTTCTGCATCATCCGGTTCGTATTCCCGGTGTTGAACTGTTGATCGATCGATGACAGACAGACAGACCACAGTAAATAAACAAGGAGTAGTGAAAAGGAAAAGAGAAAAGAAAAGCCCCTGGCTAGACATCCGAGACGGAGACACGAGGAGAGAGACGGGTGAGGCACCTCGCAACACGCAGTGTTATTAAATGGCGTAGTAAATCCTAGGGTGGTGGTGCTGAGTGTGGGGGTGGGGTGCCCTCGTGGTTTTATTGGGTTGGGGTGGGGCGCGTCGCTTCCATAGCGTAGCGGAGCATAGGGTTGCTGGAGCGAGAGAGATAGGATAGGCGAGAAAGGAGTGGGAGAGAGAGGAGCGGCATAGGTGTGAGGGGAGGCTGCTCTCATCTCGTCTTCCTCTTTTGCTCCTCGTGATGCGCGCGCATTGCTGCTGCTGCTCAAGCTGACTGCCGTCTCTACTCGGCGCGCCTCCTCAGATTCCTCCTTGTCCTACTCGGCGCGCCTCCTTCAAAACCCCAAATCTCGCCTCCGTCGGCGCCACCGCCGTCCTCCCGCCGGTAAGGTTCTCCCGCTCCGAATCCCCCGGTTCGTTCTCTTGTGGCCAAATCTGTTTTCTTTTGTCTTGTTTTAATTCTGTTCGTGTTGGTGCTGCTTTTGGCAAGCTCTAAGCTCAATCTCCATCTTGTTTGCCCATCTGCTTGTGTCTTTCTTGCCACTTCAAATCCAGAGGTTTATTACGGATCTTGCTGCATCATTTTGCTAGAATAAAAACGAACCAAAACCCCACCTCACCTACCACATCTATGTTCCTTTTGCTTTCTTTCTCTATATATTTCTTTTCAAATTTTAACTACGGGGTGGGGAAGCGGGGGACAGTGGGCGGAGGATATAATGAGTAGGAGGGCACCAAGATCGGCTCAGGCTCCACTTCTTTTCTTGAGATTCATACGATTTTTTCCTCCACTGTGTTAGTGCCTTTTTTTTGTCTGAAAAAATAGAGTTTTACCTCGCACCGTCTGATCCAGTTTATGCTTGCTCTCTGCAGGGCCGCGTGATGCCGGTTCCCGATCCGCGAAAGCTGCCGCTTTGGTCACCAAACTGCGGGCACAACCGGTCCTAACTTGAAGTGCATCGCCCGTTTTGTGGCCTCCACCCAGATGCGGTTGTTGGTTGCAAAGCTCTTTAAGTAGGAGCAGCTCTGGAGGCGGCAGTGCAGGGGAGGATGGGTTCTTCAGGGTGCTCGGAGATAGTGGAAATGGCGGATGAGACCAAAGATGCCCGTCCGGGCGGCGGTGTCACCCACCTGAGGGTGAGGGTGAAGCCGGCGGGGCAGGAGCATGGGGCGCGGTCATACTCGGTTGAGGATGACCTCGACCGTCTCCTCAAGTCGTTCAATGTGCGCACCTCGGCCCGGGCATCTGGGCAGACGAGCACGGACAAGAGGCTTATTGCGCTTGGGAAGGCGCCGATGTCGAGCTCCGAGATTATGGAGTCGGTCAGCTTGAAGCAGGCGCTGAGGAAGATGTGCATCTCCCAGGCGTCGGAGATGGCCGCCATGAAGAGGATGCCCAAGCCCGCAGCTGTGTCAAATGCTTCTGAATCTGGGGCTGTTAAGAAGCTTTATGCGTCCGGTGTGGTTCAAAACAACGAGGAGCAAGGTGTGGAGGATAAGGTTGGGAAGGCCTCTGTTTTACCTGAGAAGAGTGTAGTAAGTTCATCGGTTAAGTCAACTGAATCAAGTAAGAAGGTGCCCAATAAGAGCTCAGCTAACAAGCATTTGCGATCAGCTTCTCCAACCAAAGCCAAGGTTCAGAAGACCAGAATCCAAGATGTGATGGCAAGTGAAGATCCATCTGCAGGAAGAGCCGTGGCAAAACAGAGGAAGGGAAAATCGCCAAAAGCATCTAGCCCGCGGGCTGTTCCAGTAGGCGGTTCACGCCTGGTGAGGCCAATGTTCCGCAACAAGTCCTCCACTAAGAAGAAGGTTAAACCCGAACCACCTGCAGCAGTGTCGTCCCATAAGCATTGCGAAGCAAAAGGTTCCGGTTCTCACACCAATAAACTGCAGGAGGCACTTCAGGATGAACCCAGAACTCCAGCACCAGCCAACAAGAAGGGTGCTGATAGCTCTCTAGGTGCCGAAGGGGCTGATTTTGGCAAAGGATATGGTGTTAATGGGATCCTGGTCCACAGCCCGGTGAGTTGTCAAGATCAAAGGAAAAGGGTGAAAGCTCCCAAAGCTCGAAGAGCAGCATTGGTGACTATAGCACCAGCACGAGCATCAGCGAAGATAGTTATGGAAGTTTCAGTGGTAATAATGGCAGCAGGCCTCACATGTCAAAAGATGTGAGATGGGGAGCCATGAGGCGCATAGCGATCCAACATGGGAGCCTAGGACTGAAGAACTTCAAACTTCTCAAACAACTTGGCTGTGGAGATATCGGAACTGTTTATCTAGCCGAGTTAGTGGCTCGGACTGCATGTTTGCACTGAAAGTTATGGACATTGAGTATCTAATAAGCAGAAAGAAGATGCTGAGGGCTCAGACGGAGAGGGAGATACTGCAAATGCTTGACCACCCATTTCTACCTACTCTGTATTCTTATTTCACGACAGACAATCTGTCATGCCTAGTCATGGAGTATTGTCCAGGCGGTGACCTGCATGTCCTGAGGCAGAAGCAACCCACCAGAACCTTTTCAGAAGCTGCCGCTAGGTATGTAAATCCAGTTATGATATTTGTGTATTCTCTTAACAACATAATGCACTTGAATTTGCCATGATGGTGCTGCTTTACTCTGATGAACCAAAGTGGCATCAAACTGTCGGGCTGACATAATCTAGCTGAAAATTGTGTTTTAAGTTATTTTAACTCACAAGGATTATTGCCCCTTGCAGATTTTATGTGGCTGAAGTTCTCCTAGCGTTGGAGTATCTGCATATGTTGGGGGTTATATATCGTGATCTGAAGCCTGAAAACATACTTGTCCGCGAAGATGGGCACATCATGCTCTCCGACTTTGATCTGTCCCTGAGGTGCTCAGTTAGTCCAATGCTTGTGAGGTGCTCATCAGTAGGAAGAGACGAGCCTCCTAGGCCTTCGGGGCCTTGTGCAGAGAGCTGCATTGATCCACTGTGTATCCAGCCATCCTGGGCCAATTCTTCTTGCTTCACACCACGGCTGGTACCTTCTACCCCTTCAAGGAGGCCCAGAGTCGAGCCCCCGAAGAAACCATCACTTCCGCAGCTTGTTGTCGAACCAACTGATGCGAGGTCAAATTCATTTGTTGGGACCCATGAATACCTTGCCCCGGAGATCATCAGAGGAGATGGCCATGGCAGCTCGGTCGACTGGTGGACTCTTGGCATCTTTCTATATGAATTGCTCTATGGCAAGACACCATTTAGGGGACCTGGCAACGATGAAACACTTACGAATGTGGTCTCACAGGGGCTGAAGTTCCCTGATAGCCCAGCAGTCAGCTACCACGCGCGCGACCTAATCAGAGGGTTGCTTGTGAAGGAGCCAGAGCACCGGCTAGGATCGAGGAAAGGAGCTGCTGAGATCAAGCGGCATCCATTCTTCCAAGGTCTGAACTGGGCCTTGATCCGTTGGACTGCACCGCCGGAGACCCCCAAAAGTGTGGACACATCAACCCTTACGGCAGCGGTGGCACGCAAGAAGAAGGAAGGCAAGTGTCTCGAGTTCCGGATGAACGGAGATGACATCGAGTTTGAGCTCTTTTAGTGGTGGCAGTAGTAGTAGCGGTAGTACTTTGTATTCTGATGAAGAACATCCATACCACGGTAGCTAGTAGAAAGTAGTAGTCCCACACTACCCACTCACCTGCAGTTTTTTTCTGTTGAAAAATGAGTTATCTGTTGTCTCCTGCCAATGTTGGGATGTAGTGTAAGGTCGGCTGTTATGCATGTAACTTTATTCCTTGTTAATACCATCAGATATCAGATCAGCATGGGTAGTTGCTATGGGCATGTGCAGGCATTTTTACGTTTGAACGAGTCATGGTCTTGGAAGCCATAGAGCTTGTAGAATATGCTGTTGTGCTGTACTGTACGCAATACTAGTTGTAGTAGTTGTATTGCCGGGAAGCAGTACAAGTAACTCAAGTAAGGTTGACGGTCAGTAACAAGTTGTGTAACATGTGTCCTTGATAGGTAATATCATAAAGTTAGGAGCACGGATTTAGCAGTTATGTGTCTGTTACTGACTTCACAATTATATGGGTTAGTTTTGTGTTGCTGATGGAACGCACACTAGTGTGCATCAGTTACTGCCTGCTAAGTAGTATAAATGTGCTCGCGTGGATGAATTCATTGCCGCAGTGACTGATGTGATCTGATTACCTTCTTTTTTTGCATAGCGAAAGACTAAAAAAAAAATATTGCAGTACTCGGAAACACTACATTTTTTTCTGGAAAGCCATGTTTTTGCAAGCAGCGCAAAAAGATAAATTCAGAGTTGTAGTATATGCTATACGAGAAGAGAAATGTACGTGCAAGGGTGGGTGCTTGAGTTTACGGTTTTCCTATTTATGTTTTTTTATATTTAAAGTTCATAGATGGGCACAATGTTACAAGAAGCACACACCCGAGTTTTTTCCGCACAGGCTTAAGATCAAAATACGTTTTAGCGAAATGTGCAGTTATGGCTTCATCGATTACTCCCACAACACAAGTAGACGGACTTTCTGAAATAACAAGCTCAGTGCAGCTTGGGAGCCAAAATTCTTTTTCCCGGAACCTTGCTAATAAGAGATCATTAGAAGTCTAGAAGATCACGGTAGGCATCTCAAAGCGGGCATTTCCCCTAGAAAAAACCACTGTAACGTGTACAGATCCTAGCGGTATATGCACCACATAGCAAAATGCTACATCCATGAACCCCTAAAGGTTAGAACTGCCGTTTGACTTACACAATGTACGTCTTCGTCGGTGCTTTCCTGCCACGCTTCCTCCTCGGACTGGATGGATCAGACATGAGACAGAACGCATTAAGAAGTTCCTCGTCTTCGTTATTCCAGAGTATTCTAGATTTTTCAGGGTTTTGTAGCAGCAGTTTGGCCACAAGGAAGCCGGCAATGGACCAAGTTTGGAATAGCCGGGCCTGCTTGCCGATGAACCGCCCACGCTTGGTATCGTAGTATTCGGGCCACTTATCCAAGGAAATACGGCTTTCAGCCACCTCCACAGCTCTTGCAGCGATCTCGGGCCGGTTCATTTTGATACATGCCACCGTGAGCTGCAAAAATGAAACAAGAAACTGATTGACATCTACAAGCAATAGCACCAACTGGTTCCAAGTAATCCAACTGAGCACTTGACAAGGTCCTGAGGTGCTAAACTACCAATGCTTATCAGTTAGCAAGTAAACAGAAATCAAAAGTTTTTCTTGCAAACCTGCCACAACAATGTTGGCCATGAACCTCCATTATGGTATGACCAAGGTCTGCAGCAAAGCAAAACAAATGTTATGAAGAAATGCAAAAGGATCTGCAAGACTCGCAGACGTAGACGATAATCTAGGACTCACGTGTTCTTAGGATCGCTCCCAGTAATATATTTCCACTCTTGATCCTCAAGAGCAGGATAACATATCTTCATTGGCATCTCTGCTATTAGATCAGACCATTTTGCTTCAATTAGATCCAGAATTGCATGAGATTGATCGGTCGTTGCCAAACAGCTTACTATAGACCACAAGTTCCCCAGAGAAAAGAATCGGAAATCCATGTGAGCTGGTTGCAGGTTTCCGATGAAATAACCCCTTTCGGAGGGATCCATTCAACTAGCCACGGAGGAATTTGATCAGGATATATGTTAAACTTGTTGACGGCATCATAAGAATATTCTTCTGTTTTGTATCTATAGATCTCATTTAGCTTTCTCTTTTCAAGCCAATAATACTCCCTAATATGAAAAGAGAGTGCCATAAGCCTGCTATTTAGGGCGCGGATCAAGTCAGCCGATCCATCTTCTGGGGTAAGCATCTCACGTGCACACAAGAGGGCTGAATAGAACAGAGCCTACACCAGAAATGGAAATGATATATGAAAATCATGCATAAATGCCATAAAGAATCCTCACTCATCTACCAGGATAGTGGGGAAGATCTTTTTTTTGCAGGAAGAAGATGATAAAACCAACCCTAATCTTAGAATGACCTGAACTAACATCTTTTGTAATGACAAGTACTTCAAAAAGCAGAAATATCTGGCTGGCCATAGGTTAGTGAATTATTTGTACATATATAAAAGCATTTGGACTTTAAATAAGTTAGTGAATTCTATCAGAGGATAGGTTCCTGCCACACCACATGGATAATTACAAAAAAACAGTAAATCTTCATAAAACATCTTGTCATCAGTCATCGTACATGAACAAACAGTTTGGATGACACTCCCAAAACCAGAAAACGTCGAATGTTTCTCCCAACTTAAATTTATGAGAAATCCTACATTAAATCGCGGAGGCCTTGATACTGTTGCATGGGTGTAATGCCAGCCCATAAAGATTCAAAAAGTAACATCCAAACGCAGAGTTACTCTAAGTATTGTTCTTCTTTGCTTAATGTGGCTCAAATCCACAAGAAGACCACTTGGGATCGAACGGTCTGGAGCATAGGTCCCGCTGGATCTATGACCAGCAAATATTCTCTCTTTAATTGGCCAACATTTGTAGCTCCAGAATAGGAGTGTGCTGAATTAACATGTTTCGTAATGATATGTACTTCAAAAAGCAGAAATATCTGGCTGGCTATAGGTTAGTAAATTATTTGTACATATATAATTGCATTTGGACTTTAAATAAGTTAGTGAATCCTATCAGAGGACAGGTTTCTGCCACGCCACATGAATAAAAACAGTAAAATGTTCATAAAAATTCTTGCCATCAGTCGTCGTACATGAACAAATTTGGGTGACACTTTCCTAAAACTAAAAAACGTCAAATGTTTCTCCTAACTTAAATTTATGAGAAATCCCACATTAAATCGCAAAGGCCTTGATACTGTAGCATGGGTGTAGTGCCAGCCCATAAAGATTCAAAAAGTAACATCCAAACGCAGAGTTACTCTCATGGTTTTAAAGGCGGAAAGGCGTCGGGGCGTCCAGGGGGAGCGCCTAGACGCTTAGGCGACGCCTAGGCGGGCGCCTTGTACGGAAAGGCGCCAAAGGCGGTCGATTTCTTGGGGCGGAGGGGGAGCGCCTGGACGCTAGGCGACGCCTTTAAAACCATGGTTACTCTAAGTATTGTTCTTCTTTGCTTAATGTAGCTCAAATCCACAAGAAGACCACTTGGGATCAAACAGTCTGCAGCATAGGTCCTGCTGGATCTATGACAAGAAAATATTCTCTCTTTAATTGGCCAACATTTGTAGCTCCAGAACAGTACTGTGCTCCAAGCGGTGAAATTAGCAACACCCAAAGCGAATTTTAGACATGTCTAAAGCTCAATTATTCAGTACGTAAGAAAAGATCAGGCTTCAATATTGTATTTCTATTTAGTGCTGCGCCACCATCTTATATGTTCGAGACTTGATATGGCTATATGCTATGTGCTGTTTCTTTTCTGTGTGTTTCTGATGTTTCAGTATGCTGTTACTTTCTTAACTTAACTGCGCCACATGTTCGCGGGTACCTGAATTTCCAGTGGGTGTCCATGGATACCCATTCGACGATCCATCATGCAGGAGCCATCAGTGACTAGCAATGTGGGGAACATGTCAAACCCATCAGCTAAGCAGAGCTTCAAGATCAATTTTATTCCAGTCTGGACATCTACTCTCTCGTGGAATGAAAGGTCCCCTGAACATTTTCCATATGCCCTCAGTAATATGATCCACCATAAACCTGAAAATCATCATTAAGGTGCTCTTAGTTTATACTACAAATTAACAGACTCGTCAGATCCAACAACATTTGAATTAAAATGTTTTTAAACCTGAATCAACTGGTGCCACACGGCCTATAGCAGCCTCCCCAAAATCAGGATCTAAGACTTCCTCAGTTGCGCCATCCTCACCACCATCAAGCGGAATAACACGCACCTTGAAACTAGCTGGCATTAACCCTTGGCCTGGACTATGGCAGTCAATCGTTTTCTCCCAGCTCTGTAAGTCGTTAAGAATCGGTTTTTACAATTGGAAGCTTGGTGCATCAGGGTGGGACAGTAATAATGATATCCTTTGCTAGCAGAAAGGATCTTCAGTAAATTAAAATTCATATCTATCGACTTCAACTTATAATTTCTTATAGGTTGTGCTTTTCAAACTATACAACATCTTATCCACATTCAGGATCATCAACATCAGTTATTCAATTAACACAAGTAAGACGCTCTGTAGGTCTGAATTGACACCAAAGGAAGGACCCAAACATGAATTGGCTAGTGCAAAGCGGGGCATCACCTGGAGCTGGAGCGTGTGGAGGATGAAGTTGCGCACGATGTCGTACTCCCCCTTGAGCAGGAAGGCGATGCCCGAGGGCACGAAGTCCCGGATGAAGACCTGGTCGTAGTTGAGCGGGCTGGCGTCGTTGGGGTCGCAGGCGGCGATCGTGCCCACGGGGCTGCCGCAGTAGGTCACCACCGACTCCCGGAGCAGGTCCCACGCCTCCTCTTCCAGGTCCCGCGGCGCGCGCCGCCTCTGGCCTGGCGACGCGCCGTTAACATCGCCGCCGGCGCCGGGAACCTTGAGGGCGGGGTCATGGTGGTGCGCCGTCGGGCTGCTGGTCGGATGCAGCGAGCTGGCGGCGCACGGAGGGTTCCGCCTGACCCCGCCCTTTCTCGGATGGGCTCCGAGTCGGACGGAGCTAGCGGGCCGCGGCGGCGGCGCCGCGCCGGGATATCCGTGGTGGAGGCGGGGAGGCAGCGGGGTAGCCACTTGCCCGATCCCCATCATGCGCTGGACGAGCCGTGGTGGTAGGAGGAGACGGAGAAGTAAGGGTTGCGTGCAGGAGCGGCGCGGGGCACGTGAGACGGACGGCGAGTGGGTGATGCAAACGAACCAGCGGCAGCTCAGCGGAGGAAACTTTGGTGCTGTCAGGCCAGTGGCGCGCGGAGGATGGCGACGGGGAGGACGATCGGAGACGGAACCAACCAGCCGAGAAGATACACGTCCAACTGTCTATCCTTGTGTGCCTCTGTCTCTTCCTCTCCATCTGTCCCTGATTGCTTTTTAAAGTTCCGCTTCTGCCTTCATGAGTTATTTATCATCAAATTCAAAGTTTTTTTTTGCAGAATTAAATTCAGAAGGTTAAACATCTAAAAGAGCTATTCACAATGATAAATTTAAAAGGCAAGTGTACATGAAAAGAATGCGCAAATTTGCAATATTATCAAGTCTATCCACTCAATGGAAATGACCAAATGTGTCTGCACACAGGTTTCAGTTAACAGAAGCAGCAGCATAACCATCCTCAACTGTTGAAGATCAAGCGGATCATGCCTCGATGGACTCACGATGCTCCGTCGTACAGCTCATCCAGGGATTCACAGTTTTTCTGGCGTGAATTGCCGACTTCACTTCGCTAATGCAACATTGTCACATACATAGATCTCCCGTTGGCTTGTGGAAGGAGTAGTATTTCTTGTCAAAACACGCACAAAGGATTTTGCACTTTTATAGCACATACAAACGTGAAATCGTACTGGTGGTGTACAAGTCTAGAAATGTGATGTAACTGATGTTCTCCCACAATGCTTTCTAGCCCTAGCGTTAGAACCTAAAATGTCAAACTATTTTCCACCCCACATTCTTGAACTGAACAGCAGCAGCAGAAGAGACTTTCAGTTTCCAACTACATAGCCAAGAGGAGGATTTCAATGCGCGCTGTCATCATGATCATTGTCCTTGTCGCCTTCGTAGTACTCATCGTCACGGTGAACCTGTTTGTCTTGGGTATGCTCTGCAAACATAATACAGTGTTAAAGTTCAGAAGGAGAAAACAATACAGGCAAGGAACTTACTGAATGGAAACAAATACAAAATATATAAGAATACATAGATAATAAAATGGATCAAATTTCTTTAAGGGAAAATTTGTCATTATGTGCCATGCATATGCTTTGAGAGAGATTGACGAGTTTGCACGGACAAATCATGAAGTCGTATCACAGAAATGAGCACTGTAAGACATGCCAGAGGTATTCCACTTACGGACAACACGTTCATCAGGGTCCAGCTCATCTTCATCAAAGTCCGGGACATAGAAATCAGGTGGAACCTGCAAAATGAGTCGTTATGTGCACAGTCTCTGTTCGGAAAAAAAGAAACAACACATCTTGATGGAAGCAACAAAAAAATAGGCAGCCAAGACATGTTCTAGTGTTCTATCCAGTTTCGTTGGGATGTTTCAAAATGTGAAAGCAAATACAAACTAACCTCTTGCATCTGAACACCAGGTGCATGTTGTATAGCCCGCAAACTCTCCATCACTTGCACTTTGATTGAACTGAGATAGGTCTTACTATTCAAGTTGTCCTGGTCCATTAATAAACAAGAGGGCAATTATCATTCATGCATACATATCCCTAAAGAAAGAAATGGATGTTCTAGTTGATCGTACTCAACATTTAAAAAGCATGACGCACCAAACAGCAGTTAAATATTTCTATAACACCAGAGACACAGGAATAAAAGAAAAGCTCAATCAGAAAAGGTTCATACCATGTTTAGATTTGGTACTTTCAACGTATAGTCTGGACCGAAGTACTTAATATATTCATTGTCAGGAATCTCTGCAAATAAAATAAAATGTGAAACTCCGGACCATGGATAACCATTAAGGAAGAGTATTAGGGCAATATGGGATTGTTTTCACTTCTACCTTAAAAGATCAAGAAAATATGGAAAATAATACAGGAAAAAACGTTGCTACCACTGAAAGATTTCTAGCTACTGTCACTCAAAAATAGAAGGATAAGACAGAACAAAGAAATAGATACCATTCGGTAGCTCTGTGTCTAGAAGGACCCCAGTTTCAACAGCCCAACAGCGTGCTACATTCTCTTTGGTGTATCCACCACCTCCCGTCACCTGCATGTTTGAAAATACGTGGATATCCTAGAAAAAACAAGTGAAATCATACCGTAACAGTTTTATCCCTTACCAGCAGGGGAATTTTAAATTTCTTGACAAACTTTACACATTCAGCATGGCCTGTTTATGAAAACAGATCAAGTTAGTGAGTATTATATATTATTCAAGGGAGTTTAGCTCAATGAAACTAAAGTACAAAAGACCCCAAACACCATCAATGCAAGAAAAATCCCAAAATACGGCAGTTCTACAATTAAGTGGAGACAAAGATTAAACATGGATAAGTTAACTATACATCTGGATGACAGTTTTGCCGAATCTATGAGTAGCACTTAATATCCTTAAGAGCTATAGTACCTTCAATAGAAAGATTGAAACACCCTAGACGGTCCCGTGCTAATGAATCAGCCCCACATTGAAGAACAATAGCACCTGGCAGATAAGTCTCAACAACCTTGGCAATAATCTACATGATAAGCAACATAACATACCTCGATAAGACTAGAGAACAAGAACATGAAAATAACCATAAAATAATGCACATCGACTTACCGTTTTAAAGAGCCGAGTAAAGCTAGTGTCATCTATGCCATCTTTAAGCGGGATGTTGATGGCATAATATTTTCCTTCCCTGTCTCCTATATCCTTCAAATGACAGATGTAAAACGATATGAAGAGCACATCCATCTAAAATGAAGATGTAAATTTTTTAAGGTATCATCATCATTACTTAACAGCACGTGATATTCAACTATGTAAACTGAAGGCAAGGCAAGATGCAGGCTCTGTAAGTGCCAACTTTTGTCCACATGTTTATAAACAGAAAGGCGCATATTTCAAACCTTGCCTTTCCTCTATTTTGCGAGTTACGAACTCCAGCTATGAGAGAATTTTTGATTGGAGAATTAACAGCTCAATCAAATACAATTGCATAAAGAACCTTCGCTCATTCAGAACCATGCATAAACCATGAACAAAAATTGCACCACAGGCAACAGAAAACATCATGACCCATGGCAAAAACAACAAAATGAAGCTCCCAGTGGTACTTCAAGCATGAACGCAAGAGTGACTTCTAATCTTCTCAGCTCAGACGATACACAATTTCAGTTAACTGCATGCATCAGAATGAAGAAAATCCTTTTAGAGCATGACCGTTTATCAAATATAGATCATAAACCCCACTATCCCCAAATATTTCTCAACCTTTCTGACCTGCTCCTCCAGAACCAAATATGATGCTGGGTATTTTCCTATTTGGATAGAATACCGTGCCAAGATTGCCCAGTAAAGGAATGTGTGTTCAATGATAAAATGTCACATGTTCAGATTTTGGAATTTCTAGGAGGACAGGAGACATTGAAGAAAACAAGGGGCTGAAGTGTGTTCCAATGGTTCCTATAACTATTGATTACCTCAAGTACCATCAATTTTGAGTAATATTATGCCAACACCAGTTGTAGCTCAGTAAGGTAAATGTCTCTTTATCTTTCATCATTGAGAGTTCATATGCCAACTTTAACCAACATACAGTAAATAGTAGACAACAAACACCATGCACTTCATGCCTAATAGTGAGCACAAACTAAGATACAATTAAGGGTCTAATCCCTGTCTACATCATCAACCAAAAATATGAAGTAACCTGTGAAACTAAATAGAGGCAACTATATAAGAATTATATTCATAAAGCTTGCCAGTGGAACATTACCTTAATATCACCTGTGCCAGGAAAAAACATGTCACCATACTTGTGGAAACTTACAGTCATTACCCTGCAAAGAGATATACAAAATCAGATAGAAATTTAAAGGCTCAGGAACACACTGCGGCACAACTATACAGCACTGTCACAGTACCCACATTAGAAGACAGAGAGTCAGAGATAGCCAAAGAATAACTAACTAACAACAAATTACACATGCATGCTTTTTATTCACGAAAGTATGAACCTGTCAGTGAAATAGAAGGCTTCTTCAACTCCATCTCCATGATGAACATCAATGTCAATATAGAGAACCCTAGCATGATACTTGAGAAGCTCCAGAATTCCTAAAACCAGATCATTAATGTAGCAGAAGCCTGACGCCTCACACTTCTTTGCATGATGCAGCCCACCAGCCCAATTAATAGCAATATCACATGTTTTGTGATTTAGTCTTCGAGCCGCATCTGAACAATAAAGAATAGTTTAGAAAGATCACAAAACAGAAAGAAGCATTGACAACTTTCATATTACCTAGAGTTCCTCCAGCATAGATTTGGCAGAACTCAAACAAATCATCAAAGACCGGGCAGTCCTCTCCAAGATTGACTGGCAACAACAATGACAAAAATTAACTGGGTACAAATTATAAAGAATAAGAGAAACTCCCAACACACTGAGATTCGATCAATAGCAATACCATTTGGTAAATCAGGCATATTGTGGAAAGTATAGCGGACAGTTTTTCATTTAAGAGGAACCAACTAAGCTTCGATTTCCATACAACTATTTTTTGATCAATCAGACCATCTTAATGTGTCCTACTTCTATTTCAAGTATACATCTGAAGACCTAAGCTCAGGATGGGAACGGGCCGACCCGGACCTAGACTTGGACTTGGCCCTTGTGGCCCTAGGGCCATTTTGCAAGGCCACGGGTCGACCCATTTGAAAAAACGTGGTGGCCCTGCTGGTCCGATGGGCATCGAGGGCCGAGACACACGTTTTCAGTTTTGTTTACATAGAGAAAAATAATACCACGGCTATAAAGACGATAACATGTTTGTTTCGGACAGTTTAAAGCACAAACTCGCACTGGACCGACATCGGCGAAACAAATTTGACTTACTAGTAGTGTTTGGCATCAGACTAGAAGCACTGATTACTCTACGGAACAATATAGAGAGCTACCTAGTCTGCAGCTAAATTATCATGCACCTAAATTACTCTTGGAATAGCGTATTCGCAGCTCTAAAGAATCAGAGCTAGTCTGCAGCTAGCACCTAAACAAGAACTCCATATGAGTATGAATATAAAAAGAAATGGACACAATCTAGTCTGCAGCTAGCACCTAATCAAGAACAAGAGCTCAACTTTACTTTGCAACGGCTCGAGCTGATCAGCAGGACGGAGCTGGACGGCTAGCAGGACAACGTGTTGTACAACGAGCGTAGTAGATGAGGCATAGCTGCTCACATACGAGGCTGTGAGGTGGGTCGGCCCCGCTGACCCATCGGGTCGGCCAGTGCCGGCTCCACCGACCCAAATTTGGTTGATGGCCGACCCAGGTGGCCCAATGGCCTCGATTTTTTGGGCCGGGTCGACCCGGCCCATTCCCATCCTAAACCTAAGCTAATATAGCACTACCTTAGATCTAGGTAAGGTGGGGGTTTCCGTTTGGTGCCACTGCGAAGTTGCACAAGTTTGACCAGCTGCTGATGGCGTTTGGTTCATATAAACAACTGTGGTGTGCCAAAAGTTCTTAGGCACATGGCCTACTCGTCATACATATTATCTAACGAATTTTTGACAGAAATTTTAAACCAACATGTGGCTAGGAGAAGAGAAAAATGTATTGTATTGTGAAAATATCAAAGCTTGTAAAAGTAGTTTGTAGAAGAGAAAAATGTCATCACTCATACATCTAGTTAATTCACTTGCATACAAGTGTTGGGTATCAGGAGTTATCCGGTGCAAGAATTCCACATAGTCAGCAGAGTGGAACTGGGCAAGCTCTGTTGGATATGCTTTGTGGGGTCTCTGCAAAATCCATTGGGAGAAAAATAAGGTAAAATACACATTTAGGCACTTTGTAAGTATTATAAGAAAGGGAATTAACAAAATTCAATGCCGACATATATCTCCATCTTCTTGTGAAGTCCATATGAAAGAACGAGATGATGTGTCATACAAAGACGATGCGGTTTCATCGGATGATTCGGCCCAAAGTACACATTGCCAACGTCCCCTGAGAAGCTCGGTCACACAAAAGTAACCAAGTAAGCAGTCATAAAAAATGGAACACGGTAATAAAATTGAACAGTGAAAAACTTATGTGCTAGTTGAACAAGGAGTGTGGACTTTTCTTCAAAGATCATAAATAAAGACCTTAAATAAATGAATGAAGGCACTGCCGCACTGGTCCTAAAACCGGTATCAAATAAATGTGAACACATGCGAATGTAATCTACCCTGCGCCTACCTTCTTAAACACATAACGGAAGCAATTTTACATTTGACTTCCTTATCTGACCTAGAATGAAGTACTGACGCAAATTTATAACGCACCTAAGGATAGGGTTGAACTACTGAAGGAATAGTAGGCCAATTAACAGGGTAGCACCAATTCTACTTGAACAAATTCCGATAGCCCATAGCATCCAGAAATTTCCCTTAGCCGTATAACCACTGCACAGACTTGGACACAAATGTCCCATGATCACATCTTGCCACTAACAAATAAGCGAAACAAAAACAAAATACCACTGGCCCATATGATATTTCCCCCTCATCTTCGAAATTTCCAGGCGAGGCGCCCAGGAGGAGCAAGAGTAGCGATTTGCGACTAAGGGGGGAGCTAGGTAGGTACAGTGGTTAGGGAGAGTGCGGTGGAGAAGAGGGGGCGTAGCGGACGTACCATCGTAGAAGTAGGATATCCTGTCTTTCTCCAGCATGACCTCGCTCTTGAGCGGCCGCCTGCCGCTACAAGCGGAGGCAGCGGCGGAACCGGGGGACGGACCGCGACGGAGGAGGCGGCGGCGGAGGTTGGGGTGGTCGTGCGTGAGGAGGAAGAAGGGGACAAAGCCGCGAGCGAACGGAGCGAGGCGATGGCTCTGGGGAACGTTCTGGACCGGGTTGGACGGCCAGGATCGTGGTAGTACCAGGATCGGACGGACAAAATTTACTCACATCGTGGTCAGATGGAGATGGACTCTTCTTCAAGGTGTAGCGAAGAAACTAGACTAGCACAGATGATTGTAGCAGAAGTGGTTAACTTAGAAACCATTCCACGAATTTCTGGACCTCTCCTCCCCCTCTCTCTCTTGCTACAGTGTCCAGAGGCGGATCGGAGGCGACTCCGGTTTCCCCAGCGGCCGCCGGCGTATCCGCGGGATTTCTCATCCTCCGGCAGCCGCCCTGGCGGCGGGCGGATGGGGAATCCCCGGATCGCGCTCCGGCGATGTAAATAGGGTGGAGTTCGGGCGGATCGTGGGCGTCGCGGCGGAGGCGGGGTCGCCATGGTCGTCATTTTGCTGTGCGGCAGCCTCCCCTCCTTTCCGGCGGCGTCTTCGACGGCGTTGTTTGGCTGCTGCTGCGCCCGGCCGGCGCTGCCTCCGGTGTCGGCGGGCTGTCCGTGGGTGGTGTATAGGGGTGGAGCTCAGTTCTTGCGGGAGTTTGCCGGCGACGGGCTTGAAGACGGTGGCTTCTCCGGCGGCGCGTCGGTCCTTGGTGGCTGCAAAGGCGAAGGACTTCCGGCTGCTAGTCTGTTCAAGGCTCTATGGAGCGATGAAGACGGCGGCGTGCCTTCTGCGCGTGTCGACGGCGGCGGCGGCCGTCCCTGTGGGCTTCGTTGTAATTTTCCTTTTGTTCAGGGTTGTCTGTAACCGTGCAATTCCTTAATAGATCTGGGTTTTTATGTCAAAAAAAAGTGGTTAACTTCAACGGGGGACCACGTTAAAAGATTTGCGACTCTTGGTTAGGAAAAAAAGGGGAATTTGAGGGAAAAACTTCCGAACCGAATCTCACGAGACCTGCCAAAAACACTCCTCCACACGCTCTCCAATGGTGCTAGGCACACCACCGGACTAGGGGCTAAATGGGATGAATCTTATTCCATCTTCAAGACGCCGCCTCCTTGTCATCCTAAGCAGTAGCGTAGCTAATATAAATCAACGTCCCAGGCCAACCTCATGCTGCAGTGTCAAACAGTACTACTGTAGCTATAGTCAACAAAGAAATTAGGTGCCACGGCCAGTGTAGTATAGGGCCTGGCTACGCCCCTGATCAAACCTAAGCAAACTTGAAAAAACTCCTTAAAACGGAACCCTCCCACCGGTAAAGACCGAGATCCCTCGCGCCTCCAGGGACCTAACGCTACGGGAGACAGGTGATGAGGACATCCCTACCATTGACGCAACCACAACTACTGCACCACCGCAATTACAAGGACCGTTGACTAGGGCTCGTGCACGTCAACTACAACGACAGGTACTTTCGTTTCTACAAGCTACTCCTAATGTATATGAGAATATGATGCTGCCTAAAGTAGATGTGTTTGTTTCTCTTAGGAATGATGGACCAAGCATGGACGAGGGGGACAAGCTATGGAGCATGTACGTGGATGGAGATAGCCGCAGGCGTGGAAACAAGGGAGAGGATGATGCCACCAATGGAGAGTACAACAACTTGAAGCCACCATGATGACATTTGAAGACTTGGACGAATTCATCAAGTCCACACTTCATAATCTCGTCCATAGTCACATATGGTGCTGCGTCACCTTTTATTCATGGGCCATGGGCCATGTAATTCGAACCAGAAGTTTTAGTGCGTTTTTAGAGTCCGTACTAAGGAAGGAAAGTCCTCCAAGGGTTGGATTCGGCCTTCCCCCAAGGCTGACCGAAACCCCCTCCTTTCCTCCTTATATACCTCGACTAGGGTTTCGTTTAGACTCAGATTTTGTTTAGCTAAAAGACTGCCTAGCGTTTCGCTGCATCTTCGTGATCTCGATTTGTGTCCAACGACCAGATTAAGACCGCTTACGGAATCCCACCTTTTCAATAAAGTTCATCTTATATCCGTAATTCTTGATTGCAATATTGATTCTTACTTGTTCCTCAATCGCAGGTAGAACCAGACCTATTGGTCAGGCCGATCGTGCTTCTGCAGGATTCGGTAACCTCGGGAGATTGGTTTAGCGATTGCATTAGCGCTGCGTACGTGTGCGTAGTAGTCGGATCGCCAAGGTCGAACTCCACCAGAATCGACGTATCTTCATCTCATCGAAAGATCGGACACCTTTACCCTATCAAGTGGTATCAGATTTCAGGTTGCTCGGTGAGATTTTACTGTTTACTAGTGTAGATTGCATCTTCATACCTACAGTCCACGAAAAAGCCAAAAATACAATTAGGGTTAGTTCATCCCGTCCTACAACCAGTCCGGGCCTTTCGCATTTTCTTTTCAGTGCATTGCTTTGTTGAATTTTCGTCTACATCGTCGTGTCGAGTTGTTGGTCTTAGCGTCTAGTTCCTTTAGAGTTTCGAGTTCTTTGCATATTTGTCTTGCCGCCGCCGCACAACTCGCATCTCGCCACCACCCACCAGTCTTCCGCCGCCATCCATCTACCCACCAACACCGCGGCCCACATACTCGCCGCCACCCCCTTCACCACCGCCGCCTGTTTAGGGTTAGGGTTTGTCGGTTTTACTTTCCATCCGTGGTTCCTTTGTTCATGTCGGTTTAGAATTGTAAAAAAAAAGTCAATCCGCATCCAAGTCGGGTTGACCACGATTTCTACTAGTCCAGTCCGAAATTAGTCCGAATTGGTCAGTTTTGGACATCAAACTTTGACTGGCCATAACTTTTGCATACGAACTCCGTTTTCGACGTTCGACCACTCAAAATTCTCAGAAAAAAGTTTCGCATCCAACCCTAACAACTATGTAGTTGATTGCCCAAAAAATCTCTCAGAATTGCCAAAAGAGTGCAGGAAGGTTGAGTTTTTGCCACTTTTCTGAAAAAAGTTCGGAATTTTTCTGTGATCTTCACTTATATCTTGCTTTTGAGCTATTCCTTTGTGCTTGTTGTTGCCGCGCCTTGACTTTGTTGGTGCTATAGGCTCGCGTCTCTAGTACGGTCTAGCCTAGGACCAGCACGGTACTGTCTTTGAGCGTTTATTCAACTTGCATTCCTGATTTGATTACTGCTAATTCTTGCTACCATAAAGCCTCCTACAGCTACACATATTTCTCCTACGTGCATTGTGCCTCTCCTGGTAATCGCTTTGCCAATTTCTGAGGTGCTGATCTTTGCGGTTGCCGTGACGCTATCCTGCGTGGCAAGGAATTTGTAAGGGCCTTGTATATTGCTTGACGGATTCCGTGACTACCACCATATTAGTAGCTCTTAGGAACATATACTTGTGATTTGTTTCTTGCTTTCTACTAATCATGGCAGACGACATAGACAACAAGACGAACACGGAGATTTATGAGGACTTCAAGAAGATGGTGTCCAACCACACTCAGGACATCGAGACTCGACTTGGCACTGCCATGGACCGACTCGACGGCTTAGAGGGCACTTTCAACACCAAATTTGACGGCGTCAACACCGCCGTGACTGATCTGACTGGCAAGTTTAATCAGTTGCTGGATAAGCTACAGACTGAAAGGATCGGTATGACACCTAGAGGGGGGGGGGTGAATAGGTGCTACTCCAATTTTAGTCTTTTTCAATTAGGCTTGACACAAAAGGTAAATTCTCTAGATATGCAACTACGGTGAATTTACCTATATGACAAGCTAGCAACTAAGCACGATATAATAAGGCGGTAAACAAGGATAGAGGTAACCGAAGTCAAAGCACGCGGAGACACGGATGTAATCCCGAGTTCCTCCTTTTTAGGGGAGTACGTCTCGTTGGAGAGGTGTGAACCAACACAATGGTTCAACGGCCACAAAGGCCTCACCCTCTTCTCCGGTGAACCGCACCACAAAGGTTTGGTTCACTTCAACTATCGGAAACCTTCGAGGCGGAGTCCGGAGCCTTTACAACAACGATTTGGGGCACAACCCACAAAGGATTGGGGGCTCCCAAACAGCTACAATCTGTCACAAAGACAATCAAGTGAGTACAATAGGGGGCTAGGTTTTCCTAGTGGAAACCCTAGCAAATGGTCCCTCAAGTGAATGAGGGGGAAATGACAAACGGCTCGGTGAAGATGTAGATCGGGGTCTTCTCCTTCAATCCTCCAAAGATCAACAAGTTTGGGTGGAGGGATTGGGAGATCTAGTGATTCTTGAGCTTGCAACAATGGGGATCTTGTATTCTGGGCGAGCTAGCTGGCTGGAGGTAGATGGAGGGGTATATATACCCCTCCCAGAAAAGTAGCCGTTGCAGAAAGAATCACACCGGAGACTCCGGTCCTAGTGACCGGAAACTCCGGCCTGGGGCGGAAACTCCGGCCTACAGGGCCGGAAACTCCGCCCCACACCAGGAGCTGAGCAACTTCTTCACAGCTGAGACTCGGGCCAAAACTCCGGTGCACTGGGGCCGGAATGTTTGGCCAGGGGCGGAAACTCCGGCCTAGGGGGCCGGAAACTCCGCCCCACACCAGGGGCTGAGCAGCAACTTCGCAGCAGAGGCTTGGGCAAAGACTCCGGTGCCCTGGGGCCGGAATGTTCGGCCAGGGGCGGAAACTCCGGTCCTGAGGGCCGGAAACTCCGCCCCACACCAGGGGCTGAGCAGCAAATCAGCAGCTTGCTGTTTCTTCGAGGACAAGACCAAGGACCGGAAACTCCGGCCTTGGAGGCCGGAAACTCCGGCCTGAAATGCTCCAGAAACTCTTTTCTCTTTTTGGTGTTGATGCATATGTTGTATACAATAAAACCTGCATCACTTAGCACCAGATTAAAACATCCAAAGTGTTGTTAACTAACACACAAAACTAAGAGATCACAAAATGTCCTTTCAATCTCCCCCTTTTTGGTGTTAGATGACAACACACGGATTTGCAATATAGTTCACCATACTATCATGTTTAACAAAAGGAAAAGCTCCCCCTAGATGTGTGCATATAACTCATTTGCTTTGGAATGCAAATGCACACATATAGAGAAACAAGTTCCACAAAAGGTGACATGATATGTAAACGATACAAAGCACAAACAAGACATATCACAAAGTAGGTTGAGCCTAGAGATAAAAACCATACCTTGTGCATATAAATGTAGATAAACATCCATATAACCATAGCACAATAATATAGGTTCAACCATACATAATAGAAATCCAATGTCTTACACTCACATAGTTCACAACACAAGATGCAAATAAGTTCCAAATAACATAAAATGGACACAAGCGCAATAAAATGATAAAAGCACATGCTTGTGTCCAACCCATGCAAATCCCGGAGAGAACCTAATAGAACTACTTCTCCCCCTTTGGCATCGAGACGCCAAAAAGGGAAAAGAGCATAACTACACGATACCCATGGAGATCACCCGGAGCTTTCTTCCATGTCATCATCACCTTCCCTTCTTGATTGTAGTCCTCATCGGAAAGGTTCATGGGAGCCTTGCCGGTGTTGCGAGAAGAGGAGGGCAATGAAGTCACATCCGCATAATCCGACCAAGGAAAGACGTCTTCGTTCCATTTCTCAAGAGGATAGTCTCGGCCGACGAGGAGGAGATAATAGGATTGCCATCTTCATCTTCTTCCGGAGGAGGAGTGATACTACCATTGTTGAGCTTGCGCAACTCCTTGATCATGATTTGTTGGTTGTCAATGATATGCTTCTCTCTCACATATGAGGCATGGTTCTCCTTGTGAAGTGCAACATCCATGCAAAGCAACTTTCTCTTCCACCAAGAGAGTTTACTCACTTCCGAGTTCACTTGAGCCCTTCCTTGAAGATAGGAGGGAGGGTCGGCATTCTTGCTTCTCCTTCTAGGCATTGGGGCCTCGGTCTCCGCTTCCTCACTACTAGATTGCGGAGGAGGTGCACGAGAGGAAGACGGTTGCTTGGTGTGCTTGCTAAGTTGGTGGAGAGTCCCCTTGGCATGCTTGGTGAGGCGAGAGGTATCGATGTTGGAGACCTTGGAGAGGATGAGCTTCATCACATAAGGTGCATAGAGAGGGTTCTTGTGCTCAAAAATGGCCCAAAGCAATTCACACTTGATGAAATCCATGACATCAACTTCTTGGCCTTCACAATCCGGACCGGCTTGGAGCACCTTGTAAGCATGGTATAAGAGATTGACAAGCCCTCCTCGAATGGCATCCACATTTCCGGCTTGAGGAGCAAGATTGAGCCGAACCATGCGAAGGAAAATGTTGAAGGTGGGGAGGAGGTCTTGATTGGTGCCAACGGATTTTGCAACTGAATATAAAGGGCGCAAGCGGCGTTTGTTGTAGGCTACCCCTTCCACATGCATCCTCTTCCCAACACAAGTAGTGGCACCCTTGAACTTGTATCCCAAACATCTTCCAAACTCCACAAAGTTAGAGGTGCACTTTTGAGAACCGGTCATCCAAGTCATGGTGATATCTTCATCATTATCAAACACCACTGTGGCAAAGAACTGATGCACAAGCTGAATATCATAATCTTCATGAACATGAGAGATGAGCCTCTCAAGTCCAAGCTTCCGAGCAATCCACACGGCCTCTTGAAAATAAGGCTTCTTGTCCAAGCTCTCAAGGCTCAACACTTTTTGCTCACACACCATATGCTTCTCAATGCGGGCATAAATCTCATTCATGATCAGCTGCTGCTCTCTCCTTGGAAACCTAGGATCATCGGTGTTGGATGGCAAGTCATAGAACTGCTGAGATCTCATCCGACGAAACTCGAGCTTCCCCATGCCCAAAACAGTGGTCAAGGAGTCAAAATGAGCTCTCTCGGCCTCTTCTTCATTATCAAAACCACCTAGGGCAGCATGTCTTGTGGCTTCTTCATCTATGGTACCTGCTGTCTCAGACGGCCAGCACTGCTGTCAAAAAGAAGCTTGTCCCTTGTTTGAGCACGGATGACTTTTCTTGGTGATTTTTCAGGATGTTTCATGGAAGCCTTTGTCCTCTGCCCACCTGTGAAATAACAGAATAGGAGAAAAGCATGGGGATAAGCTTGCATGTCCAGGAACCAAAAGAAGAAGTAACCAAAGAATTCTGGGCACAAAGTGTCTGATCTACACCGGAGTTTCCGGCCTCAGGGGGCGGAGATTCCGGCCCTGACCGGAGTTTCCGGCCTGGAAGACCGGAGTCTCCGGCCCTGAGATGGGGAACCTCGATTTAGTTCAAGAAACTTTGTGCTGAGAGTTCTAGGGTTAAATCTAGGATACACCTTGCCATCTAGAAGATTCTACACCATGAAAAACTAGGGGAACTACTCTCCAAACTTAGATCGAGGTGAAAAACCTAAGGAGAGAGAGGAGGTACCCTTTTTGTCCATGGTGCAGCCCAAACGAAGGAGAGGAAGGTCCCCGCGTTGGTGAGGAGGAGTAGGCCGGAGGCACGGCGGATTCCGGCGGCGGGGAGCAGCCGGAGCACTTCGAGGCGGCGGCGGCTGCAGGGGAGAGGTTGGGGGTCGGGGGTGTGTGGGAGTTGTGAAGTCAACTCCCACCCCGATCCCCTTTTGGACCCCTGCGAGAACTGCCCAGACCGGAGTTTCCGGCCTAAACACCGGAGTCTCCGGCCTAAGCCAGAGTTTCCGGGTTTAGGGCGGAAACTTCAGTCAGACCGGATATTCCGGCCCAAAGGACCGGAGTTTCCGGCCCCACCAACTCAAAAATGCCAGATTTTGTTGTGAACATGCAAGATGCAAGAGGAGCAAGTTTTCAGAAGGGAGAGGCCTGGGATGGGACACAAAGTCACTGGAAATGGTACTTCACACTCAAACTTGGTAAGAGGCACAAAGAAAACATTAAGAAGCATCATTTGAGTGTGTTTTCCATAAAAACCAACGGATAGGCAAAAAGGCCATAAAGCTCCAACAAGATCAAATCTTCACAAAGAAGATGGCGGTGGCCTAAGCCACCATGTATGAGTGTATGTGGTGTGACACCGCGAAGATATATCTTGGGTTCACCGCCACTACTCGTCATTTAAGCTCACAATTCATAAAATGAACAATATAGAGACAAAATGAGTTCTTTCTATCGGCATAATGGGGGGAGGGATAGTCCAATGGATTAGGACCGCACTCCCCCTATGTCCATGCCTACACCTAAACCAAACAAATAGCTAAGATAGGTGTGTATGCAAGATACTCAAGCGACGCTCCCCGAATCGATGATATTTAGCTCATGCCTCAAATAAGTGAACCTTGCTTCATCAAGTGGCTTCGTGAACATATCGGCAAGTTGGATCTTCGTGGGAATATAACCAAGCTCAATATCACCCCGGATGATGTGATCACGGATGAAGTGATAGCGAATCTCAATATGCTTCGTTCTTGAGTGCTCCACCGGGTTGTGGCCAATCTTGATAGCACTTTCATTGTCACATAAAAGAGGCACTTTGTCACAATGGACACCGTATTCCTTTAAAGTTTGCCTCATCCACAACAATTGAGTGCAACAACTAGCGGCCGCCACATACTCGGCTTCGGTGGTGGAGAGAGATATGCAATTTTGCTTCTTAGAAGACCAACTCACCAAGGACCTACCAAGGAATTGGCAAGCCCCGGAAGTTGATTTCCTATCATCCTTGCAACCGGCCCAATCCGAATCCGTGTAACCGGCAAGAGAGAAGTTGAGCCTTTAGGATACCACAAACCAAACCTTGGGGTATGAACCAAATATCGAAAGATTCGAAGAACCGCCGTTTGGTGGCTTTCTTTGGGAGCCGCTTGGTACCTTGCACACACTCCTACACTCAACACAATATCGGGTCTAGATGCACAAAGATAAAGCAAAGAACCAATCATAGACGATAGAGCTTTTGATCAACATCCTTATCTTTACCCTTTGGATTAAGTTCAAGATGACACTTGGTGTCCATAGGAAACTTCTTCTCTTTAGCATTTTGCATCTTGAACCTCTTGAGCATGTCTTGGATATATTTGGCTTGAGAGATGAAGGTCCCTCCACTCAATTGCTTGATCTCAAAACCAAGGAAGTACTTCAACTCTCCCATCATGGACATCTCGAACCTATCGGTCATAAGCTTTGAAAATTCATCATTAAAAGCTTTGTTAGAAGAGCCAAATATGATATCATCAACATAAAGTTGGCATATGAAAAGCTCCCCTTTAACCCTCTTGGTAAAAAGAGTGGGATCGATTTGCCCCACTTCAAAGCCACGGTCTACTAATAGCTCTCTTAGGTGCTCATACCAAGCACGAGGTGCTTGTTTGAGACCATAGAGCGCCTTATCAAGTTTGTAGACATGGTTAGGGAAGTGTGGATCCTCAAATCCCGGAGGTTGCTTAACATATACCAACTCCTTTAAAGGACCATTAAGAAAGGCACTTTTCACATCCATTTGTTGCAACTTGAAATTATGATGTGATGCATATGCAAGAAGGATACGGATGGACTCAAGGCGAGCCACGGGAGCATAGGTCTCTCCAAAATCAATGCCTTCAACTTGAGAGAACCCTTGTGCTACCAATCTTGCCTTGTTCCTCACAACCATTCCATGCTCATCTTGCTTATTCTTGAATATCCACTTGGTGCCTATAACATTGAGGCAATCTTTTGGCTTCTCCACTAGATTCCACACTTTGTTGCGCTTGAAGTTATTGAGTTCTTCATGCATGGCTTCCAACCAATCCGGATCTTCAAGAGCTTCAAAGACTTTCTTTGGTTCCACCATAGAGATGTGAGCTTGATGTTCATTGAAATTTGCCAATTGTTTTCTTGTGGTGACCTTGTTCTTGACATTAACAATGATATTTCTAGATGAAGACTCTTTCTTCTCCAATCCTTTTTGACTCTTGCTATACGACGGGTTTCGATATCCTCATTGATGCGAGGAATTTCGCTTGATCATCTTGATCATTTGAGTCCCCGTCTTGACCGGAGTGTTGACCTTGATCATCTTGAAGCTCATCTTCAACAAAGGAAGGAGAGGGTTGATCTTGGTCTTGACCTTGGCTAGTGTTGACAATAGGAGAACTTGGTTCTTGAATAGCCTCTTGGTCAACTTGAGGAGGGCCTTGAACTTGTTCTTGGTAGGTGCATCATTTGCTTCCATAGAAGGTGCAACTTCAACTTGTGATGATGGATCTCCACATGAGTGGAGCTAGGACTTGCTTGAGGAGGCTCATGATGGATTTCAATGGGGCGATGGAAACCAACCCCCATTCTTCTTATTGCTTCTTGAGGTTCCTCATTATCTACATCACAAACATGAAATTGCGCCACTTGGGAGCCGTCATTCTCATCGAACCTCACATCACAAGATTCTATGACTTTCCCAACGGTCTTGTCATAGACTCTATAGGTGTGAGATTCGGCACCGTAACCAACAAAAACACCCTCTAAAGCTTTAGATTCAAATTTAGACAAACGAACACTTTTGTTCTTATAGAAACACTTACAACCAAAAACTCGGTAGTAGGAGACATTGGGCTTGTTGCCGGTGAGCATCTCATAAGATGTAAACTTCTTGCCAACACGAAAGAATAACCGGTTAGATGAGTGACACGCCGTGGAGATAGCCTCGGCCCATAAGAATAGCGGAGACTTAAACTCCGCCAACATAGACCTTGCCATATCCATGAGAGTCCGGTTCTTCCTTTCGGCTACACCATTTTGTTGAGGGGTATATGCAGCGGAATATTGATGACGAATCCCCTCTTCACTAAGAAACTCATTTAAGGTGTAGTTCTTGAACTCGGAGCCATTATCACTCCTAATGACCAAAATAGGGACATTGTATTGGCGTTGAACAATATTGGAAAAGTCGATGATGGTTTGTTGGGTTTCATCCTTCGTCTTGAAGAAATAAACCCAAGTAAATCTTGAATAGTCATCAACAATCACCAAACAATATTTCTTCCCACCAAGACTAGGTTGAGGCACGGCACCAAAGAGATCAACATGAAGAAGTTCCAAAATCCTCGTTGATGAAATAATGGTCTTGCCCGGATGGGGAGAATCATGCATCTTTCCTTCAACACAAGCCCTACAAAGACGATCTCTAGAAAAAGAAACATTCTTTTAGTCCAAGAATGTGGCCACCCTTGTGAAGACTTTGCAAAGTTCTCATGTTGACATGGGACAAGCGGCGATGCCACAACCACCCCACGTCGGCCTTTCCGAATAGGCATATTGCTTGAGTGTTGGTAGACCCCGAAAAGTCTACCACAAACAACTCATTTTCAACATACCCAACGAACATGACCTTTAGAGTCTTGCTCCTCAAGAGTACCACCATATCAATAGTAAAATGGACATCAAAGTTCATCTTATTAAGAGCACGAACGGACATAAGATTGTAACCTAGAGACTCACAAGCATGACATTTACAAGGGTGATATCCTTGCAACTACCACCTTGCCGAGACTCTTTACCTCAGCTTTTGAATTATCACCATAAGAGACGGTTATTGTATAATCTAGATTTGGTCTCAAGTCCGTCATAATCTCCTTGCTTCCGGTCATATGACTAGTGCATCCACTATCAACCACCCATTTCGATCCACCGGAAGCATAGTCCTACAAGAAATCATTGCTTGGATTTAGGTACCCATTTCTCAATGGGTCCTCTTTGGTTAGCAACAAGGGTCTTAGGACCCAAATAGAGTAATCAATGTAACCATCATATGGACCAACATATTGAGCATAAACATCCCCATAATAATCAACATAAAGAATATAGTTGGGGTTGTTATGCCCCGCAAAGTCACTACGAGTGGTCTTGCCCCTTGTGGCACTACCACCCGCAATGGAAGTCTCGGCTTGTGCGGGCTTGGTCTTGATCTTCTTGTTGTTGCCCACTTTCTTCTTGGGCTCGGCTACATAACCAAGACCCTCCTTCCCTTTGTGTGGTTTTTGCTCAAATAAGTAAGCAATACCCTTATCTTTACTTTGGGAATAGAGGTCTTGGCACTAACATTTTCTTCAATAACATTTTCATGAACACGAGGAAGAATAGATATGCTAGTTGAGCTAGATTTAGAAAGTTGAGTTTGAAGTTGCTCATGAGACTTGACTAAAAGGGAGTGAGTTGTTTCCAAGGCCTTGTGAGCCTTGTCAAGCTTCTCCATACCTCAAGAAGTCTAGCATTAGCAACCCCAAGTTCAACTTTCTCCTTTTTAAGCACTTTATATTTAGCAACAACATGATCTCTATCCTTAATGATTTTATTAATGATATCATCATTTTTAGCATCAAGAGACTCAAGTCTTTCCTCAAGAGAACATCTTTCTTCACTCTCTTCATCAAGAGAGGCATTCAAGGATGCTACGGAAGCATTCAAAGAGGCAATGGTGAGAGAATCCTCTCTCTCAATCTTACTCTTTTCTTGAAGAAGTTCTTCGGCCGCACATAGTTGTCTCATGAGAGACTCAACATGTTCCTTAGCTTCACCTTGCAAGTTAGTCATGAAAGTATCGAAAGCAACAAGTTCTTTCTTAATCACAAGACTAGATTGATCACTCATTTCATGCATAGTCTTGGGAGAAGGAGATGATACCTCGGTGACATTAGCCATGAGGCAACGAGCATTGTTGGTGGAGAAGTTCTCATTGGGGGATTCAAAGAGAGAAGATGATGAAGTTGATACAATAGCCAATGCGGCTACCTCTTTAGTAGGTGCATCTTCATCTTCGGAATCACTTGTGGCATATTCTTCTTGTGCCACCAACACAATTCTTGGTGCCTTCTTGAAGAAAGGCTTCCTTGGTCTTGCGGGCTTCTTTTGGATCAACTTTGAATGGTCCTTGGGGATGAGCTTCCCACCATTTTGCTCTCGGTTCTCATAAGGACACTCTCTTATGTAGTGGTTCTTGTCATGACAATTGTAGCACGTCTTCCACTTTGAGGCTAGCTCTTTCTTCCCACTTGAGTTGTTCTCTTTATCAACCTTGGCTTTAGCTTTTGCCGGGTCTTGCCAAAACTCTCTTGTGGCAAGAGCTATATGACCATTTAGAGCCGGTTCAAGATCATTTGGAGCAATGTTGCTTGGGCACGCTTCAACCTCATCAAGACATACCACCTTGGCCTTCAAAGCAAGTGAGGGGCCTTGTTTCATCCCCATGGCCCTAGCACGGCTATCTTCGGCATTCTTGGTGGCAACCTTGGAGGCTTGCACTTCTTGCATAACTTCATTGGATGTCATTTCGTTGTAGTTGTGTCTTCCTTGAATGGCCTTCACCTCGATGGGCTCGGAAGGCAAGAGAGCATTCACATACTTCCTCTTGACATAAGCATCATCCACATAGGTTGCCCCCACATCAAAGAAGGCCTTTGCAAGAGTCTTGAGTCTTCCATACATGTCTTCATGAGTCTCATTGTCAAACATGTAGAAGCCTTCGGCATCATTGCTCAAAGACTCATATCGGTTTCTCTTCATGCTTTCATTCCCAAGAAATGCAACCTCAAGACAATTCCAAGCTTCTTTGGCGGTGGAGGCATTGAGAACATAATGCTTGTCACTTTCACCCACTGAAAGTTCAATCATATGGAGTGCGGAGGCATTGAGTTGCTTTTCGGCAAATTCTCTTCTTGTCACATTGCTTGGATCCGCAACCTTGTACCCTCTTCAATGATCCTCCAAAGCTCGATAGAGGCACTGTTAATATGAGATTTCATTGAGCGTTGCCAACTAGCAAAGGCTAATGCATTAAGCTTAGGTGGAGGACCAATGGGGTTTATGCGGGTGGTGATAGGTGGGTCGATAGGGTACCATCCCGGAACGTTATGGTACTCTTCCTTCCCATCTTCATGCTTGGTAGGAGGAGGAGGAGATGGTTTAGATCCGGAGATGGTTTCCAACCCCTTCTCATTTTTCTTTTTACCCTCCTCGGAATCACCTTCATCGGAGTTAGAGATACCCTCTAGTGGGATGGTTCCGAAACCTTGGCATTTGTGAGTTTCATGAGCATGTCACGCAACTCATCAAATTTGACATTCATGTCATTCATGGACGATGTCAATGTTGTTTCCAACGATTTGATATCGGCCATGGATGCCATGGTCTCCTTGGCCTTGGCAAGATCGGCCTCATCCTCACTTTGTGTCATACTTCTCTTAGGCGGTTAAACCCAAAACAAGAGAGCCTTGCTCTGATACCAATTGAAAGGATCGGTATGACACCTAGAGGGGGGGTGAATAGGTGCTACTCCAATTTTAGTCTTTTTCAATTTAGGCTTGACACAAAAGGTAAATTCTCTAGATATGCAACTACGGTGAATTTACCTATATGACAAGCTAGCAACTAAGCACGATATAATAAGGCGGTAAACAAGGATAGAGGTAACCGAAGTCAAAGCACGCGGAGACACGGATGTAATCCCGAGTTCCTCCTTTTTAGGGGAGTACGTCTCGTTGGAGAGGTGTGAACCAACACAATGGTTCAACGGCCACAAAGGCCTCACCCTCTTCTCCGGTGAACCGCACCACAAAGGTTTGGTTCACTTCAACTATCGGAAACCTTCGAGGCGGAGTCCGGAGCCTTTACAACAACGATTTGGGGCACAACCCACAAAGGATTGGGGGCTCCCAAACAGCTACAATCTGTCACAAAGACAATCAAGTGAGTACAATAGGGGGCTAGGTTTTCCTAGTGGAAACCCTAGCAAATGGTCCCTCAAGTGAATGAGGGGGAAATGACAAACGGCTCGGTGAAGATGTAGATCGGGGCCTTCTCCTTCAATCCTCCAAAGATCAACAAGTTTGGGTGGAGGGATTGGGAGATCTAGTGATTCTTGAGCTTGCAACAATGGGGATCTTGTATTCTGGGCGAGCTAGCTGGCTGGAGGTAGATGGAGGGGTATATATACCCCTCCCAGAAAAGTAGCCGTTGCAGAAAGAATCACACCGGAGACTCCGGTCCTAGTGACCGGAAACTCCGGCCTGGGGCGGAAACTCCGGCCTACAGGGCCGGAAACTCCGCCCCACACCAGGAGCTGAGCAACTTCTTCACAGCTGAGACTCGGGCCAAAACTCCGGTGCACTGGGGCCGGAATGTTTGGCCAGGGGCGGAAACTCCGGCCTAGGGGGCCGGAAACTCCGCCCCACACCAGGGGCTGAGCAGCAACTTCGCAGCAGAGGCTTGGGCAAAGACTCCGGTGCCCTGGGGCCGGAATGTTCGGCCAGGGGCGGAAACTCCGGTCCTGAGGGCCGGAAACTCCGCCCCACACCAGGGGCTGAGCAGCAAATCAGCAGCTTGCTGTTTCTTCGAGGACAAGACCAAGGACCGGAAACTCCGGCCTTGGAGGCCGGAAACTCCGGCCTGAAATGCTCCAGAAACTCTTTTCTCTTTTTGGTGTTGGTGCATATGTTGTATACAATAAAACCTGCATCACTTAGCACCAGATTAAAACATCCAAAGTGTTGTTAACTAACACACAAAACTAAGAGATCACAAAATGTCCTTTCACAGACACGCATCCCTGAGCTGTTTCATGTGCCAGGCAACACTTCACGTGCGTCTGCAGCCCCTGGCATCGACGATCACTTGGACGGTTATGACACAGAGGTAGACAATTTTCAGCAACCGCGGGGGCGTCCACATCAACACCCCCGCAACAATATTCAGCAGCAACCTCAGGTGCGTGACCAACACCCTCGCAACAACCTGCAGCAACAACTTCAGGTGCGTAATGACGAACATGTCGACTATGTTGCTAAGCTAAAATTGGTAATTCCTCCTTTTGAGGGTAGATATAATCCTGATGCTTATCTTACATGGGAATTAGAGGTAGAACAACGCTTTGCATGTTTACAATACCCTGAGGATAGGCGTGTGTGTGCTTCCACTTGTGAGTTTACTGGTTTTGCTTCAGTTTGGTGGTCTGAACATTGTCGCTTGTATCATGATAATATTCCTACTACTTGGGTTGCTTTAAAAGCTGCTATGCGCACTCGTTTTGTACCTCCCTATTATCAGCGTGAAATGCTTCAAAAACTGACACGTTTGCAACAAGGGAAAAAATCAGTCGAAGAATATTATCAAGAATTGCAAACTGGTTTAATTCGTTGTGGTATAGTTGAGGAAAATGAAGCTATGTTTGCACGATTTTTGGGGGGCTGAATAAACCAATTCAAACAATTTTAGAATATAAGGAGTACAATTCTATCACTCGTTTGTTTCATCTTGCTTGCAAAGCTGAACGTGAAGTGCAGGATAGGGAGCCACGGCCAAGACCTAACTTTTCTGCAGGGCGTACATCGTCATGGACATCACGCCAGCCAGATGCCGCTTCCCGGAGTGCTGCACCACCTCCTTCGGCCAGCAAGTCCACCGCGCCGTTCACACGTGCTCCTGCACCGACACCGCCTGTGCCATCATCTGCTCCTGCCAGGAGTTCGGCGTCTTCTGCGGGCTCCACGGGCCGCACACGGGACATTCAGTGTCGCAAATGCTGGGGTTATGGTCATATCGAGCGAGAGTGCAAGACACAGCGCGTCATGATCGTGCGTGAAGATGGTGAGTATGATTCTGCTAGTGATTATGATGAGGAAACACTTGCTCTTATTTCTGCGCAGGAAGGGAACGATGGACAGTCGGAGGAAGACGTCGAGTTTATGGCCGCCGAAGCTGCAGATTCCTACAAGAGCTTCGTCGCACAGCGTGCTTTGAGTGTGCAATTGAGTCAAGCTGAGCATGATCAACGCCATAATTTGTTCCAGACTCGTGGGGTTGTCAAGGAGCGGGCTATTCGAATCATCATTGATGGTGGGAGTTGTAACAACTTGGTAAGCATGGAGATGGTGGAGAAGCTCTCTATATCCACCCGACAACATCACCATCCATACCATATTCAATGGTTCGACTCCACAGGTAGACTCAAGGTAACGCGTACGGCGCGCGTGCATTTTTCCATTGGCACATATTCTGATTTTGTTGATTGTGATGTTGTGCCCATGCAAGCTTGTTCGTTGTTACTTGGTAGACCATGGCAATTTGATAAAGAATCTGTTCATAATGGTAAAACTAATCATTACACTCTTATGCACAATGGAAAGAAAATTGGTCTTAAACCCATGACTCCTGAACAAATTTTAAAAGATGATCTTGCTAGAGCTAGTAGAGCTAAAACTGAGAAGAAACAACAAAGTGAGAATCAGATTGTTGCTAATGAAGTGATGCCACTTTCTAAAGATAATAAATCTAGTGCAGCACTTCCAAATGAAATTCGTTTGAAAAAGCCATGTTTCTTTGCTAGCAAATCTGATCTTATTGCTTTGGATGTTTCTACATCTGTTTGTTATGCCATTGTTTGCAAAGAGGTACTGTTTTCATTTGAGGATCTGCCTCCCTCTTTGCCCCCTGCCATTGCTAATCTTTTGCAGGAGTATGTGGATGTTTTTCCACAAGAGTTGCCGCCGGGGCTGCCACCAATTCGCGGAATAGAACATCAAATTGATTTGATTCTAGGAGCTTCACTTCCTAATCGTGCAGCCTACCGTACCAATCCAGAGGAGACTAAAGAGATTGAACGACAGGTTCAAGAACTACTCGATAGAGGGTACATTCGCGAATCTCTTAGTCCTTGTGTTGTTCCGATTTTATTGGTCCCTAAGAAAGATGGTTCATCACGCATGTGTACTGATTGTAGGGCTATAAATCACATTACAATTCGTTATAGACATCCTATACCACGTTTGGATGATATGCTTGATGAATTAAGTGGTTCTGCTATATTTTCCAAGGTTGATTTGCGTAGTGGTTACCACCAAATTCGTATGAACTTGGGAGATGAATGGAAAACAGCATTTAAAACTAAATTTGGCCACTATGAGTGGTTAGTTATGCCTTTTGGGTTAACAAATGCTCCTAGTACTTTCATGAGGTTAATGCATGAAGTTTTACGTGCTTTCATTGGACGTTTTGTGGTGGTTTACTTTGATGATATTTTGATATACAACAAGTCGTTGGAGGAGCATCTCACTCATTTGCGTGCTGTTTTTGATGCTTTGCGTGCTGCACAATTGTTTGGTAATATTGAGAAGTGCACCTTTTGCACCGATCGAGTTGCGTTTCTTGGCTATGTTGTTACAGCGCAGGGCATTGAAGTGGATCCCGCAAAAATTGAAGCAATTTCGAGTTGGCCTTCACCTTTGACGTTAACTCAATTGAGGAGTTTTCTTGGCCTTGCTGGATTTTACCGGCGCTTTGTCAAGGATTTTGGTTCTATTGCAGCGCCGCTGACTGAGCTTACAAAGAAGGATGTGCCCTTTGTTTGGGGTGTTGCACAACAGAATGCTTTTATGACGTTGAAAGATAAGTTAACACATGCTCCATTACTCCAACTTCCTGATTTTAATAAGACTTTTGAGCTAGAATGTGATGCTAGTGGAATTGGGTTGGGAGGTGTGTTGTTACAAGAGGGCAAACCTGTTGCATATTTTAGTGAAAAATTGAGTGGGGCTAGTCTGAACTATTCTACTTATGATAAGGAATTATATGCTCTTGTTCGGACTTTAGAAACTTGGCAACATTATTTATGGGCGAAAGAATTTGTTATCCATTCTGATCATGAATCTTTGAAGCATATTTGTAGTCAAGCAAAACTGAATCGTCGACACGCTAAGTGGGTTGAATTTATTGAATCTTTTCCTTATGTTATTAAATACAAAAAGGGTAAAGATAATGTAATTGCTGATGCTTTGTCACGTCGTTATACCATGTTATCTCAACTTTACTTCAAAAATTTCGGTTTGGAGACAATCAAAGAACAATACGTGCATGATGCTGAATTTAAAGATGTATTGCAAAATTGTAAAGAGGGTAGGACTTGGAACAAATTCGTCCTCAATGACGGATTTGTGTTCCGTGCTAACAAACTGTGCATTCCAGATAGTTCCGTTCGTCTTTTGTTGTTGCAGTAGGCGCATGGAGGAGGATTGATGGGCTACTTCGGCGTCAAGAAGACGGAGGACGTGCTTGCCGCACACTTCTTTTGGCCACGCATGCGTCGGGATGTTGAGAGGTTTATTGCTCGCTGCACTACATGTCACAAAGCTAAGTCTCGCCTTAATCCACATGGTTTATATATGCCTCTACCTGTTCCTAGTGTTCCTTGGGAGGATATTTCTATGGACTTTGTTTTGGGATTGCCTCGCACTCAGAAGGGGAGGGATAGCATTTTTGTTGTTGTGGATAGATTTTCTAAGATGGCACACTTTATTCCTTGTCACAAGACTGATGATGCTACACATGTTGCTGATTTATTCTTTAGAGAAATTGTGCGTTTACATGGTGTGCCGAATACTATTGTTTCTGATCGTGATACTAAGTTTCTTAGCCATTTTTGGAGATGTTTATGGGCTAAGTTGGGGACGAAATTATTGTTTAGTACTACATGTCATCCCCAAACTGATGGACAAACTGAAGTAGTGAATCGCACTTTATCTACTATGCTTAGGGCTGTGTTAAAACAGAATTTTAAAAAGTGGGAAGAATGCTTGCCTCATGTTGAATTTGCTTATAATCGTTCGTTGCATTCTACTACTAAATTGTGCCCATTTGAGATTGTGTATGGTTTTGTTCCTCGTGCACCTATTGATTTATTGCCTCTTCCAACTACGGTGCAACATAATTTTGATGCTACACAACGTGCTGAAATGATTGTTAAGTTGCATGAATCCACTAAAGAGAACATTGAACGCATGAATGCTAAGTACAAAATGTATGGGGATAAGGGAAGAAAGCATATTGTGTTTGCCCCAGGAGATCTTGTTTGGTTGCATTTGCGCAAGGATCGTTTTCCTGATTTGCGCAAGTCTAAACTAATGCCACGAGCTGATGGTCCATTTAAAGTGTTGGAGAAAATAAATGATAATGCATATAAACTGGATCTGCCTGCAGAGTTTGGGGTTAGTCCCGCATTTAACATTGCAGATTTGAAGCCATACTTGGGAGAAAATGATGAGTTGGCGTCGAGGACGACTTCAATTCAAGAGGGGGAGCATGATGAGGACATCCCTACCATTGACGCAACCACAACTACTGCACCACCGCAATTACAAGGACCGTTGACTAGGGCTCGTGCACGTCAACTACAACGACATGTACTTTCGTTTCTACAAGCTACTCCTAATGTACATGAGAATATGATGCTGCCTAAAGTAGATGTGTTTGTTTCTCTTAGGAATGATGGACCAAGCATGGACGAGAGGGACAAGCTATGGAGCATGTACGTGGATGGAGATAGCCGCAGGTGTGGAAACAAGGGAGAGGATGATGCCACCAATGGAGAGTACAACAACTTGAAGCCACCATGATGACATTTGAAGACTTGGACGAATTCATCAAGTCCACACTTCATAATCTCGTCCATAGTCACATATGGTGCTGCGTCACCTTTTATTCATGGGCCATGGGCCATGTAATTCGAACCAGAAGTTTTAGTGCGTTTTTAGAGTCCGTACTAAGGAAGGAAAGTCCTCCAAGGGTTGGATTCGGCCTTCCCCCAAGGCTGGCCGAAACCCCCTCCTTTCCTACTTATATACCTCGACTAGGGTTTCGTTTAGACTCGGATTTTGTTTAGCTAAAAGACTGCCTAGCGTTTCGCTGCATCTTCGTGATCTTGATTTGTGTCCAACGACCAGATTAAGACCGCTTACGGAATCCCACCTTTTCAATAAAGTTCATCTTATATCCGCAATTCTTGATTGCAATATTGGTTCTTACTTGTTCCTCGATCGCAGGTAGAACCAGACCTATTGGTCAGGCCGATCGTGCTTCTGCAGGATTCGGTAACCTTGGGAGATTGGTTTAGCGATTGCATTGGCGCTGCGTACGTGTGCGTAGTAGTCGGATCGCCAAGGTCGAACTCCACCAGAATCGACGTATCTTCATCTCATCGAAAGATCGGACACCTTTACCCTATCAACAGGGAAGATCAACGTCGCCATGGGAGGCGGAATACCTATCGCGTTGGGTGTTCGCGAGAGCTGAACGAAGGGGGACAACAACTTTAAGTTTGGTTAGAGGCGCGAAAGCCGTTGCGCTTGTGCAGCCGTTTTCTTGCTGGAAGAAGAGCCTATCTAGGCAATGGTGGTAGAGAAAATGTAACCGGCAGCTAAATGTTGGCAAGTGATATTTTTTTCAAATGACGGCACTAGAGCTGCCATATTCGTTGATCAAGATAATTACAAGTTTTACAAAGTGGGAAAATCAGAGAGATTTCCCATAAAATAAAGGAGGGAAAAGCTAGCTTTACAAGCGAAAGTAATCGATGGACACGCTATATGAATATCTAGCATTGCCGATATTCATAATGCTACTTCTATATAATTAATACAATCCTTTTTTTCCCGCAAAAAGTTTAATTATGAATATGAACTAGGAAAACATGCCCGTGCGTTGCAACGGGTGAAAAAGATTGAATGAAAACCCGCACTGGATCAAATTTTACCACATAATGCATCGGGCATCATAACCTTAGCCAACATGAGTCGCCAGAGTATTTTTTTAGTTTCCTGCTGCATTATCAAAAATCAAACAATTACAGGCAGTAATCTTTCATTTCTTCTCATCAAATGGACGGAAGAAAAAAGGGTCACATCGAAATGAATTAGATATTCCGCTTTGCATATTGCAAGAATAATACATATCTAAAATGAAACGGTGCTCATTACATATATCTTGCAGCAGCAAAATAACACAAACATATCTGGGCATCAAACACCACCAAACAGTAAACTAAGCTAGACAGCGCAAAGCATCAGCACAAGGCTTCAGCTTCACGAGCCATGAAAGTTTATTGTACACGCACAACAACAAATCAGAAAGAGAGTAGAATAGAGAAGGGACGGATGCAAACTGCAAAGCAATAGCACGCTGCGGACATCATCGTCCTTGTAGTAGCAGCCAGTCGCCACACACAGCCGAGAAGACATCTGGAGCGAAGCTCTGGCCGCGCGCACCGCTCGCTCTTCCTCAGGTCTTCTCCTGCGCATTAGTGGGCGAGATGTCAGAAGACGACATGCCTCCTCGACACGGAAAACTTCACCTTGGAGGACGTCCCAACGGCTGCCGCTCATGGATGGCACGCCGGTTGTGCCAGGCGATCCGGCGAGGTTGTCATGGCCCTGGATATCTCCGTCATGTGGGATAGGGGCTCGTGATGCCGTGTCTCGAGTCTCGACAGCCGGCGAAGAAAGTGCGCCGACCGGGCGGTATGGCTGCAGGCGACATCGTATTCGTTCGTCTAAAATCCCTCCACGTCATGTCTTCGTCGTCCTAGTAGTAGCACTCTTTGTCGCTTCGCCATGGCGAGCCGACGCCGGATGTTCTATCAATGGTGTGCGTGACGGCTCGTAAAACAAGTGAAAGGATCGTTGGTTATTTGAGGACAGAGACCGCGTTTGAATTGGACTCGGCTGCCGCATCTAGCCATCAGCTATGATGGATTAGTTTAAGGATAGTATTGATTGAGTTCGCTTCAGACAACGAAATAGAACGGACGAATAAGAAAACACGAATAGTTTTTTAACTTATGGGTGGCAGAGTGGGTAATTTGTATCAACTTTGGTGGCAATTTTGGTGACCTACCAAACCAAATCAAATGGCGGAAGCCTTAGTGCCTTTATTATTAGGTATAGATACATAAGGGCCAAGCTTGTGACCGATCATTGCGACATGTTGATCTGGAATTCTGGACTGAGGCACGACCGGAGCGCGTGATGTAGATGGAATAGCTCTACAAACCCTAACACGTGATGGATTTTTGCAAAACAGAAAACCTTTAGTTTTTGCAACTTTTGTGGTCTGCTTAGGGACGTCAAACAATGTACAGACGCCCAGTATCAGGCAGACGGGTTCGGCTTGTCATTCGCACACCGGTTACGCCCGTTTTAATGGTGGCTCAGCCTTCTTGTCTTGCCAGGCAAATTTGCCAGGCCAATGCGACGGAGACGCACCAGCGACATTTAATCCGATTCGTCACCTCCCTACCACCCGTCGCTTCGCTTCCCTCTCGCACCACCGCCTCCCATCTTAATTCTCCGCCCACAGCTCCGGCTATGAAATGGATGGTCATGTTGCCAACTTCAGCCATGCTCACTCCCCCACCCCCTCTACACACACACACACACACATCTTATGGCCATCAAAAATTCATCCCTGCGTAGCCAAATTATGGCCACCCTCACCCAGCCCGTGTGCGAATGTTTCCCGTCGCTAGAGCCAACTATGCTGTCTTCGGACGACGATGACTATGGTCAGGAGGAGGAGATGTGGGAGGATGAGTTTCCGCCATGCTCGTATTCTACGACACCGCACACTAGGTGGGCCGTGACCAGAAGCTGCATGTGGTCACCCTCGAACAGATGAAGGACGCCATCGTCGAGCGCGTCATGGAGATCTCCCGCGAGAGCGCGTCATGATTATCATGCCACAACGACACGTGTCGTGTTACTCATGCCTATTCATCAACTTTGGAAACCTCCATGACGACGGTGCTCTTTGGATCTGGCAATGGTGGAGGCTCGGCATCCCTTCCGGCGTGCGCTAGAGTTGGACGGTGGCCGTTGGTTTCGGTGTGTGAAGAAAATCCTATAAAACTGCTTTGCAATTTTTGACTTTTGTATTTCTCTCTGGAAAAATTCGGAACAATTGTTTTCCCCTAGTCCATCTTTTAGTTTTTAGTTTTCATGTGTATGTTCATATTAATTGGTCGTGAAAGAAAATTACTAACTATATCAAAGCTAGGCAGAATCGCGAGCTGAGAGCGATCGTGCACTGTAGCTTAGCTACAGTTGTACTGTAGAAATGAACAGTGTTCTACAGTACCACGATCCCGGCCGTCCGCCGGCGATCCAACGGCCCATAGGACACGCCCGTGATGCGTTTCCAAAAAAGCCCTCACTTACCGGAAAAATCAACCCGCAGTCCAGCTTTCCCCACTGTGAAGGAAGTGCGGGAAGCCCCAACGGTCATGGTCCCCATGTAGGTGACATTTTCTGAATAAGAGTTGGGTCCTGAATGATCCAGGAGCTGGTATATTGGGCATAGAAATTACAACAAGGTCCAAGGAAGAAAAAGAATTACAACTAGGACCTAGAAATTTACCCACATGACTCTTAGAAGGAACTACAAAACACATCAAGTCCCTGTATCCTTTTTCCATCGAGAGTAAAATCCATCGAAGGTCATCCTATTTGAGCTCATTACTCGCCGTCATCACCGTATACAGCTATACGCGAGTTACAATCACCAAATACGCGCGAGTGTGTCATAGATGGAGCGTGTAGAGCGCCGTATTTGCTGACGTGGCAAAGTGTTCCAGTCTCCAGCTGTTGTATTTTGTAAAAAAGGCCCCTCTCAATCCTAATTTTATATTCCTCCTCTCTTCTCCAAGATTTCATCCCCAACCACACCTTTGGTCGACTGGAGGCGTGCGGGCTGACGCGAAGAAGCAAGCACAAGCTTAGCTAGCTATGTGTGTCAGCGTGTGCGTGTGTGCTACCGTGCTAGATTTTGTGTGCTGCTCTGCTCTGCTGATCGAGGCGGATAGATGGCCGGCTCTGCAGGGTCGACGCGGGATGAAGGCATGCACGCACGTTGTGTGCTGCGTGGCCGCGCCGCCCACCTCTGTGCGCCTCCGTGCTTCCCGGTACAAGTACGTCACCGCGCTGCAAGACCCCAGCCGGCAGTGGCCACGACACCTGATTAAGCGCGAGGATGTCCGTCCGCCGCGTGCGAGCTCCACCGACGCCTACATCCTGGTGTACACGGCCTTGAGGCGAACGCGCGCAACACCGACGAGCGCAGGCGGAGCCACTCCTCGGTCACGACGACGGTGGCCGAGACGCTGTCGCGGGCGGCGAGGATGTGGCACAGGTTGGCCCCGTCCAGCACTGTCGTTGTCGGGTTGTCCAGGCACGATGGGACGGCGAGCAGCGGCCACCCCGCCCAAGTCGGCCAGGAGTGCGCGAGGCGGCACCATTGGGCACGGTGACGGCACCCTTTGGCATAGCCGCGTCGGAGCATGCCTTGTCAGACTCTGCCTTGCTCACCCCCTTCACGGCTCGGGCGGGCCGTTGCTCCGGAAGCAGGCCCTGACGACGTCGCACGCCATCTCGTTGGTCACAACGTCCCACAGCCCGTCGCCAGCCAGGATCAGGCACTCGCCGTCCTCGCTGCGGTCTGTTACCGTCACCTCCGGCTCCACCGTCACGTACGGCTTCAGGTACCCGTCAACTGCACGCGCGAAAGCCAACCAGTTAGATCGGCTCCGAGAGGCAGAGCGAATTATTACTGATGAGGACAGGGAGCTTGTAAACTGAACTCACCTATGGCACGGGACATGGCAAGGGCGCCGTCCCAGTAGATGACAAGGCCGTCCGCCGCCTGGATGCGCTCCAGCTCGTCCGGCCGGTCAGGCTCAGAGAATCCACAAGTCAGACAACCTAAATCACGAACAGTTCTAACTCAAAACAGAGGAGGGCAACACGACGTCGTGATGCGAAGGCTGGCGAGGCGGAAGCCACCTAAGGAAAAGCCGTCCGCGGCACGACGAAGCGGAGCTCCTCGTTGTCCTCCTCGATGGCGGCGAAGGGGAGCGCCACGTCCATGTCGCGCCGGAGCGTCACGAGCTCCGCGTAGCCCAGCACGAACCCGTCCTCGTGGTCCCGATACAGTCGTCGATGCTCGAGCGGCAGAGGAAGATCAGGGATGCTGGAGCTCGGCTCGGTCATCGTCGGCAGCGGAGGTCGACGAAGACGGGGGAGGTTCAATGTCGTTTCAACGGTTGCCATTTTTCAATTTAGTCCTTTCGTTTTTTTATTATTCGAAATTTGTCCATGTGGACAGCTGGACAGCTGTTGGGCCTATCAGATGGGATCCACCTGTTGCCACATCAGCAAATACGGTGCTTTACACGCTCCAGTGACCATCTGCGACACACTCGCGTGTATTTGGTGACCGTAACTCGCGTATAGCTGTGTACGATGATGATGACGAGTAACGAGCTCAAATACGATGACCTTTGGTAGATTTTACTCTTCCATCGCAATACCATTGACAGATCAACGCTCGAACCAGCGACGGTCACACCTAGGAGGCTAGGACAGACCACTTGGTTCGTCGCCTCTGAGCAGTGTCTAGGCGAAGCTAAAGATCCTCCAGAATGTCCCTAGACCTGGAAACACAACCAAGAAGCTTTGGTTGAGAAGGGTCACCTTTTGATCACAAGAAGACAGACGACGCCATCACACATCCACTGTCGATGAACTCCAGAAGAAGACAACAACATCATATCCCCACGCTCTAGAATGAGGCGAAACTCCACCCCGCCATTCTTGTTGTCCAACACTTTGATTTCCAAAGAGAAGGGAGGGGACGACATCCTCTCGCACCAGCAGAGCCACCAGCAACCCCAGCCAACAATAGCCTTTATTTGGAGGGGAGAAGGAGGGACATGACCGCTCACGTGCAGCCCCAACCTCTGGAGCACCATAAGCAGACGCATGACCCGCCATCAGCCGCCGAAAACCGTCTGCAAGCTCCGCCATCAAAGCACCATTGGCATAACACTAGCACACCGGGACATGACCGAACCCTAAAGCTAAACCTACATCTACTACTAGTACTATGGACAAGAGGGGGCCGACCTCTCCAGTCCCATCCACTCCGGCTGGCGAAGTCGTCGGGGGAGAGGGGAAGAAGAGCCGGGACGACAGACTCGACACTCAAACTAGGGAGGCAAGAAGAGAGAGGAGAGAATATAATCTCATTTCCTACTACCAATTTTTTTGGTGTGGTAATTGTAAGGTTTATTCAAATGAAAGCGTTCCTCGGGTAATCAGCCAAAGGGCTGGTAACCAGAAACGGCGGTACACCTACATAGCTGGTACACTTGCATGCCTACATCCCGGTGTCATTCGTCACGAACCATCAGTCCCTTTCTTTCAAAATACGTGACATAATGGATACCGATAGTACCTCGGAGATTTATTAATCTGCGATCGCTTTCGGGCGTGATCTTGCCTGGTGGGTCCGGGGTAGCAAATAGAGAAGACAATTTTAGGACTCAGAGCATCTCCACTGGCACCCTCCAAACGACCCCCCAAAGGCCTAATGGGGGTCCGGACGGCAAAATCGTCCACCACCGGCACCCCCCCAAAAGGTCGGGCCTCGCGAAATCATGCCCGGCACCCCCGAGAGGGCCTCCGGAGGCCCTCTCGGGGGAGCCGGACATGGGGCGGACATGGCCTCTGACAGGGGTGGCTCGCTCGTCATACACACAACGCCGACGCGCCCAATTCCCCTTCATCTACATTGCCGCCGCCGGCGCCAAAATTCTGGATCTTCCCTTCATTTCCAAAACCCTTGCGCCGCCACCGCGACCTCCTCGCCTTCCGCCTTCCGCCATCATGCCGCCCAAGGTCGTCGGCCTCTCGAAACCGAAGGGTCGCAAGCCGCCACCGGCGTCGCAGCCAAAGAAGAAGGCGATGAAGCGGGAGCCGCCGACCAAGGCGGCGCTGAGCCAGGCGGAGATGCGCACAGCCGCTTCCCAACTTCGGCAACTCAGGCGACTGAAGGCGAAGGACAAGGCGGCGAATGAGCCCTCGCCAAAAGATACGGCCAAGATGTTGACCGCCATGAGCCAAAGTAGCTCTAGCCCAGCCAGCGCCGCCGTCTTTTGCGGGTCGCCATTGATTGCGTGGATCACACGTTCGTTGGAGATCCCAAGAGGAAGGTATGATGCAGTGTAGCAGCAGTTTTCCCTCAGTATAAAACCAAGGTTTAATCGAACCAGTAGGAGCAAGAAATCACTTCTGAAGGTTGTCAGTGGCGCGCTGACGTGGAACCTGCACACAACACAATCAAACTACTTTGCCTCAACGAAACAGTGAGGTTGTCAATCTCACCGGCTTGCTGAAAACAAAGGATTAAAGTATGGTGTGGAAAACAGTAGTAAATTGCAGAGAATGAAAAGGAACAATGTTTGCAGTTGGTTGTATTATCAGTGTAAAAGAATGGACCGGGGTCCATACTTCACTAGTGGTGTATCTCCATAAAAGATAACTAACTAATGACTCCCAAGTGTAGGAGATCAATTGTAGTACCTTTCGATTAGAAAAGGTTGTCGAACCCACGAGGAGCTGAAGGTATTGGTTAGCAAGAATGATAAATAAAACAATGAAAGATGCAACTGTTTTTGGGATTTTTGGTTGTATAGTTGCAAGAAAGAAAAAATGCTGAATATAAATGATAGCAAGTAAAAAGCTCTCAAAGAGAGAAAGCCCAATCCTCTATGTGGCAAGGGGACAAGCTCAAGTGATGTGTAACTTATATGTGGAAAACGTTCCCGAGGGCGGCATGGATACTGCTAGGCATAGAGATTTATTAAACAACACGTTGAATATCTTGTCAAGTTTTAATCTTCTTTGGACGGAGCCATTGTTAGGTATAGCTAAATAAATAAACTAAACCCCTTATGATGGATCATGTGGCCAAGTAAATGACTGCATAAGAATTATTAAGACATAAAGTCCCACCATAGCATTACACTCTAAGGTCCCCGATACTAATACCCTCATAATGCAACTTCATGACTCGGTCTCAGGTTTACATGTCCCCCCAAGTCTCCCTCAATTCATTACACTACGGTGTTCTCCTATGAGCCCATATAGGTGAAGTGTTGTGCAGTCGACGTTCGCACAACACCATCATAGAATCACATAAAAAGATAAACACTAGACAAAATACCAACACATGTCATATATAAATCATTGCCAATTCATCCTATGCCCTCAGGAACATACGGGAACTACTCACAACGTGCAAACATAATGATATTCAGTGACATAAGTGGTACAACACAATCTGAAAATATAACTTCACCTCCAAATAATGACAAGTACTCAATCACAAACATGAATAGTAGCACAAGACAAGTATCTAGGGTATAGCAACTCTCAAACTATGAGGGGAACGGAGTGGATCACGGAGATGATGATGGAGATGGTGCTGGTCTTGGTGATGGTGATGATGTAGAGGCCTCCTCCCACGCCAAGGAGGAGAGGTGATGACGATGACGACGATTTCCCCCTTCTCCGGAGCTCCAGAGCAGCAAGATCTGACCCCTCTCGGAGGGAATCAGGAGTTTCGCCGCCGCCGCGGCCTCGGATGGACTTGGGAAAATTAGGGCGTAACTTTTCGGGCGAGACGAAGGCGTGTTAAAAAGCCCCGAGCGAGGAAGTTCCCGAGGCTCCGGATGATGGGCCCCATGCGGCCAAAGAATCTGGCCGCGTGGGCCCCCCTCTTTTGGGCCTCGTGGCTCTCCTCCCTTCGATCTTCTTCCCACTGATGTTCTCCCGATGAAAAATCAGCTGTGCAATTTTCCTTTTCTTATTTGGGTCCCTGTAGCTCCTGAAACATTAAAAAAAGAAAAAGGAGGTTTTCTGCCTCCCAGAAATTAAATACGAAAAATAGGGACTTTGTACGAAAGTCCCATAAATCATCTAAAACATGTAAAAAAAATGCCAATAACATTCTAATATGATAATATAAGTTGTATAAATGATGATATAAAATGCACGTATCAACTCCCCCAAGCTTAAACCTTTACTCGTCCTCGAGTAAGTAAGGACATAGATCATTACATGCATCAATGGACTTATGGTTGATAAATAAATACGAGCATTGTATCATCATCATATTCAATTGCAATGAAAGATTAATGAACTAAAACTCATACACATGAGGGCAACATAAGTAGAAGCTCTAGCAATCACCCCTTACTTTTGAAGGCAAATAACTATTGTATGTTGGACAATTGAATCATACTCTTTTTCACATGCTTTTGCTCCTTGTGGGAAGCATTATAATATTTATACTTTGATGAAATTTAAAGACAAGATAAACTCTCATTGGATAACAAGTTTAAAGAAGACAAATGAAAAGATAGATATAAGATTGTTTACAATCTTGCTTCACTAGTAACTAGTGCAAACTTTAGTCATGGATATTTCAATCAAGTTCATATGCTCTATACAACCTTTATCTTACACTTTCCATGGCTAACTGAATTTTCAGGTGCCTTCCTTTTCATTCACTTTCCAAGAGCATAAGTATTGAAATATCCATGATTCATTAATTTGCTCAAAAGATACTAGATTCTAACAAGAGTGTTTCATATCCTTTTCATTAACCCTTCCTAACTTTTTATCCTACAAGACTATATCTCAACCTTAAACTATTAATTTTCAAGTCATATTGACTCATTCTCTTTACTTATTTTGTAATGAGGTAATTCTACAATTGTCCAACACACTCAAGTTAATTAAATTCAAGGCAAGATGTGACTGAAACCTATAAATATGCCACACTCATTTGCATGAGTGTTACCCATAAATCTTCAAACAAGAGAATCATGGATGGCTACCTTTAAGATCATCAAGAGTGTATCCAATGGCTGGTCGGTGAGCTTTAAGCACATCAAGTAATTTTTCTTCTTCTTTAGCTGAAAGGTTAGCACTAATAATGACAGGATATATGCTCTTCTCATCCAAGTATGCATATTTAAGATTTTTAGGCAAAGGTTTTAATTCAAAACTAGGATCCCCTTTAGGTGGTGGTAGCACCCCTAAATTATCAGGTGGGATATGCAATTGTAATAGTGGGGGTTGTTGCCATAATATTTGTTCCAAAACATCTTTTTCTTCATCATTAAATGGTTCATCTTGATTAAGCATATAACGTTCTACCACGTCTGATGAAGCTACAGCTATATGAGCAAGAGTTTCAATTACATCTTCAGAAATTGGCTCTTTCTCTGAATGTTTATCAGCAAATTTAGAAAAGTTGAATTCAAGTTTTTCTCCAGCACATTTAATAAACACTTTCTCTTTAAGCAAATTAATTTCAGCACCAACAGTGTGTAAGAAAGGTCTACGAAAAATGATAGGACAAAATGAATCTTGAGGGCAACCAAGCACAATAAAATCAGCAGGATATTTTATTTTGCCAACCAATACTTCAATATCTCTAACAATTCCAAGTGGATTAATATAATCTTTATTAGCAAGTTGAATTGTCATACCTGTCTCTTCCATAATGATAGGATCAATATCAGGCTTGATTTCAAGATAAAGAGAATATGGAATGACACTAATACTTGCTCCAATATCACACAAACCATGATAACTTGAAGTCCCAATAGAGCATGATATAACAGGCTTACCAACCTTGGCCGAATTACCTTTAATGACTTTAGTAGCATCTTCACATAAATAAACATCAACAGGGTCTTCTTCATTTAATTGTTTGATAATCGAAATTTGACTGTTGACTTCCACCTGTTCATAAGGCTGAGAACATCTTCTTTTACTCTTGTTAGTAACAGCAATAAGTAAATTCTCCTTAACTTGGTTTGGATATGGAGGTGGTTCAACATACTCTTCAATTGTCACAGATGACATTGGTTCTACCTGTTTAATAACTTTAGGAACAACAATAGATTGTTTAATAGGTTCAACATAAACTTCAAACCCACTTTTAGGAACACCAATATGATCAGCAAAAGCTTTAGCTATCTCAATTATAACATAAGGATCAAGACCAAAATTATCACTCAGATTCATAAACAAAATAGAAGTAGAGAAGTTCTCTACACATGAATATCCATAGTCCAAATAGGGCTCATTACCTTTATCAAGATCTCAATGACAAGTGTTCTCAGCGATAGTCTCCAATAAATTCCATGCTTCTTCTTCAGTATTATTTGTAAAACTTCCACCAGATGAATTATCCAGAAATTCCTTTTGTTTCATCGATAGCCTCACATAAAAGTTTATCAATATAATTTTCCTTGTAAGATCATGACAAGGATTCTTGCGAAGGAGTTCCTTTAACCTCCCCCAAGCTTGAGTAATACTCTCTCCCAGATATGGCCAGAAATTAAATATATAGCAGCGGTTCTCATAAGCTTCTTTAGGAGTAAAATACTTAAGAAAGAAAACCTTCCTCAAAATACTCCATTCAATAATGACTTCTTCATCCAAAGACCTGAACCAAATACGAGCATTACCAGATAAAGACAAATATAATAGCTTCCTTTTTACCTGATCCTCAGAAATACCGGGAAGCCTAAATAAACCACATATGTCTTCAATTGTCTCCACGTGTTCACGTGTAGACTTAGTTCCATCCCCTGTAAATGGATTTTTCTTAACTCTTTTAACATGACCAATGGGAATTTTAAATCCCACTTTAGGTACCTCAGACACAGCAGTTTCAACCACTTTAGGAGTAGTGGCATAAGCACTTTCATATAAAGCAAGATGCAGCGAGGCACGATTCATAAATGCCATAGTAAAAATGAGATAAAACAGTAAATAAAATTCAGCTTTCAAGTTTCCTTACCAAACTTCTTACCAATAGCGCTACGCTCCCCGGCAACGGCGCCAGAAAAGTGTCTTGATGACTCCCAAGTGCAGGAGATCAATTGTAGTACCTTTCGATTAGAAAAGGTTGTCAATCCTACGAGGAGCCGAAGGTATTGGTTAGCAAGAATGATAAATAAAACAATGAAAGATGCAAGTGTTTTTGGGATTTTTGGTTGTATAGTTGCAAGAAAGTAAAAAATGCTGAATATAAATGATAGCAAGTAAAAAGCTCTCAAAGAGAGAAAGCCCAATCCTCTATGTGGCAAGGGGACAAGCTCAAGTGATGTGTAACTTATATGTGGAAAACGTTCCCGAGGGCGGCATGGATACTGCTAGGCATAGAGATTTATTAAACAACACGTTGAATATCTTGTCAAGTTTTAATCTTCTTTGGACGGAGCCATTGTTAGGTATAACTAAATAAATAAACTAAACCCCTTATGATGGATCATGTGGCCAAGTAAATGACTGCACAAGAATTATTAAGACATAAAGTCCCACCATAGCATTACACTCTAAAGTCCCCGATACTAATACCCTCATAATGCAACTTCATGACTCGGTCTCAGGTTTACATGTCCTCACAAGTCTCCCTCAATTCATTACACTACGGTGTTCTCCTATGAGCCCATATAGGTGAAGTGTTGTGCAATCGATGTTCGCTTAACACCATCATAGAATCACATAAAAAGATAAACACTAGACAAAATACCAACACATGTCATATATAAGTCATTGCCAATTCATCCTATGCCCTCAGGAACATACGGGAACTACTCACAACATGCAAACATAATGATATTCAGTGGAATAAGTGGTACAACACAATCTGAAAATATAACTTCACCTCCAAATAATGGCAAGTACTCAATCACAAACATGAATAGTAGCACAAGACAAGTATCTAGGGTATAACAACTCTCAAACTACGAGGGGAACGGAGTGGATCACGGAGATGATGATGGAGATGGTGCTGGTCTTGGTGATGGTGATGATGTAGAGGCCTCCTCCCACGCCAAGGAGGAGAGGTGATGATGATGACGATGATTTCTCCCTTCTCCGGAGCTCCGGAGCAGCAGGATCTGACCCCCTCGGAGGGATTCAGGAGTTTCGCCGCCGCCGCGGCCTCGGATGGACTTGGGAAAATTAGGGCGTAACTTTTCGGGCGAGATGAAGGCGTGTTAAAAAGCCCCGAGCGAGGAAGTGCCCGAGGCTCCGGATGATGGGCCCCACGCGGCCATAGAATCTGGCCACGTGGGCCCCCCTCTTTTGGGCCTCGTGGCTCTCCTCCCTTTGATCTTCTTCCCACTGCTGTTCTCCCGATGAAAAACCAGCTGTGCAATTTTCCTTTTCTTATTTGGGTCCCTGTAGCTCCTGAAACATTAAAAACAAGAAAAAGGAGGTTTTCTGCCTCCCAGAAATTAAATACAAAAAATAGGGACTTTGTATGAAAGTCCCATAAATCATCTAAAACATGTAAAAACAATGATATAACAATGCCAATAACATTCTAATATGATAATATAAGTTGTATAAATGATGATATAAAATGCACGTATCACTAACATGCTGGGTGAACAAATTACAGCTGGGCAATTGACAAAATATTGAGCGCATGACAATGCATATATATGACATGATGATTACTATGATATTCATGTGGGCATTACGACAAAATAAATATACCGTTATCCAACAGCGTCTATGACTAATAATCCACCGCCAGGTTGTCATACCGAGTTCCCCGTTGGTATTAAGTTGCAAGCAACGGATAATTGCATTAAGTAATGTGTGTAATGTAAACAAATGCATTAGACCTAACGGCGTACCCTTAAACTAAGCATCGGTTATTTTATCCCTAGTGGCAATAGCACATCCACAATCTTAGAAGTTATTGTCACTCTCCCAGATTACCGGAGGCATGAACCCACTATCTAGCATAAATACTCACTCTTGGAGTTACAAGCATCTACTTGGCCAAAGCATCTACTAGTAATGGAAAGCATGCAAGATCATAAATAACATATAAGATAGATTGATAATCAACTTGACATAGTATTCAATATTCATCGGATCCCAGCAAACACAACATGTAGCATTACAATAAGATGATCTTGATCATGATAGGCAGCTCACAAGATCTAAACATGATAGCATAAAGTGGAGAGACAACCATCTAGCTACTGCCATGGACCCGTAGTCCAAGGATGAACTACTCACGCATCACTCCGGAGGCAGGCATGGTGATGTAGAACCCTCCGGTGATGATTCCCCTCTACGGCAGGGTGCCGGGAAGAGCTTCTAAACCCTCCCGAGCTAGGGTTGACGGCGGCGGCGTCTCTGGAACTTTTCGTGGATAATGGCTCGGGTATTTAGGGTTTTCGCATCGGGAAGAATAAATAGGCGAAAGGGCGGCGACTGCGGAGGGGGGGCCCGCGTGGCCCCATGGTGTGGGTGCCACGTGGCCCTCCTCCGTCTCTCCTCTGGACTCCGTCTTCGTGTTGGAAAAATAGGAGGTTCTGTCCAAGTTTCGTCCAATTCCGAGAATATTTCCAGACTAGCTTTTCTGGAATACAAAAACAGCAGAAAACAGGAACTGACACTGTGGCATCTTGTTAATAGGTTAGTCCCAGAAAATGCATAAAAATGCTATGAAGTGTATATAAAACATGTAACAATTGGTATAATATCAACATGGAACATAAGAAATTATAGATACGTTTGAGACGTATCAGCCGTCTGCCCCGGCCTACTTCGACGACACCTACTACCAGTCGCATCTTTCGCGGCAGTCCATCTCCCCCCACGAGTCATCCATCGATCTGAACGAGGCGTCGTTGTTCGCCGACTCGCCGGCGATGTGGCGGACGACATCCAAAAGCGGCGACGCGACCGCTTCCCGTGGCCACCTCTTCGGGCATGACCAAGGCGCCAACGCGGCCGACCACTCGGCCAGGTGCGTGCTAATTATCTTGCTGATCTGCTCATTTATTGTGTTGCCTGGCCGATTCTTGTTGTGCGCACTTATTGCCGGCGCCGGATGTAAATTGTTGGTGTGTGCACTTATTGCCGGCGCCGGATGCAAATTGTTGGTGCAATGAACTTATTGCCGGCGTCGGATGCAATTTGTTGTACACTAATTGCAATGTGTGTCGCCGTTTTGTGGCGTAGGATGGTGGCGCCGAAGCGATGGCTGAACTGATCGCCGGTGGTGCCTATGGACGCGCCGACGCCGATCAGTTCGGCTAGGGCGAAGAAGAGAATGGTGACCAAGGCCACGGCGAAGATGAGGAGGGCGAAGAAGAGGAAGGCGAAGAGGATGAGGATGGCGGCAAGCAGGCAGGTTACAGAGGGCGGACTTGGACCGACAAGGAGGACGTGTTGTTGTGCGAGTCGTGGATGGCCGTGAGCATGAGCGGCACTATTGGGTTGCGTGCATGGAAAACAAAAATTTCACCACAACTTACGCAACAACCTCCAAGATCTACTATGAAGATACAAGTGACAAGACATGCAAATTTGATCCAACTGTAAATTCGTTACCGACACTGTGAAACGGAAGAGATGTCGATGACGACGCTGATGAAGCTTGTGGAAGAACTCCCTCGGCTAAGCCTAGCCGAGAGAATGTCGTAGACTCATCGCGTCTCGCCTTGATCCAACAGAGTGAGATAGAGTCAACCGTTTATCAACGGATCACCCCTCTGAGTTTCGCAAACATACATCGGATCTAGTCCAGCAGGGCTTCGCCGTCCATGCTTGAAGCACTCACCGCTGGTGTATATGAAGGTGGAGATCTCAATACATGAGAAGGAGGGAGAGAGAGATTAGATCTAGATCTAATCTAATCAGAGAGAGGAAACCTCTAATCCAAATAGAAGAGATCTAAACTTGTGTGTCTCCAAAGGAGAGGGGGTGGGGGTTTATATAGGAGGCCAAGGGGTAGAGGGACTTGGGGAAGGGGAAAGCTTTCTCCTAGTCCAAGTCAACTTGGGGAGGGGGAAAGTTTTCCCCTTGCCCAATTCGGTTTGGGAGGAGGAGTTGGAGTCCACCGCCTCAACCGCCACCGCCGGGTGGGGCACACCTAGCCCGCACCGACCTAGTGGGTGGGGCCCACCTAGGCCGGCCGCCTTTGGCTGCCGCCGCCACTGTCTCCCCACATGGGCTGCAAGGCCCATTAGGGTTTCGGCTAAGGGGAGCTTCCCCCATGGCGCCCTGGCCCACCCGCCCCATGTGGGTTCTGGCTGCCTTGCGGGCCCTATGGGCCCACTTGGTGGCTCCAATTTATTTAATATTTCCAATAATTATTTATTATTTAATATTTAATTAAATAATATTTTGTCTAATTAATTCTTATTTGAATATTTCCTTTTACAGAATATTACCCGAATTGATTGCTTATCATATAAAACACTTTTAGATGATCCGGGACACCCAGTGTCCGCAGACAAAATACTCCGGATAAATATTTCCCTCTTATATAAACCTTCGGAATAAATCTGACTAGTTATAGCAACTTATATCACTCCGAGACACCTAGTGTCTGCATAATCCAATCTCTCTGATAAAGATATTATCTACCACTCAGAAACCATTCCGGTGATACTCTCACGGTATCCAGACCAACCATATACACAACAAACTAGAACTGACTTAAGCGTGTTTCCCTACAGGTTCGATAACGTGTAGCTATAATTAGATGTTTCCATCTAATCACCAGCCAGGGTCAGATACATGGGCTACCTGAATAACTGCTACCGTTATGCGAATAATACTCTGTTGAACCTGTTGATTATTAATTCGTTATTCCCATTACTCACGATACTGATATTACCCGAGATAAAGTATTCCCGATATTTCCATGAATCAATCCCTGATTCACTATATCTCTGTCTATCTCGTTACCGGAAAGTTTCCTTTTCTCGTTCCCGTAATCCGATATCCCACATGATGTAACTTCATCATTGTGGGGACCCCGGACTAGCTGTCCTAAATACCCGATTATGCTTAACACAATGATCCCGTGATCAGTCTGTCGTTGCACATAATCCGAATTGGATACCAAAGTTTACATCCATTACAATACCGAATTAAAAGTCTTACATAAATGGTCATTTAGACCAAGTCTTTCATAGGTGCCTTCATGGGCCAAACCAAAATATCCGCGGAAGCTACGGCGTAGTAGACATCATATTCTAACGATGACCACCCGACAGGCAGCTGACTTGTGGAGATCCTTAGTTGGCGTAGAAGTCGCCATACTCCTGCTCGGCGTAGTGCTCCTCCTCATAGTCTGGCTAGGTCAATAGCCAGGGACGAAACCATTATGAGTACATTTGAATGTACTCGCAAACTACCCCAACATGAGTATGCACTAGTTTTATTTTAGTTGACAACTTTTATTTATTTCAAACATCTCTATATCTTTATTGAAAAAGGTAAGAAGAGTTTTATATCTATCTTTAAAGAAATCACCATTTTATCTGTTTCTCCAAAACTCCTCCCTTTTTCCAACCATAGCCCGTCATGGTCCCCTTTCATCCAACCACCTCATACCGATCCGTTGGTATAGGGGTAGGAAACATTCTCCACTTCATTTTCTTTTTAAAACTCAAAGTTTTTCTAAAACTTGCACATGGTCTTAGGACAGCCTCCTAATTGTCCATATCCGAGGACTTGACTATTCGAATAGTTTTAACACTCTGCAGAGGTAGCACGCTTTTAGCCCACATCCATCCGGCAACTCATCGTATCTGCCACGTCTCGCCATACCAGGTGCATGCGAAGTAAGCCGCCGGCCATAGCCTCTTATTTGCTCATGCTAGTATATGATCCTTCCCATATGACACTTTCCATCAACACCCGTCCAGTTTCCCGTCAGAAACCCTAAGTGTGAGGACTCATAGTTTTGTCCGGCTGTTTATGGTGGAACCTTCTATCCTCCCCACCAACTCGTGTGAGGACCCGGGTCAGGGGGTAGGTCCTCGGACCATCCCCTCAAACATAACGGAGTCATCTCCGTTGATGAGGTATCCCATACTAATAAGAGCAAACTACATGACTAAGCATTTTCCCATATATGGTAAATGTGGTCGCACATGGTAAGATTGGTCGTCATAGTACTAGGACACTGTGCATTTTTCATAAACATCACCATTTTTCCACTTCTCCATTCCAACACCGACATCTCGACATTTCATAATCTCACAAGTAATTGCAAAGGAGTTTTGAATAAATCATATTTGTTTTTCCCATCCTATAATTTGATATAACTATCTTATATTTCTACATAGATGGCAAAATAATTTCCACATACTTTTGAAATGGGTTTTATAAATCTTGCCTTGAGAGTAAAACATGTTATGAAAGTAGATGCATATGTTTGTAGTGCAAGCTCAGAGAATAGCTTGCCTTGCTCGGCAAAGTGACCTTGATCTTGTTCTTCAGTTTCAACAAACTCTCCTTCCTCGATATATCTGACAACGTTCTCGTCTAATTAATAAACAAACAATGCAAACAATCACTAATCTATACAAGCAATCATGTCAACATAACAATCATTAACATCACAAATAGCTACTGCACACATCAAACCATACAATTTGGTTTTCAAATAATTGAACTAAACATTATTTAATTACTTCTAAATTATGGCAGAAACTTCTTGAACATGTTTAATTCCACAACTTGAGTTCTGTTGGTCAAAAAAATACAAACTAAAATTCTATGGAAAGCTACTGATGTGTAGAAGACAACACAATTTGATTTGGATCAATTGGAGTTACTAAACTCCCTACACATTTGTTTGAATCCAGTAACTTAATAATCAAGTTTTAGCTACCAATTAAGTTCTGTTGATCCTAAAATTAAATCCTTTTAGGGGTAACTAAACATGGCTAGATGTGATCTATCAAAATTGGTCCTAACTCATTTGGGTTAACCATTGAACATATTTAAATGTTTGAGTGCAGAAGGGTGTTTAAACTTCAACTTAATACTAAACAAATACTACTGCGGAAATAATTCTACCAAAATTAGGGAAGCTAATACATGGCATTACTAAGCTAGAAAAATTGGTTTGGAATTATGTGGACTAACAGAGTATGAGAAACAAACAAGTTTAGAATTTAAACCTTCTGTAGTATTTTTAATAATACTTTTTATTTATTTAATTAAATGGAATGAATCCAATTGGGTTGGTTAGACATTTTCATAAGCTTTCCAGAACAATTGAGTTTGATTTATTTGGATTCTTAAATCTTGAGATATTGAATTTCAAAGTTGGATCCAGTACTGATTTCATATTTCCATTTTAAACAGAGAAATCCAGTTATGGGTAATGTTTAAATCTCTTACTAGGGGGGCCTACATGGCAGCGGCACAGCGCGCGAGAAAATGATTTAAAACCTGATGAGCGGGGCCCGCCCGTCAGTCTCTCTCTCTCTTTCTCTTCTAACCGAAGCGGTACGCGGCCGTTGATCCGGCGACGGTGATGGTGGCCAGTGGGGGTACCTGGGTGGTCTAGGGATGGTGGAGATGATGCGGAACGACGACGGCGGCGTGGGGAGAGCTTCTGGTCGAGTGTCACTTGCTGGGAGGGAGTGCAGCGTCCACGGCGAGCTGCTGCACTTCCGCGGCCACGTGCAGCACTCCGGCGAGCTCCTAGCGTCTCCCCTGTGCACGATACAGAGGGAAAAAGGATGCGTGTGAGGGCGGTGTCCAAAGGGAAGAGGGTACGGGCCAGGGAGGAGAGAAAGGGGCAGTGTGGCGTCGCGGCCACGACTGACCTCGACGGCGGCAGTGGCTGCGGCAGAGCACGCCCTCCTGGCGGTGCACGGCGAATCGAGAGGGAGGAGTGAGGGAGTGCGGTGGTGTGGTGTTCCCAGAGGGGTGCGGGAGTGGTTTTATAGCGCAGGGCCAGCGTATCGTGGACGGAGTGCACGAACGACGTCCATGGTGCACGGCGGAGATATTTCTTCACGAATCTGACGCGGTGGTGCGAGGGACGTGGAGACGCGGCGTCCACCGGGGTCCGGACACGTTCTAGAAGCTCTCGGTCAAGTGTGGCATGTCGAGGTGCAGAGAGCTGCGCGAATTTGGGCCGGCATCGCCGCGGCTGCCACGGCGGCGCTGGGGTGGATTCGAGGCGAGGGAGGGCGTAAGTGCTCTCCTCTGCGGTGCCGCGGCTGCAGAGGCACGGGAGCGAGGGAGAGCGCGGCCAGGGGGCCTGGGGAGCGCGGGAACGGCGGGGAACGGTCACGGCGACATGGCGATGCGTCGGGGTGAGGGAGAGAGGTGGACGACGACGTTCTTGCAGAACGCCCCTTGGACTTTTTTTCCATTTACAACTAGGTCCTTCTCTGCTTCTTTTACTTCTTTTCATTTCCAGCAGCATTTTCTGGAATTTCTTTGAGGTACTTAAACATTTTAGAAAAATTCACAAATATTTGTGAGGCTTCCACATAGCATGTAGTAGCTCCAAAAAATTTGGCATTTCAAAATAAAATGTTTTGAATCATTTTCTTTCATAGGGTTTTAATTATTGCATTTTGTTTTATTTCAATTGTTTTTATTTTTGAATTTTTAAAATAGGTGTAAAATATTATTTGGAAGAGATAAGTGATAAGAATGTAAATGAGAGGTTTTATATACCATTCCTCTGAATTTTGTTTGGAACATTATTGAGTTTCTTATTTGTCACTTTTATTTTTCTTGTTTCACTTTTGCTTTTGTATTTCCTTTTTATTAATTCAAGCAACAAGCAACACAAGCAACAAGAATTAATTACCACAAGCAACAATTTATAAACAACACATAATAATCAACAAAAGTTTTTGTTGGCTCTCATTTTTGGAATATAATACTGATAATATTTTTGGGATGTTACAATCATGCATTTTCTGCAGAACGTATTGGACATCATATATACCGAGTGGGCCCTGGAAGTATCTCTCTTTTGACAGAGGAGTAATTTCCCATCTTGGAACATTAGGATATATGCACCTTCAGAACCACCCCGTTACCTGCATTGTCTGCGCGCGGGTAACACGAACATCTTCTTCGAGAATCTTGAGAGGTCTCTCACGATAGGTCAGGTCTTGGTTCAGGTCGATGGAGAGGTGGTCGATGTTTTTGAAAACATCAGGCTGGTCAGGAACTTCAAGACACTTCTGGAGCAAGGAAATGTGGAAGACATCATGATAATCTCCTAACTCCTGGGGCAATTCCAGCTGATAGGATACTTCTCCTCGACGAGCAATGATCTTGAAGGGTCCGATATACCCTGGCGCTAATTTTCCTTTGACATGGAAACGCTGCATTCCTTTAAGGGGTGTCACTCGGAGATAAACATAATCTCCGACGTTGAAGGTGAGGTCACGGCGCTTGGTGTCAGCGTAACTCTTCTGGCGGGATTGGGCAGTTTTGAGGCGTTCACGAATAAGCTGAACTTGCTCTTCAGCTTCACGGAGGGTATCTGGTCCGAACAATTTGCTTTCTCCGGTATCGGACCAATTCAGGGTGTACGACACTTCTTACCATAAAGGGCTTCAAAAGGGGCCATTTGCAGACTGGACTGATAACTGTTGTTGTACGAGAACTCTGCAAACGGAAGGCAATCTTCCCACCTGGAACCATAGGATAGAACACATGCACGAAGCATGTCTTCCAATATCTGGTTCACTCGCTCAGTTTGGCCATCGGTCTGGGGATGATAAGCTGTGCTAAATGCTAACTTGGTTCCGAGGGCTTCATGAAAGGATTTCCAGAATCTTGAGGTGAATTGCGTGCCTCTATCAGATACAATCTTTTTAGGCACACCATGCAGGCTCACTATTCTGGAAATATACAGGTCTGCTAACTGAGCTCCGGTATGAGTGGTCTTGACAGGAACAAAGTGGGCAACCTTGGTCAGTCGATCAATGATGACCCAGATTGAATCATGGCCTCGGTTGGTTCTTGGAAGTCCGGTAATAAAATCCATTCCAATCTCATCCCACTTCCACTAGGGAATTTTCAAAGGTTGAAGCAATCCCGCGGGTCGCTGATGTTCAGCCTTAACTCGCTGACAGATGTCGCACTTGGCTACAAACGAACCAATCTCTCGCTTCATTCCATGCCACCAAAATCTTTCTCGAAGGTCTTGGTACATTTTGGTTCCGCCGGGTGGATTGAATAAGGGGTCTCATGGGCCTCCTTCAGGATTAACTCCTTAAGTTCCGTGACATTGGGCACACAGATACGGTCATTGAATTTCAGGACTCCTTCAGCATCTTCGGTAAAACCAGGTGCTTTGCCGAGGGAAATCTTCTTCCTAATTCCCTCAATGCTTTCATGACCTTTTTGTGCTTCTTTGATTTGATCCATCAGGGTTGTGTTTAACTCTAAATTGCCAAGATAACCATGGCTAACAAGTTCTAGTCCAAAATCTTCGAACTCTTTGAACAAGGCTGGCTGTTCGGCTTGGATCAGGGCATTCAGGGTACAAGGTTTGCGACTAAGGGTATCGGCAACTACATTAGCCTTTCCAGGGTGATAATGGATTCCAATATCATAATCCTTGATTAATTCCATCCATCTCCTTTGTCGCAGGTTCAGATCTTTCTGGGTGAAAATATACTTCAAGCTTTTGTGATCTGTATAGACCTCGCAGCGATGTTCTGCAAGATAGGGACGCCACATTTTGAGGGCAAGAACAACAGCAGCTAACTCCAGGTCATGGGTTGGGTAATTCTCTTCATGCGGTCGCAACTGTCGGGACAGGTACGACACAACTTTGCTTTCTTGCATCAGAACGCAACCAAGTCCGAGGCGTGATGCATCGCAATACACGTCGAAACTCTGGGTGACGTCTGGCATAATTAAAATTGGTGCTGAGGTTAGTCTCTTCTTTCGTTTTTGGAAACTATCCTCACACTTCTGAGTCCATTCAAATTTCTTGTCCTTCTTCAACAGTTGGGTCATAGGTTTGGCTATACTGGAAAATCCTTCAACGAACTTGCGGTAATAACCAGTCAACAATGGCTTGGATCTTCTCTGGGTCCACAGAAATTCCTCCGGCAGACACAACATGTCCGAGAAATGCCACTTTACTAAGCCAAAACTCACACTTGCTAAGCTTGGCATACAGCTGGTGCTCTCGGAGAGTCTCCAAAACTAGCGCAGGTGTTCAGCATGCTCTTCTTCGGTCTTGGAATAAATAAGGATGTCATCAAGGAAAACTACCACGAACTTGTCGAGGTACTCCATGAAAATCTTGTTCATGAGATTCATGAAATAGGCTGGGGCATTGGTCAGACCAAAGGACATCACGGTGTATTCAAACAAACCGTAATGAGTGGTGAAGGAGGTCGTGGGAATGTCTGTCTCTCGGATCTTGAATTGATGGTATCCTATCCGAATATCGATCTTGGAAAAGACTCGGGCTCCGTTCATTTGATCGAACAGATCCTCGATCTTGGGAAGAGGGTACTTATTTTTAATGGTCACGTCATTCAGCTTGCGATAATCCACACACAGGCGTGTGGTACCGTCTCTCTTGTCCACAAAAATAATGGGTGATCCCCAAGGTGAAGCGCTTGGGCGAACAAGTCCTATGCTGAGCATATCTGCCAATTGCTTCTTCAACTCAACCAGCTCTTTCGGATTCATCCGATAAGGTCTTTGGGATATAGGGGCGGTTCCTGGGATAAGCTCAATTATGAACTCAATTTCCCGGTCTGGCGGCATACCAGGCAATTCTTCAGGGAAAACATCCTTGAACAGGTGAACAACACGGATCTCATCTAGGGCAGGTCGAGCTATGCTCTCATGGCAGCCTGGGTGAGATTGACTAGTTTCAGACACATACTCCACTTCTACTTCTTTGTCGGTGGTGATGGATACAGCTCTTCTGGCACAGTCAATTCGACCATGGTATTTGGCTAACCAATTCATACCGAGTATAACATCGATGCCTTGGGTTCCCAGAACAATTAAGTTAACTGGAAACTTTTCTCCTTTGATCTCAAGGGGTACATCGGAGCAAAACATTTTGGTCTCTACAGTGGATTCTGGGATTTGGATGACCATGGGTTTGGGTAAGAGGCTCTCGACTAAACCTCCCTTAGCAACAAATTCTTGGGTAACAAATGAATGGGTAGCACCAGAATCAAACAGAATAGTTGCAGGTACTGAGTTGACAAGGAACGTACCCAGCACAACATCCGGCGCATCCTGAGCTTCTTCAGCATTGATGTGGTGCAGACGACCCTTGGCAACAGCAGCATTTTCGCGGGGTGCGGCATTCTTGCCATTTCCATTTCCATTGCGGCCTTGACCATTGTTCTGTGCCGGCGCATTGGGGCGCTGAACATTCCTCTTGGGATTGGGACATTCTCTGGAGTAGTGACCCTTGTTGCCGCATTCAAAGCAGATAACATTAGTATTGTGGGTGAAGTTGTTGAAGTTTCCATCTTCTTCTCTTCTTTGTCGGTGTCATCAGGAGCATACCGAGATAAGTCGGTAAACTCATCCAGATAACCGACCACATCTTTACTTCCCTGCCTCAGCCTGCGGAACTCATCCTTCTTTCTCTCAATAAGTCCGCTGGGAATATGCTTCTTGCGGAACTTCTCCTGGAACTCAGCCCAGTTGATAACATGACCAGCTTGCTGGAGAGCCTTGGTAGTTTCCCACCAAGCTCTTGCAGGTCCAGCGAGATAGTGGGTGCATACAACACTTTCTCATTCTCTCCCACAGTAGCAACTTCCAGATTGTTGTCGATGGTGCGAAGCCAATCATCGGCCTCCAGTGGGTGAAGTCCCTTGGAGTAGGTGGGTGGGTTGGTTTTCTGGAAATCGCCTAAGGTGGATCGCTGGTTTCCATCATCATTGCCATTACCACCATTGTTGTTGTTGTTGTTGTTATTGTTGTTGTTATAAGCGGCTGCGAGTTGCTGTAGGGCAACGAGATGAGCTTGGCGCTCTTGCCGGGCATTCTCACGTTCCTCCATGATAAGCGCGAGAAGTTGGGCGGGGGTTGGGTCCGGTGGTGGTGCTGATCCTGATCCTTCCGCATTGCTGCGACGGGGGGCATCCTGAAGCACACCGGGTATAAGAGGCAAGGCAAGAAAAGTTCGACTAAGGGAAAAGACGATTTGCAAGTGGTTGATTAATTTAAGGATTATATGAAAATATTTCACACAGATTTAAACAAGACAAACATACTTATATATTACCAACATCACATCAAGGAGTTCACATCAACAACAAGCTTACAACATCAAGCTTACAACATCACCTTACATCTAAGATACATAACATCTGGTTTCCAAAAGAACCACTACTTCGACTCGACTAGCGATAGGGGTCAACCTAATCCTGCGGTAGTGATCAAGTCACTCGCCTACTGAGGTGGAACCTCCAGCTCTAACACGTCAGCATCTGACTGGTAGGGTGGCTCCTCGGGATCCTCCTCCTCGTCCTCGAGAACTGCCTCGAGTGGCTCCTCCTCCTCGTCAACTAACTCCTCCTCATCATCCTCCTCCTCACAGTCCATCTCCTCCACGAAGTCATCATCGTCACTGAGGAAAGCGTTGTTCTCCTTGCGGAGATCCTCGCCCTCCTCCTCCATCTCGTCAGTATGGTGCTCTAGATCCTCAATCAGCCCGTCCTGCTCCGCCACCTTCTTGCGGAGCTTCACGATAGTCCTCCTCAGCTCTGCCCTCTTCCTGAGAAGAGCGACCTTCTCCTCCATCAGCTTCTCCTCGTTCTCGCGAAGCTCAACGAGCGACTCGCGCTCAAAGTGAAGCTGAATCCTAGTGCGCAACAGATCATCCTGAGTGCACTGAAGTAAGATCTCCATGATGATGTAGCTCCCAAACATCGGGTGGTAAGGGAAGGAGTAGGGTGTCCGTCGCAGTTGCGCCTCCCGTAGAACCGGAAACGGGAGTCTACTAACTCCGCCTTGTGCTCCTCACAAAGTCGGGCTAGCATCCTCTGTGTGCAGTACAGAGACCGTCAACCCAGGTGGCCTCCTTGGTGGTGAAGATGAGCGTCCTGGAACTGGGAGACTTGATGTTCCTGCGAACTGACGACCTGATGAGCCAGCTCAGCCTTCCGACACCGTGAACATCAATCTGAGCTCCCTCAAACTCTGGAGCGGGGCGACCTAACAGCTTGCTCAACTCGAACAAGTCCCTCTCAAACGTCAGCTTGCTGTCCTTCTCAAGCTGAACGAACTCAGTCCAATGGAGTGCCATCTACAATTTTTAACAAAATTTTAAGTTAGTTAGGTGACAAGTATATCAAAATTTTAATATAGTAGGGCAACAAGTGAGTCAAATTTTTAAGCTTAATGAGAGGTGTGCAAAATTTTAAGGATATAGGAAAATGTATATTTAATGAGAGTAAAATTTTGCATAAGTAAGAGGATTGGAGATAAGCATTTTCAAAAATACTTCATTCTTTTCTTTTTAGAAATTAATCTTTTTGTAACATTGTCAACGACCATGCTAACTAAGGTTTCCTAAAGTCAGGATGGCTCTGATACCAAGTCTGTGGGGACCCCGGACTAGCTGTCCGAAATACCCGATTATGCTTAACACAACGATCCCGTGATCAGTCTGTCGTTGCACATAATCCGAATTGGATACCAAAGTTTACATCCATTACAATACCGAATAAAAGTCTTACATAAATGGTCATTTAGACCAAGTCTTACATAGGTGCCTTCATGGGCCAAACCAAAATATCAGCGGAAGCTACGGCGTAGTAGACATCATATTCTAACGATGACACCCGACAGGCAGCTGACTTGTGGAGATCCTTAGTTGGCGTAGAAGTCGCCATACTCCTGCTCGGCGTAGTGCTCCTCCTCGTAGTCTGGCTAGGTCAATAGCCAGGGACGAAACCAATATGAGTACATTTGAATGTACTCGCAAACTACCCCAACATGAGTATGCACTAGTTTTATTTTAGTTGACAACTTTTATTTATTTAAACATCTCTATATCTTTATTGAAAAAGGTAAGAAGAGTTTTATAACTATCTTTAAAGAAATCACCATTTTATCTGTTTCTCCAAAACTCCTCCTTTTTCCGACCATAGCCCGTCATGGTCCACTTTCATCCAACCACCTCATACCGATCCGTTGGTATAGGTGTAGGAAACATTCTCCACTTCATTTTCTTTTTAAAACTCAAAGTTTTTAAAAACTTGCACATGGTCTTAGGACAGCTCCCAATTGTCCATATCCGAGGACTCGGCTATTCGAATAGTTTTAACACTCTGCAGAGGTAGCACGCTTTTAGCCCACATCCATCCGGCAACTCATCGTGTCTGCCACGTCTCGCCATACCAGGTGTATGCGAAGTAAGCCGCCGGCCATAGCCTCTTATTTGCTCATGCTAGTATAGGATCCTTCCCATATGACACTTTCCATCAACACCCAGTCCAGTTTCCCGTCAGAAACCCTAAGTGTGAGGACTCATAGTTTTGTCCGGCGGTTTATGGTGGAACCTTCTATCCTCCCCACCAACTTGTGTGAGGACCCGGGTCAGGGGGTAGGTCCTCGGACCATCCCCTCATGCATAACGGAGTCATCTCCGTCGATGAGGTATCCCATACTAATAAGAGCAAACTACATGACTAAGCCTTTTCCCATATATGGTAAATGTGGTCGCACAGGGTAAGATTGGTCGTCATAGTACTAGGACACTGTGCATTTTTCATAAACATCACCATTTTTCCACTTCTCCATTCCAACACCGACATCTCGGCATTTCATAATCTCACAAGTAATTGCAAAGGAGTTTTGAATAAACATATTTGTTTTTCCCATCCTATAATTTGATATAACTATCTTATATTTCTACATAGGTGGCAAAATAATTTCCACATACTTTTGAAATGGGTTTTATAAATCTTGCTTGAGAGTAAAACATGTTATGAAAGTAGATGCATATGTTTGTAGTGCAAGCTCAGAGAATAGCTTGCCTTGCTCGGCAAAGTGACCTTGATCTTGTTCTTCAGTTTCAACAAACTCTCCTTCCTCGTATATCCGACAACGTTCTCGTCTAATTAATAAACAAACAATGCAAACAATCACTAATCTATACAAGCAATCATCTCAACATAACAATCATGAACATCACAAATAGCTACTGCACACATCAAACCATACAATTTGGTTTTCAAATAATTGAACTAAACATTATTTAATTACTTCTAAATTATGGCAGAAACTTTTGAACATGTTTAATTCCACAACTTGAGTTCTGTTGGTCACAAAAATACAAACTAAAATTCTATGGAAAGCTACTGATGTGTAGAAGACAACACAATTTGATTTGGATCAATTGGAGTTACTAAACTCCCTACACATTTGTTTGAATCCAGTAACTTAATAATCAAGTTTTAGCTACCAATTAAGTTTTGTTGATCCTAAAATTAAATCCTTTTAGGGGTAACTAAAAATGGCTAAATGTGATCTAACAAAATTGGTCCTAACATTTGGGTTAACCATTAACATATTTAAATGTTTGAGTGCAGAAGGGTGTTTAAATTTCAACTTAATACTAAACAAATACTACTGCACAAATAATTCTACCAAAATTAGGGAAGCTAACACATGGCAGTACTAAGCTAGCAAAATTGGTTTGGAATTATTTGGACTAACAGAGTATCAGAAACAAACAAGTTTAGAATTTAAACCTTCTGTAGTATTTTTAATAATACTTTTTATTTATTTAATTAAATGGAATGAATCCAATTGGGTTGGTTAAACATTTTCATAAGCTTTCCAGAACAATTGAGTTTGATTTATTTGGATTCCTAAATCTCGAGATATTGAATTTCAAAGTTGGATCTAGTACTGATTTCATATTTCCATTTTAAACAGAGAAATCCAGTTATGGATAATGTTTAAATCTCTGACTAGGGGGGCCTACATGGCAGCGGCACAGCGCGCGCGGGAAAATGATTTAAAACCTGACGAGCGGGGCCCGCCCGTCAGTCTCTCTCTCTCTTTCTCTTCTAACCGAAGCGGTACGCGGCCGTTGATCAAAGATCGGACGGCTCACGGAGCCGCGATCATCGACGACCTAAAAGTGGCGTCGCCGGAGCTCCGGCGACGGCGAGGGTGGCCAGTGGGGGTACCTGGGTGGTCTAGGGACGGTGGAGATGATGCGGAACGACGGCGGCGGCGTGGGGAGAGCTTCTGGTCGAGTGTCGCTTGCTGGGAGGGAGTGCAACGTCCACGGCGAGCTGCTGCACTAAACAGAGAAATCCAGTTATGGGTAATGTTTAAATCTCTTACTAGGGGGGCCTACATGGCAGCGGCACAGCGCGCGAGAAAATGATTTAAAACCTGATGAGCGGGGCCCGCCCGTCAGTCTCTCTCTCTCTTTCTCTTCTAACCGAAGCGGTACGCGGCCGTTGATCCGGCGACGGTGATGGTGGCCAGTGGGGGTACCTGGGTGATCTAGGGATGGTGGAGATGATGCGGAACGACGACGGCGGCGTGGGGAGAGCTTCTGGTCGAGTGTCACTTGCTGGGAGGGAGTGCAGCGTCCACGGCGAGCTGCTGCACTTCCGCGGCCACGTGCAGCACTCCGGCGAGCTCCTAGCGTCTCCCTGTGCACGATACAGAGGGAAAAAGGATGCGTGTGAGGGCGGTGTCCAAAGGGAAGAGGGTACGGGCCAGGGAGGAGAGAAAGGGGCAGTGTGGCGTCGCGGCCACGACTGACCTCGACGGCGGCAGTGGCTGCGGCAGAGCACGCCCTCCTGGCGGTGCACGGCGAATCGAGAGGGAGGAGTGAGGGAGTGCGGTGGTGTGGTGTTCCCAGAGGGGTGCGGGAGTGGTTTTATAGCGCAGGGCCAGCGTATCGTGGACGGAGTGCACGAACGACGTCCATGGTGCACGGCGGAGATATTTCTTCACGAATCTGACGCGGTGGTGCGAGGACGTGGAGACGCGGCGTCCACCGGGGTCCGGACACGTTCTAGAAGCTCTCGGTCAAGTGCGGCGTGTCGAGGTGCAGAGAGCTGCGCGAATTTGGGCCGGCATCGCCGCGGCTGCCACGGCGGCGCTGGGGTGGATTCGAGGCGAGGGAGGGCGTAAGTGCTCTCCTCTGCGGTGCCGCGGCTGCAGAGGCACGGGAGCGAGGGAGAGCGCGGCCAGGGGGCCTGGGGAGCGCGGGAACGGCGGGGAACGGTCACGGCGACATGGCGATGCGTCGGGGCGAGGGAGAGAGGTGGACGACGATGTTCTTGCAGAACGCCCCTTGGACTTTTTTTCCATTTACAACTAGGTCCTTCTCTGCTTCTTTTACTTCTTTTCATTTCCTGCAGCATTTTCTGGAATTTCTTTGAGGTACTTAAACATTTTAGAAAAATTCACAAATATTTGTGAGGCTTCCACATAGCATGTAGTAGCTCCAAAAAATTTGGCATTTCAAAATAAAATGTTTTGAATCATTTTCTTTCATAGGGTTTTAATTATTGCATTTTGTTTTATTTCAATTGTTTTTATTTTTGAATTTTTAAAATAGGTGTAAAATATTATTTGGAAGAGATAAGTGATAAGAATGTAAATGAGAGGTTTTATATACCATTCCTCTGAATTTTGTTTGGAACATTATTGAGTTTCTTATTTGTCACTTTTATTTTTCTTGTTTCACTTTTGCTTTTGTATTTCCTTTTTATTAATTCAAGCAACAAGCAACACAAGCAACAAGAATTAATTACCACAAGCAACAATTTATAAACAACACATAATAATCAACAAAAGTTTTTGTTGGCTCTCATTTTTGGAATATAATACTGATAATATTTTTGGGATGTTACAATCATGCATTTTCTGCAGAACGTATTGGACATCATATATACCGAGTGGGCCCTGGAAGTATCTCTCTTTTGACAGAGGAGTAATTTCCCATCTTGGAACATTAGGATATATGCACCTTCAGAACCACCCCGTTACCTGCATTGTCTGCGCGCGGGTAACACGAACATCTTCTTCGAGAATCTTGAGAGGTCTCTCACGATAGGTCAGGTCTTGGTTCAGGTCGATGGAGAGGTGGTCGATGTTTTTGAAAACATCAGGCTGGTCAGGAACTTCAAGACACTTCTGGAGCAAGGAAATGTGGAAGACATCATGATAATCTCCTAACTCCTGGGGCAATTCCAGCTGATAGGATACTTCTCCTCGACGAGCAATGATCTTGAAGGGTCCGATATACCCTGGCGCTAATTTTCCTTTGACATGGAAACGCTGCATTCCTTTAAGGGGTGTCACTCGGAGATAAACATAATCTCCGACGTTGAAGGTGAGGTCACGGCGCTTGGTGTCAGCGTAACTCTTCTGGCGGGATTGGGCAGTTTTGAGGCGTTCACGAATAAGCTGAACTTGCTCTTCAGCTTCACGGAGGGTATCTGGTCCGAACAATTTGCTTTCTCCGGTATCGGACCAATTCAGGGGTGTACGACACTTCTTACCATAAAGGGCTTCAAAAGGGGCCATTTGCAGACTGGACTGATAACTGTTGTTGTACGAGAACTCTGCAAACGGAAGGCAATCTTCCCACTTGAACCATAGGATAGAACACATGCGCGAAGCATGTCTTCCAATATCTGGTTCACTCGCTCAGTTTGGCCATCGGTCTGGGGATGATAAGCTGTGCTAAATGCTAACTTGGTTCCGAGGGCTTCATGAAAGGATTTCCAGAATCTTGAGGTGAATTGCGTGCCTCTATCAGATACAATCTTTTTAGGCACACCATGCAGGCTCACTATTCTGGAAATATACAGGTCTGCTAACTGAGCTCCGGTATGAGTGGTCTTGACAGGAACAAAGTGGGCAACCTTGGTCAGTCGATCAATGATGACCCAGATTGAATCATGGCCTCGGTTGGTTCTTGGAAGTCCGGTAATAAAATCCATTCCAATCTCATCCCACTTCCACTAGGGAATTTTCAAAGGTTGAAGCAATCCCGCGGGTCGCTGATGTTCAGCCTTAACTCGCTGACAGATGTCGCACTTGGCTACAAACGAACCAATCTCTCGCTTCATTCCATGCCACCAAAATCTTTCTCGAAGGTCTTGGTACATTTTGGTTCCGCCGGGGTGGATTGAATAAGGGGTCTCATGGGCCTCCTTCAGGATTAACTCCTTAAGTTCCGTGACATTGGGCACACAGATACGGTCATTGAATTTCAGGACTCCTTCAGCATCTTCGGTAAAACCAGGTGCTTTGCCGAGGGAAATCTTCTTCCTAATTCCCTCAATGCTTTCATGACCTTTTTGTGCTTCTTTGATTTGATCCATCAGGGTTGTGTTTAACTCTAAATTGCCAAGATAACCATGGCTAACAAGTTCTAGTCCAAAATCTTCGAACTCTTTGAACAAGGCTGGCTGTTCGGCTTGGATCAGGGCATTCAGGGTACAAGGTTTGCGACTAAGGGTATCGGCAACTACATTAGCCTTTCCAGGGTGATAATGGATTCCAATATCATAATCCTTGATTAATTCCATCCATCTCCTTTGTCGCAGGTTCAGATCTTTCTGGGTGAAAATATACTTCAAGCTTTTGTGATCTGTATAGACCTCGCAGCGATGTTCTGCAAGATAGGGACGCCACGTTTTGAGGGCAAGAACAACAGCAGCTAACTCCAGGTCATGGGTTGGGTAATTCTCTTCATGCGGTCGCAACTGCCGGGACAGGTACGACACAACTTTGCTTTCTTGCATCAGAACGCAACCAAGTCCGAGGCGTGATGCATCGCAATACACGTCGAAACTCTGGGTGACGTCTGGCATAATTAAAATTGGTGCTGAGGTTAGTCTCTTCTTTCGTTTTTGGAAACTATCCTCACACTTCTGAGTCCATTCAAATTTCTTGTCCTTCTTCAACAGTTGGGTCATAGGTTTGGCTATACTGGAAAATCCTTCAACGAACTTGCGGTAATAACCAGTCAACAATGGCTTGGATCTTCTCTGGGTCCACAGAAATTCCTCCGGCAGACACAACATGTCCGAGAAATGCCACTTTACTGAGCCAAAACTCACACTTGCTAAGCTTGGCATACAGCTGGTGCTCTCGGAGAGTCTCCAAAACTACGCAGGTGTTCAGCATGCTCTTCTTCGGTCTTGGAATAAATAAGGATGTCATCAAGGAAAACTACCACGAACTTGTCGAGGTACTCCATGAAAATCTTGTTCATGAGATTCATGAAATAGGCTGGGGCATTGGTCAGACCAAAAGACATCACGGTGTATTCAAACAAACCGTAACGAGTGGTGAAGGCGGTCTTGGGAATGTCTGTCTCTCGGATCTTCAACTGATGGTATCCTGTCCGAAGATCGATCTTGGAAAAGACTCGGGCTCCGTTCATTTGATCGAACAGATCCTCGATCTTGGGAAGAGGGTACTTATTTTTAATGGTCACGTCATTCAGCTTGCGATAATCCACACACAGGCGTGTGGTACCGTCTCTCTTGTCCACAAAAATAATGGGTGATCCCCAAGGTGAAGCGCTTGGGCGAACAAGTCCTTTGCTGAGCATATCTGCCAATTGCTTCTTCAACTCAACCAGCTCTTCCGGATTCATCCGATAAGGTCTTTGGGATATAGGGGCGGTTCCTGGGATAAGCTCAATTATGAACTCAATTTCCCGGTCTGGCGGCATACCAGGCAATTCTTCTGGGAAAACATCCTTGAACAGGTGAACAACACGGATCTCATCTAGGGCAGGTCGAGCTATGCTCTCATGGCAGCCTGGGTGAGATTGACTAGTTTCAGACACATACTCCACTTCTACTTCTTTGTCGGTGGTGATGGATACAGCTCTTCTGGCACAGTCAATTCGACCATGGTACTTGGCTAACCAATTCATACCGAGTATAACATCGATGCCTTGGGTTCCCAGAACAATTAAGTTAACTGGAAACTTTTCTCCTTTGATCTCAAGGGGTACATCGGAGCAAAACATCTTGGTCTCTACGGTGGATTCTGGGATTTGGATGACCATGGGTTTGGGTAAGAGGCTCTCGACTAAACCTCCCTTAGCAACAAATTCTTGGGTAACAAATGAATGGGTAGCACCAGAATCAAACAGAACAGTTGCAGGTACTGAGTTGACAAGGAACGTACCCAGCACAACATCCGGAGCATCCTGAGCTTCTTCAGCATTGATGTGGTGCAGACGACCCTTGGCAACAGCAGCATTTCCGCGGGGTGCGGCATTCTTGCCATTTCCATTTCCATTGCGGCCTTGACCATTGTTCTGTGCCGGCGCATTGGGGCGCTGGACATTCCTCTTGGGATTGGGACATTCTTTGGAGTAGTGACCCTTGTTGCCGCATTCAAAGCAGATCACATTGGGATTGCGGGTGAAGTTGTTGAAGTTTCCTCCGGGACGGTTATTGTCATTGGGGCGGTTGAAGTTGTTTGGGCGGTTAGGGTAATTGGGGCGTGGAGCTTGGGGTGGACGATAGGCAGGCCTGGTGTTCTGCTGAAAGATACGAGGTTTCTGGCTGCTCGAACCTTCCTGAGCATTCATCCTCCTCTTGCGACCTTCATACATAGACTTGCGCTTGGTCTCCAGCTGGATGGCTTTGTCCACAAGTGACTCCAGATCACGGAAGTCATGGATAACCAGAGCACACTGCAGTTCATCATGAAGTCCACTCATGAAACGCTCCATCTTCTTCTCTTCTTTGTCGGTGTCATCAGGAGCATACCGAGATAAGTCGGTAAACTCATCCAGATAACCGACCACATCTTTACTTCCCTGCCTCAGCTGCGGAACTCATCCTTCTTCCTCTCAATAAGTCCGCTGGGAATATGCTTCTTGCGGAACTTCTCCTGGAACTCAGCCCAGTTGATAACATGACCAGCTTGCTGGAGAGCCTTGGTAGTTTCCCACCAAGCTCTTGCAGGTCCAGCGAGATAGTGGGTTGCATACAACACTTTCTCATTCTCTCCCACAGCAGCAACTTCCAGATTGTTGTCGATGGTGCGAAGCCAATCATCGGCCAGTGGGTGAAGTCCCTTGGAGTAGGTGGGTGGGTTGGTTTCTGGAAATCGCCTAAGGTGGATCGCTGGTTTCCATCATCATTGCCATTACCACCATTGTTGTTGTTGTTGTTGTTGTTGTTGTTGTTGTTGTTATAAGCGGCTGCGAGTTGCTGTAGGGCAACGAGATGAGCTGGCGCTCTTGCCGGGCATTTCACGTTCCTCCATGATAAGCGCGAGAAGTTGGGCGGGGGTTGGGTCCGGTGGTGGTGCTGATCCTGATCCTTCCGCATTGCTGCGACGGGGCATCCTGAAGCACACCGGGTATAAGAGGCAAGGCAAGAAAAGTTCGACTAAGGGAAAAGACGATTTGCAAGTGGTTGATTAATTTAAGGATTATATGAAAATATTTCACACAGATTTAAACAAGACAAACATACTTATATATTACCAACATCACATCAAGGAGTTCACATCAACAACAAGCTTACAACATCAAGCTTACAACATCACCTTACATCTAAGATACATAACATCTGGTTTCCAAAAGAACCACTACTTCGACTCGACTAGCGATAGGGGGTCAACCTAATCCTGCGGTAGTGATCAAGTCACTCGCCTACTGAGGTGGAACCTCCAGCTCTAACACGTCAGCATCTGACTGGTAGGGTGGCTCCTCGGGATCCTCCTCCTCGTCCTCGAGAACTGCCTCGAGTGGCTCCTCCTCCTCGTCAACTAACTCCTCCTCATCATCCTCCTCCTCACAGTCCATCTCCTCCACGAAGTCATCATCGTCACTGAGGAAAGCGTTGTTCTCCTTGCGGAGATCCTCGCCCTCCTCCTCCATCTCGTCAGTATGGTGCTCTAGATCCTCAATCAGCCCGTCCTGCTCCCCACCTTCTTGCGGAGCTTCACGATAGTCCTCCTCAGCTCTGCCCTCTTCCTGAGAAGAGCGACCTTCTCCTCCATCAGCTTCTCCTCGTTCTCGCGAAGCTCAACGAGCGACTCGCGGTCAAAGTGAAGCTGAATCCTAGTGCGCAACAGATCATCCTGAGTGCACTGAAGTAAGATCTCCATGATGATGTAGCTCCCAAACATCGGGTGGTAAGGGGAAGGAGTAGGGTGTCCGTCGCAGTTGCGCCTCCCGTAGAACCGGAAACGGGAGTCTACTAACTCCGCCTTGTGCTCCTCACAAAGTCGGGCTAGCATCCTCTGTGTGGCAGTACAGAGACCGTCAACCCAGGTGGCCTCCTTGGTGGTGAAGATGAGCGTCCTGGAACTGGGAGACTTGATGTTCCTGCGAACTGACGACCTGATGAGCCAGCTCAGCCTTCCGACACCGTGAACATCAATCTGAGCTCCCTCAAACTCTGGAGCGGGGCGACCTAACAGCTTGCTCAACTCGAACAAGTCCCTCTCAAACGTCAGCTTGCTGTCCTTCTCAAGCTGAACGAACTCAGTCCAATGGAGTGCCATCTACAATTTTTAACAAAATTTTAAGTTAGTTAGGTGACAAGTATATCAAAATTTTAATATAGTAGGGCAACAAGTGAGTCAAATTTTTAAGCTTAATGAGAGGTGTGCAAAATTTTAGGATATAGGAAAATGTAATATTAATGAGAGTAAAATTTTGCATAAGTAAGAGGATTGGAGATAAGCATTTTCAAAAATACTTCATTCTTTCTTTTTAGAAATTCATCTTTTTGTAACATTTGACAAACGACCATGCTAACTAAGGTTTCCTAAAGTCAGGATGGCTCTGATACCAAGTCTGTGGGGACCCCGGACTAGCTGTCCGAAATACCCGATTATGCTTAACACAACGATCCCGTGATCAGTCTGTCGTTGCACATAATCCGAATTGGATACCAAAGTTTACATCCATTACAATACCGAATTAAAAGTCTTACATAAATGGTCATTTAGACCAAGTCTTACATAGGTGCCTTCATGGGCCAAACCAAAATATCAGCGGAAGCTACGGCGTAGTAGACATCATATTCTAACGATGACAACCCGACAGGCAGCTGACTTGTGGAGATCCTTAGTTGGCGTAGAAGTCGCCATACTCCTGCTCGGCGTAGTGCTCCTCCTCGTAGTCTGGCTAGGTCAATAGCCAGGGACGAAACCAATATGAGTACATTTGAATGTACTCGCAAACTACCCCAACATGAGTATGCACTAGTTTTATTTTAGTTGACAACTTTTATTTATTTAAAACATCTCTATATCTTTATTGAAAAAGGTAAGAAGAGTTTTATAACTATCTTTAAAGAAGTCACCATTTTATCTGTTTCTCCAAAACTCCTCCTTTTTCCGACCATAGCCCGTCATGGTCCACTTTCATCCAACCACCTCATACCGATCCGTTGGTATAGGTGTAGGAAACATTCTCCACTTCATTTTCTTTTTAAAACTCAAAGTTTTTAAAAACTTGCACATGGTCTTAGGACAGTCTCCCAATTGTCCATATCCGAGGACTCGGCTATTCGAATAGTTTTAACACTCTGCAGAGGTAGCACGCTTTTAGCCCACATCCATCCGGCAACTCATCGTGTCTGCCACGTCTCGCCATACCAGGTGTATGCGAAGTAAGCCGCCGGCCATAGCCTCTTATTTGCTCATGCTAGTATAGGATCCTTCCCATATGACACTTTCCATCGACACCCAGTCCAGTTTCCCGTCAGAAACCCTAAGTGTGAGGACTCATAGTTTTGTCCGGCGGTTTATGGTGGAACCTTCTATCCTCCCCACCAACTTGTGTGAGGACCCGGGTCAGGGGGTAGGTCCTCGGACCATCCCCTCATGCATAACGGAGTCATCTCCGTCGATGAGGTATCCCATACTAATAAGAGCAAACTACATGACTAAGCCTTTTCCCATATATGGTAAATGTGGTCGCACAGGGTAAGATTGGTCGTCATAGTACTAGGACACTGTGCATTTTTCATAAACATCACCATTTTTCCACTTCTCCATTCCAACACCGACATCTCGGCATTTCATAATCTCACAAGTAATTGCAAAGGAGTTTTGAATAAACATATTTGTTTTTCCCATCCTATAATTTGATATAACTATCTTATATTTCTACATAGGTGGCAAAATAATTTCCATACTTTTGAAATGGGTTTTATAAATCTTGCTTGAGAGTAAAACATGTTATGAAAGTAGATGCATATGTTTGTAGTGCAAGCTCAGAGAATAGCTTGCCTTGCTCGGCAAAGTGACCTTGATCTTGTTCTTCAGTTTCAACAAACTCTCCTTCCTATATATCCGACAACGTTCTCGTCTAATTAATAAACAAACAATGCAAACAATCACTAATCTATACAAGCAATCATCTCAACATAACAATCATGAACATCACAAATAGCTACTGCACACATCAAACCATACAATTTGGTTTTCAAATAATTGAATAAACATTATTTAATTACTTCTAAATTATGGCAGAAACTTGTTGAACATGTTTAATTCCACAACTTGAGTTCTGTTGGTCACAAAAATACAAACTAAAATTCTATGGAAAGCTACTGATGTGTAGAAGACAACACAATTTGATTTGGATCAATTGGAGTTACTAAACTCCCTACACATTTGTTTGAATCCAGTAACTTAATAATCAAGTTTTAGCTACCAATTAAGTTTTGTTGATCCTAAAATTAAATCCTTTTAGGGGTAACTAAACATGGCTAAATGTGATCTAACAAAATTGGTCCTAATCATTTGGGTTAACCATTAAACATATTTAAATGTTTGAGTGCAGAAGGGTGTTTAAACTTCAACTTAATACTAAACAAATACTACTGCACAAATAATTCTACCAAAATTAGGGAAGCTAACACATGGCAGTACTAAGCTAGCAAAATTGGTTTGGAATTATTTGGACTAACAGAGTATCAGAAACAAACAAGTTTAGAATTTAAACCTTCTGTAGTATTTTTAATAATACTTTTTATTTATTTAATTAAATGGAATGAATCCAATTGGGTTGGTTAAACATTTTCATAAGCTTTCCAGAACAATTGAGTTTGATTTATTTGGATTCCTAAATCTCGAGATATTGAATTTCAAAGTTGGATCCAGTACTGATTTCATATTTCCATTTTAAACAGAGAAATCCAGTTATGGATAATGTTTAAATCTCTGACTAGTGGGGCCTACATGGCAGCGGCACAGCGCGCGCGGGAAAATGATTTAAAACCTGACGAGCGGGGCCCGCCCGTCAGTCTCTCTCTCTCTTTCTATTCTAATCGAAGCGGTACGCGGCCGTTGATCAAAGATCGGACGGCTCACGGAGCCCGCGATCATCGACGACCTAAAAGTGGCGTCGCCGGAGCTCCGGCGACGGCGAGGGTGGCCAGTGGGGGTACCTGGGTGGTCTAGGGACGGTGGAGATGATGCGGAACGACGGCGGCGGCGTGGGGAGAGCTTCTGGTCGAGTGTCGCTTGCTGGGAGGGAGTGCAACGTCCACGGCGAGCTGCTGCACTTCCGCGGCCACGGGCAGCACTCCGGCGAGCTCCTGGCGTCTCCCGTGTGCACGATACAGAGGGAAAAAGGATGCGTGTGAGGGCGGTGTCCAAAGGGAAGAGGGTACGGGCCAGGGAGGAGAGAAAGGGGCAGTGTGGCGTCGCGGCCACGACCGACCTCGACGGCGGCAGTGGTTGCGGCAGAGCACACCCTCCTGGCGGTGCATGGCGAATCGAGAGGGAGGAGTGAGGGAGTGGGGTGGTGTGGTGTTCCCAGAGGGGTGCAGGGGTGGTTTTATAGCGCAGGGCCGGCGTATTGTGGACGGAGTGCACGAACGACGTCCATGGCGCACGGCGGAGATATTTCTTCACGAATCCGACGCGGTGGTGCGAGGTACGTGGAGACGCGGCGTCCACCGGGGTCCGGACACGTTCTAGAAGCTCTCGGTCAAGTGCGGCGTGTCGAGGTGCAAAGAGCTGCACGAATTTGGGCCGGCATCGCCGCGGCTGCCACGGCGGCGCTGGGGTGGATTCGAGGCGAGGGAGGGTGAGTGCTCTCCTCTGCGGCGTCGCGGCTGCAGAGGCACGGGAGCGAGGGAGAGCGCGGCCAGGGGGCCTGGGGAGCGTGGGAACGACGGGGAATGGTCACGGCGACACGGCGATGCGTCGGGGCGAGGGAGAGAGGTGGACGACGACGTTCTTGCAGAACGCCCCCTGGACTTTTTTTCCATTTACAACTAGGTCCTTCTCTGCTTCTTTTACTTCTTTTCATTTCCAGCAGCATTTTCTGGAATTTCTTTGAGGTACTTAAACATTTTAGAAAAATTCACAAATATTTGTGAGGCTTCCACATAGCATGTAGTAGCTCCACAAAATTTGGCATTTCAAAATAAAATGTTTTGAATCATTTTCTTTCATGGGGTTTTAATTATTGCATTTTGTTTTATTTCAATTGTTTTTATTTTTGAATTTTAAAATAGGTGTAAAATATTATTTGGAAGAGATAAGTGATAAGAATGTAAATGAGAGGTTTTATATACCATTCCTCTGAATTTTGTTTGGAACATTATTGAGTTTCTTATTTGTCACTTTTATTTTTCTTGTTTCACTTTTGCTTTTGTATTTCCTTTTTATTAATTCAAGCAACAAGCAACACAAGCAACAAGAATTAATTACCACAAGCAACAATTTATAAACAACACATAATAATCAACAAAAGTTTTTGTTGGCTCTCATTTTTGGAATATAATACTGATAATATTTTTGGGATGTTACAATCATGCATTGTCTACAGAACGTATTGGACATCATATATACCGAGTGGGCCCTGGAATTATCTCTCTTTTGACAGAGGAGTAATTTCCCATCTTGGAACATTAGGATATATGCACCTTCAGAACCACCCCGTGACTGCCGTTGTCCCACCCAGTTACGGCCATGGTTATGACAGTACCAAAGTAAGTCTTCCAATGTACACAACCCTAATAACCTCATGGTCTAAGGACATGTCATATAATAATCATCTGCGATATTGCACTAAGGACAAAAAGACACTTTAGAATCTTACTTAGCATATCAACGATTTGGGTCTACCTAGCCATATTGTTTCCACCAACAATATGCCACTCATTGATGCTGACATAAACAATGTCCCAGACCAGGAAAACATGGTCTCAAGCAATCAACGAATTAGTCTAAAATGCAAGATTAGGGTATACTTTATTTTGTTCATATCTCTACACGTGCGAGTGAGTTTTCCTCTGAATCACATATACTGGAGTCACCGCAGTTATAGCATAGAATCATGAAGCATAAATATGAATCAGATGTTAAACTTTATTGCCTTTTGGGCATACATCCAACAATATCCCACTTGCACAATAGGCAATTTACTATTTGCACAAGACTCAACATCTGGGTGAAATAGATGGTTTCTTATGCTTCCTTTCCTGTGGTAGACATTTGTCATCAGACCCTTTCGGGATGTATGAACTTTATGCATTATGCAAAAAACTCTTTTCTATCATAATCTTCTTGATCATACGGTCACATGCAGTCTAGGCTATTCAAGGTGAAACCTTGGTACTCTAACTAAGAAAACAGTTCTGCTGTTTTCACAACATGGCTGTCTCTTTTGTAAAGAACCACACCTAATTCATTCAATGAACCGATAACCCTTTTGGAATCATTTAAGCTACCACTGTTACTGCGACTTGTTGTAGTGTTACGTAACTCTATGCTCAAAATTAATTAAGCATCCTAACCCTTGCTATTTCACAAAATCATAAGATCATGTTTTATCCTTGGTTTATCCTTTATGCTTAACTCATAAGTCTTTGTTGAATGTAACTCTTACATTATGAGATATTCTCTTTTGAACTTCTTCAAAACACCATTTAGAGAATACTCTATAAAATTGGAGTCAATTGAGCTTTTGTTACAAAGTCAACTTATCAACAATTTTCTTTATCACTTGATATTCAAATCCAAGAGTACATTATTCAGGAAATTCCCATAATGATCAATATGAAAGAATCATTTGATCATGCTCACCATCGATATACTATCGTGGTTCTTGCATATAAATTTCCTTATTCTTTATGAGAACCTAGTTCTCTCATGTTTCGAATTTTCATTCAAAACACTTTGTGTGCAATCTTGCAGCAAGATATTAAATCATTATCAGGATAAATCCTGTCATGATACTAATTCCTTGCTCCATTCGTTGCATTGAACAACTTTTCAATGATACATATATTCTATCAAATGAAGTATTGTTAATGGTTTCAAAATTAATTGAATACCATCAACAAGCTCCCACTAACTTTTAAGAACTTTGCAATTTCCTATGAAGTTAAACGTTGCTTGTTTTACTTCACATAATTACAAAACTAATCCAACCTTCATATCATCACCTGTCTGCCACCACAGACATACTTTTAATGACAAGTTGTGTATTCATTTAACAAAACCCTCGAGCTATACCTAGTACACATCCTCGATAAATTTTCCTTCAAAGGAATTTGTTTTGTTAACATCTTATACAAACATACTCATTAAATAACTAGTATTGTATTCATTTAACAAAGCCTTCGAGTTGTACATTGTACACGTACTCGATTACTTTTCCTTAGAGGAATTTACTTTGTTAACATCTCATACAAATCTACTAGTCCTATTTAGATTCACAAAGCTGTGCTACAGATAATATGATCCTGAGTAGTCAACTCTTGAATTTATCATAAAACCATTTATGACAAAACAAGCTTTATGATCAAATATTCCAACCGGAATTCTTTCAAGTCTCTCAACTCGAACTTGATGATATTACTAATTAATATGACTAAGTCATGAAGGTTTGGATACTATAGCAACTCATCTTATTACTTTGTCTTTAGCAACTCAAGTTTCCTAGAAACTCATATGCTCTTCATCTGGTTAAGTGATTATTTCTTGACAAGAAGTCATGCTCATATCGCAATGACTCTTGGTATTAGTCTAAAATAATTGTCAGTTGGAATTGCTTCCGCCTGCACAACTTCTGATAACTATTTCCGAAGATTCAATAATCTCTTCAAGAATCACCATCCTCCCACTGAATTCAGCAAGGAATAAATTCCTTAAGAATCACATCTATCTTTGTAACAAAACATTGTCACTTATGTGGTGTTATAAGAGGACTTCCAATTAACTTATTGGAACAACCTACAAAGTAACTCATTGTCTTTTACTATTAGGATCGAGTTTCATCTTTCAGAAAATCTCAGAACCTAAATCCATCATGTCCATCAAAGTTTATCTTTCAAAACAATGACATGAGGCAAGAGACAATGAAATTTGCTTTGTCTTTTATCTCAGGATTAAGTTCCAATATTTTAGAACCCTTTTTGTACCTAAGACCAATGTGTCCATCCATAGTTTATCTTTCAAAACAATGACACGAAGCAAGACAATTAACTGTGCTAAAATTACCTAGTGAGCAAACATATTCTAGATTGAGTATTGCCATACGTTATGCAAATAATAAGAAGATTCTTAGTGCTGACTTCGTCACACTTAGTCAGATTATGACTTGAGAACTTTCAAGACATAATTGTAATCACCAAGACTTTATATTTAAAAACATTTTGTGAAACATTAGACATTAATGATAAAATCGTTAACAGTCCAAAACCTTCATCAATCACAAAGTATTCTAGAACAAATGATATTCCCTTAACTTTAAAAGATTTGCAACTTGATCATCCTTGAAGGGACTGATTTGCAATATTCTTTATTGTCGGGGGCTGCCCCCGGGTAGGGCAAAGATGTGGTGTTAAGTGTTGCAAAGAGCTAGCCGGATCAACATATAGCCGGGTCACTTGGGCCGGATCTCTCGTGAGAGTCGGTTAGCACTTGATCAAGCTAAAGTGCGAGAAGATGCCAGAGAGGATCCGGTAAAGCTTAACCGAATCAGAGGAAGGAAACCGGTTAAGTTAGCCGGGTTGGTCAGGAAGGACCCGGATAAGGTAATCCGGATATTGCACAAGGGCCAAGTAATGTCAGAAAGGTTCACGGGTGTCTCCTGCCAGAGGCTGAGAAGACAGCCGGGTCAAGTCGCAGGTTTTCCGGGTCGCAAGGCCCTAGGCGCTGACTTGGCCAATTCGGGAAAGAGGATACGACCGAGACCCGGGGGGCTACGGCTGCCATTGCCCAAAGTGGCAAGATAGGCCTGCTAGGGACTTGACGGCCAGGTCAGGTCACGGGATTCCTGGGAGCGCAGCAACCTAGGAGCTGACCCGGCCAATTCGGGAAAGAGGATATGACCGAGACCCGGTGGGCTACACCTGCCATTGCCCAAAGTGGCAAGATAGGCCTGCTAGGGCCTGACAGTCCGGCCGTTGGGTTGACAGGGGGCAGAGGCTTGTCCTGTTCCTCTTGTCCATGCCATTATCACTTCCAGCCAGGGGCAAAATGGTAATTCGGTTAGTGTATAAGTAAGCTACCAAATCCTCCAGTAGAGAGGAGGGACGGAAGGGAGAGAACGGCAAAAGAGAAAGGCATTATCCCCCAAGCTCCATCTCTTCTAGAGCTCCCACCATTGTTCTTCATACAGCTCAAGGAGCACTCTGTACTTGTAACCACTTGAGATATAAAGAGAGTAGGCTAGTGCTGCAGTAGGGGTGTTACCTCCACAAGAGGGCCCCGAAGCAGGGTACATCGTGGTGTTCTTTGCTTCTTCTTGGTTCTGCTTGTTCTTGTTTGTTCTTGCGAGTTCTTGGTTGTTCTCCATGCGTGCTTCGTGAGCGCGCAAACCCTCCCCGGATCCCCCAACGTCCTAGCGAGCCCACAACTTAAGCCATCCTATGGCATCTGCCGTGACACCACCACGACAGTTGGCGCCCACCGTGGGGCAGCAGTGGCGTTGGCTGGGGTTTCCTTCCGGACGGGCACCGTCGCTGGCTCCGGCGAGCGGGTCCTCTCTGGGCTCGTTTGCAAGATCGGCGAGTTCAACTTCATCAGCGACAACGCGGGGTGCTTCGCCAACAAGCCCTTCCCCGCAGACGGTTTCCTCATGACGCTCGGCAGCTTCGTCACCTACGTCGCCACCGAGCCTGTCCGCGAGTACCCGGCGCAGGTGCTCGTGGCTGAGGATCCTCCCTCTTTCCGCGCAGCTCTCGGACGGCGTAGCGCTCGCCCCGGGAGTAGCGTGGAGGTGATGATGACCGGGCCAAGTGCAGCAGCTGGCAAAGGAGATGCCAGCAAAAGCATGCCCGAGGAGCTGGCCACGCCAGTTGATCCGGTTGGCAAGCCGACTCGGACAGCTAAGTTCCCAAAGGAGAGACCAGATCCGGTTGGCCCGCTTGGCATGTCAAGTAGGGAGGCTCCTTAGAGATGTCCTGGAGAAGCTATCTCGGCCAGTGGCACCTGGGGCAGATGTAGAGCTCACTGTAGCTCAGCTAGAGGCAGAGCGCCTGAGGTTGCAAAAAGAAGCCCGGTTAGTGGTGGAGTCTAGGCAAGCCTTTGATAGAGATATGAGAGAGTACAATGCTGCCAATGGTATCACCGAGGGTTTTACTCCTGTAGTGCATCGCTCGCGCAAAAAAGCCGAGTTGCGTAACCGGGGTAAGGACCTCAATGACGAGTTAGCTAGAGCTGCAGGATCGAGCTCCAGTAAGGCTACTAGTCATAGATCTGGCACAGGCAAGCCGGTGTATAGCTCCCCGGCTAAGAATCTTAGGGCTGCAGCGGCAGCGCGAGCCGAGTTGAGCACACTAACCGGGGACGCCTGGCGGAAGCAGGCAGAGAGAGTCAATGAGCTAGTAGATGTGTGTAACCGGCAGAATGAGGCTTACCGGAAAGCCAATCCGGATGCAGGTGTTTCTCGGGTAGTAGTGTCGGTTAAGGCTGTTAGCCAGAGATCCAAGGGGCAGGCGTCATCCCCGCACGTCGGAGTTGACCGGGCCCAGAGCGTGAACTCGGGTAAGAGCAAGCAGCTGCAGACCTATGATGCTGAGTATGCCGGCAAGCAGCTAGCCGCTCAAGGAAGAGGTGGCCAAAGTAGAAACAGTGGTGGACGAGGTTACCCGGGAGCTGGAAGGGGCAATTCGGCTGGCCGAGGTCAACCACCTCGTCCTCCTGGGCAGCAAGTGATTGTGCGAGCGCAACAGCAAGGTGGTGGCCAGGCGGGTTACCGCTATGATGACGGAAATTCGGCTATGGCGCGAGCCGGATACCAGACGTATGATAATGCACTTGCATCAAGACTGGGACCTCGGGCATTAGATCCGAATGATCAGCGTCTCAAGTTGGATAGAATTTACCAGTCCGAGAAGCTAGAAGAGCAAGGCCCACCGGGTCCTCCATGTTTTGGACCTCGGATCATGAACGAACCGAGTGTGCCGTTATTTCAGCTTGGCCGAAGCACAAAGCCATATAATGGCAACACAAAGCCACAAGATTGGCTAATAGACTATGTATCGTCAGTGCACATTGCGGGGGGCAATCGCCGATGGGCGGTCCGGTATCTCCCGCACATGTTGGAAGGGCCAGCCCGGATTTGGCTGAACAACTTACCGCCGGGTAGTATCAACTCTTGGATGGACTTGGAGGAGGCATTTTACAGTAATTTCTCCAGCACCTACAAGAGGCCTAACCGACCTCAGCTCCTGGCTGCGTGCAAGCAGGAAGAACGGGAAACAGACCGAGAATTCTTAACTCGGTGGAGCAACATTCGCAACTCTTGCGAAGGTGTCGTGGAGGAGCAGGCGATTTCTTGGTTTGCGCAGGGTTGCCGACATGGCACCCCGCTCTGGCAGAAGCTCCAGAGGGATATGCCCAAGACACTGGCGGAAACGATCCGGATAGCAGATACGTACGCTCTAGGTGATCCGACACAGCCCGCATTGGATGCAGTGGGAACAAGCAGGAGGCAACCGGTTAATAACCGAGTAGGACCATTGAGGCCCAATGACCGACATGAATTCGGTTACAAAAGAAGAGATCCGGATTATAGATACGGTTCAGATCAGGTGGCTGCAGTGAATATGGATCATCCTGGAGCAGGAGATGGTCAGAGACAAAAGACTGAGGGTCCAGCTTGGAGGCCGAATCAAGGTGCCTGGCCAAAGAAGGTGTGGGATGGATCGAGTCCTCCTCTAACCTTTGAGGCAAGATTGGACGGGCCTTGCTGTTATCACACAACAGACCCACGCAAGCCGGCCAATCATTCAACTCGGAATTGTAGCTGGCATCATCGCATTCAGGCGGAGGGTCAGAGAGGACCACCTCAGAGAGGTGCTCCTAGACCGAATTTCAGGCCGAATATGCCTTTAACCGGAGCCAATACAATCCCGGTGAACGCAGGAGCTCCGAGACCGGCAGCCACAAAGCCGGTTAACCTGGTAAACATGGGAGGCAATGACAATGGTGCTGGTCCAAGTCGGCAAGGTGGATACCCCGGTAATGAGTACAAGGAGGCTCATCAAAGTTATGTGGTTTTTGTGACCGAGCCAACTGACAAGAAAAGTCAGCTGCGAAGGGCGAAGGAGGTGAATGCAGTCATACCAGCAGTCCCAAAATACCTGAATTGGTCCGAGCAGGAGATCACGTGGAGCAGGGCTGATAACCCCAGAATTATGCCAAGTCCAGGAAACTATGCACTAGTGGTGGATCCGACTTTGGTAGGACCCAAGCTTAACGTGAGGTTTAGCCGAGTCTTGATTGACAATGGCAGTGCCATAAACATCATGTATCGGGACACAATGGTCAAGTTGGGTATTTCGCCGAATCAGTTGCAGCAGAGCAGTTGTACCTTCCATGGTATAGTACCCGGGGTGTCTTGTTCCCCAATGGGTAAGATCTGGGTAGATGTGCTGTTTGGTACCAAGGACAATCACCGGCTTGAAAGTCTCGAGTTCGAGGTGGTAGATTTGGAGAGCCCATACCATGCTCTACTTGGCCGGCCTGCGTTAGCCAAGTTCATGATATCCACCCATGTGGCCTACCTCAAGATAAAGATGCCAGGCCCGAATGGTATTATCACTGTTGCGGGAGATTACAAAAGCCATACAGTGTGCCACAATCGGTTCCACCTTAGCCGAATCATTGGTGATCCAAGCTGAGAAGAGCAAGATGCATGAGGTGGTGGCAATGGCGAAGTCAGCTCAGCTCGGTGTGCTGGCTATGACCAATCCGGATGGAGGTGCAACATTTGAGATGCCCAAGGAACAAAGAAGATCCCATTGACCCGGAGAACCCGGAGCGCATGGCCATCATTGGTGCCGGGCTGGATGAGAAATAGGAAAGCGCGCTCTGTCACTTCCTCCGTGAGAATCGGGATATCTTTGCATGGTCGGCTAAGGACCTGCCTGGTGTTCCGAGGGAGTTGGCAGAGCACTCTTTATTTGTCAGGCCGGATGTAAAACCGGTGAGGCAACCGACTCGGCGTCTCTCAGATGATCGAAGAAAAGTGGTGCTGGATGAGCTGGCTAAGTTGCTTGCAGCCGGATTCATTATGGAGGTGTTGCATCCAGACTGGATATCCAATCCGGTTCTGGTAGAGAAGAAGAAGGACGAACCAGCGGTGGTCAAGGTGTGGCGCATGTGCATCGATTTCACCAACCTAAACAAGGCGTGCCCGAAGGATCCATTTCCTTTACCTCGGATTGATCAAGTGATCGATTCTACTGCGGGGTGTGAGTTGTTGTCTTTTATTGATGCGTACTCTGGTTTTCACCAGATACCACTGAACCCTAAAGATCAAATAAAGACTGCTTTTATTACCCCGTACGGGGCGTATTGCTATCGTGTCATGTGTTTCGGTTTGAGAAATGCCGGTGCAACTTATCAGAGATGTATGCAGAAATGCTTACACTCCCAAATGGGCAAGAATGTGCAGGTGTATGTCGATGATATCGTCATCAAAACTAAAGAAAAACACACTCTCCTCGAGGATCTCGAGGAAACATTTGTGAACTTGAGAAAATATCGGTTGAAATTGAATCCGGATAAATGCACCTTTGGTGTCCCGGCTGGAAAGTTGCTCGGTTTCCTTGTATCAAGCCGAGGTATTGAGGTGAATCCGGCTAAAATCCGAGCCATAGAAAGAATGAAATTGCCTAGATGTCTAAAAGATGTACAAAAATTCACAGGGTGTTTAGCCTCGTTAAGTCGGTTTGTGAGTCGGCTAGGAGAAAAAGCCTTGCCCTTGTATCAATTGATGAAAAAGAGCACCGGGTTCACGTGGACCCCGCAGGCAGATTCGGCTTTCAACGAATTAAAAAAGATGTTGTCCACTGCACCAATTCTGGCGTCACCTTTGCCGAATGAGCCAATGCTACTTTACATTGCGGCCACTAACCGGGTCGTGAGTGTGGTCATAGTGGTAGAACGAGAAGAGGAGGGTAAATCCGTGCAGAGACCGGTGTACTATTTAAGTGAGGTGATCTCAACCTCAAAGCAAAATTATCCCCACTACCAGAAGATGACATACGGGTATACCTGGCGGCCAAAAAGTTGAAACATTATTTCCAAGAACACCCGATTACCGTGGTATGTGAAGCTCCAATCGCGGAAATCATTGGGTGCAAAGATGCGACTGGCCGGGTTGCCAAGTGGGCAATAGAAGTATCTCCTTACACCCCGCATTATGAGAGAAGGGATGCTATCAAGTCTCAGGCTTTACCAGATTTCCTTTGTGACTGGGCCGAAATGCAGTATGAGCCACCCAAGCCGGATTACAATTACTGGAAGTTGCACTTTGATGGCTCCAAAACCAAAATCGGATTAGGTGCTGGGGTGGTACTCACGTCACCGAAGCAAGATCAATTGCGATATGTGTTGCAGATTCATTTCTCAGCATCAAACAATGTGGCCGAGTACGAGGCACTGATCCATGGGCTTAATGTGGCCAGGGACATCGGCATCCGCCGAATAGAATGTTTTGGTGATTCGGATTTAGTTGTGCAGCAATCTTCTGGAAATTGGGATGCTCTTGATGCCAATATGGCACTATATCGGTTTCATGTCCAGAAAATTTCAGGATTTTTTGAAGGCTGCGAGTACAAGCACATACCTCGGTTGGAGAACGAAGCTGCTGATGTCCTGTCAAAACTCGGGTCGTCTAGGGATGCAATTCCACCCGGGATATCCTTGAATCACCTAAGGGTCCCTTCAATCAAACCTTCGCCTGATTCCGAGTCAATTTTTATCCCAAAGCAAGAATCTGAGGCTGTCCCTATGAATGTTGATGTCGAGTACATTGGGGAAGACCCGGGGACTGCATGGCGAGACCCGGGGACTGCTAACCGGATCTTAGGAAAGAGGAGCAGAGAAGAAGGTGGTGATAACCGAATCTTAGGGAATGGGCAGAAGCTGATAGAAGAAATAATGGCGGCCGAACCAGTGGAAGTAGATGAGCACTTATTCCCTTTGCATCCAGTACCGGAATGGGCTGAAGAAATCATGAAGTTCATGTCGGAGGGGAGTTTGCCAAATGATGAAACCGAAGCTAGGCGAGTGCAGAGGAGGTCCAAGGCTTACACCATCATCAACAAGGAGTTATACAAGAGGAGTGCAACCGAGGTGCTACAGCGTTGTGTGGAGCCAGCCGAGGGCAAGGAGATGCTCCTTGAGATACATCAGGGTGAATGTGGACATCATTGCAGTACAAGAGCCCTGGTGGCTAAGTGTTCCGGCATGGATTTTACTGGCCCACTGCTCACGCGGATGCAGAGGACATAGTCCGAAAATGTGAAGGATGCCAAAGGTTTGCCAAGCAGACACACTTACCCGCATCGCGCTCAAAACAATTCCTATCACTTGGCCGTTTGCTGTGTGGTGTTTGGATATGGTGGGAGATTTCAAGCCGGCTAGGGGTAACATGACACATATGCTGGTGATGGTGGATAAGTTCACCAAGTGGATAGAGGTGAAACCAATCCGGAAGTAGATGGTCGTTCGGCTGTGACTTTCTGAAAGAAATTATTTTGAGATACGGATACCCTCATAGCATCATCTCGGATAACGGCACAAACTTTGCTGTCGGAGAGTTTGCTCGGTTCTGCATGAATAAGGGAATCCGGCTAGATATAGCCTCGGTGGCACATCCGGAGTCTAATGGGCAAGTGGAAAGATCAAATGCCCTGGTGTTGGCCGGCATCAAGGCTCGTCTCATTGAACCATTGCTGAAAACTCCGGGATGCTGGATAGACGAGATACCATCAGTACTGTGGGGTCTAAGGACCACGCCGAATCGGTCAACTGGCTATACGCCATTTTTTCTGGTTTATGGGGCAGAAGCTGTGCTACCCACAGACATAGAACATGATGCACCAAGGGTGGCAATGTATACTGAAACCGAGGCAAAAGAGGCTCGGGAAGATGCAGTGGATCTGCTAGAGGAAGCAAGAGAATTGGCTCTATCTCGGACAGCAATATACCAGCAGAATCTACGACGATATCATAGTCGAAAGATCAGCCCTCGAGTGTTTCATGAGGGTGATCTTGTGCTAAGGCTGGTGCAGCGCAGCAAAGGCCGACACAAGTTGTCACCTCCATGGGAGGGACCTTTCATTGTGAGCAGGGCTATGCACAATGACTCGTACTACCTTGTAGATGCACAGGAACCAAGGAAGGATGGCCTGGACAGACCCGGACAAGAAACTAAGAGACCTTGGAATGTAGCTCTGCTTCGACCCTTTTACTCCTAAGGGCGCAATGTATGTATTTCAGTTTATCATAAATGAAGTTGCAGCAATCCGAGTCTGGACTCGGGGACTGTTCGTACTCATGCATGTGTTTTTTACTGTTTTGTCCATACCGTTCGTGTGCCGAATTGCTTTGAACCTCGTCCCAAAATTCAAGTAATGTATGTTGTGTTGTTGATCTCGTGACTCGACTGACAAACACCAAAATGGTAGTCAAGAGCAGAGATGAGGAATGTGGGAAACATGAAAATGGACTCGGGGACTCGGTCCAAAACCGATTCGGCACATGTCGTTTACTAACCCCTGTTATTTATTTTTCGTTTATGTTGAATGATTCTAAACCACAACTCGCATGTTTCAAGTATTGTATGCTATGATTCCTATCTTGTGACTCGACTGTCAAACACCTAAAAGGTAGACAAGAGCAGAGATTCGGCAAAAATAGTAAACAAGAAAACAGACTCGGGGACTCGGTTTAAAATGATCCAACATAAACCTCGTCCGGATCATGTTAAGCAAATTTAAAGTAGTCTCGAAAGAACTTAAAATAGTCTATTACATCTGCTCCCGGCATACCGGGGATTTAACGTTTTTTCACTAAGTTACTTCAGGAAGCAGCAGACTCGGTTGTAGCAGGTTCGGTGGCAGGAGCTTTGGTTGAAGGAACCTCGGGCGCGCGAGCCTCGGTTACAGGAGCTTCGGTTGGAGTAGATTCGGTTGCAGGGGGCTCGGTTGCAAGGATGGCTCAGATGGAGGAACTTCAGGGGTAACCTTGCGTGGAGAGCTTGAAGGCTGGGCGGATTCGGAGGTATCCGGATCAGCTGAGCTTGTTTAGTAATCTCTGCCGAATCAGTTGCTGGTATCTCCGAAGTCTGGGCCGGAGTTGCTTCGGTATTCTTAGCCGAGTCAGAAGCTGGGATCTTGATAGGAGCGTGTTCGGCAGAGTTAGCCGAATCATCAGACTCGCCCTCAGAATCGGCGTATTCTTCAGCGGAGGCGTCGTCCGATTCCTCTTCTTCAGTTTCTTCTCCATCCGAGTAGACCGGAGCCTCCAGATCAAGATGCTTGGTGCGTGCAAATTCGGCCATGAAGTTGGCGGCTTCTTCACGGATCTTAATCCGGGTAGGGTCTGTAGCCCACGGAGAACCCTCGCGAAATGAGCGCACTTTGGCAAGATCAATTAGCTCATACCAGGACATGATGAATAGCAAAGCTGCGTCAGCACCAGCGCGGGCGGACGAAGACCTCCACTGCTGTAACCGGGTCATTGCTTGATCCAGGTCTCGGATCAGCTCCTCCACAGGCACAACTTGCCGCGCTTCAGGAAACAAGATTCGGTGAGCCTTGAGACTTGCATTGAGCAGACCAATATGGGAATCCTTCAAAGGAGCAATCCGAGCCTTAAGTGCTGTAATATGATCTTCGATGTCCCATGTCTCTGGTAGGGGAGCCTCGGTTAATTTAGCTCTCTCAGCTCGGGCGTTTCTCACAGCCTTGGCGGCTTGAAGCCGGATGCTAGTAAACTCTCCTACAAACAAATAAGCTAATACTGAGTTCAGCGAGAAGGAACACAAGCATATGTATTGGTTAAGAGCAGAAAGAAAAGAGGAGATTCGGTGAACTTACGATCCATGTCATCGTTAAGGCTAGCAAGTGCAGCAAGCCATTTCGCACTGGCCGCTTTGTGAGCACTCAGTTCTTCTTTAGCCGCTTTGACTTCGGCTTCAGATTCGGCAATGTTCGTTTGAATTTGCTTGTCCAGTTTGGCCCGCTCCGCAAGTCCGGCTTTGAAAGTATCCCGCTCCTTCTGGATTGTGTCTTTTTCACGCTTCAGCGTATCCCGCTCTCCTTTAACCTTGTTCTTCACTTTTTCAACTCGGTCAAGCTCTCGCTGGAGCCGAGTCACCTCTGATTTTTCCTCGGATAAAGCGCGCTTGTGCTCTTCTTCTTTCTTGTCCATTTCAAGACAGAGCCCATCAAAGGAAGTTTGGAGCTTCTGATGCTGATGGGCGAGCTGCTTAAAGAGCTTGCCGCGAGCGGTCATGGTTTCCTGAAAGAAAACAGGCAAATGGCGTCAAAAGAATCTCGGGGACTGGCCCGAGATTAACCGAATCAGTTGGAAAAGAGACTCGGGGACTGGAAGTCCCACGGTGTCCTCGGTTACGGCAACATTCATGATAAGTTTTTTAGAGATTCAAGCCGAATGACTTTCTTACTCGGAGGAGTATCAGTCGTTCGACCCGAATCTCGGGGACTGGGTATAGTACTATTTGATCATGTTGAAATAAAAGCAAGATTCGGAAAAATTTACCTCAAACACCCGGTTAGCTTCAGTGACCGAGGTCTGTACAGAGTGTAATGATTGAAACATCCGACTAGGCCCAGCCGGATGTGGCGCTGAAGTAGAAAAATCTTTGGCGAGGTCAGCATCATTCCAAGCTTCAATGAATTGCTTGGCGGACTCGAGCTTATCGCTGCTCGGAGGGCGGGGATTCGACAGGGACTGGCCGAATCGAATCGCTGATGGGGCGGCAGAAACCTTCTTGCTAGCAACCACCTGCTTATCCGAGGTGGTTGGAGGTGTGCCAGAGGCACCTTGAGTCGGCTTGGGTTGCGGTGACGCACCCGGAGTCTGCTTCGGATGTGGCTCCTTGTGCTGCTTCTCGGAAACTTGCTGTTGCTGTTGCTGCTTCTGCTTTTTCTTCTTCTGCTGCTCTTGATTCAGCAGGGTTTGCGCTGCGGGAGTAGGGCGAGGATCCGGCTTAGGCAAGGATGTAGCCGATGTCTTGGCCTTTTCCTTCTCCAGCTCCTTGAGAGGGCGTGGCCAACTTGAATCTCGGATTGGAGCCGAGGTTTCCTCACTCTCCAAGTCAATAACCGGCTTTGAAATGGGAGTCGGCTGAGGAATATTGGCAGTGGTGACACGCATTGGTGAGGTGGCAGTTCGATCAGGAGACTGGGTTTCCATGACCGTATCCAGCGGAGGAATGGGAGAAGAGATGGATGAATGAGTCTGCGCGGTGATGAGGACATCACTGCATAAAGCAAAGCAAACAGTTAACTCGGATAGATATGACTCGGTTAACAGAGGAAGAAAGCAAATGAAGTTAAGTCAGTATTACCCCTTGGTGGTAGGCATCGGCTTGACGCGATTCAACTTGGAGCCAGACTTCTTTATTCTCTTGGCTTTAGGGGAATCAGATCCGGGCGCGTCACTGCGTTTCCGAGATGTCCCTTCAGCATCTTGTTTGGCTGGAACACAAGGTGGTGACCATGAAATCGGAATAGCGTCGATGGGATCTAAGATCCTGCAATCATCATCTTCCTCGTCGGAGATGTTGTGAATAGTTGATTGCTTACCCTTGCGGACTGGCTTGGCGCGCGGGATAGGCAGATAATCATCCGTATCCGGATCTTCTTCGTCCTCGCGCGGCGGGCTGAGATCCGGTCCCCATTCTTTGGTGGAGAGGTCTCCATCTTCGGTAAGTTGGCGATCAAACAGCTACAGAAAAGTCGGGGCAAATCCGGATTAGGCCGATGCCATTTTGACGAAATATGGTTAGATTCGGAAAATGGCGAACTAACCTGTGGTGGAAGGCGCTCTCGGAAAAACGGCTTTACGCCCCACCGCCATTTATCCGACATCTCGGTGGCGGCAATGGCGTTTACCCGTCGCCTGATGGAGACTTTGCTAAGGTCATGCCTGCTGATCCGGGTAGGATCTAGCACACCACCCATGTGGCATATCTTGTGTTCACGTCTTTGAAGAGGGCAGACCCGGCGACCGATGAAGGTCCGGAGCAGATCATCCGAGGCCAGGCCCTTCTTCAGAAGTCCTCCAGAGTTTCATGTACAGTCTGAAGTTCTACAATAGTCTCGGCCGGATTGTATCCGAAGTTCAATTCGGCTGTGGGTGGCTCGATCGTGAACTCGGGCAGATTAAGGGCGTCATGGCCTTCTGCACTCTTCACATAAAGGAAAGACCTTTGCCACTTCTGACAGTGTCTAGGCCAGTGATACGGGGAAAGATGGATCCCTGCCTTGGCGTGATGCTAACCGGACCGCAAGCAGTCATCAGCTTCGGCTTAGTGCCTGGAATAGTATGTTTGCGGAGGTGGAAATACTTTGCCCAAATATCGACGGTCGGCCAGACACCGAGATAGCCCTCGCAAAAGGAGCTAAAAGCCGATAGAGAAACGAAGGCATTAGCCGGGAGGTGATGAGGCTGTAGGCCAAAGAAATCCAGGAAAGCCCGGAAGAAATCACTCGCCGGCAATCCGAATCCGCGCTCAAAATGCGCTAGAAACACCACACGTTCACCAGGTTCGGGAACCGGGACGAGTTCCTTCCCCGGTTTGCGGCATATAACTTGAGAGGTTATACGCCGGGTGCTTAATAGCCATTCCAGATCGTCCTTGGTCACATCAGAACCCTCCCATCTGCCGGGAGGAAGCTTCGCCATATCCGGATCAATCCTGCAAGAGGTCGGATAGGGCCGAGTCAAAATGAATCGGATAATGGTATAATCGAACCAGATCTAGAGTGATTCGGCTAATATTATCCCGGATGAAACTAGCCGGATTCAGCAGAGAAGGTGATTCGGGTGGCAATCACAAACACCTTCCGCAAAGGTCTAGGGTTACACAAGATCTACTGCAGCAGTAAAAAAGAAAGGAAATCAAGAGTAAAAATATGGTTGAACTGCTCATACGGTGGCAAACAAAACTAGGGCAGTGTAGTGCAAAATCTAGACAGGAGATCTACTAGATGCACTGAGGCTGGGCGACGGACTAATATGCGGATAAATCTACAAGAAACAAATGCGAGTTTCCCGTGGCATATGAACTCCTCGAGTTCGCCATGACCGGAGAAAAAGAAAACTCACGGTGATGACGCGACGGGGAAGAAGCTCGATGAAGGAACGGCGGCGCTGGGCACGGTGCGCGGCCCCGGTCGTTTTCCTCCGGTGCGTTGAGGACGTCTCCGGCGCGGCAAGGTTACGAGGGCGAGATTGCGGCGGCGGCGGTGGCGCAGATGGAAGTTTTCGGAGTGGGGAACGAGCGGAGAAGAAGAGGAAACCCCCTGCGCCCATATTTATAGCGCCCAGCGGTAACGGGCGCACTACTGCACGGTTTTCGGAGCGTCGCACGGTAACTGCATCCTGGAACTCTGTGGCCACCTCTGTGGCCGTGTGTTCCAAGCACATGTTGGGCCATAGAATTGGAAGCAGTTGCACGGATCCTGTGTGCCGGTCAACGGAGAAAACGAGAAGACGCGGTCGTTTGGTCAAATGCACTCAAGTACCCGGAGAATCCGGATGAGGTGCTGTCAGTGGCATGTCAGATCAGAGATCCGGATTATGGGGCTTTGCGCAGAGATTCACTGCCAAGTGTCCCGGGAAATCCTGAGACAAGATTATATGATATGAGATTCGGTTAGTGATGTTTATTTTTAACCTGCTACGGCTCTTCAGCCGAGGCTGTAGAACCGCACCAGCTTCGGGGACTACTGTCGGGGGGCTGCCCCCGGGTAGGGCAAAGATGTGGTGTTAAGTGTTGCAAAGAGCTAGCCGGATCAACATATAGCCGGGTCACTTGGGCCGGATCTCTCGTGAGAGTCGGTTAGCACTTGATCAAGCTAAGTGCGAGAAGATGCCAGAGAGGATCCGGTAAAGCTTAACCGAATCAGAGGAAGGAAACCGGTTAAGTTAGCCGGGTTGGTCAGGAAGGACCCGGATAAGGTAATCCGGATATTGCACAAGGGCCAAGTAATGTCAGAAAGGTTCACGGGTGTCTCCTGCCAGAGGCTGAGAAGACAGCCGGGTCAAGTCGCAGGTTTTCCGGGTCGCAAGGCCCTAGGCGCTGACTTGGCCAATTCGGGAAAGAGGATACGACCGAGACCCGGGGGGCTACGGCTGCCATTGCCCAAAGTGGCAAGATAGGCCTGCTAGGGACTTGACGGCCAGGTCAGGTCACGGGATTCCTGGGAGCGCAGCAACCTAGGAGCTGACCCGGCCAATTCGGGAAAGAGGATATGACCGAGACCCGGTGGGCTACACCTGCCATTGCCCAAAGTGGCAAGATAGGCCTGCTAGGGCCTGACAGTCCGGCCGTTGGGTTGACAGGGGGCAGAGGCTTGTCCTGTTCCTCTTGTCCATGCCATTATCACTTCCAGCCAGGGGCAAAATGGTAATTCGGTTAGTGTATAAGTAAGCTACCAAATCCTCCAGTAGAGAGGACGAGACGGAAGGAGAGAACGGCAAAAGAGAAAGGCATTATCCCCCCCAAGCTCCATCTCTTCTAGAGCTCCCACCATTGTTCTTCATACAGCTCAAGGAGCACTCTGTACTTGTAACCACTTGAGATATAAAGAGAGTAGGCTAGTGCTGCAGTAGGGGTGTTACCTCCACAAGAGGGCCCCGAAGCAGGGTACATCGTGGTGTTCTTTGCTTCTTCTTGGTTCTGCTTGTTCTTGTTTGTTCTTGCGAGTTCTTGGTTGTTCTCCATGCGTGCTTCGTGAGCGCGCAAACCCTCCCCGGATCCCCCAACGTCCTAGCGAGCCCACAACTTAAGCCATCCTATGGCATCTGCCGTGACACCACCACGACATTTATCATAATAAACATGACCAACTTGTCCTATAAATTCACAAGAATATTTGTCGCCAAACATGCGACCTTGTTGAGACGGAGCTCACAAATCCTTTAATATTGAAAAATAAAAGTGGAGACGTCTTCATCCCAAGGACGAAGGTCCATGCACCAAACTTGGAACACACTACCACCTTTTATTCTTCATCATTCTTACTTTCCGCAGCCCTTATATTGAACGCAAGAAAAATTCTTCGCAATCAATACTCCAGAGTTACTAGCAAGAATAACAAATATCATTTAAGTACAACTCTTATTCCTTGTTGTACCTTTAGCAGGTTTCTTCTTATTAGTGCCTGAAACCTTTTACAGTTCCACTTCCAATATCTTTTCTTTCCTCAGAAGAGGTATTCAGGATTCTCCTGAATTAAACCTTTTAAGCTTATCCGGTGTGTTAACACCTTCAGCTTCTTCTTCTTCCTCTTCTTCTTGAAGCATGCGAATTGGGCAACAATCAAACTTGATTGTTATCCCTCATCATATAGCTTTGCAGATTTCAGCATAGCAAGGAGCCATTTTAATGTTTTCTCCCTCCCACACATGTTTTGAATCATGATGCATCCGTTGTTAAACGGGGAAGTGAAGACAACATCAAATCTGTATTTGGCTCAGCCGGGATTAGAAAACCCCAGAGTCTGCAGCCTAATACCGCAATCAATAACCTTGATTACATGCTCGCTTGCTGAGCTTCCTTCTGCCATGTGACATGACCAGAAAACCTTTGTTATCTCATAACTCTCAGTCTTTGCCTGAGTCTGGAACATGGCTATGAGTACGACGATCATGTCGCTCAGCTGATGTGCGATCCAACCGCTTCTGCTACTCATGGCCCATGCATGTCAACATAAGACATTGGATAGAGACAGCCTCATCACTCATCAAGGTGTGAGCTTCCCTTTCATAAAGTAGTTTTGACAACAACCCTCGAAGGAGGAGTGTCGAGGACATACTTATTCTTGGCACCCCTAAGTACAAAACTTAGGAAACATACCCAAACAGCATATTTACTCCTAATGGTAGGAAGCGGTTTCTATTTCAATTAGTGGACCAAGATAAATAGCGGGTGTTACGTGTGTCGATCTACAACAATCTAAAGTTCACTAAGACATGTTCATAATTATTTTTCTAGCACTAGTTAAAGATAAACTAATAATGTGCTCCCACTAAAATTGATATTCCTCAAGATCAAATAAGTGTATACGAAATCCACCTCCAACATACGATCAAGTATGGATACATAGCATGTCGTAGCTTATAACGGGTAGGTCAACAGACCAATCACTTCCTGCCGTGACTTTCGCTTCATCTTTCGATGGATGTGCTTCGAGCTCATAACTAGTTATGCCCGAACGTCAAGACAACCAACCGATCATGCTGCTAGAATGGTTCGTGCCGCCTCCCAAACCCTTGGCACACATTACTCGTGGATACACGGCGCACGGTGACAAGCATCTGGTTTGACGGTGCCACGGTTGGATGAGCACGATCTCCTTGATATTGGTTTATAAAGCTTAGATAATTAAATCCGTAGCTCCTTCTGAGGAATCTCCCTAATAATCACGTCTACTGCGCAACCAAGGGAAAAGCAAGAAAAGAGGTATAAAACATGCACTAGTAAATAGCACTTCGTGATGTAGTATAGTCTTCTTCCTTCATCTACCGGTGGCACCTCCACCGGTGTGGCCATGTCGAGGTTCACGACAAGTGCATGTATTCTCCTAACCTCCACTATCACCATAGCTCGACGAACAAGGATGAACGGCACGCCGGCCAATAAAACAAGGTTAGTCAACAAAATATATATTTGGAGACTATACCACATCACATGTCCTGCAAAACAGAGTTAGACGCCTCTAACGTTTGTTTGTAATTTTTTAGCGTGACTGTAGGATTCCCAAAAGATCCCAAAGAAAAACCTACGGCCCTGACCAAGCATGATCATTCATGTTGCTAGATTGACCTTGCGGGGTGATTGTCGATCCCAACATTACGAAAATGTTGCGGATCCCAATCTAGACGATTGCCAAAGCACATGACCCCCGTGTGGACCTAGTCCACATGCCCTTCCACTATCAAGTCGACGAGGCCAACTATAATAAGATTCAAAGCTACTGAAGCACTTCGTTGGCACCGACAGGCATACTAGGAGCAGCCAGAAGGTCCGCAGACTGCCAGAAGTTTGAGATCTTACTATGCCGTTGGAAACAAGACAAGACCGCATATTGGGAAGCAAACATAAATAAACTGAATGTTAGAAGATATAGACTTCAATAACATACCCGCATAAACTTATGCGGTGCCCGCACACCATGTGCTCTAGATCAAATCTTGTATCTACGCATAGATCGCTCTGATACCACTATTGGGTTGCGTGCATGGAAAACAAAAATTTCGCCACAACTTACGCAACAACCTCCAAGATCTACTATAAAGATACAAGTGACAAGACATGCAAATTTGATCCAACCGTAAATTCGTTACCGACACCGTGAAGCGGAAGAGATGTCGATGACGACGTTGATGAAGCTTGTGGAAGAACTCTCTCGGCTAAGCCTAGCCGAGAGAATGTCGTAGACTCCTCGCGTCTCGCCTTGATCCAACAAAGTGAGATAGAGTCAACCGTTTCTCAACGGATCACCCCTCTGAGTTTCGCACACATACATCGGATCTAGTCCAGCAGGGCTTCGCCGTCCATGCTTGAAGCACCCACCGTTGGTATATCTCACTTTGTTGGATCAAGACGAGACACATGAGAAGGAGGGAGAGAGAGATTAGGTCTAGATCTAATCTAATCGGAGAGAGGAAACCTCTAATCCAACTAGAAGAGATCTAAACTTGTGTGTCTCCAAAGGAGAGGGGGTGGGGGTTTATATAGGAGGCCAAGGGGTAGAGGGACTTGGGGAAGGGGAAAGCTTTCTCCTAGTCCAAGTCAACTTGGGGTAGGGGAAAGTTTTCCCCTTGCCCAATTCGGTTTAGGAGGAGGAGACTCCAACTCCCTCCCCCACCGCCTCAACCGCCGCCGCCGGGTGGGGCCCACCTAGCCTGCACCGACCTAGTGGGTGGGCCCACCTAGGTCGGCCGCCTTTGGCTGCCGTCGCCACCGCCTCCCCACATGGGCCGAAAGGCCCATTAGGGTTTCGGCTGGGGGGAGCTTCCCCCCATGGCGCCCTGGGCCACCCGCCCTATGTGTGGTGCAGCTGCCTTGTGGGCCCTATGGGCCCACTTGGTAGCCCCTCTTGGCGGCTCCAATTTATTTAATATTTTCCAATAATTATTTATTAATTAAATAAATTAATATTTAATTAAATAATATTTTGTCTAATTAATTCTTATTTGAATATTTCCTTTTACATAATATTCCCCGAATTAATTACTTATCATATAAAACACTTTTACATGATCCGGAACACCTAGTGTCCACAGACAAAATACTCCGGATAAATATTTCCCTCTTATATAAACCTTCTAAATAAATCCGACTAGTGATAGCAACTTCTATCACTCCGAGACACCTAATGTCTGCATAATCTAATCTCTCTGATAAAGATATTATCTACCACTCATAAACCATTCCGGTGATACTCTCTCGGTATCCAGACCAACCATATACACAACAAACTAGAACTGACTTAAGCGTGTTTCCCTACAGGTTCGATAACGTGTAGCTATAATTAGATGTTTCCATCTAATCACCAGCCAGGGTCAGATACATGGGCTACCTGAATAACTGCTACCGTTATACGAATAATACTCTGTTGAACCTGTGTATTATTAATTCGTCATTCCCATTACTCACGATACTGAAATTACCTGAGATAAAATATTCCCGATATTTCCATGAATCAATCCCTGATTCACTATATCTCTGTCTATCTCGTTACCGGTAAGTTTCCTTTTCTCGTTCCCGTAATCTGATATCCCACATGATGTAACTTCATCATGCATTGTGTGTAGAACGTATTGGACATCATACATACCGAGTGGGCCCTGTAAGTATCTCTCTTTTGACAGAGAAGTAATTTCCCATCTTGGAACATTAGGATATATGCACACCTTCAGAACCACCCAGTGACTGCCGCTTTCCACCCAGTGACTGCCGTTTTCCACCCAGTTACGGCCATGGTTATGACAGTACCAAAATAATTCTTCCAATGTACACAATCCTAATAATCTCATTCATGGTCTAAGGACATGTCATATAATAATCATCTGCAATATTGCACTAAGGACAAAAAGACACTTTGAAATCTTACTTAGCATATCAACGATTTAGGTCTACCTAGCCATATTGTTTCCACCAACAATATGCCACTCATTGATGCTGACATAAACAATGTCCCAGACCAGGAAAATATGGTCTCAAGCAATCAACGAATTAGTCTAAAAGGCAAGACTAGGGTATACTTTATTCTGTTCATATCTCTACACGTGCGAGTGAGTTTTCCTCTGAATCACATATTCAGGAGTCACCGCAGTTATAGCATAGAATCATGAAGCATAAATATAAATCAGATGTTAAACTTTATTGCCTTTTGGGCATATATCCAACAGGCACGACCGGCGCCAACCAAAAGAAGTGGGACACCTTCTTCAAGATGCAAAAGACCAAGCTCAAGGCCCATAAGAAGAAGGAGGAGCGTCTGTACATGGCCAGCAACATGAGCGATACGAGCCCCAACGAGAAGGCCTACTTCGTGTCCGAACGGAGGCGCATCTAGGCTGAGAAGGCGGCGGCCGAAGCGGTTGAGGTCGACGAATCCGAAGAGGAAGGTGAGGACGCCGCCGACGAAGAAGCCAACGCGTGATCGGCATGCACCATTGCGCCGGGGGGGGGGGGCGCCCTTTTGATGGCCGGCATTGGAGACTAGTTCTCTGGCACGGTCGAACCTATTTTGATGGCCGACATTGGAGATTTGTTCTCTAGCGCAGTCGAAACTATGTCATGGCCGGGATGTTATCTGGTGCGATTGAACAATTGGGTAGCCCCAACTAGTGGAGACTTTTATTAATGCATGCATGAATTTGACATTCGATGACAGGCTCGTCGTCGGCCGGCGCCGCGTCTGGAGTTCCCGGCCGCCACTCCGGTGCTGCTGCCTGGGGGACGGCCGGTGCTGCATGTGCACCAGCCACACGGGACGGCCACGGGGACCAAGGTTCCCACGGTGAGAAAGCAGGGCGTGCCGGGGATGGAGTTGCGAGCTAGGCGTCCTGCTCCTGATCGGCCTTGGTCTCCTGCTCCTGATCGGCGGCCACCACGGCCTCTTGCTCTGGATCGGCCAGCACGGCCTCCTTCTCTTGCTCCTGATCGGTCACCACAGTCCTGATCGGCCACCACAGCCTCCTTCTTCTCCTCCTGATCGGCCACCACGGCCTCCTTCTCAGGCAACGACATGGCGAGCGAGTTGTGGAACGGTGGTGCACGAAGAGAATGTGAGCGACGTGCGGCCGGCGAGGATGGTTATATTGATGCGAACGCGACGCGTCGCGAAGGTGAACCAGTTGCGATTCCTGTACCCGCAAGGTGTTCGATCTAATGCTCAAAATTAGGGCCGTTTAGGGAGCAGGCCTTTAGGGGCGCCGCTGTGGGCTGCACCTTTCGCTTGGGCGGACATGTGTCAGACACCTCCCAGTTGGGCCTCAATTGGGGGTGCCGGACACCCCATTGGAGGCCCCCCGGTGGAGATGCTCTTAAGTCAAGGTCACACCGGTGGTGCGTTCGTTTTAAGCAACCGGATCAACAAAATCGATAACACATTCACATTCACCAGTCACATCTCTCCTCTCCTGTCTCCCATCTGCAAGGAGATGCGAAGCGAGTCCAAACAGAGCGAGCGAGCAAGTCCACCTAGAGACGCCATGGGCTCCGCCGGAGGCGCACGCCGGCTGACGGCCACGATCCTCCGCGCCAACTCCCTCCCCCGCCCTGCGCGCCTGCTCCTCCGCCCAACGACGGCTCTACACCCACCTCGCCGTAGCTCAGTAGATGACATAGCTAAATACAAAAGAATACAAGCAAAAAAGTCCCAGCACAAAGTTCATATGGATATACTACTAAATTAGAGGTTTAAGTGCCCGACATTTCTCCTTCTTGACTCCACCAAATAGGGCTTCGCCAGCACAAATGGTAAGACCAAAAAAAGCAAAGGCACCGAGTACCACCCTCTCGCGTTTCTCATCTCTGCAAGTAAAAAGAAACCATACTTACGATAACCACCAAAATACATGTTGTGCATACATATCCGGAGCAATGAATGGCTCGCTTACGCTAATTCATTCTGGATTTCCTTCTGTAATATAACCTCAAGTTGTTCCGTTGTAGCACACTGGGTACGAAAATTCGCAGCCAGGTTTGCCTCTATGCCGTCGAGGCGGTTCCCAATGCGTTGAGAAAGCCCCTTCTCTAGCGTGCAGAAGTGCTGCAGAGAAAAAGAAATTACTAGACAAGTAAAATTACTATAAATAGATAAAATAGACAAAATGAAGTGCTTATCTGTGTATCCTACAAATCTTCAGATTTGGTCGATGCTTTGGCAAGTATTTGCCATGACTTTAATGTAATGCGTTAGAGGCAAGGCATTGTTTCCATGTTTTGGTACATTTAAAATGTTTAAAACATCTAAAAAAACATTTTAAAAACACCTTCAGATTTGATACGAGAATAGATGATCCCATTAGGGAAACATATTTAAAATGTTTAAAACATTTTCAAAAAAAAAATCTTGAGAACGTACATCTTTTACATGTCCTGATACATTGTGACAAAAAAACATATGTAGTGTCGTAGGAAAAATGACAAAAAAATGTCTCGTGAAAAGTCATTGTGTGTACCGAAGTCGCAAAAATGTCTTTTTTCCATGAAAATTTATGTATGCCCAGTAGATGTAAAACCGAGAGTTTTCCAAAAAAAAATTGACATTTTGAAATGTGTTTTTTCCACAATGGGAGCATCTAGTCCTATGAGCCAAAGTGGATTTCCGCTTTATACACTATTATATTTGCTTGTTTCCTTTCCCAAAAGTACAACACCTGTGATGATTTAGAATGGTCTGATTCCCATTTTCTGCTGCGGTTGATTGTTGAAGGTGTAAATAAGTAACTAAACTAATAAGAAACAGGGAAGTATAATCTTGTAAGTCGTCAGGCAGTACAAACTGGCTCAAGCAATGAGTTACAAGAGCCAAAGGACGCCCAGGTAGAGCATGACCTCATCTATCTGAATGCATTCTATCTGTTTATCTGTATGATGCAGAATGCAATTGCAATTGTTTTTGTTTTTGTTTCTTCTTTCACTGAGCATTGCTTGCCTCCTCGGCTGATCCTTTTTAGCACCACATAGCAGCTACTTAAAAGAATGTGAATAAGTGTATCTAATGGGGTGGTAGATGGAGCATAAGAGTGAATTGTTTTGGTGGTTCTTTTGCAGACTAAAATTGGAGAGTGCGGTATTTGCAAAGTGCTCCAAAAACGACTGCTACAAATTCTTCTCGGATCTGGCGTAGGGTGATTGATAATTTGCATTGTGATGATGAGTAAAAACCCCAAGTTTCACATTTTATAGCTTGTTCTAAATTACAAACCATGATATGCTCTCTAAGAACATTTGCGGAGCAGTATCTATGTAGGTTCTATTGCTCTTATACTACACCCCACCCCATATGGTTGCGTCTTACATGTATGATGTGTCTCTGAATCCCCCAAAACAGTTATCTGTCAGAAATAAACAAAGCTAAACTATGGTAGTTCCTGCTCATACTCGTGATATGGCAAATCCAGATATTTTTTTGTCAGGGACTGTGTTACTCTTGCTCATGCCATTAACTTGTCATCAAAAAGTTAAGATAGCCTCAGAAACTTTTGTTTTTACGACGTAATAGTCTGGTTGATTTATCGTGTTTGCACCAATTTAAATAAAACCTTTTGCCTATAGTCTGAACACATTGATCAACAGGAGAACACCACCCTCTGCCGTAAAAACAGGATGTGAGTAAGAAGGGAGGCTAGGGTACTCGTAGAACTGAACCCTGTGATTTCCCGGCAGAAGAAAAGGATTGAGTTTCTGATAGAAGTAAAAATAGTCTGGTTGATTTAGTTCGTGTTTGCAACAATTTAAATAAAACCTTTCGCCTATAGTCTGAACACATTGATCAACAGGAGAACATCACCCTCTGCCGTAAAAACAGGATGTGAGTAAGAAGGGAGGCTAGGGTACTCGTAGAACTGAACCCTGTGATTTCCCGGCAGAAGAAAAGGATTGAGTTTCTGATAGAAGTAACAAAAAATTTGATCTTTCTAACATGGTTGGCGGAGCAAACAGTCAATCCAGCAACAGGAGCTGAACGACTGCGCGGATTTACCTTATTGACGCCATCGGAGCTGAAGAGGCGCTGATTATCAACGAACTGCTGCAAGGGGGACCGCCGAAAGGGCCCCTGCGGGAGAGATCGCCGGAGCACGTGGCCGGCGGACCGGAGCAGCAAAGAAGCCATCAAACTGAATCGAACGTTGTCTCTGGTTGCCCAAGCCGCTACACCGGCGAAAACCGCCTCTGGGGTCCGCAGATGCGGGGGGGGGGGGGGGGGGGGGGGGGGGGGGGGGGGGCGCGGCGCGGAGAATCAGTAGAGGAGAGCGAGATGGGGGCGCCGGCGATTTGGCGGTGGAGGTGCGGGATTTGGAGGCGGGGGCGGCGATTTCGGGATTGAGAAAGGGATGGAGGAGGGTGCTGTAAATTGGGTTGTAAATTTCTCTAGTTAGTTTCCAACTCCTATAATCTTTTTTTTGCTATTAACCAAGTCCTATTAATCTGCAGCCTGACGTTTGCCCCTATCCTAATCTGGAACCAAACCTAGTCCGTTTCAGCTGAAACTTGTTTTTTTTTTTTTTTTTGAGGAAGGAACCGACCCAAAAATACAGGAAACTCAGTACAAATTACACCCAGGTCCAAAGGGAAAAAGAAAATTACAGAAAGACCCAGAAATTTGCACAAAGCCCCTGAGACGCCTGAAGAGATCACAGCTGGATCCTCAACGTTCCCCAAGCCTCCTAGCCGAAGACGGAGACGCCGTACCGCTCGCCGGCGGGAAGTGGACGCCGCCACACTTTGTAGATAGCCGCAGAAGCCGTCCACCGCCCGGCGCCGGAAGTTGATCTCGATGAACGAGCACGGCCACAGCAGCCGCTTCCCACCTCCACCCTTCCTCCAGCCGCCACCGCACCAGCCAGGACCACCACCACCAACACGAGCCACCTCCAGACGCTACTCCCTCGCCACCAAGGCCGGCCGGAGTAGAAACGTCGACGGAGAAGACCACCACGACCACCAACAGCAAAACCAGGACGCCCACATCCGCCGAGCTCTCCCCTCGCCGCCACGGCCGGCCAGAGAAGCTAGGACGAAGAAGCATACCTGTACACACACCTCACGGGTCTCACGTCGCACCAGGAGAAGAAGACCACGCGATGGCGACAGACCCGAAGGACAGGAACTCCAAGATGCATAGCAGCCCACGTCGCCATGACGGCCGCCAGCACGGAGTACACAAAAGCCAACTCCCTCCCGGCGAGCTCGCCGGACCGGAGAAGGGAGGGAACCTTATTAACCACCACCGCCTCCAGCTCGATGACGCCGATTTTGTGGACGAAACCTAGAAAACCTAGTACTATACTACTCGCACGGACGGGATCTACAGTTTCCCCCGTCTCACGACGCCGCGCCGGCGCCGGAGACGGAGGGAAGCAGCGGATTCACCGGCGAAACCCGAGCGCCCCGCTTTCGCCTATCTCAGCTACTGTAGCGGTACCTTATCCCTTCGGGGGAGAGTCCTCGGTTGTTTCAGCTGAAACTTTGTGGCATCATCATCACGATTTCGAATTTCTATGGCTTTTGTCTCGCGGGTCCGGCAATATAACAGGTGTAACATGTCTACGTGTACGAATAGGATTATAGTCGGACTTGTGGTTAGTATAGTACTCACTCCGTTATTTGTCCACATTCACATGTACTCTCTCCGTTTTTTAATATAAGATGTTTTAGATATCCAACATGTTGTCTACATGCATACTAATATGAGTGCACATACACATTAAAATATGTCTACATACCTCTAGATATATGTGAATGTGGACAAACGATAAAACATCTTATATTAAAAAACAGAGGGAGTATGTACATAAATTTGGGCATGTTTCAATATGTATGTTCACTCATTTGGGTTTAGACCTAGTCAACATGTGAGGGATCTAAAACATCTTATATTTGGTAGTAATCATTTAGGTGTTCGTGTAAGCTGAACCTATAATACTCTGATGGCGTCAATTAGGTACTCGTGGTACACAGGGAACCAGATCCTCTAACGTCAAGGAGGGAAGTTAGGTAAGCTACAGTGCTAAGCTAGTGTAAAACGAAGAAGGAAATTCAGGTAAGCTACAGTGTTAAGCTAAGGAACACTGTACGTGATTCACTGTAGCTAACTACTGTACATGTAATTTTTCCAAAATAAAAATTAGGCAGTAACAATTTTGTTTATAAGCCATTATTGTAAATGAATACCACAAATCTGCACTGTGCAAGTTAATTTAAATTATATTTGGATTAATCATATAGATGTGAAGGAGGGAAGTTAGAGTACTGTAGCTTTCTCTCGAAAAGGGGAAATCTCGGACCTCTGCATTGATTGATACCACTGATGAGTTAAAAGAGAATAGTCACGAGCTAGTAGAATAGAAACGAGATTCCGAGACGATGGTCTGGCGCCCGTGCCATGATAGCGGACCAGTGTGGCGTTGTGATAGAGTTGTCTGTCTTGGTCTCTGCGGTTTTATACTCAATTGTACTATGTTGATTCAGAACATATGGAGGAGTTTCCGAAGTCATGACCCAGAATTAAGCTAGATAGTCGAACCGCATAAACAAATTTCGGTGTCATGTTGTGATTGTATGTCCTCATATAATCGATTGTGCACCTTCGATGAGAACAAATATTATCAGAGCAAGGTTCGAAGTCATAAGGTGAATTGGCATCAAAATTGCATGCAAGGAAGCCGGCGATCAGAATTTGTTGGAGGCCGAACATGGTGATAGATTGGAACACTTGTTTTGTCGAGTTGATGCGTGGAGGCTAATCCGAAACGAAGTCTCATCGGCGTGTGTGCAATAAGAGCGCCTGCTGGAGCGCTGTTTTCAGCCCCGCGCGCGCTATAATGACGGTTTTTTCGGCACACAGCGTTTTTCCAGCGACTGTTGGTGTTGGAGATGCTCTAAAGGCATGGAAGATCACGGCAACTGAAAGATCGCGCGTGCAGAAATTGGAAAAGGCCACCACGTTTGTGGTTAGGGATTCGAAAAAACCACGTCAATGCTATTTTCTTTAAATACAAGTACTCCCTCCGATCCATATTAGTGGGCACAACTTTGTCTAGATACACATGTATCTAGTCTAAATACTTAACTAGATACATATGAATTTAGACAAAGCTATGTCCACTAATATGGATCGGAGGGAGTACCACTATTTGCGTAACAGTGTAATATATAGCATCCAGCGGCCATCATATGTCGGCTAACGGTAGTTCTGACCATGGGGCCCAACTGTCACGCTGGAGGAAAATGGTAAAATGAGACAGACTTTAGTCTTTTTGTAAAATTTCACGACCACTCCTCAACTCTATCTTTGTCAAAAACAATTGCGGCGACGAGGTTCCACCACCACGACATTCATGTCAACTGTGTCGCTAGTGGCAATCCATGGCACTCTGTAGAGCGGGATGGGTCGGAGCTCTGGACATAATAATCTGTAGTCGTTGCTGCTGGAGCGCAGAAGTAGGCGTCGCTTCATGTGATCATGTCCCGCAGCTATGCGCTGCCGACGCCGCTCTCCAATACACGTATTTTTTTATTAGATCTGGCCGTTTTTCGAACCAATGACGTATATGGCCGTTTGACAAAACTATTTTTAAATTTGGCGTCAACGTTGTGCAGTTCGGCGTCGAAGCAGGGTCGGTGTCAATACCAATGGCGCCGACCTCTTTGGCAGATCTGATGCCAATTTTGTCTGGCGCCAAGCTACACAACATCGGCGCCGATGTCCTTGACGCCGAGATCAGCTGTCAGATTTGACAATAGTTTTGCCGAAGGGCCAGATTTGCCATTAGTTCCGTGGAGAGGCTATTTTGGCAAAAAAAAAAAACCCAATACACCGGGGACATCGACGTGAGAGCTTCTTTAGGACGCTAGGAGCTCAAGGAGGCTTTGACACGCTCCTCTCGAGTCTTGGCTCCACGGAGTTCCAGATACTGAGTGTAGCAGAGGCTGCATGGAGTGACATCATGGCCAAGACGGATGTAGTGCAATATCGACATCGAGGAGCAGCTCAAGCGCAAGCCAGTCTTCGGGAGCCACAACCAAGTTTTGGATACACCTCGTGCCGAATAGAGAGTGGGCGGAGGGAATCGGGACAAAGTAGACAAGGTGACCGTCATCTTGGTGCTAGAGGCAAACAAGACGATGACCATGCAGACGATTGAGGGAAATCTGGTTCGATTCCTTTAACTATGGAATCATGTACAAGGTGACGGGGGTATTTGGAAAGATTTGGGCGGTCGACAATGGTGGCAGGACTCGCGGCGGTGTGAACCAAACGCCGATTACGTTCTCGGCGCTCGAGTGCTCTAGACCGTTGAGGAGCCTCTGCACGCGCGACATAGAGGCTGATGTCGAGCCTATTCACATTTTGCGAGATGAATGACCAATTAACTCATCTCGAATAAGTTGAGTGACCAACGGTGTGTTTATCTTTTTTTTTGAGTAACCTCTCGAAGAGGGCATGGCGTTCCTACAATTCGTATAGAAGAAGAATTGACCCAGTTTATAAGAAAGATCGGGCCCAAAAACCATACAGATGCCCTGTTTATGAGAAAAATAGGGCCAGAAAACCACACAAGCGAGTGGACCGTCGCCCACACGACGCAAGCCCACCGAATGCCACAAAAACACACCACCAACCCGGGGCCGCCGCCCCGACTTACACCACTCGGCACCAAAGCCGCACACGAGGCACAACGCCGCACGACCCAGCCGTCTCGTAGCCCCTGCTGCCCTCGCTAAAGACGACCGCCCACAGACCTCAACGTCGCGCCAAATCCGGGGCCGCCGCCTCGGCGTAGCAACCAGGTCAAACTCCGCATTACCCGGAGCCGAACCAGCCGGGTCAACACACTTTCTGCCCTTGCAGCACCAAGACGCCACCCAAACCTCGCTATGCGAAGGTCCTGCCCCATAGGACCGTCGATGTAGAGGGGACCGAGGCCGCCGCCTCGACGTACCACCACCGTTCGGGGTCGCCACCCCGGCATCCGCCTCCCCCGACCACAGAGTCATCCCGCTCAAACGATGCGAAACCGACACACCGTGAGGGCCAAGAGCTCCAAGGCGACGCCTCCAACAAGGAAATGACGTGTCCGTCACCGTCGCCCACTCCAAGGGAGCTTAGGATTTCACCCGGGGATCTTGAAACCACTCGCGTCGGTCAGGATCAAAACTCCACGATGACGCAAACAAGAAGGGGAACGACGCCGAAGGCACCGCCGTCATCGGCACCGACCGGAGTCGATGCAAGAATTTCGCCCGGAGCTTGATTTGCCCGTGAAACGCCGGGAGCAGCAAGACGAGCAGAGGGACGCCGTGGTTCGTGCCGTTGCGCGCCGGAATCGGACCGTGGCGCCTCCTGCCGCGGCGGTCGCCGCCGCATCATCTTCCATGACCTGGGCCGCCGCCCCAGCATGCCCGTAGCACCCAGCGCGCCGATGCCTCCGCCTGCACGAAGCGACGCGCACGAGGCCTCCGCCGCAACAGAAGCCAGCGCATCGCCCCTTCCGCAGCAGATCGAGGCGACGCTGAGTGCCCGCAGCCCGCCCGGCCCAGATCGGGCCCGGGACGGTCCGCACCTTCCGTCGCCTCCAGCAGCCGCCGCGCCGCGCCACGACCTCGCCGCCCCCTGTTGCTGCTGCGCCACGACCGCGCCGCCCTCTGCCGCACCTCGCCCGCAGAGCCGCATCGCCCTTCTTCTCGCCTGGTTCCAGGTGCGCTCGCGAAACGAGAGGAACGCGCCGCCGCAACCTTCCCTGGGGAGCGCCTAGGCTTTTTCTGGCGTCCACTCCGGCGGCGGCGAGGCGTGGTGGTGAGGGAGGAGGACCCAGCGGCGGCGGCGACTAGGGTTCCCCGTGTCGCCAGAGCGGCGACACGGGGGACGGAGCGGTAGAATTTTGCTGTCTACATAATCTTACACCAACGGTGTGTTTATCTCTATGAGAGAATTACCTGTATGACACTCCACTAAAATTGTCTTCCTTATTTGACACTCAATTTTTTTTCTTCCCTATATGAGCTCTGTCCAATTTTTCTTTCCTTCTGTGACACTGTCGTTGGTTCCGTTACTCTGTTCTGTTAATTTTTTTTACGGCGGACGAAATTACCCTCTCGTATGAAGTCAACTGCACCAAAGCCAGCCAGCGAACCCTGTCCATCTCGATTCCATCTCGCTCGTCGCCTCGTCCCTTCCCCACCCGACCTCACCCCCTAGCGGCGGCGCCGGATTGGTGCCCGTTCCGGCGGCGGTGGCGTGAGCCAAGGCGTGGCGGCCATGGACTACGACCCAGGCGGGGATGCGGGGCTCACGGCCCAGGTCGGAGCGAGGAAAGCGGCGGACGGCGACCCAGGCGGGGCTGCAGACGGCCAAGGCACGACGTCGGGAGGTCACGACGCGGCTGTGGAGCACTCCTCGGCGAGCTCAGCCGGGGTGGCTGCGGGCTCTTCTCCAAGGCTGGGCGCGGATGCGGGCTTTGGCCACGGCACAGGGTGAGTGCGGCGCGATGGACGCCCTGAGGTTTAACCGTGCGCACCGGAGCCCAAGGGATCGAGGAGAGAAGAAAAGGTTTGGACTTGGGGAGCGCGGCGACAGGAAGGATGCCGCCTCGGTCGGCGAAGTTCGCGGCGAGGAAGCCGGGTACTGGGTGCTGCAGATGCTGCGGGTGCAGCCGAGGTGGATGGATCAGGCCCACGCGGAGGCAGGCGGCGGCGGCGGAGGACAGGAAGATGAGGAACCGGGCGTCGTCGGAGGCGAGAGGTGCGCGTCGTGCGGTGGCGGAGGCGAGGACGAAGGCTGCGCCGTAGGGACGGACGAGTGGGACGGCGAGGTGTTCGACCGCGCGTCCTTCTCGAGGCTCCTTCGGAAGGTTTCGATCGAGGACGCCAAGGAGTACTCCAGGATTCAGGTACGATCATTGCAGCATTGCTAGTGAAGTGCTTGTTTTACTACTTCTGCAAACTGTGCTTGACAACTCCCACCCTTCAAGATTCTGTCCATGGTTTCCATTTGTGTTTCTTTGTCCATCATGATGTTGTTAATTACACAGTTACCTTATTGTTCTTCCATCCGATGTAAATACATTTCAAGAAAATTTGATACCCGACTCAAGTTTTCCTAACACTGGTACTTATTGCTTCCTTCTCGACGATGTCAGCCAAAATGTCTCCGCCGGTACAGCTTGCAGTTCGTGACAACATCAGTGCAAGAGAAGGACAGAGCTAATCCTGATCGGAAACAGGAGCAGAGCACTGAGAAAGGTGAATTTGCAGATAAAAAATCTGAAGTTGTCAATAATGCTGACCCGGGGTGCAAGGAGGAAAAAGGAAATGGCCCGCTGATAAACCCTTTTGGTGCATACCAAGTCATGTCATCTGTTGCCTCGTATTTACATTCTCATGCGATGGGCAGAGGTTTATTTTTGAATCCGGATTAGTGAACAAAATTTTGCACGCCAGGGGTAAAAAGGTCTTTGCACGCCTCTCTTTAACACCGTTAGTGAAGAAAATGTACTAGAGTGTCACCAGAGGAAAGAAAACTTGGGCAGAGGTCATATAGGGATAAAAATATTTGGGAGTGTCAAATAAGGAACAAAGTTTTAAGGCAGTGTCATATAAGGAATTCTCTCTATCTCTATTCAAATACATTCGATTGTCCGAAGAAGCAGTAAACTCCATGTATGGGATATATATACATGTAACACATGAACATCACTCGGCCATTCTGTATTACAAATGGTAATTACATCTTTCACTCCCGTGATTAAGCTCCAAGGAAATATCGCCAAGATCACACCAACAGGCTGCGCAAGCCAACAAAATTGCAAGCGATTGCTGCCAAACAGGTCGATTTCGATCGATCTCCGCTTCTGTGGCTCTCTGCCGCCCTCTCCGCTTTACCTCCCGTCCTCATTGGGCACGAGCAGCAGGGGAAACGACGCCGCCGCCGGCGAGATGGCGCCTCCCCGCACGGTGATCTGCGTGGGCGACGTCCACGGCTACATCTCCAAGCTGGAGAGCCTGTGGGCGAACCTCCAGTCCGCGCTCCCCGCCGACGCCTTCGCAGCCGCGCTCGTCATCTTCCTCGGGGACTACAACGACCGCGGCCCGCACACCCGCCGCGTCCTCGACTTCCTCCTTGCGCTCCCGGCCCGCCACCCGGCCCAGCGCCACGTCTTCCTCTGCGGCAACCACGACCTCGCCTTCGCCGCCTTCGTCGGAGCGCTGCCGCCTCCGCCCGACGGATCCCCTTTCGCCGCCACCTGGGCCGAGTACATCGACAACGAGGCCCACGAGGGCTGGTTCCGCGGGCCGGGGCACGAGGAGATGCACGTGCAAGGGAGGAGGTGGGGCGGCGTGATCAAGGAGAGGTGGAACCCCAAGAAGGGGCTCCCGTACAAGGGCTCTATCTACGATGCTCAGCCCACCTTCGAGTCCTACGGCGTCACCCATGGATCCCCAGGTCAGTTCAGGAATTCCCCTCCATCAATTTGGTTTCGTGCTTCAGGAACATGTAATGACAATCCATGAACATTATGGTGCTTGGCTTATTTATTTTTCCTGAATCAAGGCAGTTAGTCTTATTAATTTAAAACTCTACAACAAGAAATACAAATGTTGTACTGAAGACACACTATGCTTGACGATTGCATGGACACCGTCACACTTGGCAGTAGGCCGCAGAAGTTTCAATATTAATACTTTGTTTCTCATCACCCTTGAACACTACTTTGGTTCTACAAATTAATAGCAGGTGAATTTCCTATACAAGAACGGATTGAATGCTAAATATATTTTCCAATGCTTCAGTGGCCTTTTGGTTTCCTCTTTTTGTATAAGGGAACACCATACGATTTAGCAACCTATTCTCCATCATTGGAACGTAACTCGTGGGATGAATACCATTTGGTCCATTAATGACACCAGACAACAAATTCGTTTTTTTTATCCAAGCATACATTCATAGCTAGGAATGCTCCCTGCAGAATTTAACCAAGAAGCTTCTAATTTGCCAGCGGTTCTAATTGCACTGTAGATCTCACGAAAGCTGTGCCTGAGGAGCACAAGAGGTTTCTGCATGATTTGGTTTGGATTCATGAAGAGGTATGCACCCTTTATCTAGTGCAAACTATAGTATATATGCAAGAGATACTTCCCCTTTAGTTTTTCATGTTATAATTGTTTGGCAGGAAAACGTGCCTATTGATATGGATGGAGGCCAGATTGTTTGCAACCTGATTGCAGTTCATGCCGGCCTGGAGAAGTCCATGGATTTGAATGAGCAGCTTCAAGTTTTGAGAACCAGAGATACAAGGGTGCCAAAGGTCCAAATGCTTAGCGGAAGGCAGGATGTTTGGAATATACCACGGGTGAGCTAATATGTGATCATATTGCACTTAACTCTTTGGTTTGCTTTCCCTGTTAGTGTGCTGACTAATTTAGCGTTGCAGCTACGTCAGTGCCCTCTCATGTAGTTGCTCAAAGTTTGAAACTAGATATAGCATTCAGTCTATCAGATTACCATCCTTGGCTGTCAGATTACCATCCTTGGGTATTATATAGAAGAGACCAACATAGACTGCATAATGCTTTGTAAATTCTTTTAGCTGTAGCATGCATTTTAGAGAAAAGAAACATCACATTCTTCAGAATGCATCTATAAATACTGTGAAATGTACATGCAGTCATGTATTTTAAATCATTTGGGTAGTAATAATCCCTTCATTGGCTTGATATTGCACCATGTTAATTTGCATTAGCACTAAATCCTGACATTAACATTGGAGTTTACTTTGTGATTTTCATACAATTACTAGTCTGAGTGAAGGATGCGTAGTTAGCCCAACATTGTTTGATTTTTCACGCTGTGGAACTGTATTCGTCAGCAATCTTATGCTTGTTTTTTTAAGCCTGTGTTGAAATGAAAGGGTAGAAATTTCTCACCAGATATGTGAGAGCGTAATCTTTTTGCCGCAGCATGTATTAAACCTTCGTGAATTCTGGCTAGGGTCTTATTAATTTAAGGTCGGGCACCGTTGCCTTTTAACTGAAAAAAAAAAGCGTAATCTTTACTAGTTTTGACGCAAGTACTGACAAGTACCAGTTTCTCCATTTTATCTTATCTAATTGTTTTTCACCTTGGCGATCTATAGAAATAATAGTGGGGCATGCAGGACAAACGATTACAGCTGTCAACCTGGCATGCTTTGAATATGCTTTAGTCTAGGAACGAGGTTCATTACATTTGGGTACAGTTTGGTTTCAGAAATCACACCGGTTTCTCTGATACTCTGGAGTTTTGGATGGTTTAGCTCTTTTAGCTGAAACAGCAAGTACATGGTGCATGTGCATAGGTGGCAGTGATAGGATAGACTGCCTTGATGATTCATGACTGCATGGTGTGGTGTTAATGATCAGTACATCTGTCGACGTAGGCCACCTTTTCTTCAGAAGTTCAGATCGTCTGCATGTTACTACTATGCTTCCGCAGTTACCGGGATTAGAAAATTATCACATGAACAGATCTGTTGATATGTGGATGTCCTTTTTCCAGGATCTGGTTGGCAAGCAGACCATCGTTGTAAGTGGCCATCACGCGAAGCTCCACATCGACGGTCTCAGGTTCGTCATCGACGAAGGTGGCGGGTACGAAGACAAACCTATAGCCGCAGTTGTTTTCCCTTCAAAGGAAGTGATCAGGAGCACAGATGAAACTTCGTCCCAGAAGTAATCTAGACATAGTCAGAACGACACGGATGCAAGTTTATTTCTTCTTACTGTCATAACATCTGCAGTTTGACGACTAATGTGTACATTTGCCAATATGGGATGACAGGTTTTGAACACAGAAATGACGTTTTTTTTATTGTATAACGTTGAGTATAGTAAGTTGTAAGAAGTAATAATGTGTGAAGCGATCCCACTTGGGCTCATTTCTTCTCCTGAGCATGTAATGTGTCATTATACTTGCTACTTGGCTGTCGGCATGAATCATGAATGGCACTGGCCTTGCACACATCAGCTTTTCTTTCTTACTGGAGTCATATTACCCGAGTTTATTTCCGGAGGGCGATAGACAGATCACATCATCATATCACACGGTAGTTTTTTTTTTTGGAGAATGCGCACGGGAGTTGCTGAATTAACGGTCGGGAGAAAGCCTCCTGGTAGGCCCCTTGGAGAAGGCCGGACTTTCTCGTTTGTCTCTCCCTGATGATCTGGCCGGAACAGCAGACAATGCCCACCGCGCAGGGACCACGAACCTACATCTACGGACTTGTTTATCTCTAGTGTATTTTAGGGGATGGGAGAGGATTATTCCGGATCCCGGAAAATCTCCACTAGTCTGTTTACTTCTAGTGTATTTTAGGGGATGGGAGAGGATAATCCTCAAATATCCCCTACCAACCATCTCATTTTTGCCTAACACAAAAACTCTAGTCCATGCTAGTGTATTGTAGGGAAAGAGTATTTGTGCGAATTTGTGGGGATTGTGTGGTCACCAAATCCACTCTCATCCCCACTCTTTCCATCCCCTAAAAAACTCTTGGAGTAAACAAGTCCTACATGAGATAGATGAGCAATTCGGACGGTACATCCGTCCTCGGCCTAGTCAACACCGGTTGCCAAGCTTCACATAGAAAAATCTCTCCGGTATATGGGATCATCGAGCGCTTAGAATAAGGGTACTAGGTGCACGGGTTCAGGTGAATAATCAGATAGATAATGCGTTCAGGAACTTCGGATGGATGAGATGGCCATGCCCAAGTGAGATATTTGTTTCTGTTTTGCGGTCAGAGAAACTAATCAGGTTGAGCATATGCTTCGTCGCAAAATATTTTTCTTTCAGTTTTGTTGGGCCAAACAACTTGCTCCTCCAACGGTGGAGAAAGAACGGATCTGAAGCATACTTGAGTTTGATTGTGAACAGCATGATGCAGCCAGCCAAAGGCGTGATTAGTCACGTGAAGGCAGCAGCTAAACCACACATTTTTTCCCCCTTTTGAGATTTGAAAGCGCAGACCTTTCGTAAGGAAATAGAAGTTGGTAAAACGTGCATCTTCACAATATTTGAATTCTCTGGTCACTATGATCTATAACTCGCTCAGGTTTAGAGAAGTCATTAAGGGAGGACGTGTTTAATATCGATCCCCTTGTTGGATTTAGTTGGCATCCTAGAGGTTGTCGTCCTATATTATTTGAATATTTCCAGAAACTTGCAATTAAGTTTTTCCATAGGATTGGTACTAACTCACACGCCACAAAGAAGTCTCGTAATGAAAAATCGGTGGGGAGTAATCCCCCCATCAATCTAAAAAAAAGCATACCCAATGTCTCTTTCATGCTCAAAGTGTCGCATGTCGAAACGCGGACACTGGGATGTTGGGCACCCCCTAGTTGTTCGATAGGATGGCGTGAGGTGCTCTGAGCTCGGTTTCCAGAAGTAGACACAAACACACAAGGATTTTACCAGGTTCAGGCCGCGTTGCCACGTAACACCCTATGTCCTGCTTGTCTGGATGTATTAGAACGGTGGTGGATTACAATGGTGGAGATGGTGGCCTAGACTACTCTCGGTGGCAATTGAAAGATGAACACGAGGGTTCCAAGGTGTTCGCTCTCCCAGCCCCCGAGCCTTCGTGGAGTACTAAGGAAGATGACAGTGTGCTAGGGCTTCTTCTCTAGGGTTTCCCCCCTTTGTTGTCTGACCATGGACCTCCTTTTATAGTGCAAGGGGTTACACAAGTGGTCTAGCTGCATGCATGCCACCGGGGCATAACACGCGTCGGTGCTGCGATGAGGTGACGCCCTATGGTGCGTACGACTCCAGCCAGGCGCCTTGCTATCTCCTATGTCGCGTGCCCCACCTGCATCGAAGAGACACCTCGCGCGGTCTTGTCGACATGGCATGTCGGGCTTGCCGTGTCCGCCAAGCGACCCCTACAGCGGGCATGGGTTGAGGGATGTTCCTGCCACGTCCCTGGTCCCAGCTTCCCGGTGGACGGTTGTTCCCACGCTCTGGTGTCGATGGTGGGGCGTCCGATGAGGGTAGCCCATGCCCCTCTGCGTCTCAGTTCCCGGGAAGCCCCTAGAGCCGATGTTGTTTCTTCTGGTTGATCCTTCCCAACCACCCGTAGCATTGCGGCGAGGAGTCTTCGCTCCCGGTGGTGCGAAATTGGTTCTTGCTCCCGGCGCTCGGGGGTCCCTGGTTCTCTCGACGCCGACACAAAGCATAAAAATTTACTTTGTAATTGTATCCTCTAAAGATGGTAGATGCGGAGTGTTGCCCATTTAATAATCATCAAAAGTATCATGAAATTTAGTTGACATAATGTACACTTTAAAGATTTTAGAACCTCAAAGTTGGACATCCTAGGGGTTTGGTCGCGCAATCGGATTCCGGAGCTATTTGATTTGAATTCTCAAATCATTGTGATCTATGACATACTCTGGTTAAAGGAAAAGATTAAGGGGGACATTATTGACATTGGTTTCTTGTATTTAGGTGGCACCTCGAGATTGGCCTATGATATTTATTAGTTTTTTTCTTCTAAATTTCCCTATAATTTTCACCAACTCACGACGTTGTGAGAAAATTCCATGTCTCATGCACACATAGGTGTGCACAGACAGAGAGGAGAGAGAGAGAGAGAGTTCAGTTTAGCTGACCGAAGCATACAAAATGTCCCTTCAATGCTCGAAGCCTCATTTAATTTATTCACAAATAATGAAAGATTGCAGATGTGACAATGACCGTTATTAAAAGTAATATAATCAGAGTACCCCATTTAAGAAACTAGTTGACACAATGTACACACTAAAACTAGAATAATGTCTTTCATGTCAATCTTACATGGCATGACACTGAATTTTGATTAGTGGACTAGTGGACTTAGACTAGCCATAGTGGGAGTATCATAGGTAGTATCATGCATATCATGTTGATAAAAAGCTGAAGTGTCAGCATAATTAATGAAATTAATGATGAGAGAGATGATAGGAGTATCAGGTAGATACCGTAACATAGCGGATTTCAAGGGAAGATGAGTCTACAACCTAATAAATGCAATATTCCTCCCTCCATCCCGGTTTATAGGATGCATTTGAAAAATCTCTGTGACCTAGGTCAATGGGGATTGGCCATGCAAAATCTATCTACTCAATATTTCACCCAATTAGCACTCTCATATTTAGTGCCAACATTAATTAATTAGGGAAAGAGCAAACCCAATCAGTTTTCTTATTGTTTTTGGGAAAGGTCAAAATCCAACATTAACTGCTCTTAATTAATGCTAATTTTTGCTTATTATTGGGAAACCTGGTTTTGGAATTGCATCCTTTAAACCGGGATGGAGGGAGTATATGATACCAACCTATGTGTGTGCGCATAAACTAAATATATATATAGAGAAATGATCGAACCACAACATAGGAGATGACCTAAATATTATAAAAACTAGTTGAATGCCCGTGCGTTGCTACGGCGTGACAGTTTCTGCACCCTAGTATTGAGTTCAATTATGTATGCCGTGACAGTTTCTGCACCCTAGTATTGAGTTCAATTATGTATGCCGCTCAAAAAAATTATAAACAACTCTTATCGCTTCAAAGCAATTTATTGTGTTTTCTCCTTTAGAGGAATAGATGATTTCTCGACTACACGCGATATCCAAAATTGATTTAGCTACTAATTTTATATAACGTGAAGTAAAACAATCATGACAACATAGCAGTACAATTTATGTTTGAAGGAGATCAATGTTTTATTCATTAATCGAATAAAATGATTGAAACATTTAAATGTACGTTAAGCTAGGTCAATGATCATTCAGGAATCAGACTTGTCGACAAGAATACATCAATAATATTTACACAATCATACATACAAGTTGCTGGCGGGAATTCCTTGTTAGAGAAGACTAACAGTGAGCTTTTCTAAATGAAGGTACATCACCAACTTCTTTGATAGAAGAAACTTTTGATTTGCAATTAGCAAACTGCTGCAGCTAGTGGGATCAGGCCAGATACTTGGGAAAATCCTCGAGCAATATATCAAAAACCAGTATGCATCGAACCCATGTTCTTCATAATGTACACATATTCAAAATCAGCATAGGTTCATATATTATGAGATGCACAAATTCAAAACAGACTACTAAAAAAATATTGAGAATTTTGGCTGATCAATGAACTGGAGAAAAAAAAACATATCTTACAAATACTAATTTTATTTCAACATGTGAGGAAATTTTAAAGCCAATGCACTGCTCATAATCTTCGGAAGCAGCCATTATCTGTAACATAAGGTAGAAAAAATGCCTTCTGGTTTTTATAAAATATATGTTCAGGCTTCATTGGAGTATTTTCAAGAGAATATCTCAAGTAAATATAAGTGAGCATCTGATCACATATTCATCTAACTTCTCAGCTTGCTGAATATCAGGATTGACAGGGACCCTACATTCCAGTAAGTATCAACACCATGATGCACAAACTCAGGCATAGCCTGCAAAGCATGATACCAGTGATCTGAGTAAACTTGCCAGCACAGATGAAAATTGGTCTCTGGCCATCTCATCAGTCAGCCACCTGTGCAAATTTGGATCCAATAAACACATTAATGTGGTATCAAGACGTTAGGCGGTTGTACCTGACAAACATATAAATCTGGCTATTTCAAAAATGATAATGCTGAACAGAGATTAACTCAATCCACAATCGGGGCAAGTAGAAAAGCAAAACAATTAACTTACCACGAGTGCGGCTTGGTTTCAGCAGGCGTCCATCCATCAGGAAATTTATTATCACAGTCAGGTGAAGTAGTCCTACATGAAGAATGCGAGAGGGAGGCGGACATGGAAAGGAGCAGGAGAGCATGATGGTAGATAGAGGACAAGGAAGCTCGGTGGAACGAAAGTCCACGCATGGAGCGCGACAAATGCGTCCAGATATCTTAGGAATAGCGCAATGCATCACTGCCATCAAGCTTCAAAAAATAAAATGCATCACTGTCATCAGCAACAAGCAACTTTGTAACTTCCTATGACTAATATCCTCCTGCCTGAATGTTCTACTTCCTCTTTAATCTACAAGGGCAAAGCAGATGCATAATTAGACCCGCGACATTAGTTAAACTGTGGAAAAAGGTTATATCACAGGAATCACAGTACTACTTTGTGGAGTAGTGAGATCATCACACTTACCACAGAGCACAGTTCAGAGGCTTGAGCAAAAAAGAAATGAAATGTTCTCACATATAGAAACCAACTAAACCATTTTTAGATGACAATAATCTTAAACTTTGAAACCATAGAATCGGCTCATTGATTCTTTTACAAAACCGAAGGATGAGAAAATAAAGGGCATACAACTTTAGTTGTTGCGATTACCTCTGACAAAAATATTTGTTGGCTCATATCATATAGTTTAAAATTGAAAAGTTCACTTATATGGCAAATCTCTCTTAATAAATCCTTAAAAATGTATATACCTTATTCTTGTATCCAAGTGAAACATGTAACAAAAAGAAGAAGTCCATATAAAAGATGCATACCCCTCCACTTCCATCTTAACAACCTCTTGCATTCATACTTCGCATTTACCAGAAAAATCTAATACATCATAAAAGAAGGAAAGATTGTGACCAATGATTACACGCCAATTAATTCCCTGGCACCCACTCTATTAGATCCCTGGATGCAAAAGGAGAATAAATTAGAACAAATCAAGACAGTACCCACACAATGAAATAATAGGAATGAGATCAACTGAAGGAAAATATATATGTACACAATTACCATGCGGCAACATTGTTAAGGAACAAATTATAGAAAGCGCACGGTCATTTGCTGGGTTTGTCCAGTGTCAGACATCCACAAGCCACCACGCTGGACAACAGCCATGACATTGAAGAAATTTTCCCTTTGCTCCGCCGAATTCCCCCACACGTGCGAGTCTACGTCCAGCATGTGCTACTCCATAAAGTTCCGGTGCAGCGGCGGCTCGGCCGGTCCAGAGGCGCCGCCACGATAATCATCGCCTGCCGCTAGAGCGCATGAGTTGTGGGATGGTGAACAGCTGGACATAATGCATCTTGGGGAGGAGGGGTTGTCCATACAAAAATGCAATGTTGCGAGGGGCACTGCAAGACATGTGAATATACCATCAAATTAACATAACCATGAATACGAGGATCCACCATGATCTTCAAGAATCTGGACATATCAAGAAGTCGTTCACAACTTATTGAAGACCATAATTTCATCTAGAAAAGTGCACACAGATAGAATTTCTCATGAATATGACGATCCACTATGATCTAAATTTGAAAACAATGTTAATGAGGAACTGTAGCATGTTCTACTGACATTATTGTTACCAGAGAAAAAAACTCCGGATGTTCATTTTCTGCTCTTTGTACAATACACAGGACCATGTTAACTAACTACGTACTCTGCATAACAATATATAGCGTAGTGTTGGCTATGGAAAACAACACAAAACTATTTACATCAAGTGATTGTTTTAGATTAGCACCTCGCGGCACATTGTTGTAAGATACACATATATACGACCTGTACGAACCAGCTGAAGAGCATTCCGATGCAGACCATGGGGCGGAGGTGACCCCGGGGACGTCATCGGGCATGAAGCGCGTGAGCGAGACGGACGCGGGCGATGGCCTGAAGGTTCCAGGGCTGCTGGACAGCCTCAACCCGACCGTGGCCTTCTCATCTTCGTCCTCCCCTCCTCCTCTTTGGAGTCCTCGGAGGGGCGTCTGCAGCGCTTTTCTTGCGAGGGTGGGGCTGGGCGGAGGGGCCGAAGCGGGAGCGAGGGCGTCGTTGGCGTACTCGACACACCTCGCGGTAGGCGGAGGCCTTCTAGAAGAGGGACTCGACGGCAAGCGGGAGCGGGAAAGGGAGAGGAGGCCGGCGAGGTGGATCCTGGAGAAAGCGGGGGGCTTGGCCTCGAGCTCGTCGAGCGTGTGCGTGGGCGGGTGCCCGCCGTGCGGGGTGCCCAGCTCCTGGTGGCAGCCTGGCGGGCGGTGAAGGCGCCTGCGTTTGGTCTCTGGTGGCGACGTGCGTACATGAGGTAGGGTTGGGGAGGTATCGGGGGGCGTTGGGCCGGACCATACGTCCATGTTAGATGGGCCTGTGCGCGAGCACACGATCGAGGAAGCGATGGCAGAAAACTTTGGCAGAAAACGGAGGGTCTACGAACGTACGTCCAACTCCCATTTAATAGTAAAGATCATGCTACATTGGAGATGGATGCAGTGAACAAGAGGTGAAAGCTGAGCTAAAAAGTTACTTCAACACCGAAATTAGGTTGCCAAAATACCGGGACGTATGACCACTAGAAACTAGCTTTCCTCTTTTGGCTTAATGATCTCCATTGTGTAAACCCCTACCTAATTTTCTTCTTTTTACGATGAAACGAGTAGTAGATTTAGTCAACAAGATGCGTGATTCCATCGTATTTTTCCATTCGATCTAGTATGCTCAAATGAGATTGCAACCCGACCTAACAACTCCATTGGTTGTGACAAGACAATGATTGTTAAACATATTTGCATAAACTTGAGGGGCTTCTCGTGAAAAAAAAACACGACGTGTCAGGACTATAGAGATCCTCCGTCTCTCTGACGCGCTTTGCATATGCAGTTAGTCTAGATCAACATGCCACTTTGGCAAGTTTGTTCCAATATTTTTTGGATTTGAGCAGAGTGAGCACAGCTACAAGTCAAGAATATAGATTTAATCGTTTGGGAGTTTATGGACTAGAGTGACCCCACCTACCAAACTTAAAGAACTACAATGTAATTTACTCTTCTAACAAAGGCTCCACTTCACCGACGAAGCAATAAATAGTTTTGAAAAATAGATGCTTCATTCGTCACTCTAGCCGCTCCTATTTAAGAGCGAGCGAGAAGGGAGTTCAACAAGGTCATAATTCATGAAGAAACCATCCCACATTTCTTAGAACGAGCAAGACTATAACTCAAGAATGTTGCTAGATTCATACGAGTGCACAATGCCCAAAATTTTGTACTTAGTGAAACAACTTCTGCAATGCCACTCAAACCCACATACATTATAGGACTTGGAAGCATCAGGATTTTTGATTGTGCCCACATGGGTTTGTACACGAAGTAACAAAACCATGGTGATCAGCTGGAGATGGATTATTCTTCAATTATTCATCATGAGACTAGTGTGTGAAACTTAAGCTGCAAAGTTCACTGGTTTTTATTTAGTTAAGATATGTCAGCAAGTAGTGGATGGTCCCTTCGAAGTTGTATATGTGGCAATGCTTTATTGTTACACAAAAACGAACCCGAGCATAGTAGACTACCGAAATATTGATACCAAAAATCTTGTAAAACACGGATGCATGAAAAAGAGAAAAAAGTCTGATACATAAAATTGCTCCAACATCCAAATAAAGTTACAACAATTATAGGATGTATCACCCCAACTTGAAAAATTTGCGCCGACTATTAATCATTGTGTAAAACCCCTGTCAAGCGGTACATTGGCTATATATGTTAAAAACATGAAAGAGTTTTTTGAAGAGATTTTAAAAACAGGAGGATTTTTTTCGAAAGGAATTTTTTTGCCAGGACTATAGAGGTGGTCTATCTCCCTCTCGTGCTTTCCCTACGCTCGGTGCCAAGTTTGCTCCAGTAAGTTGAGACTTGGACCAACACAAACACAAATACCAAGTCAAAATGTGTCGTTTTGACCATATAGAGAGTTTATAGATTAACATGTCACCTGCCAAGTAAGAAGATCCATGGTTTGTTTCACTCTTCTGAAAAAGGCCCTTGCGCAAGGAGGACACATGCAAATCAAGAAATAGTAAGAACGCAACCTCCGCACTACATGATATTATATAACGATAAATGACTCATACTCACGGTTCATTTACTCCCTCCATCTTGGTATATGTATGGCTACTTAATCTTGTACCAACTCACAAACACTGTTAAGTTTGACCAAGTTATCAAAAACTGTTAATAACTACACTACCAAATCAGTATCACCATGTATATCATAAAAATATATTTTCATAATATATTATTGAGCATTGTATACATTTGATCAAATACAAAATGGTTTGATTTAAGACAAGAATAAGTGGAGTGAGGCGTTTTGGAGGTCGAGCTCCATGTAGCTCTTTATTGAACAATTCAAAATAAAATTTTGAAGTTTCATTTTTTTTGGAAAAAATCCTAGATGTAGATAATGATATGATCTACTCCATCCGTTTCTAAATATAAGATGTTTAAACCTTTTTCTACATTCACGTGTATCACCATGTATCTAGACACATTTTAGTGTGTATGTTCACTCATTTTGGTCCGTATCTAGTCAACATGTGAAACATTTAAAACACCTTATATTTCATAACATGTTATATTTTATACTCGGAAAAATGACAAATGGGTGGATCTAGGTCAATGAACAATACACATTTCAAAAACTTGAAGTTTTGCCAGATTTATCTTTTTTGTGTATTCTAGAAAAATACGAATTTTGGATTAAGATTCTGCACACTTCTAAGTCATATCATTATCTTCCTGTAACGTGTAGGATTTTTGTTTTGAATTTTTTGAAACTCAAACATCCCGATTTTGAATTTTTTAAAAGAACAGGTTCCATGGAGCTCGGACTCCATTTACACTTTTCGAGAGTAAGTAACGTTATATATACCCAGAGGCTGGTATGAAGACAAAGCTATAGCCATTGTTGTTTTCCCTTCGAAGAAAGTGATCACGAGCACAGAGGGAACCGCGTCCCAAAAGTGACTTGGACATCATTAGAACGAAACGAATGCATTTTATTTTTTCTTACCGTCATAACTTCATCAATCGGACATTTTCCAAATGGAATACAAGATTTCAAACATAGAAATGTAGTTCTTTTAATGTAGTATAGCGTTGAGTAACTTGTGAAAATCAATAACTAGTGAACCGATTCCGCTTGGGCTCATTGCAATGTGTCATCTACATCAAGGAAGTTCCTGAATGACATCATTATTGTACTTGGCTACTTGCAACATGGCTGTCGGTATGAATCATGAATGCCATTGACCTTGTTTTTATATACATATGATTTAATTATAGTTGAAGCAATATAATGTGCAGTATCCTTCCCGATATATAGAGCTGGACGGTCTAAAGTCTAAACTAGTCTGTCTTTTGGTGGCGCCCGTGAACACCCACCGGCAGAGCAAAAAGTTGCGAGAGAGATCAGAGACGTCACACGGGAGTTGTTGAACCAATGTCGCGAGAGAGCATCCTGGTAGGTCCCCTTCACCACATGACCACGAGGCTACGCAAGTTTAAGCATCCTCCGGTCTAAAAAAGAACTTTTGTAATCCTCCACCTAGTCAACACCGTTCTCCAAACTTCACATGGAAAAATCTCTGCCGTATCGATCTAGGATCATCGAGGGCTTAAAATAACCACTGATGCACGAGTTTAGGTGAATACTGAAACATATAAGAGCATCTCCAACCGAGACCCCAAAGACCGCCCAAACACCCCAAACCCAGCCCATATCTGAGACGGGTTTGGGGCCGCCCGAGCGCGCCCGCCGGCTGTCGCTGACAGCTCGGGCCCAGCTGGAGAAGGCTGACCGGCGGCGTCCACGCGTCGGGCGACTCGCCGGCGTTAAAATACCGCATCCTTTCCCCTCCAAACAAACCCTAGATTCATTTCCACCTCCTCCTCTCCACAATGGCGGACAGCACCGGGAGCGAGAACTGGGAGGATGCGGAGAGCAAGGCGCCGGTGGCGAAGAATGCGGTGGAGGAAGTCGCCGATGAGGACGAGCTTGCCCTCCGCCTCGGCATCCTCCGGTCGCTGGAGGACACGGTCGGCTCCAGCTCGGCGGCGCCGCGAGCGGCCAGTGGCGAATGCAGCCGCTGGTCAGCTCCGACACGTAGATCGACGCCGCCGCACCTCGGCGGGAGGGATTCCCCCTCCAGCCGCAGGTCGGCTCCGTCGTCTGCCCCGCCACGGCGGGGTCGTGTCCCGCCGGTCCAGGCTCCTCCAGGGTGGAGGATACTGCCGGATGGGGACGACTGGAGGCTGGTGGAGGTTCTGCCGCCGCGGGCGCCGGAGACGGTGTGAAAAGCGTTCTGCCAGGCGATGCGGGCGGGCCGATCCGCCAGCGTGGCGGCTGCCGTCGCTTGGGCTGACGAAGGCCTCCCCCTCCAGGTGGTGGCCAAGTCCTTCACCTCCGACGAGTCCGACGCCCGTCACCGCCGCCGCAAAGACCAAGAAGGAGGCGGAGAAGAAGAAGATGGTGGCGGCCAATGCGAGCCGCCACGCGGAGGAGCATGCCCGCGCCGTGCGGATCCTCGCCGGCCAAGTCGACGACATCGATGAGGAAGAGGAGGATCCATACTTCTCCTTCCGCAAGCGCTACAAGGGCGATGCCGCCGGCGGCTCCGGCAAGGGCAAGTCTTCGATGTGAGATTTGTCCTTTTTATGTTTATATATTACTTTTGTTTATGTATGTCAATCTGGCAAGCATCTATAGGATGAATCAATGAACTATCTATCTAGTAGGATGAATGTTGATCTATGTTGTATGGGTCTGTATGGTTTTGGAGGTTTGTTTTGAGGGGGACGGCTGGAGTGGCACTCTTTTGGGGGGCGTCCGGTCGCTGTCCCCGGACACGCCCGGGCGTGTTCGCGGACAGTTTGGGGGCCAAATTAGGCAACCGTGGCTGGAGATGCTCTAATCCATTCATATCTTCGGATGGATGAGCCGACCAAGGCAATGTAAGATATTCGTGCCTGTTTGGAAGTCATGGAAGCCATAGTCAATCCCGGATGTTTGTTTTATTTTGTTGTGACGCGAGGCTGAGGACTCGGCTCTACTTCCGTCGGGTTGAGCTTGCGCAAAGTTTTTTTAAGCCATGAATTTTGATTAATATTTTTTTAAAAAAAAATAGGCCTGAAAGCCCTGCTTTAAGAAATCATCGAGGAACCAGAAATTCGATCCCTACGGATCGATCTCGGGCCGGTGGGGTGCTCACCAGCAGCACCCACCACTGCGCCATCGCACAGTCCTCAATTTTGATTAATATTTAATACGATCAAAACATTTATCAGAGATCTAGTCCACTAAAGGAGAAGCTCAAACATGACACGTGTATATTGCCCTTGTGCTCCTTGTAGCGGTATTAAACAACATGAAAGCATCCACTTTAAGGTTGTTGCACTACATGATATCAAACGTTAATATAGAAGTGCGATGCAATCTTGGGCGATCGTGGCGGCGGCCTAGGGTTTCAACCCTAGCCGCCGTCGCCGGTGATATCTGCAGCTTCATCGTCGCCGTCGGCAAAGATTCGACGGGTCCACGCCTCCTCTAGGTGCCGTTCTGGCACTAGGAGGGGGTGGGGACCTCGGACCTGCGCACGGCGCTTTTCGAAGGTCCTTAATGGTAGAGTTTGGTTTTGGTCATCATCTTCTTCGTTAATGGAGATGGTATCGTCTGCAATAAGTGATCTTCCACGCTTCGTTCGACGACGAGATACCCTTCCCGACGTCAATGGTGGCTTTGGAAAATTAAGTCTGTCTAGGTATGGTTCTTCAGATCTTGCTTCGCCAGATCAATTTTGGATTGTTTCTCATGGTTGCCGCGAGGAGGTTTGTCCTCGCAATATCTATCCCGGCTACTACGTCTTTGAAAGAACGAGGATGTCGCCTAGAGGGGGGTGAATAGGCGTTTTAAAATAATTATGGTTTAGGCTTGAATAAATGCGGAATAAAACTAGCGTTTAATTTATCAAGCACAAAACCTAAACGAGCTAGGTTCACCTATGTGCACCAACAACTTATGCTAAGCAAGATTAACAACTAAGTGATAGCAATATAGATAACTTCAAGCTCGATGGCTATCACAAAGGTAAATGCATAAGTAAAGGTTTGGGTATAGAAGTAACCGCAAAGTGGACACGAGGAGATGTTTCCCGTAGTTCCTTCCCAATGGAAGTACGTCTACGTTGGAGGGGTGTGGAGCCTCCTAGGCACTCCAATAGCACCGATGTGCTCACCCTATTCTCCGTGAGCTTCACCCGTGAGGGATTGGCTCGTTCCACTATGAGGTCGACTTGAAGGCGTTGACCAAACCGATACACCAAGGTTGAGGAACTCCACAATGAGTTGGAGCCTCCCAACAATGTCCCGGAGCTTAGCAACAAGATAGAGCTCCGAAACTCACAAAGGCCTCCTAGGGTTACAACTAACCCACGAGGCAACGAGAACCACAAAGAGTAATGAGCTTCTCAAACTTCAACTCCACGAATCACCGTGGAGAACTCAAACCGATGCACCTAATGCAATGGCAAGAACACAAGAAGTGCTCAAAGCAATTCACTCTCAAATCCCACCAAAGCAACTAATGCTATGGAGGAAGATGAGAGGAAGAGCAAGGAAGCAACAAATGAATCCCAAGATCTAGATCCAATATGCTCCCCTCACTTAGAGGAGAGATTGATTGGTGGAGATGTAGATCTAGATCTCCTCTCTTGTTTCCCTCAAGAATGAGCAAGAATCATTGGAGGGATTGAGAGAAAGCAAGCTTTTGGAGGTCAACAATGGAGGGCAAAACTTGCAAGAAAGGTCGGGGAACCATTGGGGAAGAAGACCCCTTAAACAGGTCACCCAAAAATCCAACCGTTGGGTGCAGATTTGCGCCGGGGCGGTACTACCTCTAGACCCAGCGGTACTACCGCCCCCCTAGGAAGTGAGGACAAGAAAACGGGCAGAAAACAGGCTCCAGGTAGCGGTACTACCGCTCCGGGCAGCGGTACTACCGCTTTTGGTGCCGCTGAAAACAGGCTTCTGTTTGCTCCGGCGGTACCTCGGGCGGTACCGGGGCTGTAGTACCGCCCCCTTGAAAACAGCAGGAAAGACAAACACCAAAACGACAATATCTTTTGCATCCGGACTCCATTTTTGATGATCTTTGGCTCGTTGGATTCACAACAACGAGCTTTTCAAGATTATACAGAGAAACATCATAGTACAATAATGAATCATAAAACCAAATGGGGAAAGGTTAAACCTCTCGAAAATAGAACAACCGGTAAAACCTCCAACACCAAAAACGCAATAAGTTTTTCTTACGAAATCCGTTTTTGATGAACTTGAGCTTGTCTTGAAGATCATGACAAGCTCTAAAACCACACATGGAGGAAAGCCAAATAAGAACCAAGAAAGATGATGCCAAGTATGCAAAGGTTTGAGCTCTCTCCGAGCGATACGATCAAGTTACTCATTCGAGAGCCCCTCTTGAAAGAGTGGCATCTATCCGATTATCCGGTCTCTTACTAACACCATGAGACCGGTAAAATAGAAACTCTATCAAGGTCATACCTTTGCCTTGCGCAATCCACTTGAGCTAGATGATGACGATCTTGATCACCTCAAGTTGGATCACCTTTCTTGATTGCGCTCCGCTTGGTGAAGACTTGTGAAATGCTCCCCCATACACAATATGGGAGAGCCACATTTAGGAACATCTTCACTTGACCATTATCTTGATGACGACCACCGCTTGACGTCATCCGCCATGGGCTATATGGAATCTTCCTTTTGATGCATGCCCATGGGAAGATACCTCTAACCCCACATAGATACTCCACACATACACATGTATATGGATTAGTTCACAAATCTATATAGACGATTGCTTACCATACCATTGGATCACAAGATCCCACATGTTACAACATGTAGCTTTGTGTGTTGATCACTTGAAATCCATCCTTTCCACTTAGCCTTGATCAACTTTGTATCTTTTCTTCTTTCTTGATCAATGATGATGTCTTGAAGATGAGCATGAATATCCACGGAATTCTATTCTTCAAGACATACTTGCAATATGCTCAACTCTATATAAGACCATTCTTCATATAAACCCTTGAATAAGATCTTGGTCATCTTATAAGCTTCTAGAGTCCAACACATGAACTCCAATCTTTCCTATGGACAAGATCTATAAGAATATCTCAATGCAAACATTAGTCCATAAGGATTGTCATTAATTACCAAAACCACGCATGGGGCAACACATGCACTTTCAATATCCCCCATTTTGGTAATTGATGACAATCCCTTTTACGAGGGTTTATATAAGGAATTAAGCAACCATGCACAACAAAGAGCAAGGATGCAAGAGCATGAAAGGCAAATGCTTAAGAACAGACTAAAGCATAAAACCAAATTCCCTTAAACCCTCTAAACTTCTCCCCCATTGGCATCCATTTGCCGAAATGGATGAAATTTTTAGAAGGCCAATATAATAAGACCTCCCCATAAAGTTTGCATTTCTCAAGATATGAGTGAAATCAAATGCACATATTCAATGACGAATAGATTGAGGGAGATCAAATTATATTGAGAATCCAAAGATTGCTGAAGGATGATTGTCGTGGTGGGATCACGACAGATGCCATGGGTATGGCTAAGATGGGGTCGAATGGTCGTTGGGGGAATCCGGGGAGGGTTTATGCACTCTCGAAGTGCACAAGCAAGAACACACCAAAAACCGCAAGAACACGAACGAGAAACCAAGAAAGCAAGAACACAAAGCACACCACGATGTACCCTGCTTCGGGGCCCTCTTGCGGAGGTAACACCCCTACTGCAGCACTATCCTAGTCAGTGTATAGCTCAAAGTGACATGTACAAGCTGCTCCTCGAGCTGTATGATGCTACAATGGTGAGAACTTGAGGTAAAAGATGGAGCTACACGGGAGGAAGTAGGCACTCCTAGCTAGATCCGAGGTGTTTCCGGGGTGTTCCGAGGTTCCTTTCTCTCTTTCTTTCTCTCTTGATCGATCAGTCCGTCAGGGGGTCAAGCAGGAGGGGGGTGAAGCCCTCTATATAGGCCAGCCGAGTTACCGACGTGCCCCTCGCTGAACACTGTAGCCATGCCTCTGCTTTAGTCATCATTGTACTCCTGTCAGGGACAAGACATGGCCTGCCCATCCCCTGCATTACCACAGTAGAGCTAGGATGTCTCCTCTGACAGAGACAGGACATAGCCACGCAGTGCTACCTCGTAGCCTTTTCCCCGGATCTCACGCGGTCAGCGGTCAGAGGCGTGCAGCCCCGCCGAACCCGGGGCACGCCTCTGCCATGCTCCGTGACAGACGCTTCCATGTCAGGCGTGAAGTGACAGGAGCATTGACTCCTACCCGAGCTACGGCCTCCTGCCGTGGTTAGCCCAGGTCCTGCGCTTACGATCCTTTACCAGGTCGGACCTCACTTCCTTCCAATAGCATCTCCTGTACTCACAACACAAACCATAGCACCGAGGTATTAGGTCGGCTGACCATAGATCGGACAGTGAACCTCGGCCCATGCCAACGGGAAACCTCGGACCCCTCTGGGCCAAGATAGGTCGGTCTTTATACTCTCTAGGTCAAGATGGAGCTCGGTTTCTCCCAGGCCCAAGCAGGTCGGCCCTCTCCGTACCTCGGCATATACTTAAACTTTTCTTATGCCAAGCCTTGACCCTACCCGGGGGTAGCCCCCCGACATTAGTCCCCGAAGCTGGTGCGGTCCTACGACCTCGGATGGAGGGCCGTAGCAGGTTCAAAAATAACCAAGGCACCACCTCTAAACCGACCTCCAACATAGCTCCGCCGAGGTACTTCCCACAGACCTTAATCTCATCCGAGGTTGATCTGCAATCTGAACTTTCCGAGCTATGTGACTCAACACAATTTTGCCTCAAGATTTTCCGAGGTACGTGGCGAAGAATCTCTGCCCGGACCTCGAAACCTGGACCTCTGAAAGATAGGTCCTGACCACACGCCGTCCTCGTCAGCCGGACCCACCAAACAGCGCACCTGTGCACTCAAGTGCGAGACCAACTTGACCACCCGCGACTCCTCAATTCTCGCGCTGACTGGCACAGGAAATTCGAGGCTGGCGGTTGCCACTCTGCGGCCCATGATGTGGCCGATCGTGCGGCCACCAACTGCGCAACCGCTCCGCCGCCCGCACACGATCCCACGATCCCACATTCCCCAGTAACAGCGCGGTAGTGCGCCGTTACCGCGTGCAGTTACCGCACGCGGCTATAAATAGGGGCCCAGGGTAGGACTTCGTCTTCTTCTTCCCCACTTCACCGCTTCGTGCCCTCTGCCTCCAGCGCCGCCGTCGAGCGCCTCGCCGCACCGGAGTATGCGCCGCCGTTCTGCAACACCGTCCCGCACCGCCGTCAAGCGCCTCGCCGCACCGAAGCACGCGCGCTGCGCCTGGCGCCATCGACTCGCCGCCGATCCCTCGCGTTCCTCCACGGTGAGTTCCTTGCTTCCCGTCCATTGCCTTGGATGAGTTCATCCTCCGATGAACTCAAGGATCCTGATGAACCCTAAGATTCTGATGAACTAGATGATCCCCTCGAGCCCTTTTAGCACATTTTGGATCTCGGTTAGATTTGCACCAGACGCATCCGTAGCACTATCCTTTTAGTTTTGCCCCTGGATGAACTCGATTTTATTTCCCTTTTTAGCTCACCGGTAGATCTTTGGTAGCATCTCGCCATGGTAGAAACATGTTTCCCGCCCAAAACTCTTTAGCTCGGCTGTTTTGACTGATCCGAGGTATTTTACCCCGGCTATCCTGAACTGTCCGAGGTACTTACCCCGGTTGACCCTTCCTCTTCTGCAGGAAAGCCTCAACATGTCTTCTGCCTCGGATCCCGCCGAGGAAGGAGCACAGGAAATCCGAGGTAGCTGGGAGGGGTCCGACGTCACAGAGGTCAACATCAAATGGCTCCGAGATTCACGGCGGATCCCGGCTAAACTCATCTGCCGGATTCCGAAGAAAGGAGACATCGAACCCGAGGTGGAATCCGGAGAGAGGGTCGTCTTCCTGAACCACTTTGAACGTGGCTTCGGGCTCCCGGCTGGGAAATTCTTCCGGGAATTCTTGGACAAATTCGGGCTACAACCACACCACCTGCCCGCCAATGCCATCCTCCAACTTTTGGCCTACGCAACCTTTTCCGAGGGTTACCTCGGATTATGGCCAAGCATCGAGTCCTGGGCCAAGTACTTCCAGCTGAAGAAGCAAAGTGTCCCGAACAAGAAGGTCGTGGACAAGGAGATGACTGCTTGCGGGGCAGCCTCGATTTCACCTCGGCGCCAATCTGAGTTTCCTCGGATTCAGGGCCTGGACTCCTGCCGCAAATGGCAACGCTCCTTCTTCTACATGAAGAACCCGGGTGCCGAAGACCTCATCAACTTGCTGGAGTTCACCATTGGAACCCCCACTGCCCAACTCAACTGGGATTATGAGCCTGCACCCGACGCTCCCGAGGTTCTTCTGATCCACCAGACCATGATGTCACTCCAGGGGAAAAGCTGGGGAGCAGATGACATCTTGCGTACCATGATCACCCGCCGGGTTAGTCCTTTACAAGAGTGGGCCCATAAGATCTGCCATATGAGTGGCCGCTACGACTCCACTCGACACAGCACCTTTGAACTTGATGACTCCAAGGTGAAGAGGCGCATCCGGGCCATCGCCAAGACCACCATGCCCGACAAGTGGAAATGGTGTAATACCCCGTAATTTATTGGATATTTTCATCGGGGTTCTTATCATCGCTTCGCCTTACGCCTTTCGTAGTCATCTTCTTGTGACCTTTCAAAAACAAGCCTCTTCTCAAAGATCCGAGTCCATGGTTGAATCGGGCTCGTTGAGACAATCGAAATGGACTACTCATTTGCAGAAATCGGATTCCGGATGCATCTTCCCTAATTTATTTCATTCTAATGGCCAAGATTATTTTCTGTATTTCGAAAATATGTTGAATAAAAGGAAAGAAAAAAAAGCTGGACAACCCCCATACCTTATCCTTCCTCAACACCACACGAGGAGCTCATCCTCATCTCCAGCCAAGCCGTGGCCATCTCCAAGAGAGCCGCTCCAAAACTTCCTCCCCAAACGCAGGAGCTCTCCCTCTCCATGGCGCCTCCTCTCTCTCTCCCTCCTTCCACCTCCCTTCTTCTCTGCTGAGCCCTCCCACCTGCACCACGTCCCATCCCTTGTTCTAGTGCTTGAGGAAGAAGAAGAGACAAGGAGAAGAGCAACAGGAGGAGAAGGAAGAAGAAGAGAAGATCCCCATCACTCCCTGTCCGATTTCCCCTTGTTCAAGCATCAAGGGTGAGTTCCCCTACCTTCATGATCCTCTCATGTGCTGTACTTTATGATCCCTTGGTTTATAGGGCAGGGGATTAGCAAGATCTATAGAGAATTAGAGAAAACATGTTTTCTGTCCCTGTTCCTGGGCATACCGATTCAGAAATCATCATTTTCGAGTACCCATAGGGCAAAATCAGAGGATCAATAGTTGTAATGTTTTGTAGGGCTCGTGCCCACGATCGTTTTGAGTGCTGAAATGCTTCAATCGGACTTGCAAAGCTCCGGTTGTGACTGTTTCTTTCCAGCTATCCAATATTCCAAGGCAGCGCAGAATAGTGTTTCCCCTTGTGTATTAGGAGCTTTTAAAATTCATCTAAATGCATGTTTTGCTTCCTCCTAACTGGTGTGTGATGCCTAGGTTCTAACCCAAAAGGATTCACTTAATTTCCATGAGTATTCACCTTGTTATGAATTTTCAAAGGCGGCTACTCGTTATTCTGAAACTGGAAAACAGCAGAGAAGTATTTGTTGGTTTTGACCTTCATAAGTTCATATTTTGAGTTCGAATAGTAGGAGTTGTTTGTAGTTAAGTTCCATATGAATCCATAGGCATATCATTTTCTAAGTTTGGCCCAGACGTTTGTCCTGGGTGGCAGAAACGAGTTTCTGTCCTGATGTTGCAAAAACAGTATGTTTAAGGTTTTGTCCAGAGCTTTTCATGCCCTTGTAGTGCTGTTAAAAATTGGGAAATAAATGTTATGGCTACCTGGGAACTTCTAGTTCCTAGATCAATTTAGTTTGATCAATTTACATGAGTGGCTTTCCTGCAATGAAATTCGTAAGGTGGCTAATCAATATGCTGAATTCTGGAAGCAGCAGGAGCATTTGCTGGTTATGACCTAGTTAACTTCAATATCTGAGTTAATATACTTGGAGTTATTTCTAGATAATCTTCTAATGAGTCCAGAAACTTATCGTTTGCTTGGTTTCGAGGAGCCTAGCTCGAGTTATTGATTTATTAGTAAAGGGGCAGCAAATGGTTGCTTCCTGGAGAATGTCATTCGGAGTACTTGTGTGTGTGCCTTAGATTGGATGATTTGGTGTACTGCTTGAGGCTTGTTGTAACATCCCAAAATTATTATCAGGTTTATATTCCAAAAAAATGAGAGCCAACAAAAACTTTTGTTGTTTATTGTGTGATAATTGCTTTTGTTACTTGAGTTGTTGTTCTTGCTGTTTGTGTGAGTGTTTGCACTAGTAAACACTAGTAAGAAAGAAAGAAAACAAGATATAAAATCAAAGCAAGAAAAATAAAAGTGACAAGTGGTCACCTGAAAATCTCCAAGTGACAAACTCAATTATTTTCAAACCAAAGTCAGTGGAGTTGTAATGTAAACACTCCCCATTTTGTTCCTACCACTTTCCCCTCTCAAATATTATTTTTGAACTAGTTTTGAAATTCTAAAATAAAAACAATTGAAATAAATTCAAATAACATAAACAAAGTACTATAAAAGAAAATGTTTCAAAACATTTTATTATTTTATGCCAATTTTTGTGGAGCTTCTGTACATTATGGGAAGGCCCCACAAATTTTGGCAAATTTTTATAAATTGATTAAGTGCCCCAAATTAAATCAGGAAATGCTGCTGCATTTAACAGAAGGGCTAAAACGTAATTAGAAGAAAGAAGAAGGAAAAGGAGCAGAGCAAAGGAGCCAGGGAGGTTTTTGCAAAAATGTCTTCGGCTACCTCTCCGTCGCCGTGTCGTCGCCGTACGCCGCGCGCGTCGCCGTTTCCCCGGGTCCCCCAGGCCCCCCCTTGCTCGCAGCCGTCCACGGTCGTCGCCTCTGCGCCCTCTGCACGAACTCGAGCACCCCGTTGCCGTAATCGCCGCCCTGTCCCCCTTTGCCGCCGCGGCAGCGCTTGGACGGCGCCGATGAAATTCGTCCCACCCTCTGCACCTCGACGCGTGCCGCTCCGCCCAGGCCTTCTAGAAGACACTAGAACCACGCTCGTCACCGCGTTACCCTGCCCGTCGCCGTGCCTCGTCAGCCTCGGGCGAAAAGATCCGCCGGTGCGCTGTGGACACTCCCGTGCACCTCGCCCATGAACGCCGGCATCCGCCGCTATATAACCACCCCCGACCCCCTCTGCTCACTCCACACCACCCCGTCCCCCTTTCCCTCGCTCCAATTTCACCGTGCTCTGCCCGGAGGGCAGACATTGCTGCGCCACGGCCGCCGTCAAGGTCGGACACGGCCGCCGCGCTGCTCTACCCTATTCTCCCCTCTTTGCCTCGTAGCATGAGGCCACAGCTTCACCACCCTCACCCGCCCCTTTTTCCCTCTGGATCGTGCACAGGAACGCCGTAGGGAGCTCGCCGGAGTAGCTGCCGTGGCCGTGGGAAGTCCGTCGACCCGCCGCCGGAGCTAGCCGCCGTCCCAGCAAGTAGGACTCAGCCAGGAGCTTCCACCTCACCACCGCCGTCGATTCGCGTCATCGCCGTGCCTTCCCGTGCCCCCTAGGTGAGAGAATCATCCACCACCTCGCCGCCGGCACGGCAGCGCCGCCAAATCTTGGTCGCCGTCGTCGCGTCGCACGTGGACCGTTGGATCTCGATCCAACGGTTGCGTACCGCTTCGTTTATTAGGCAGAAAGAGAGAGACTGACGTATGGACCCCACACGTCAGCGTTTTAATGTTTTCCCTCGTGCGCACTGTGACACTGCCACTGGGTCCCAACTGTCAGCCTTTTCAACATTATCCAGAGAGATTTAGTTTCGAATTTAAATTCCTCTCTGAGAAGTCAGTACTGGTCCTGACTTTGAAATTCAATATCTCGAGATTTAGGAATCCAAATAAATCAAACTCAAATGTTCTGGAAAGCTTATGAAATTGTTTAACCAACACAATTGGTCTCAGTCATTTAATTAAATAATTAAAAAGTATTATTGAAAATGCCACAGAAGGTTTAAAATCTAAACTTGTTTGTTTCTGATACTCTGTTAGTCCAAATAATTCCAAACCAATTTTGCTAGCTTAGTACTGCCTTGTGTTAGCTCCCCTAATTTTGGTAGAATTAATTAAGTAGTATAAATTGTGACTTTAGATAAACCCTTCTGGACTAAAACAGACATTATGTTTATTGGTTGATCCAAATGAGTTAGGACCAATTTTGTTAGCTCACATATATCCATGTTTAGTTACCCCTAAAAGGGTTTAATTTTTGGAACAATATAATTTAATTGGTAGCTAAAACTTGATTATTAAGCTACTGGATTCAATCCAATGTGTAGGGAGTTTGGTAACTCCAAATGATCCAATTCAAATTGGGTTGTATTCTACACATCAGTGGCTTTCCATAGAATTTTAGTTTGTATTTTTGTGACCAACAGAACTCAAGTTGTGGAATTAAACATGAATAACTAGTTTCTGCCATAATTTGGACTTAATTAAATAATGTTTAATTCAATTTATTTGAAAACCAAATTGTGTGGTTTGATGTGTGCAGTAGCCAATTGTGATGTTAATGATGGTTATGTTGAGGTGATTGCTTGTATAGCTTAGTGATTGTTTGTTTGTTTGTTTGTTAATTAGACGAGAACGTTGTCGGATATATCGAGGAAGGAGAGTTTGCTGAATTTGAAGAACAAGAGCAAGATCACTTTGCCAAGCAAGGCAAGCTATTCTCTGAGCTTGCACTACCAACATATGCATCTACTTTCATAACATGTTTACTCTCAAAGCAAGATTTATAAAACCCATTTCAAAAGTATATGGATATTATTTTGCCACCCTATGTAGTAGTTTATATAAAACTTTAGGATGGGAAAACAATGTTGTTTATTCAAAACTCCTTTGAAATTTCTTATGAGTTTATGAAATACCGAGATGTCGGTGTTGGATTGGAAAAGTGAAAAATGGTGATGTTTATGAAAAATGCACAGTGTCCTAGTACTATGGAAACCAATCCTACCCTGTGCGACCACATTTACCACATATGGGAAAAGGCGTAGTCATGTAGTTTGCTCTTATTAGTATGGGATACCTCATCGACGGAGATGACTCCGTTATGCATGAGGGGATGGTCCGAGGATCTACCCCCTGACCCGGGTCCTCACACAAGTTGGTGGGGAGGATAGAAGGTTCCACCATAAACCGCCGGACAAAACTATGAGTCCTCACACTTAGGGTTTCTGACGGGAAACCGGACTGGGTGTCGATGGAAAGTGTCATATGGGAAGGATCCTATACTAGCATGAGCAAATAAGAGGCTATGGCCGGCGGCTTACTTCGCATACACCTGGTATGGCGAGACGTGGCAGACACGATGAGTTGCCGGATGGATGTGGGTTAAAAGCGTGCTACCTCTGCAGAGTGTTAAAAACTATTCGAATAGCCGAGTCCTCGGATATGGACAATTGGGAGACTGTCCTAAGACCTTGTGCAAGTTTTAAAAAGGCTTTGAGTTTTTAAAGAAAAATGGAGTGGAGAATGTTTCCTACACCTATACCAACGGATCGGTATGAGGTGGTGGATGAAAGTGGACCATGACGGGCTATGGTCGGAAAGAGGAGAAGTTTTGGAAAAACAGATGAAAAGGTGACTTCTTTAAAATAGTTATAAAACTCTTCTTACCTTTTTCAATAAAGATATAGAGATGTTTTAAATAAGAAAAGTTGTCAACTAAAATAAAACTGGTGCATACTCATGTTGGGGTAGTTTGCGAGTACATTCAAATGTACTCATATTGGTTTCGTCCCTGGCTATTGTCCTAGCCAGACTACGAGGAGGAACACTACGCAGAGCAGGAATATGGCGACTTCTACGCCAACTAAGGATCTCCACAAGTCAGCTGCCTGTCGGGTGTCATCGTTAGAATATGATGTCGATTACGCCGTAGCTTCCGCTGATATATTTGGTTTGGCCCATGAAGGCACCTATGTAAGAACTTGGTCTAAATGACCATTTATGTAAGACTTTTATTCGGTACTGTAATGGATGTAAACTTTGGTATCCAATTCGGATTATGTGCAACGACAGACTGATCACGGGATCGTTGTGTTAAGCATAATCGGGTATTTCGGACAGCTAGTCCGGGGTCCCCACAGACTTGGTATCAGAGCCATCCTGACTTTAGGAAACCTTAGTTAGCATGGTCGTTTGTCAAATGTTACAAAAGATGAATTTCTAAAAAGAAAGGAATGAAGTATTTTCAAAATTGCTTATCTCCAATCCTCTTACTTATGCAAAATTTTACTCTCATTAAATGCATTTTCCTTAGTATCCCTAAAATTTTGTACACCTCTCATTAAGTTTAAAATTTGACTCACTTGTTGCCCTACTATATTAAAATTTTGATATACTTGTCACCTAACTAACTTAAAATTTTGCTTAAAAACTGTAGATGGCACTCCATGGACCGAGTTCGTTCAGCTGGAGAAGGACAGCAAGCTGACGTTTGAGAGGGACTTGTTCGAGTTGACCAAGCTGTTAGGTCGCCCCGCTCCAGAGTTTGAGGGAGCTCAGATTGATGTTCACGGTGTTGGAAGGCTGAGCTGGCTCATCAGATCGTCAGTTCGCAGGAACATCAAGTCTCCCAATTCCAGGACACTCATCTTCACCACCAAGGAGGCCACCTGGGTTGACGGTCTCTGTACTGCTACACAGAGGATGCTAGCCCGACTTTGTGAGGAGCACAAGGCGGAGTTAGTAGACTCCCGTTCCGGTTCTACGGGAGGCGCAACTGTGATGGACACCCTACTCCTTCACCTTACCACCCGATGTTTGGGAGCTACATCATGGACATGGAGATCTTACTTCAGTGCACTCAGGATGATCTGTTGCGCACTAGGATTCAGCTCCACTTCGACCGCGAGTCGCTCGTTGAGCTTCGCGAGAACGAGATGAAGCTGATGGTGGAGAAGGTTGCTCTTCTCAGGAAGAGGGCCCAGCTGAGGAAGACTATCGTGAAGCTCCGCACGAAGGTGGCAGAGCAGGATGGACTGATTGAGGATCTTGAGCACCATACTGACGAGATGGAGGAGGAGGGCGAGGATCTCCGCAAGGAGAACGACGCTTTCCTCAGTGACGATGATGACTTCGTGGAGGAGATGGACTGTGAGGAGGAGGATGATGAGGAGGAGTTAGTTGACGAGGAGGAGGAGCCACTCGAGCCAGTTCTCGAGGACGAGGAGGAGGATCCCGAGGAGCCAGCCTACCAGTCAGATGCTGACGTGTTAGAGCTGGAGGTTCCACCTCAGTAGGCGAGTGACTTGATCACTACCGCAGGATTAGGTTGACCCCCTATAGCTAGTCGAGTAGTAGCAGTGGTTCTTTTGGAAACCAGATGTTATGTATCCTAGATGTAAGCTTGATGTTGTTGTGAACTCCTTGATGTATTGTTTGTGAAATATAAGTATGTTTGTCTTGTTTAAATCTGTGTGAATATTTTCATATAAACTTAATTAATCAACACTTGAGAGATCGTTTTTCCCTTAGTCGAACTTTTCTTGCCTTGTCTCTTATACCCGGTGTGCTTCAGGATGCCACCCCGTCGCAGCAATGCGGAAGGATCAGGATCAGCACCACCACCACCGGACCCAACCCCCACCCAACTTCTCGCACTTATCATGGAGGAGCGTGAAAATGCCCGGCAAGAGCGCCAAGCTCATCTCGCTGCCTTACAACAACTCGCAGCCGCTTACAACAACAACAACAACAATAACAACAACAACAATGGTGGTAACGGCAATGGCGATGGAAACCAGCGATCTACCTTGGGTGATTTTCAGAAGACCAACCCACCCACCTACTCCAAGGGACTTCACCCACTAGAAGCCGATGATTGGCTTCGCACCATCGGCAATAATCTTGAAGTTGCTGCTGTGGGAGAAAATGAGAAGGTGCTGTATGCAACCCACTATCTCGCTGGACCTGCAAGAGCTTGGTGGGAAACTACCAAGGCTCTCCAGCAGCTGGTCATGTCATCGACTGGGCTGAGTTCCAGGAGAAGTTCCGCAAGAAGCATATTCCCAGTGGACTCATTGAAGGAAGAAGGATGAGTTCCGTAAGCTAGGCAGGGAAGTAGAGATGTGGTCGGTTATCTTGAGGAGTTTACCGACTTATCTCGGTATGCTCCTGATGACACCGACAAGGAAGAGAAGAAGATGGAGCGTTTCATGAGTGGACTCATGATGAACTTCAGTGTGCTTTGGTTATCCATGACTTCCGTGATCTGGAGTCACTTGTGGACAAAGCCATCCAGCTGGAGACCAAGCGCAAGTCGATGTATGAAGGTCGCAAGAGGAGGATGAATGCTCAGGAAGGCTCGAGCAGCCAGAAACCTCGTATCTTTCAGCAGAACACCAGGCCTGCCTATCGTCCACCCCAAGCTCCACGCCCAAATTACCCTAACCGCCCAAACAACTTCAACCGCCCCAATGACAATAACCGTCCCGGAGGAAACTTCAACAACTTCACCCGCAATCCCAATGTGATCTGCTTTGAATGCGGCAACAAGGGTCACTACTCCAAAGAATGTCCCAATCCCAAGAGGAATGTCCAGCGCCCCAATGCGCCGGCACAGAACAATGGTCAAGGCCGCAATGGAAATGGAAATGGCAAGAATGCCGCACCTCGCGGAAATGCTGCTGTTGCCAAGGGTCGTCTGCACCACATCAATGCTGAAGAAGCTCAGGATGCTCCGGATGTTGTGCTGGGTACGTTCCTTGTCAACTCAGTACCTGCAACTGTTCTGTTTGATTCTGGTGCTACCCATTCATTTGTTACCCAAGAATTTGTTGCTAAGGGAGGTTTAGTTAAGAGCCTCTTACCCAAACCCATGGTCATCCAAATCCCAGAATCCACCGTAGAGACCAAGATGTTTTGCTCCGATGTACCCCTTGAGATCAAAGGAGAAAAGTTTCCAGTAACTTAATTGTTCTGGGAACCCAAGGCATCGATGTTATACTCGGTATGAATTGGTTAGCCAAGTACCATGGTCGAATTGACTGTGCCAGAAGAGCTGTATCCATCACCACCGACAAAGAAGTAGAAGTGGAGTATGTGTCTGAAACTAGTCAACCTCACCCAGGCTGCCATGAGAGCATAGCTCGACCCGCCCTAGATGAGATCCGTGTTGTTCATCTGTTCAAGGATGTTTTCCCAGAAGAATTGCCTGGTATGCCGCCAGATAGGGATATTGAGTTCATAATCGAGCTTATCCCAGGAACATCCCATATCCCAAAAGCCTTATCGGATGAATCCGGAAGAACTGGTTGAGTTGAAGAAGCAGTTGGCTGATATGCTAAGCAAAGGTCTTGTCCGCCCAAGCGCTTCACCATGGGGATCACCCATTATATTGTGGACAAGAGAGACGGTACCACACGCCTGTGTGTGGATTATCGCAAGCTGAATGACGTGACCATTAAAAATAAGTACCCTCTTCCCAAGATCGAGGATCTGTTCGATCAAATGAACGGAGCCCGAGTCTTTTCAAAGATCGATCTTCGGACAGGTTACCATCAGTTGAAGATCAGAGAGACAGATATTCCCAAGACCGCCTTCACCACTCGTTACGGGTTGTTTGAATACACCGTGATGTCTTTTGGTCTGACCAATGCCCCAGCCTATTTCATGAATCTCATGAACAAGATTTTCATGGAGTACCTCGACAAGTTCGTGGTAGTTTTCCTTGATGACATCCTTATTTATTCCAAGACCGAAGAAGAGCATGCTGAACACCTGCGTCTAGTTTTGGAGACCCTCCAAGAGCACCAACTGTATGCCAAACTTAGCAAGTGTGAGTTTTGGCTCAGTGAAGTGGCATTTCTTGGACATATTGTATCCGCTGGAGGAATTTCTGTTGACCCTGAGAAGATACAAGCCATTCTTGACTGGTTATCCCCAACCAATGTTTTTGAAATCCGAAGCTTTCTCGGACTTGCCGGTTATTACCGCAAGTTCGTTGAAGGATTTTCCAGTATAGCCAAACCTCTGACCCAACTGTTGAAGAAGGACAAGAAATTTGAATGGACTCAGAAGTGTGAGGATAGTTTCCAAGAACTGAAGAAGAGACTAACCTCAGCCCCAATCCTGATCATGCCAGACGTCACCCAGAGTTTCGACGTGTATTGCGATGCATCACGCCTCGGACTTGGTTGCGTTCTGATGCAAGAAGGCAAAGTTGTGTCGTACCTGTCCCGGCAGTTGCGACCGCATGAAGAGAATTACCCAACCCATGACTTGGAGTTAGCTGCTGTAGTCTTTGCTCTTAAGAAGTGGCGTCCCTATCTTGCGGGACATCGCTGCGAGGTCTATACAGATCACAAAAGCTTGAAGTATATTTTCACTCAGAAAGATCTGAACCTGCGACAGAGGAGATGGATGGAATTAATCAAGGATTATGATATTGAATCCATTATCACCCCGGAAAGGCTAATGTAGTTGCCGATGCCCTTAGTCGCAAACCTTGCACCCTGAATGCCCTGATCCAAGCCGAACAGCCAGCCTTGTTCAAAGACTTCCAAGATTTTGGACTAGAGCTTGTTAGCCATGGTTATCTCGCCAATCTAGAGTTAACCCCAACCCTGTGGATCAAATCAAAGAAGCCCAGAAAGGTCATGAAAGTATAGAGGGAATTAGGAAGAAAATTTCCCTCGGCAAAGCACCCGGTTTTACCGAAGATGCTGAAGGAGTGCTGAAATTCAATGACCGTATCTGTGTGCCCAATGTCACGGAACTTAAGGAGTTAATCCTGAAGGAGGCCCATGAGACCCCTTATTCAATCCACCCCGGCGGAACCAAAATGTACCAAGACCTTCGAGAAAGATTTTGGTGGCATGGAATGAAGCGAGAGATTGGTTCATTCGTAGCCAAGTGTGATATCTGTCAGCGAGTCAAGGCTGAACATCAGCGACCCGCTGGATTGCTTCAACCTTTGAAAATTCCCGAGTGGAAGTGGGACGAGATTGGAATGGATTTTATTACCGGACTTCCAAGATCCAACCGAGGCCATGATTCCATCTGGGTCATCGTTGATCGACTGACCAAGGTTGCCCACTTTGTTCCTGTCAAGACCACTCATACCGGAGCTCAGTTAGCAGACCTGTATATTTCCAGAATAGTGAGCCTGCATGGTGTGCCTAAGAAGATTGTATCTGATAGAGGCACGCAATTCACCTCAAGATTCTGGAAATCCCTTCATGAAGCCCTCGGAACCAAGTTAGCCTTTAGCACAGCTTATCATCCCCAGACCGATGGCCAGACTGAGCGAGTGAACCAGATATTAGAGGACATGCTTCGCGCATGTGTTCTATCCTATGGTTCCAAGTGGGAAGATTGTCTTCCGTTTGCAGAGTTCTCGTACAACAACAGTTATCAGTCTAGTCTGCAAATGGCCCCTTTTGAAGCCCTTTACGGCAAGAAGTGTCGTACACCCCTGAATTGGTCCGATACCGGAGAGAGCAAATTGTTCGGACCAGATACCCTCCGAGAAGCTGAAGAGCAAGTTCAGCTTATTCGTGAACGCCTCAAAACTGCCCAATCCCGTCAGAAGAGTTATGCTGACACCAAGCGCCGTGATCTCACTTTCAGTATCGGAGATTATGTGTATCTCCGAGTGACACCCCTCAAGGGAATGCAGCGTTTCCATGTCAAAGGAAAGTTAGCACCAAGGTATATTGGACCCTTCAAGGTCATTGCTCGTCGAGGAGAAGTATCCTATCAGCTGGAGTTACCCCAGAGTTAGGAGATTATCATGATGTCTTCCACATTTCCTTGCTCCGGAAGTGTCTTGAAGTTCCTGACCAGCCTGATGTTTTCAAAAACATCGACCACCTCTCCATCGACCTGAACCAAGACTGACTTATCGTGAGAGACCCCTCAAAATTCTCGAAGAAGATGTTCGTGTTACCCGAAGACGTGCGATCAAGTTTTACAAAGTCCAGTGGACTAACCACTCTGAAGAAGCAACTTGGGAACGCGAAGATTATCTTAGAAGCGAATTCCCAGACCTCCTTAAAACCTAAGCCTAGCAAATCTCGGGACGAGATTTATTTTAAGGGGGGAAGGATTGTAACATCCCAAAATTATTATCAGGTTTATATTCCAAAAATGAGAGCCAACAAAAACTTTTGTTGTTTATTGTGTATAATTGCTTTTGTTACTTGAGTTGTTGTTCTTGCTGTTTGTGTGAGTGTTTGCACTAGTAAACACTAGTAAGAAAGAAAGAAAACAAATATAAAATCAAAGCAAGAAAAATAAAAGTGACAAGTGTCACCTGAAAATCTCCAAGTGACAAACTCAATTATTTTCAAACCAAAGTCAGTGGAGTTGTAATGTAAACACTCCCCATTTTGTTCCTACCACTTTCCCCTCTCAAATATTATTTTTGAACTAGTTTTGAAATTCTAAAATAAAAACAATTGAAATAAATTCAAATAACATAAACAAAGTACTATAAAAGAAAATGTTTCAAAACATTTTATTATTTTATGCCAATTTTTGTGGAGCTTCTGTACATTATGGGAAGGCCCCACAAATTTTGGCAAATTTTTATAAATTGATTAAGTGCCCCAAATTAAATCAGGAAATGCTGCTGCATTTAACAGAAGGGCTAAAACGTAATTAGAAGAAAGAAGAAGGAAAAGGAGCAGAGCAAAGGAGCCAGGGAGGTTTTTGCAAAAATGTCTTCGGCTACCTCTCCGTCGCCGTGTCGTCGCCGTACGCCGCGCGCGTCGCCGTTTCCCCGGGTCCCCCAGGCCCCCCCTTGCTCGCAGCCGTCCACGGTCGTCGCCTCTGCGCCCTCTGCACGAACTCGAGCACCCCGTTGCCGTAATCGCCGCCCTGTCCCCCTTTGCCGCCGCGGCAGCGCTTGGACGGCGCCGATGAAATTCGTCCCACCCTCTGCACCTCGACGCGTGCCGCTCCGCCCAGGCCTTCTAGAAGACACTAGAACCACGCTCGTCACCGCGTTACCCTGCCCGTCGCCGTGCCTCGTCAGCCTCGGGCGAAAAGATCCGCCGGTGCGCTGTGGACACTCCCGTGCACCTCGCCCATGAACGCCGGCATCCGCCGCTATATAACCACCCCCGACCCCCTCTGCTCACTCCACACCACCCCGTCCCCCTTTCCCTCGCTCCAATTTCACCGTGCTCTGCCCGGAGGGCAGACATTGCTGCGCCACGGCCGCCGTCAAGGTCGGACACGGCCGCCGCGCTGCTCTACCCTATTCTCCCCTCTTTGCCTCGTAGCATGAGGCCACAGCTTCACCACCCTCACCCGCCCCTTTTTCCCTCTGGATCGTGCACAGGAACGCCGTAGGGAGCTCGCCGGAGTAGCTGCCGTGGCCGTGGGAAGTCCGTCGACCCGCCGCCGGAGCTAGCCGCCGTCCCAGCAAGTAGGACTCAGCCAGGAGCTTCCACCTCACCACCGCCGTCGATTCGCGTCATCGCCGTGCCTTCCCGTGCCCCCTAGGTGAGAGAATCATCCACCACCTCGCCGCCGGCACGGCAGCGCCGCCAAATCTTGGTCGCCGTCGTCGCGTCGCACGTGGACCGTTGGATCTCGATCCAACGGTTGCGTACCGCTTCGTTTATTAGGCAGAAAGAGAGAGACTGACGTATGGACCCCACACGTCAGCGTTTTAATGTTTTCCCTCGTGCGCACTGTGACACTGCCACTGGGTCCCAACTGTCAGCCTTTTCAACATTATCCAGAGAGATTTAGTTTCGAATTTAAATTCCTCTCTGAGAAGTCAGTACTGGTCCTGACTTTGAAATTCAATATCTCGAGATTTAGGAATCCAAATAAATCAAACTCAAATGTTCTGGAAAGCTTATGAAATTGTTTAACCAACACAATTGGTCTCAGGTCATTTAATTAAATAATTAAAAAGTATTATTGAAAATGCCACAGAAGGTTTAAAATCTAAACTTGTTTGTTTCTGATACTCTGTTAGTCCAAATAATTCCAAACCAATTTTGCTAGCTTAGTACTGCCTTGTGTTAGCTCCCCTAATTTTGGTAGAATTAATTAAGTAGTATAAATTGTGGACTTTGAGATAAACCCTTCTGGACTAAAACAGACCATTATGTTTATTGGTTGATCCAAATGAGTTAGGACCAATTTTGTTAGCTCACATATATCCATGTTTAGTTACCCCTAAAAGGGTTTAATTTTTGGAACAATATAATTTAATTGGTAGCTAAAACTTGATTATTAAGCTACTGGATTCAATCCAATGTGTAGGGAGTTTGGTAACTCCAAATGATCCAATTCAAATTGGGTTGTATTCTACACATCAGTGGCTTTCCATAGAATTTTAGTTTGTATTTTTGTGACCAACAGAACTCAAGTTGTGGAATTAAACATGAATAACTAGTTTCTGCCATAATTTGGACTTAATTAAATAATGTTTAATTCAATTTATTTGAAAACCAAATTGTGTGGTTTGGTGTGTGCAGTAGCCAATTGTGATGTTAATGATGGTTATGTTGAGGTGATTGCTTGTATAGCTTAGTGATTGTTTGTTTGTTTGTTTGTTAATTAGACGAGAACGTTGTCGGATATATCGAGGAAGGAGAGTTTGCTGAATTTGAAGAACAAGAGCAAGATCACTTTGCCAAGCAAGGCAAGCTATTCTCTGAGCTTGCACTACCAACATATGCATCTACTTTCATAACATGTTTACTCTCAAAGCAAGATTTATAAAACCCATTTTAAAAGTATATGGATATTATTTTGCCACCCTATGTAGTAGTTTATATAAAACTTTAGGATGGGAAAACAATGTTGTTTATTCAAAACTCCTTTTGAGATTTCTTATGAGTTTATGAAATACCGAGATGTCGGTGTTGGATTGGAAAAGTGAAAAATGGTGATGTTTATGAAAAATGCACAGTGTCCTAGTACTATGGAAACCAATCCTACCCTGTGCGACCACATTTACCACATATGGGAAAAGGCGTAGTCATGTAGTTTGCTCTTATTAGTATGGGATACCTCATCGACGGAGATGACTCCGTTATGCATGAGGGGATGGTCCGAGGATCTACCCCCTGACCCGGGTCCTCACACAAGTTGGTGGGGAGGATAGAAGGTTCCACCATAAACCGCCGGACAAAACTATGAGTCCTCACACTTAGGGTTTCTGACGGGAAACCGGACTGGGTGTCGATGGAAAGTGTCATATGGGAAGGATCCTATACTAGCATGAGCAAATAAGAGGCTATGGCCGGCGGCTTACTTCGCATACACCTGGTATGGCGAGACGTGGCAGACACGATGAGTTACCGGATGGATGTGGGTTAAAAGCGTGCTACCTCTGCAGAGTGTTAAAAACTATTCGAATAGCCGAGTCCTCGGATATGGACAATTGGGAGACTGTCCTAAGACCTTGTGCAAGTTTTAAAAAGGCTTTGAGTTTTTAAAGAAAAATGGAGTGGAGAATGTTTCCTACACCTATACCAACGGATCGGTATGAGGTGGTGGATGAAAGTGGACCATGACGGGCTATGGTCGGAAAGAGGAGAAGTTTTGGAAAAACAGATGAAAACGGTGACTCTTTAAAAATAGTTATAAAACTCTTCTTACCTTTTTCAATAAAGATATAGAGATGTTTTAAATAAGAAAAGTTGTCAACTAAAATAAAACTGGTGCATACTCATGTTGGGGTAGTTTGCGAGTACATTCAAATGTACTCATATTGGTTTCGTCCCTGGCTATTGTCCTAGCCAGACTACGAGGAGGAACACTACGCAGAGCAGGAATATGGCGACTTCTACGCCAACTAAGGATCTCCACAAGTCAGCTGCCTGTCGGTCGTCGTCGTTAGAATATGATGTCGATTACGCCGTAGCTTCCGCTGATATATTTGGTTTGGCCCATGAAGGCACCTATGTAAGAACTTGGTCTAAATGACCATTTATGTAAGACTTTTATTCGGTACTGTAATGGATGTAAACTTTGGTATCCAATTCGGATTATGTGCAACGACAGACTGATCACGGGATCGTTGTGTTAAGCATAATCGGTATTTCGGACAGCTAGTCTGGGGTCCCCACACTGTAGGTTCGTTGTATTGAGTTGCAAATATATGTTGAGACTTGTGTGCATCTATTTGCTTACTGGTACAAAGGGTTGCTCCCTTCAAACCCCTCCGCCCTCATAAAGGCAAGTGCATGACGAACCACCGTTCTTTGTTTGTGTTCATTCTGTAATTGTTCCTCTGATTGTTTCCATTGAGTGAAAGTTTCTTATCTGATTGTTCATTCAATCCTATTCGATTCTAGTTTCGTATCATGTTTAGCGATATCACACTCTTACTTTCATAGCTAACTCGGTGAAAACTGTTCACAAGCGGCTAGTTCCGATAAAGTTCGGTGCGAACCGTTGCTTGTGAGCTAGTCCGATGGCTAACCTTTTCTTGTTGGTCCGGAGAGACTGTCCCGAGTGGCTACTCCGATAGAGTTCGGTGAGAACTGTCAGCTCGTGGGCTAGTCCGGGCGACAAATTCAGATATTCGGTTCTTTCGATTCTATGGTCCGGTGAGAGACTGTCCCGAGTGGCTACTCCGATAGAGTTCGGTGAGAACTGTCAGCTCGTGGCTAGTCCGGGCGACATATCAGATATTCGGTTTCAGGTATCTAGTTCATAAAGGAATTATTAGTATTTTCATGTGGTCCTTGTTCAGTTCATTCCTAATCGTTCTTTCGATCTATGGTCCGTGAAGACTGTCCCAAGTGGATATTTGGTTTCAGTCTTCAAGTTGACAAGGAAGATACGAGTAGTTTCTTTGGTTGATTGTTCTCTTATTATTCTGATGGTTCTGTACTGTGCTTTGCTGAGTATTTCTATACTCACCCTTGCATTTTCATTTGGTTTTCAGGTACTAATAAGCGACATGTTTGGGATATGGCGTACTCCTCTACATCTTTAAGCACGTCACATAACTCAAATAATAATCAATGACACCAATTGTTTTTAGTATCTTCTTCAGTGCTTTGTGTGAGCTTTGGTCGCTCAGTCTTAGTTCCTTATGAATGCTAGCGGCGCCATTGTTTTGTGACCTGTTTCATGTTTATTCGTTATAACTATTCAACCCTGTCATGGATGTTCTCCCGTATAGGGGAAACTCTGCCGGATTTCGTCTGTGGGCTTGTACCCTTCCGTTTGTGATGTTTCGGTAACATTTCATCTTATTAGTAAGGTGGGG